>CM029477.1:109639-709639 GCA_017140325.1 Eucalyptus leucophloia subsp. euroa | reverse complement strand
TGGCTGTGAGCCACCATTCCCCGTTTAGCTCGCTGAGCTACCCTTGCCGTGAGATCTTGTTGTGCCATCATTCTTGCGTGTTGGTTGCGAGTCCCAAGCCATTGCTGGACCTCCCTCAAGTCATGTGCTACTGTTCCTTGGCTGTTCTAGCCTTGCCATGGGCTACCGACTATCGATTAGCCACCATTGCGCCTTGTGGAGCTTCACTGAGAGATGCCACCATGCCGTGAGCCTTGTCGCCGCTTGCCGTGGCCTAGTTTTAGAAGTGAGTAGCTTCCTAACCCTTGATTAGGGTGGTAATTGCGCTACAGAGTAGAGTTAGGATTGGTTTATGGTTAAAGTAGAGTTATGATTGGTTTATGGTTAATCGTGATTAGATTATGTGATAAGTGGATTAGAGTGATAAGTAGTGGTGATAAGCTATCACGATATGTGATAAGTGGATGTGATAAGCTATCACGATAGGTGATAAGTGGATGCGATAATTTATCGCGATAAGTGATAGTTAGATGTGATAAGCTATCGTGATAGGCTATTGTTGAAAGTGATAAGCTATAGTTATAAGTTATCGATGGATGCGATAACCTATCTTGATTTTGATAAATGCATATTATGTTGTGGCTTTTAATGTGATATGTGTTTACTAAAGCCTAATTTTAAAGATAGTGGATGCTTATGCAATCCCTTATTTTGGAAATGGTTAGTGTTTTTTATGTTGTGAATTCTAAAATGTATATACTTGTTGAATGCTAGTTTTTAAAGATGTTATATGCCTATGCAATTCCAAAGTTGAAAAAGGCAAGCATTCACAGCATTCTATAATTATAAGTAATGAAAAACTATTTTGAAAGGTAATATGCTAAGGTTGTTTGATATGATATTGTCATTAGAAGTGACTTGTGATGTTATTGGATGTGCTCATTTTATGTGATATTGTTTGATATTGATGGCAATGTTTTATATGTGTTCATTGAAAATAGTCTTTATACATATGTTCATTGTCCATGGTCAATGTGTGAGAACACTCCAAGCCTCTGAGATGGGATATACGATGATTCTTAGACATGCGTGGAAGCACACCAGGTCAAGTCTCTTTCTTGGATCGGTGATACTGAGGCGTATCGTTCCCGAATAGAGTTTGGTATCAAATCGGTGATTATGTCATGACGGGTTGGTCCTTTTTGGCCTCGGTGCGATATTAAGATGTATCATTCTCGAGCTAAGTTTGGTATTAGGCCTGTGATCATGTCACGATGGATTGGTTCTTTCTTGCTCTCGGTGTGATTTCGAGGCATATCATTCCAATTTCGGATTGGACTTAGGCTGGTGCGTAAACGTATTGTGTCAAACCACGGACTCTAGTTTCGTGCTTGGCATATTTTACTAATGTGGTTTCGATAGATCATGAGACACACTTCGCCTGGCACGCCTTTGAGGCATTCATACTGGGCTAATGAGAAAGAAAACAATGGACTTGAGTGATGGTATGCTCGTGTGATCACCTAAAGACCCTGATGCGTTTATGTGAGGTAGTGAACTCGTCTTGATGTGTTTACACAGGACAATACCTGATTAAGTTCGGATGCCCCCAAGTCAACGGGATGCTGTTCATGGATGGATTTTGGAACGAAGCTCCTTAAAGGAATGCCATCTTGATGTGTTTACATGGAATGTTGCCGTGCTCGATGGGGCAAAATGACGCCCCAGTACATTAGATGACTACGAACCTTCGGGTTGGCCTTGGGTCCTGAGTGACCGTAATAATCTGGACATGGTTATGTGAAAAGTGCATGAATGCATGGATGCATATTTTGAGAAGTGATGCTATGGTTAGCATACGTGTGATCTGAGATTGATATATCAGCAGGTTCAGATTATTGCATGGCATAGGCGCATGACTATATTATATTATGTCGCATGGTCTCAAGGATAGCATGGTAGTATGGGATGCCATGATATTCTAGAGATGTCCACATGTATATAGTGCATGAATGCTATATGATATGATAAGAATGATGCCATTGTCTGCACATGTGTAGTATGGATATATATGAGTTACATGAGAAAAGTCCATGAGTTAAATGTCATTTCAGTGACTTATGTGGCACATGCATGCTTTGATCGACCCTGTTTATGAATTGAGAGACATGAGGGAGTCTGCAGGTCGATATTTGAGTCAGAAAGGCACAGATAAGGTTGTGGATTTGTACGCCTTTGATTAGCATTCATAAGATTTAAGTTGCTACATTATGCATGGAATTATTTATCATGCTTGGATTATTAAATTGTGAACGTCATATGCTTAATGGAATGGTGCACTCACGTAGTGATTATTATACTATAATTGGACACATGATAGAGTGTCACATGTTGAGTGGCCTAATTCTTGTTAATAGATAATGCAAAGCAAAGGCCTTGCTATTAATCTAGCATCGATAGATATGTTGCATGTTTAAGGCGTCTTTGAGTTGAGGAACCCTCCTATGCAAGGTTTAGGGAGTTTACTCACTGGGTTATCTCATTCCTCGTTGCTTAACATTTTTAGGCCCTAATCATGGCTATCCGAGCTTGAGCCAAAATAATTTGAGGTGGACGCGTACTAGACGTGTGGGGGATATCACTTGGTGTGGTCACCTCGTAGAATAGAGGTGCTAGCTTAAAACCAACCCCAGTTCTTGGACAAGTATGAAGGAATCCGTGTAGCGGACATGTAAATGACTAACTTTTGTTGTAAGGAAAGATTATGTTTGATGGTAGGTGCATATATACAAAAATTGTGTTATGACGTATGCCTTTTTCTATCCCTATTATTTGTTAATGGTTGGGAGATGTTTTTTCTATTTTTGCTTGTGTATAATCAAAAGATAAAATGAATGGGTCGGTGATGTGTCCTAGGACATTGCAATTCCATAATCAAAGAGATCGAGGGAAGTCGCGTGCTCGAGGGTCGGGGTGTGATAGTGGGAGTGGACAAATTGGTGTCAAGAGGCATTTGATTAGTTGAAACAAATAGTGATCGAAGAACCAATGCTTGTGCTACTCGACTATACCAAGCCATACAAGATGGAAACTGATGCCTCTGATTTCACTATTGGTGGTGTCCTCATGTAGGATGGGCACCCGGTTGCCTTTGGATCTTGAAAGTTGAATGATACCGAGCGGCGATACACAATCCAAGAAAAAAGGAATGATTGCAGTGGTGCATTACCTTCGTATGTGGAGGCACTATCTCTTAGGGTCTCGGTTCATCATGAGGACGAATAATGTGTTCACGAGCTACTTCCAAACTCAAAAGAAGCTCAGCCCAAAGCAAGCTTAATGGCATGACTTCTTGGTTGAGTTCGACTATGTGATGGAATATAAGCTCGGAAGTCTAACTTCATGGCCAATACCTTGAGACAAAAGTTGGAGCTGGCCAACGTGGTGAGCTGACCCAACAGCCTGCGGATTGATCAATCAAAGAATGGCTCAACCACGACTAAATTACCCTAGCTTTCCTTTGATAGGCACAAGAGGACAAGACAAGGTGATTTTGGTTTAAGGACGAGCTCCTTTACACAAGGGACGACGACTCTATGTGTCACTCCACGAGAAACTAAGTGTTGCACGAGTGCCATGATTCTAAGTGGACGGGTTATCTAGGAATCCACCGCACTATGGCACTCGTTGATGATCAATATTATTGGCCTCACATGCGGGACAATGTTGAAGCCTACGTGCGAACATGTCTTGTGTGCTAGCAAGACAAGATTGAACAATGGTCGTCGGAGAGGCTCCTTGAGTTGTTGCCTATCCCAAAACGTCCATGGGAGAGTATCTCCATGGACTTCATCGGGAACCTACCAAAGTTTGAAGGATGTCGGACACTCATGGTTGTTGTAGATCATTTCTCCAAGTATGTGAGTTCGTGCCCTCTACTAGGGATTGTCTGGCCAAGGAAGCAGCCAAGCTATTCCTCAAGCACATCGTCAAGTCCTGGGGCATACCATGCACAATTGTGAGTGATTGCAATCCTTGCTTCACCGAGCGGTTTTGCATAGAGCTCTTCAAGTTGTTGAGGTTGAACCTTAACTTCTCCATAAGTTTGCATCCCCAAACCGATGGTTAGACAGAGAGGGTGAATGTGCTCTAAAAAATATACCTCCAGCATTATGTGAGCAACATGCAAGTAAACTGGGCACGGTTGATCGACGTGGCCTAATTCTCATACAACTTGCAGCAAAGCAAGTCCACAAGCTAAAGCCCATTCGAGATTGTCACGGGGTAATAGCTACTTACACTAAGCGCGATTGTCTCGGGCTATCGAGGAAGTAGTCCATTCGCATACAGGTTCGCGAAAAGAATGGGATGAACATGCAATCTTGGCACAAGCGTGTCTATACAAGGCCACGAAATGCATGAAGAAGTGGACCAACGAGAAGTGACAGCACGTGGAATTTCAAGTCAGGGATCTAGAGCTAGCCAAGCTACACTTGGTCCTTTGATAGCGAGACATACATAAAGGGCTGATCCATCACTACTAAGGTCCCTTCCGAGTGTTGTAGCATATTGGGAAGGTTGCATATCTAGACTTGTTGGCCAAACTCAAAGCACATCTCATGTTCCACGTAAGTATGCTAAAACCTTTTCATGTAGACAAGGAAAACCTGAATTGAGGTGAATCACAACAAAGGCGTCCCTTGGGGCGAAAACTTGATATGATTAGGACGTCGAATGCATCATGGTGGACCAAGTCATATAGAAGAGGCACTGTGCACCACGGAAAGAATACTTGGTCCAATGGAAGGGCTTTCTCGAGGGTGAGGCGAGCTAGAAACCGTCCAAGGCTCTGTGGTAGTTCAATAAACACACAGAAGCCTTTCATGTCGAGGATGCGATGAGGGTGTCGCCTAAATAGGTGGGGGGAGATTGACATGGCCTAAGGATGAGTATGATCTAAAACTATCTAGATGATGGGGCCGTGTCTCATACATGAGCTAGCCCTCGAACTACCCCTCGAGTGACCCATAAGTGATTCGTGATTAACGCAAGAGTCGGTCCATGCGCAACGCAGGACAAGCTCGTGACCGTTTAGTTCCTTGTGTTAGGCGATCCTTTGGGTTCCCCATGGACTGATCCTATAGAGCCATGGTAGGCGTCCCTTGGGCTTCCCCACACACTAGGGCCTCTTGAGCTACATATAACCTTGTAATGATTGTACATATTTGAATATGACCGTTGGATTGAGAGGGGATCAACGGTTAGGATCAAACCCTCTCATGTATAAATAAGGGATCCTTTCCTTTCAGATTGACACTTTATTTATAAGTGAATATATTCGTGCTTCACTCCCATGCTCATTCTTATGAGCCGAACGTGTGTAAGGCTAACTTGGGATTGAATCCTAAGGCTGCACCGGTGTGTGATCGTTTAGAATCAACCAACCCGTGACAAGTGGTATCAGAGAGGGAGTAAAGCGGGGTGTGTAGATATGAGAAGATGGGTAGATGGAAGGATTATATAGAGTTGTTTGCTTGCTCAAATTGTTTAATCTTTGCATGGATGCCACCTAGTAAGAAATGGCTTGCTCAGTTTGTCAAAATCCAGATTTGATGATTGCCAAAATCACTGGGGAATGGCATTGCAATTAAGACTATATCGAGAATCTCTAATAATGATTACATTTCCCTTCTAGTTTGCATGCAATGGCTTGGCTAGTGTATATATCATGGAATTTCAGATATTAGGGCTTATTCTTTCTACCTTGGGCGTGATTTCAAGGTAGAGAGCAAGAAGGATTAGTTTATCTTATCCTATGTTAGCTTATTCAAGAATCCAAATGTAGCCATTCATCAGTTTGGCATGTCCATTCGTTCCTCTCTGTATTCTAAGATTTAACTATGGAAATTGGAAATTCAACACATGACTACAAATACTTAGATAGGTATTAGTAAGCTATGAGCCATTCTAAACATGCATGCATTGTTTTCCTATGATCATGTGTCAACTACTAGAATTTCATGTGTCAACTACTAGAATTTCCATTTCATGTTAGAACACTTGTTCTAGTTAGTTTAGGAATTAAGCTTTGAAATGTATTTAATACATGGCCACAACCTACTCTAGTCCTCTCCATGTGTTCATCCAATTTATTGGCATATTACTTGGTAGTTCAATGAGTTTCAAAGGTTTGAAACCCATTCATGCATGTCAAAATCTCTAAAATGCTGGATTGAGCTAATTAGATCATTTTAGGCTTGGACCATGACATGCATAGCTACGCTTATTCTAGTGTAAATTTATATATGTATACACCTTATTCATTTGTTACATGATGTATCTAATGTGTTTGAAATGGTATACAACCATGATTCCATATAGCATTGCTATAGTTTCATTTTTGAGTTAATTAAATCATTTTAGGGGTAACAGTGACATGCTTAGCCACGCCCATTCTAATGCAAATTTCAAAATGTATATAAACCTTATTCATATGTTATATGATGTATCCAATTTGCTCGTAATAATATAAAAACCATGGTTCTGTATTTGGATTGCTAGGTTCTATTTTGAGCTAATTAGATCATTTTAAGTTGAACCATGAGTGCATTTAGTTTGGCTTTTGGGGGAAGGAAAAATGCACATGATTTTAGGTGAAAGGGGTTTTCCAAATGTAAATAGTGTTTAGTAAAGTGTAATTTAAAAACACTTTGAGAAGCAATTTTGACTTAATTGCGTTTGAAAAAACTGCACTTTGGAAAGGATTTTGCTAATTTTTTTTTTTCAAAAGAAAAAGTTTCCCAAACATTTCTAGTGTAACTTAGCCACTGACAAGCCAAATCTACCTCCAGTGGCTAGATCTAGCCAGCAGCTAATGTTGTCTAAGGTTGCATGACCTCAAGTGGCATCACCTTGGGTTGCGTGACTCCATGTGATGCTGCCTCGTGTCTAGTGACCTTAGGTGAGATTGGCAGTGGCTTGTTTGTGGCCAAGGCCTTCGTCGGCAACGTTAAGGTTTTCAAGGTCAATTATGTAATTATGAAAGTATAGTGAGGTCAAAATTGGAAGAAAAAATGTCCATTTGCATTTCAGAAATGCTTAAAGCTCAAAGCACCTTGAGACCTACCTTAGGCTAAAAGGCCTTTTGAGAACTGCATCTCCCTAGAACTTTCCAAAATTTTTGCCAAATGCCAATTGCACTTGCCCAAAGGCCTATAAAGCCCCAAAGGGCTTTGGCAAAGCCAAACCAAACATACTTGACATGCAAAGCTATGCCTGTTCCAATGGAAACCTATGTATAAACCTTATTAATATGTTGTATTGGAATGATAGAAAACAATGATTCTGAGCTTGAGTTGTTATCAGTTCTGTTTTGAGCTAATTAGATCAATATGAACTTGAAATAATGAAGGACCATAATCTCAAGCCTAGGTTACGACACTCTATTTTGAGCCAAATGAGTTAATTTGAGCATATTGAGTCACAATTAGTTTACATGTGTTTGGCATAAATTTCCCTGGGCATGATGCTTTGAAATGCACGAGTTAATCTCGTTTCATGTATATAAGTGAGTAGATGAATAAGATATGCCTCTAATATTGAAGGCTTACCGGTAAACGACCGTTCTGAATCAGTATTGCTGTCTTATTGTACTTGAAAGAGTCCTTAGCCAAAACCAACAGCTCCGATCGAACGATGCTACCTTAGGTGATGCTCATATGGGTGTTGGGAGGAGGTTTGGATTATGGGCGGGTGCCCTCAAATGCCAACAGTTGTCCAATTTGTGATATATAAAAAGTGGGAAAGGGTGTCTCCGGTTTGGCTGGGTAGTTACTGCCAGCGCTCCTATGGTGTGACCGACCCCAGCGGGGAATTGTCATCGGCCATTAGACTTAAGGTAATATGATGTTCTTTCATCTTATGATTGTATAAACTTACCTATTGTAGCTTGCCTTCAATGAACCCTGTTAATATACTCACTTTGATGCGTATTAGATGGAGTTGGGATTACCAAATACTTTTTCGTGACAATACATGTCTTCCGGAATGCTATCCATGTTATCTAATTGCATGACATGAACCTAGTTCACCTTTTGAGCATGGGAGTGGAACTTCCGTTCTGTAGTTTCGAGGAGGCTCCTAGGCTCGCGGTTTACCCTAAAATCTTTTCAAATATCAAAGATGGCCGAATAGAGTTTTGGACGTATTGTTTCTGAGTTAGACCCTTGTGTCTTTTCCTCATGGATAACTCCCTACATTGCGCGTTCGCACTTCACGATTCGCCAAGTCGTGGACTGGAGAAACTGAGAAGCTGGAATGGGAGATCAAGAACGGGAAGACGGACTACGAAGGACGTTGGTTTCGCCCTTTTTATTTGAACCGACTATCTCACCACCGTTGTCACCATCATCACCTCATCCCGTTCCTCTCATTTTTTCCCTGGCCCATCCATTTGATACGCCCTAGCCAAAACCAATACAACTTGGATATGAAGCTAGTTCATGACTTGTTAGATCACGCGATGTTCTATGTTATCTTTTGAAGTATGTGGTCGAGATTTTCTTAGTGGAACTATCCTGGTGGTGATCTTTTGTGCTGTTATTGTTATGTAGGTTTGGATTTCAAAGTTGAATGAAAGCGATGATGAATTTCCTTTACGTGTTTGTCCAAACTAAGACAATTAAATTATACGTTAGATTGCCCTTTAGCAAACTTAGAAATGGCTTAATATGTCTTATAAGACAATCATTGAACCCATGGTTTTCTCAATGTTAATGAATTTTCTAAATTACTCTTATGCAACTCATGTATTCAAGGTTTCTTTTAGAATGAATTTACAAGGTTTCGTCTTTTAAGGATAGTTTTTTCCCTAGATGTATCACGCTCTTGGGACCTTTAAGCGATTCCAAGTATAAAATGGGCTTAAACTTTGCAATACCTTATCTGATTCAAGAATACTATATAAGATATTATTCAGTTCACACCGGTAGATACTAACTAGCAAATGGCGATAATAATATTGAGGTGACATGGTCTGTGGTATCACTTATTTGGTGAATTTCATGTTTCGCCATATGGTTACGTACTAATCAGTCTCTGATTGGACCAAAAAAAAAAAACCAAGGTAATTTCAGGTTGGAACGCAAAAATATTACATTGCGTGCCTTTTCTTCTTGTGAATAGATCGCAACTGACCAACCCATTAGCTATGTGAACCTCACAAAATGTATTCAACATACTTTGATACGTAAAAATGGTATGAATATCAAAATCATATTCAATGTTTCAATTTCATGTGTATTTATGAAAGTCAAGTTAAGACATTTTGTAAGACAACATATATACTAAAAAGTGAAATTATAATGAGATATGTCAGTTTACTCTCATTTTCATAAGTTCATCAAATTACCTCTACTATTCTATAATTGTGAGGGGAATCCATGCTGGCGGGTAACTACTAAGATTTAATTTCCATGTTTCAATTTGTTTGTAATTATGATAGTCAACTTAAAAAACAGTTGCCAGACAACATGATGATTAAAATATGCTTTTAAAATGAGATAATTCAATTTAATTATTTATTAATATATTCCCTTGATTATCTCTATTGTTTTTATTTAAAAAAATAGATGGCGATTTTTAAATTTAGTATTTATTATTTTACAATCTACTTTAAGAGAGAAGGCTATTTGGTTAATAGATAAAGGCTATTTTTATTTTGGTCGGTCCTATTGTACTTTTACTCTAATTTTCATTCTCAAACTTTTGTCTTACCTTCTTGTAGGGTGTGGAAGTCAACTTATGCTTGAAACTAAATCATTCTCACCCCAACTCCCTTAAGAATGTGAGAATTCGAATCCCCATCTCCCCTTCTATATTAGAAGGGTTAATCAGTAAAAGGAAAGAGATATTTTAGTTAACAACGAAAGAGAGAAGGTTATTTGATTGGTCTGAGTAGAGAGATATTAAAGAAAAACTTATTTGATTTGTTAGAATGAAGAGATATTAAAGAGAGATTGTTAAGAGGGGAGAGATATTATCGAGAATGCTATTTGATTGGTCCAAAAGATGAATATATTGGGTAATAAAGCAAAGTTGGAAGCACCCCTCTGGGGAAACTACCCATTCATTTTTATAAAGTGGGACTCCCATATTAGACAGGATGTCTCCTTAATTTTTTTTTTTTTTTTATAATTTCAGGAGGAATTCGCACTAATCGCGATGGGTCCCCTCGTATTTTACTTCAATGTTTCAATTTTATTAGTAATTAGAATAGTCAATTTAAAAAACATGCTGTTAGAAAACACGAACATTAAAATCTACATTTTAAAATAAGATATGTCTATCTAATCTCTTGATTATATTATATTATCTATGCTATTCTTATATGAAGGATAGATGGCGATTCTTAAAATTATTACTTTGTTATTTCGCAACGAACTTTAAGAGAGAAGAAGGCCATTTGGGTAATTGATAAAGGCTCTCTAATTGCTTAAAGGATTTGGCTAACAGAGAAATAAAAATGAGGTTATTTGATTGTCAGAGGAGAGAGATATTGGAGAGATGACTACTTGATTGGTCACAGGAGCGACATGCTTGAGAGGATTGGTCTGAGGAGAGAGTGAACTAATATCGAGAGTCGTAGATCATTTGATTGGTCAAACGAGAGGGATAAACTCCGTTGGAAACGCCCCTTCAAAGCTGCTAAAGACACAACATTGGCCAGCTTCACCTTTTGGCCTTCATCAAACCTAAATGTAACAAGATGGACAATTTAGGATTTTATTATTCTAGAGAAGATTCCAATAATTAGAAGCGGTTCTCTATGTTTTTTTTTTTTTCCACGTTAGACGAGCAAATTTTCACATTCACTATCCATTTTGATTTAAAGTAGATTGGCAATCATCATCACATTGGTTCACCAGCAATTCAATTGACACTTTTACATCAGAAAGTATGAGAAAAGTTAATTGAGAAGAGCTCCTCGTCAAGATTTCATTTATTACCACACTACCTTAATTAGACCACATTCTGAAACATAGACATGACCCGTAAAAGGCACTGAACTCGGGTGCAGCTCAAAGGGGCGCCGAAATGGAAATTGAGGGATCAACACAAGCAACCATAGCTATGATATGATCATCTCTGAGACAGCTAAGCTATATGGAGGGACCGATGAAGCCCCATCGATGCTTGTACCGGACGCAACATCTTCCTCCAACCAAATAACCTAAAATGCCACCATTACTGGTTAGGTTTTCACTTTCTTGTTCAGAGGAAAGAAAAAAGGAGAGAAAGATTATTCCCCCATTCTCGTCCTGCGAGAAATCAGTTTGAGTTAAAAGCTGTTGCAAAATTTGGTGCCTTGGATTACGATGTGTAACTGTTGTGGGTACTCTCTCTCTCTCTCTGCGCGCAACAGCTCAATCTCCCCATATCTCGTTCGTTTCTCAACTTAAACCCTTATTTTTGTTTCTATAAATTGAACCCTTCGAGGTGTTCTCACACAACCACAGTTCTCAGAACCCTCTCTCTCTCTCTCTCTCTCTCTCTCTCTCTCTCTCTCTCTCTCTCTCTCTCTCTCTCTGGCTCGCTCGCTCGCTGGCTGTGTGTATGTGTGTGCTATATTTAGTTGCCCTCTTCCTCTCTCTCTCTCTCTCTTTTTTTTTTTTAACTAAAAAATGAACGCGAAGGTGGTGGTTTCTCTCCGTGACCTTGTGACGTTTTTCATTCAGGGAGTGCAAGTAAAAGACAAATCAGCAGTGAACTTCTTTTCGCCCTCTTCCCTGGTGGGTCTTTCTTTTTCTTTTCTCAAATATCTAGACAAACAAGTTTTTTATTCAAAAGAAAAATTCTCCCGTCCTTTATTTCACTTTGCTCTTATCCTCATGGAATGGGGGGGTTAGGGTTAGGGTTATTGCCTCGAGTTCCATTCTTTCTTTTCGCCTTTTGGTTTTTCTCTTTTGCATGGATTGATCGGTGGCCCAACTCAAGCAACAGTCACTGTTTGCTGCTGCATCATCATCAAGATTCACAGATCTCTCCTTTCTTTTGCTCTTTTTAGGAGAGGTAATTAGTGGGGTTAAGATTGGGGGATTAATGGCCCTTTTACAAGGCACTTTTTCACTCCCTCTCAAGTAAAAGCCTCTTTGATGAATTGGGAATCTTGATGATGCTGCAGCGGCAATATTTGGCTAATCTTCACAAAAATTTAAACCTCAAAGGCCGGGCAAGTAAAACGCCCGTTCACAGACCATGACGGAGTAGCAGCAAGCATCAGGAGATTATCCATGGAGGTAAAAGTTGGTTCTTGAACTGATAAATAGTACTTACATCTCTCATAGCATGTATGAACGTCTCTTTTAAATCCCACTTATAACACATATGAACCCATAAAGAAGCATTTTCTTGATGTTGCTGCTTCGACAGAACTTAATCTTTTAGTTGCTGTACTACTTTATTTCTGTTTGTACTTCAGGTTTGTGTTGAGAGCGACGCTCGTGGCCATGACCCATATGATGATGTCCCATGTGGAGCTTTGTTATTTGTGACCATTTTATTGCAATGCGTGTGATCTTTGATTTGTGTCCCTTAGCTTTTGCAGAGGAGTTTGACTGCCCCAACCACCTGAAGTCTGTATATTTGTCTATTCTTTGTGGGCTTTTCGACATGATAGAGGGGCATGACGCTTTTTACTTCCAGGAAAGTCTTTGTGGTTATAGGATTTTCTCTGCTCAAATGATTTCCCCCTCTTTTTATTGGGTGATCAATTTCAATCTTTAGATTCATAAACCTTGTTTTTCCGATCTCTCCAAATCCTAAGAGAAACTTTCATGATAATTTAGTTTGTGAAAAAAGGGCTGTTATGAAGTAAATAAAACATATGAGACCAATTTGGATACTCAAGTAGATGGACGACAGGTGCATGCCAGTACTTTTAAGGAACTATGATTTATAGGTCTAACAGAATGTATACTATAAATAGGCTAGGCTCTCTCTGCTATCCGTATATTGAAACACATCAGTTTATCTATCGATACCATCTAGAAAGGAGAAGTTGAGGAAGACTGAGTCTTGAATTCGTGCGGTTTTCTCCATGCTGGCCAATACAATGACGATGATCAGTTAGATAAGGTATGTATTGTGGATTCTTATCTAAGTACTCTAAATACTATTTAAGAGTATTGGATCAATGATTTTTCAACTTGTGGTATCAAAGTATATGCATGTACATTCAGAATCCCAGTCGATGCTTAATCTAGAAGGAAATCTATGAACTGTGTCTAGAGTTGATGGCTTATAAGTGGTGGAATATGATGTTTCAAAGTTGTGCAAATTCGAAATTGATCTGAGGTTAATGTTTCCATGTCATTATCGTGATATTATGCGAGCTTCATGCAATAATTTGACCTATTTCATGAGGAAATTCGACATAAAAGTGTGCAATTAGAATATGTGAATCAAAAGGGTGTTCTGGAATGTACATTTTTTCACAGAACTGATGTGGCATTTTCATTACTCATAGTGTGATGATCGTCATGTTTCATGCCCAGATTCATTTTGTGTTTCAAGAATTTTTAGGTTGAAATTTTTCGATTAGTATCAAAGAATTGAAATGGGCATTATGCAACTTGACCATCATATGTGTTATTGCATCCAATTGATTTTGGTGGTTCTGGTTTATAAGTAATGTCAATTCTATCCTGTAAATTTTGTGCCATTTCCTCATCTGTGTGAACATAATTTCAAGATGGACATCTTCGGAGTTTACAACATGACCAAATTGACAATATTAGCATTAGAAGTAGAATTTTTTTTTTTTTTTTTTATATATCTTGAAATTAATATGATCATGTTTCCTGCTCTTACTTCGGTGGATTGGATGCCTCCATTTTGCACGATAGTTTGTTTTGTTAAGAAATCTCTTATATTGTTTTAAATATAACAAAACAATTAAAACACTACTAACTCATGCATGGTTTTATAGAATCAGCTAGTCAATGCACAAGTCAATATGCAGATAGAGTACTGATGAGATCGTCCAAAGGTTGGTAGAGCTCCAACTCTTTTGTGGGTGAACAAGTGGACATAGAAGGTATCTAAAGTTGGATGGACATGAGGAGAAGGTGAACAAGTAAAATGAAGATGTCACTGAAGCTTAGATGGACCAATAGAAGGTTAACAACTGAGTACAATCAGGAGATGTCTATACGGTTAGAAGCATTAGCTAGTAGAATGTGAATAGCAAGTTTCATCGTGAAGCGTGAATTGGTTGGGGGGATAGTGAGCAAAAGCATCTCTGCTATGGAAGACTGTGATGTGTTTACGTACCTGGATAAGAGGACCTAGACTTCTTTCCAATTTGATTCGACTTCAAATTGATGCCTAGCAATTACTTTTAGGATCAAGAATTCGCAGAAAGTGGGCTGGAGAAGATTAGAAACAACAGAGATGGCAGATGGTGCAGAAGCAGAATTGACTTCGTTTGGGAACTGCCACTGCCAAACAGCAGGGAGACGTTTTATTTTTGTAGGTTCTTGCAGATGGCAGACGGTCGTTTGAGGTCTAATGGCTAGAAACTCAATGCAAGGGAAGCAATAGGGGGACGAACAAAATTCATTCTAATGCTCCAAGTATTCGTCTTTCTTTTGTTCTTGTTTGTAGAAGCGGTATATTTCTAATTGTATTTTCTGTAAGGGTTGCTTCAGTTTGTAATTAGAGAAAAAAAAATGTTTTATGGTATTAGAGGTGCTCGTACTTATGGAGCTATCTACTAAACTACCTCTAGAAACAGCACTCCTCATCTGTGAGATTACTAGTGATTCCAACTTTATTTATGATTGTTAGTATGGAGAGTGGATATACGACAATTTGTTTGCAATATCTTCTATCTCTTTAACTCTTTTACTAATTGTTTAAATGCTCTATTTCCACACAAGCGTATTTGCAAACACTTTTGCCAAGAAGTTTTAAGTTTCTTACAACAACAATCCACCATCTCTAATTAATTGGTATCCCAGCAAGTTGCCCAATTATTTTGTCAGTTTTACCTTTTTCAGTAAGTTATTTTTAAAAACTTAAAATAGTTTTATGAATGGCACCATTTTATCCTCTCTGTTTTTTTTGGACATTTAAACGGAACTTAGCGTTCAGCTTTGGTCATTTTGAAATTTCGATTGGTGCACGATTGTCGCAGCATCTTTTGAATATTTAGATGAAAGATGTTCCACATAAAATTTGTCAAATAAAATTTTTTAGGGGAAAGGAGCCAATCCATTATCTTATACAAATGGACATAAATAGTTAATAATCGTGCTTTACAATGTATAGATCATGCTAAAGCTTTTGTCCTTTTAAAAGGAAAAGGAATAATGTCTTCTTTCAACAGTTTCCTGATGGAATCGTTCATATTTTGTAACCCGATCAAAGACGTTATCAGAGGACGGTGAAAGACATAACAAATAAAACCAAATATTCAAATTGAAACATCACAAAATGAACGCCAATGTATGTTCCCACAGTTCCAATCTTTTGAATTTAGAAATCTCACATGAGCCTTATGTGATGTACAATTGAATTAGACTATGAGCATTTCAATTAACGTCCTTATGTGATGTATGGTTGAATTAGACTATGAGCATCTCAATTAACGTTTCAAGTCTAGCACCCAGTGCACCTAAACCCGTGTTTGTACCCAATAAATCAAACCGAACCAATAAGTTCAGTCTATTGGTTTCTTGATTTGGAATTTTTTCTCTCGTTAGTGTGTCAGTATGGTTTCTTTTTTATGGTTAAAAAATTGATGGAGACGAACCAAACCATGTAATTCGGATTAACTATAATTATTTTCTCCCGTTTGATGCTAAAAGCATATTGAAGTGCTTCTCCAAGGATCATGAATGTTTGTTTTCTCATTTATATATCGAGATATGCTTCTCTTCCTATTTTGTTAGAAAATTAAGCAATGTTGTTATCAATAATTTTGTACCGGCTTTTATTTTTTTAATGGTTATGGTTTTTATGTTGCCTTTTAAGCTATATACTGGACTAATTTGTTAAATAAGACTTGTACTTTTACTTGTGCCAACTTGATATTAATGGTTTGAAATTGAACCAGATCGAAGTTGTTGGTTTGGTTTGAAACGTGATTTGATTGATCTGTTATGGTTTCATGTTGAGAGTTTATTCGAAACGATAAGTTCGGCGTGGATCGAGAATGTCTCCAAACCGATCCATGAAAACCTATTGTGCAAATTCCTCATGTCATTCTAGGAAAAGACAAACGCAAATAATCATTGGGCTATAGTGGGCTGAATTAGCCGAGTCAGGAGTGAAATTGAGTCCACGGATGGAATTGTCTGGGAGCTTTCAAGGCAGTTTGCTAGGCCTGCACAAATTGTCCAATTGACATTTTTAGGATTTATGAACGGACTTGATTATTGATGAGGGTCCAAATAAAAATTACAAAGAGATGGTTAGCCCAATTATATATATAGTGACAATATCTATAAATTTACAATATTTTATGGTATTCTTGACACAATTTACGACTCCGAGATCCTAGCATCGCTATGAATTGTAAACTATGGAGAGTAACCTATGTTTTGAAATTGAAGATAATGTGGCACGATCTCAATATATCTTGAATCAGCACATCGTGAACATGAAAAATTGTCGAAAAATCGATTGCATAGTAATTTTGAGTGGAACGCGCACTCACAATAAAAAGGAGCTAGGCTGAAAAACCCACCCGTTGAGCAGTCATCACATGTGATTAACTATGGACCTGGCACATCATATCATTAGGAGACACAGAGTGCAACTAATAATTACATCATGTCACCTAATTCTGATTCTGCATCCAATTAGGTAAAAACGTGGTATGCGACACTCCTTAAATATTTTTTCATGACATTGATTAAAGCACTAAAAGCCCTACATAAACGGTTTCATTGTTTCTCTAGTCTAGCTTGATGGCACAGATTGTTAACAGTCGGCTGCGACCGAGAGAGCACATTTCAAAGCAATAAAAGCAATTCCAGCATATGTATGTTAAAACAAAAATGTGACTGGTGTGCACCTAGCGTGGTAGCTTAATGATCAAAGTATCATCTCCATTCCACAAGATTTCACAAATTTGAGTCACAGCCGAAACCGAAACTCTAACTAGATTGTGTCTTAAGCATTTGTTAGATTAAGCTACATGGGCATGCCCCTACCGAACTTTCACATACTTTTTTGCATTTATTGTTTATTTTTCTAAGGAATATACTTCATCTTTGATAATTTTATAGTGATACATGACTCTTAATTTCGAATTCGAAGCTTGGTTTCTCATGAAACATGCTTAAAAATACAATGAACAATATAATTAATTGATGAGTGAACATTTTTTAAATTTAGGATCCATCCCTTCTTCGAGGCTCCCTCGCTGACGTATAATAAAGCCATGAAAAAGGGGATGCCAGAACATGGAGTTCACATGGAGGGTGCATGTGATAGCTCTCGACCCACTTGGTTACATGAGGACAAAAGGTCGTTTTCAATTCGTACTGTCTTTAAATTCAAACAGCAAAACGACAGCGGGGAGCTGATGACGCGCTAAACAACGACCCCAGGAAAGGAAAAACCCTAACGAGAACATGGTTTCGGATGATGTCGGAGAATATTCTTATTCACCGGACCACGACGAGAGGTCCGTCCTCACGCCTGGACTAGGGCAAGATCCGCCCACCTCTTTTCTTTCGTTCGGCTTCAAGAGGACTGTTCTGTTTGTCATTGCTTTCCGGCCTTAGTTTGACCTCACATTAAAAACTCATAATCTAAGTGAAGTAGCCCAAAAAAAGTTCGATTCTATTCCCTGATTTCTCGATCTCGTGTGTGACCTTAAACAAGCGCTTGTACCTTACTTTATCTTACTTCATCATCTTGATTAGTTATACAAACGAAGTCAGATAACCATTGATAATTAGACATCTAGCAATTGATTGTTGGTCTAATTCGGTGGATGTAGAATTTTTCATTAGTATAGGGAGTTAAGGGAGGGGGAATTGTCCAATTCAATTATAAACTTTTTGATTTTGTTAATCAAGTCATATATCTTTGTGTGGAATTTTAATGTAGCTCTTTCGATTAATTTTTGCTGAAAATCGCCTATATGGTAGTGTTTCATGTTAGACAAGTGATGATGAATGAAATGTCACTTCAGCAATTTTTAATGAAAATTGACCGAAATGATTACATTGGAATTTCGCATAAATATTTAAGATAAAATTGACAAAATTGAAAAGTTTATGATTGATTGACATATGTATTATATATTTAGGACTAATTAGATAATTTTTCCAAGTTAAGTTGAGAGATTTTAACAAAACCTTAGCTCAAGGTTACATATAGAATTTTGATGGGAAATTCCATCAAAATATAATAGTAATAAACAAAAATAGGCTAGGGGACTTGATTAAATAAGACGTTAGATGATAAAAGCTAAAATTTCCCTAATATATCTAAGCACTATTATAAGTGTCGGTTGTTAATTCCTGTAGTTAAGAGCTTCCTCTAATTCTAACAAGACACAAGAAAAAGTACTTTATTTTCGATGAAGAAATTAACTACATCATTATATGTGTCACGCCCCAATCTCGGGCACGCATCCATCCCTCACCTAGTTGATTAATAGCAACGTCTCAGGATGCATCGCCGACCCTTTCATTTTCTACGCATGCGGAAGTATATAAAATAATTCTCAGATAATAAAACAATGGGATAGGAAAGTATGGACAATTTTTAACCTTTTAAAACAACCACTCTTA
The DNA here is from genome assembly GCA_017140325.1 of Eucalyptus leucophloia subsp. euroa. Classification (NCBI taxonomy): domain Eukaryota; kingdom Viridiplantae; phylum Streptophyta; class Magnoliopsida; order Myrtales; family Myrtaceae; genus Eucalyptus; species Eucalyptus leucophloia. The sequence goes on along the minus strand of CM029477.1, from coordinate 690,848 downwards.
TATACAATGCAAACCATAATGCATATATATGCAAGGTGAACTACTAGTCAAGTTTAACTTAAACAAGCTCAGAAAACATAGTTTGTAGACAGGAGTGGGGGTTTCATAAACTACAGGTCTTCATCCTCATCTTCATCATCCTCCACACTCCAATTGGAATCTTCGGCAGACTGCACTGGACTTCTAAGATCTTCAAAATCCAAGTTTGCTGCATCTACGACCGAGCCTTGAGGAAGATCTACGGTGTCCTTTCCAAAAGCAACCTCTAGAACACACAGATGTATCTCAGACTTCAGTAGGGGACCCTCTCTCTAGCCATCTTGAGCCTAGCGGTACCAAGATTTGTATTGGTGGGGCATCTTATGGGTGAGACTCGCATCAACCCAAACTATAGACCTCACCTGCTAATAGGTCTAGCCCCTAGGGCTCTCATGCAACGAAAAGTAAGAGGTCTCAGCAAGTTCTATCCCTTAAGACCCGATTAGGAAGCCAAGATTTGTATCTTGGCCTTGCTTCACTAGCGACAGACTCGTACGCCTCTAGCTCTGAATCGACAAAGTTTGAGTTTGCTGGATCCGAGTGAGTGTAGTGTTGAGCTCGAGGATTCCTTTTATGTATAGTTTGATTAGCCTAGCCTAGTTTTTTTTTTTGGTTTGGCTTAGAGAATGGATCGGTCTTCTGTTGGGCTTGTAGATCAGAAACGATCCTTCGTAGGTTAATCCAATATACAAATGTATATATGAGTAGATGTGGTGTTTTTGCTGTTCATCTCATTATCCTTGTTTGATTGGTTGATTGTATGTTTGATGGGGAGATGGTTCATTTTCCGCTTGCGCATAATAAAAGATTAAAAATGAAGGGTCGGTGATGAGTCTTGAGATATCACTTTCTATTGACCAAGGAAAGGGTTGTTGTGTACCCGAGGTTCGGGGCGTGACATTCCGGACTAGTCGAAATTTCTCCGAAAGATGAGACGATGTCCTATAAATAAATCGTGACATGTTCGAATGTTCGATTTCCGAAACTGAGTTCAATTTTGTGGTTAAAATTGACCGAACACAATTTTAGTACAACCTAACCTACTAGGTAGCTTTTTAGTGATTTTATTGTGTTTGACTCATGGTCGATAATTTTCGATCCACGTTTGTGCATCTTTGACTCATCGATGACTCTTAATTGTCGTAAAAGTCTCAAGGTTCTCAAGGTTTCAGTTACGGGTACCGAGTATAAAATCGACATAAAATTAGGTTAGTGTCGTTCAATGCAAATTTTGTAATGATGTGGAATCACCCACAATTTAATTACATCATTCCATCAAATCAACCTATATCTGATCACTAATCGATTATAATGGTGGCGTATTGACCCTTGCCGATTATCACGGTCGAGCAATTGATTTATGATCGAATTCTCAAGTCTGCCGCGTTTATATCCCTTAATGACCTCACCTGGTAGATTAGTTAACTTGTAAGTGGCCAACTCAGAGAAATAGGACCATAACGTCGACGAAATGCCCATTTCATATTATTTGGGATGGGGTCAAAATTTAGGATGTCACATTTTTCCCTACATAGCATTAAGCCATTTGCTTTTGCACCCATCTTTTATTGCTTTTATATAGCACTTTGGTCCACCTACATCAGTCAATAATACAAACTCATCTTCAAAATATCTAATGGAAGATCGTCGGTCTTGAACAAATCTTTGTTCTATAATATTTGATAGAGCATCTAATGGAGTCTCTGGTTCAAAAATAGTATCATTTGTCATAGCATATTCAAGGACATGTATATTATTTGGAACATTCATTTCCTATTCCTTCTCATCAACTTGTGCAGAAATATGTGTGAGGAACTAGATCCAAGTTAACAAAATCGTCACTAACTTGTGGCACCGAAATCATCTTTGATTTCTCAATATCTAGTTATTGACAATCGATTTTTAGTCGAGCGTCACTAAAAGGTAAAATGTTGGGATTAGGATTAGACTACAATGAAATCATTTTCTCAACCAAAAATCTTCATTTTTCATTTTTTCTTATTAATCCATTAATTATGGTTGATTTCTTAGCCATTTTCATCAAAAACTTAAAAGTCAAAAGTTGATTTTTGAGTAGACTTTTTTTTGTCAACCTCTTTTGACCAAAAAGTCAACCTCCAGTTAAAATTTCGGTTTTTGCACAAAAAGTTCCTATATAGCCAAAAAAAGATTTTGAAACAAAAAAAATCAAAGTTTTGATCATAAATCAACCTTTTTTTTTGAATTTTTTAGAAAGTAAAATTACTTTCTTTCTAGTCATATTTTGACTTAGCTTCTTTCATAACATTTGATCTAAAGATCATTTCAAGATCATTCATGCGACCATTTTAGTGATTTGGCATTTTAAGGCAAAACTTTTCATTTTTAGCCCTAATTAGGAATTCCAGTCAATTCTTTGTGATTGACGAGATTATACCTTTAACAAACTCATTTCCTTAAGCGCAATCCAAACTCAGGGTTAATTTTGGTAAATTCACATGAGAATTTATCAATTTAGTAAATTTGGCACTTCCAAAGGTTGCAAAATAGGGTTAATATGTATTGATTAAGTCAATTTAATTTGACTCACTCTAGACAAAGGTTTAATTTGATGAATTGAAATTCAATTTGAATATTGAAATACAATTTTGTTTTGACATCTATTACGTGTCTTTATATTAATGCTGATTTGAGTGCATTTGGCCATATTAAGTGCAATTAATTAATTAATCCATATTATGTAATATTAATTGCAATCAATTTCAATCAATTTGGCAATTAAGCATAGGAATTGTGAAAATTGTTTGGAAAGTCCAAATTCATGTATCCATTAAATCTGCGCTTAATTTTTTATATTTCTAAGATAATTAGATCAATTTGATCCCTTGAGATGTTGTTAAAAGTGTTTAATTGGTTTAATTTAGTTGAAATTTCCCTTCAAATTAGTCCATTTTCCCTCTAATTGGACAAAAATCCGTTACAATTAGGTCCTTGCATAAAAATTCAGCCAAAATTGGACGGAATCAGCCAAAGCTAGCCGAATTGGATAGAACCAATTCAAACTAGTCCAATCGGCTTCTAGCGGGGTTCAGCCATCTTCCTGCAACTAGCAGCCACCCCTAGCTGGCTTAGCTTATGCTCGCCTCCCCATGTCCTTAGTTTGTTGAAATTACAAAATTGCCCATTCATCGCAAAAATGACCAAAATGTCCTTTTGACCCCTTTTTAGGATTTGATCTTGACCATTCATTTGAAGATAGACTCAGCTGGCTTAGCTTGTGGCCAACCTCCCCATGTCCTTGGTTTGTTGAAATTGCAAAATTGTCCATTCAGCACAAAAATAACCAATTTGCCCTTTGACCCTTTTTTAGGTGTCTATCTCAGCCATTCATTTGAAGATACATCCACGTCATTAGAAATGCAATGCCACTAATCCATGTGATTAAAATTTCAGCCAATCATAAACTTACTTAACCCCTAAGCATTTTGATATGATCCCTTAAAATTAAATCATTGAAATTTAACCTAAAATGGATTATATAAGGTCCCCCCCCCAATTTTGAAAGGGGGGGCTATCATTTTTCAAAGGGGGAGCTGTCCTTGGTCGGAGTTCGGCCATACCCTAGCTGAATTTTACTCGATTCCTCTTCGCTCAATTGAGCTTAATCAAACACTTACTTCATATTCCCTGTAATTGTTGTCTAGATTTCATAAGGAGCTACAATCGACTATTACTTGAAGTTCAAAAGTGATCGACTAGCTTGATCGAGCTCAAGATTGAAGATAAATAAGGTAAATGTTCTTGATCGTGAATTCAATGAGGCAAGATCGCAATAGACAATTGAGGCTAGGATTCGAACTTTAGGTTGCAATTTTTTATGTTTAGATGAATGGTTCGGGATGATTTTCGGTTATATTGTGAGGTTTGATGATGAGATTATGTCTTAATGGTGCATTATTGCTTGTTCTGTAAAATCAAAATCCAGTTGTAGCTTGATTGATGTCTCGAAACGAGCTGGTACATGAGGTTATTTAGCTTCGATACATTTGTGTGATTTGAAATAGATCTGACAAGCTTCCTAACGACATGTCATATGTATCATTTGGTTGTCATTTTCCTTACCAAATGATTGTCACAAAATCGTTATTTCAATTTGGAATTCATATGGAAGTTTGGAATAATCCGCTTCATGTCTTTGAATGAGCTTATAGATGACTGAGTGTCTTTGATGCGTTCTAATAATTTGTAGAAAATCTCATTAAGTTTCCATGGACATCTTGTTTGTTAGATTTGGTTGTCGTTTGTTATGTCTAATGATTTTTGCAAAATCAAAGTTAGATTAGCAAATGATGTATGCTTTGTTGCAATGCTCTGTTCGGACTGATGATTGTTGTTTACCAATTTTTTTAGAGTTTTTTTGTGAGTATTGTTTTAAGTTGGTGCCTTCACGAAAATGTTTGGAACACAAGGACCAGTGACATAGAAAAAGGTTCATGATTTTTTCATATCATTTAGATAGGTCGAGCATTAAAAAACCGTTCATGTACTAATTTGCAAAAATTAGATTTCAAACCAACCTGCATGTGTTCTGCATTTCTTTTTTAATCATAGGATCAAAATCAAGAGTATATTTCTTCATGAAAGTTGTGCATGACATACATATCTACAACATGTAAAAATTTCAAAGGCTTTGAGATTCATTTGGTTAGGATAATTGCCCTTAAACCATCCATGCTCTGCTTTGTAAAGTTCATGTTGCTGATGTCTTGACTCTTTGATCTTGATCAAATCATGCATATGGATTCGAGAGTAAGTTTCTTAATGAAATTTGTAGGTGTTTGCATGTTCTGTATGCTATAAATTTTTCATGAAAATATCATAGATTTAGATAGGCATGAAAATACTCTCATTGCGCAATGCCCTGTTCGCAAAATTGTTGTTGCTAAATGTCTAATGGCCGTTCATTGAATTTTAGAAATCATTTGCTGGCAATTAAGGTCAAGATCTTCTTGAATTTTGTTCATCATGATGTAATGGTTAACGCATGCAACTTTTGGATCAAAAGAGATTTATTAGGTTGGTGAAATATGCTTATAACTGAATAGGTGTACTTCTACAATGTTGATTTTGCTGAATAACAATTGTCTGTTCATTGATTTTTATAAATTCACCCGTTGACAATTTGATATCGTGGTCTTCATGAGAAATGTTTAAGGCATAGTGGAATTTGTTGTCAATTTTTTTATTTTTTATAAAAACATTTTTTACTATTTTTCATGCTTATTCAAAAGTTGCAGGGCTTGCTGAAAGTTCATTTTCCAGAATTGATCTTTGGGCATTTTATGATTTTTATAAATTCACATGATCCAAATCTTTGAATGCATTCTCCATGAAAGTTTTAAAGGACTTTCAAGCTTTTATTTGGCATTAGTTTCATTAAGTTTAAAATTCCTTAGGGTATTCAAAAGAGGGCTTGCTCAGAGTGCTATTAATTCTGCACCCAAGTTCTCATCGAACACCTGAAGGTATTTTACATTTTTACGATCTACGCTTTCTTTTGATATGTTTGTTGGAATCGAGTCATATTAGATTGTTCAAAGGACCCGATTAGTGTGCTTACATTATCTGTACCTAGGTTCTGGAATTCATTTTCCAAGAATATCAAACTTGTCTCGAAATTCCAACAAAATTGATATCCTTGTTTAACATCACATGAAACTTGAAAAATCTTCTTTTAAGGACTTAATTGCAATTTTGCAAAACTTGTGTCCTTAATTGAAAATCTTTGAAAGTTCAACCTTTTGGTTTCTTTCTTCATAATCATGTTGTGTGCATGTTTGAATAATTGTTGTGACATCCTAAATTTCCAATCCTTTTTTCAATTGAATAAGTTGGGCTTTTCATCAATACGCCTATAATTCTATTCTCTGAGCTGATCACTCATGAGATAAATAGTTTATTTGGTGAAGCCGTTAAGGGGATTATAATGCAATAGATTTGAGAATTCGATCAAAAACCGACTACTCAACCATTCTAGTTTGCAAGGTTCATTACAGCACAGTTAAAAATCGATTAGAAATTGAAAATATGCCTACTCAACTAAGCCATGAGATTAAGTGTGGGTGATTCCACCTAATTGCAAAATTCTTGTCGATCGGCACAAGACCGATTTTTTGTCATTTTGGTATCGTGTGTCCGCATATGAAACATTGAAATTTTCACCACAATCGAGAATCGTCAATGTGTCGAAGATGTACAATGTGGCCAAAAAACCATCGACCACGAGTTAATTGAACTAAAAATTTCTAATAACTACCCTATAGGCTATGTTACGCTAAAATCGCGCTAGATTGAAATTAACCGCGAATTTGAATCTAGTTTCAGAAATTGAAAGTTCTATCATGTCACGATTTATTGTAGGACTGTTGACTCATCCTCCGAAGATTTTTCTGCAAACCGAAATTTTTAGCAAAAATTCAATATAGGGCCATTTTCGACTGAAAAATTTAGGGGACCATTTTTTATTGGGTAATTGGGATGCAAGTTGGTTCTATTGGCAAGAAAAATATGAATTGAAGTGTGGGCATCTTAGTTGGATTTATGAGGACCGAATTGAATCAATTTGAAAAGAAATTGAAGTGGATTTGGGGAAAAAGGCTACAAATTCGTAGGCCATGGGAGGAGGAACTTTTGGACCACTTCAATGGCTTCCTAGAGAAGCTTGTTGGCTGCATTTTGGCTAAGGATGGGACATACAAGGTGGGGGGCCATCTAATGATCAATTTAGATCAATTTAGAGGATAATTTGGCCTTGGGACCCTCCACTTGGGCAGCTAGTTTCTCCTTCTTCTTCAGCAGAGTGTTTTCTCCATTTTAGACACCTTGAAGCTCCAAAGAATCAAAGAAAACCGAGCGGCCACCCCTAGCCGTCACACGTCCGCCCAAGGCCGCCGGAGCCACCGCATGCCACCTGCTCACGCTTGCTCGCCCACACAACACTGCCGCTCGCCTTGCCTTCCAACGCCATTGTTTGCTTTTGTTCGCAAGTCCAGCAGACTGTCCAGCCACCGTGCGTGGCCGTCCAAGCCACCGAAAGCGTCCGCCTACACGCAGTAGCCCGCTTGGACCATTGCTGCCCATCTTGCCGTTTCTAGCTCAGCCCGTCACCTGGTTCTCCCTCTCGACCTAGCAAGCAAAACCAAAGACTAGCAAGGGTCTTTGGGCTTCAAGGCCCGTTTTAGGACACTTCCGGGCCTCGTCGGGTGTCGCTACTACGGAGTTTTCGCCCGTCTCCATGTTGTCGTCGCCGTGAACTCATCGGATTTCAAAACGGTGAGTTTACTCGCTAAACTCTACTTATGGAGTTAATTATGCGTAAGGGTTGATTAGTTTAGGCTAAGTATGGTTTAGGTGGTTAGTTAGAACGGATTAGTGATTTAATTATCCATTTATGTATGTTAGGTGGTTAGAATGGCTTAATTAGAGACTAGATAGATCGTATTATTTATCTAGATTGGTTTGGAAATTTTCCTAGCCCATTTCGGCATTTAATTAGGCATTTTTGACATAAGTTTCTATATTTCAGCATTTAATTTTATTTATTTAATCATTTTTGGCATTAATTTAATTATTTATTATTTTCCGAAAATTAGATCGGGATAGCCGCTGACTAGAATTTCGTGCTGATTGCAATGGTATGCTTGGTTTATTTAATTGAATGCTAATTTGTTCTATTTGAGTGGTAATTGTAATTTTGGGTATTTATCCCAAAATTGTGTAAGTTCAGTATTTAATCAAGAAACACAGAGCGTCGGTTTATAACACAAAAAATATCTTTATGGACTATATTAAATAGTGAGATTTTCTAAAAGAAAGATATTGCATTTTTTACTTAAGCCGACCGTGTACCCACACACGATTATGTTATTTGGGTATTATAAAAGCAGTGAATTTTCAATTAGTAAGAACAATATACTATATCAACCTGTGGGCTTTGATATGTCAGCTTCGATGAGCAGTATACTATATTAGCTTTGGTGAGTTGTATTGTCTATCGGCTTCGGTGAGCAATATCATCTATCATCTTCGATGAGCAATAATCGATATAGTAGCTTTGGTGAGCTTTAATATATCTATTTCAACTTTGGTGAGGATTATTATTATATATAAGCTTTGGTGAGATATACCATCTATTTCAGCTTGGGTGAGCAGTGATTGTATCGATCGAATTTGTAGATGGTATTACCGGTATTGAATCGAGTGGATCGATTGATTGATGATTTGGTTTGAATTGAATGATTGAGTATATGAATTATACTAACTTGTAGGAAGGAACTGAGGTAAGGTAAGCCATCTGTCTTGTGTGTGCATAGGATGCCTTTAGGCTTATTTCCTTCTTAGTCAGAGTTTAGGAGGTGAATTTGCTGAGACATTGTCTCACCCCATCGTCGGCACAACCTTTTCAAATCCTTAGATGGTGAATCCTCCTAAGCGTTTTGGCCAGCTCAAGAAGATCACCGAATAGATCTCTCATATTCCTCTCCCTTAGGGCCAAGGAGCCTAGATCTACGAATTCATGAGGACTGTTGTCTGGGTTGATGTGGGTCTACCTCGAAGGCTACCCCATCAATTCAGAGCATGGTATCGTCTCGGGCGAGGTGGACCTAGAGAAGGTCCCCTATCAGAATCTGAGGTCCCTATGTCGATGTTAGAGATTGCTTTTGGTGAGGGTATAGTTGACCCTCCTGATGATGCAGTGGTGGACCCGAGTCCTCAAGAGACCTCGAAGTCTTCGGTTAAGGGTTCGAATGCTTAGAAGACTTGTAGCCTTATACTTTTGTAGACTTTTGTGTTTAGACTATTATTGTAAATAAACTAGTTAGCTTTGTATAAAGGTGTGTTGTGGTTTGTGAAATTGTGGCCTTGCTTTTCTATCCCATCTTTGTGTTGTCTGAGGATTTATTTATACGCTTCCGCATGTGCATTAAAATTAATGGGTCGGCGACACATCCTAGGATGTCGCAGTTTAATCAAACACTAAGGGATGGACACGCGCTCGAAGGATTGGGGCGTGATAATTGCATTTGCTTTGAATGTGTAAGTGACCTACTTTGGTTCACTTTCTTTGGATGATTGATAAAGAATCAAGGTCTTATGACCTAAGTGCATGAGCTTATATTCCTTTTACATGTGTTTTCTAGATAAATGGCTTAGGACCAATGCATGTATGCAGGTAAACCAAAAGGACACTCATAGACCCAAATTTTAGGAGTTGTTTGGTCTTGTCCACCACTTATGAACATAAAGGATGGTCGAGTATTGATAGCTAAAACTAAATCAATTAGTGAATATAGGATGGCTTGAAATGCATGAATATCAAAGGCTAATCCTAAGGCTATGTCTTGAATCGTGAATTGCTTTGAAATGTTTGAATTTGTTCAAATGTTTGTGATTATATTTTTTTATCACTATTTTAGCATTAGTTAGTATTAGAATTGTTTCAAAGATGACCCTTGGAGGAGGTGGCTACAAAGACTTGAAGACGGTAGAATAGCCAATGTCAAATCTGGCTTTGACAATTTGTATCAATTCATTTCTCAACATATGTCTCGGGCTTCTCTTTGTATTGTATAAATACCAGATGAGTTGCGAGTCCACTTTTTTTTCTTGTATCTAGAATAATCGTCTATATGCTTTTCTTGGGTGTTTATTTTCCGTAATGCAATTTCAATTGCTTGATTGATTTTTGCTTCATTTCGATAGTTAGTAGAGAATGATAGCAATGAACCATCCATGTGTGTTCACTTAGTATTAAGACCTAAATTTACACAAAAATGTAAAAAGACTGCATGACCATCTTAGGTAACAACCCAACTCATTGGTACTGAAAGGGAACTAATAGACATTTTTTAGCATAACCCAAGTTCACGAACCTATGAAATCTTTAGTTTCGTATAAATCAAGGGAGGTCTCCTGACCCATGATTGGGTTTTAGCTAGCCCCCAACAAAGAGGTTAGTGGTGACTCCTAGATAATATTTTTAGGTTATCTAAAAACTTAAAATAAATTGCTATAATGCGATATATAAATTTGAGAGAGTCCACATTCTCAATTGATGGACCTTTTGGACGAGCATTAAAGATGCTGCTTTTGAGCCTTCTTTATGTGATGCACTTTGAGGACTATCTTTTGAACAAGTCTCCTTAAATCTATTCCCTGGGATCACAAGCCCAGAGGGGTAGGTCATGGCACTTGTATTGTTTGATCTTCCACAAAATATAATATCTCTACTTTTTACAACTTTCTTTTCAATTGGATCATAGAATTTTGTAGCCAAACATATCCTGTCCATAGATAATGAATATGCATTGTCATTTTTCACATTAAGTTTTGACCTTTCATCTTTGAGAATATGCACAAATGCCTTGCACCCAAGACACGCAAATAATCATTAGAAACATTTTTACCTATCTAGACTCTATTAAGAACATCAAGCTCTAGACAAATGCATATAGTAAGATTATATAGATATATATATATATATATATATATATATACGCGCAACTATACTTAAAAGCCTCACTTTATAAAGATCCCGGTAGCTTTAATTGTGAAAGTAAACATCTTACCCTTTCAACCAGTGTTTACTTCATTCTCTCAACTAAGCTATTTAATTGAGGCATCTTAGGAGGTGTCTTTTAATATCAAATATCATGTTGTTTGCAATATTCATCAAAAATACCCTATATACCCTACCCTGTTATCAATTTTAATGCATTTCATCTTATTTCCAATTTGTCTCTCTACTAAAGCTTAAAACCGCTTAAAAGCATATAATACTTGATTTTTAGTTTTCAAGGTATAAACCCATATTTTCCTTGCATAATAATCTATGAAAATAACAAAATAAAAAGAGTCACCAAGTGATTGTCTTCATAGAACCACAAATATTAGAATGCACTAAATCAAATATACTTGACATTTTTAAAGGAATGAAGCTTTTGAATGCAACTCTATTTCATTTTCTTGCTAAACAATTAGCATATTTCTTTAGCGTTAAACTTTTCATTCCTAAAAGAAGCTTTTTCTTCACCAATATTGACAAACTCTTCTCACTAATGTGATTGATCCCATTTCAGTCGACTCTTTGTTGTCTATTGTATTAATTTTGTCTGCGGACAATTTTCCTTGCATAATGGATAATGAAGAATATTTTACACCTCTAGCCACAACCAGGGAACCTTTAGTGAGCTTCCATTGACCATTATTGAAGGTATTTCAATACTCCTCATCATCTAGCTTACTTGCGGAAGTCAAATTCAAACAAATATTATGTATATGCTTAACATTATTCAATACTAACCTCGTGCCATTGTGAGTCACTAGGCACACATCACTAATGCCAATAACTTTCAGCTAGCCCTTTGTTCCCATCTTCATAGATCCAAAATCACCTAACCTATATGACATATAAAAAAATCCTACGAGATGTAGTATGAATAGATGCATTGCTATAAATTACCCAACTCGTTTCATGACATACAAAATTTATCACATTACTATTAAAGATAATGAGAAAGTCTTCTTTAAGTGTAGTAACACAATTGTCATCATTGTTATTATCACTTTTATTCTCTTTACCTTTCTCTTTTTGTTTCTCCTTTTTGAACTAACAATGATATCTCTGAATATGTCCATTTCGATGGCAATAATGACACTCAAGATTAGCAAATTAATTGTATTTGTCTCTACTTTTATCTTGACTTTTATCTTTATTTCTCAAACCTTGAGACTCACTTCTTGCTCTTTTCTCAACAACCACAGTATCAAAAGGTGAAGAGGATGACCCATGTATCTTCCTTCTCATCTCTTCATTCAAAACATACTCTTGGCCAAATCCATGGTAATCATACCATCTAGATCTAAATTAGACAAAGATGACCGAAACAACTCTCTCACGATCCAATAAAGTACCAAATGCATGTATTTCATCATCAAAGTTGATTCCCATCGTAGTTAACTAATTTATAATTCCTTGAAAAGAATTTAAATGATTAGTCAAACAAGTACCATCTTGATATCTTAGAACCATATGTTTTACTAGAAATTAACTTGTTATTTTGAGTCTTTCGAGTATACAATTGTTCAAGCTTATTCCACAAATTGTGTGCATGTGTTTCATCAATAATGTGGTTCAAAAAATTATCATCCACCCACTACCTAAAATAGCCAAGCACTTTATGATGAAATATGGATAATTTAGCATTCAATTTATTATCAAGCTTCTCTTAAGCAAATATGGGCAAATAATAATCCTTCACATATAAAAGGTCTTCCATCTTCAATTCCCAAATATGATAATTCAAATCATTTAATGCAACTATTCTACTCGTATTCGTTTCCATTATTTAACACAAGACAAAAAAATCTAGCAATAACCAATGCTTTGAGACCACTTTAATGGAAGAATAGTAACAACTCTAACAATATCAAATTAATGCAATGAAACAAATAATCTTCATTCTTGTGTAAACCTCATAGGAAATGATATAGTAGAGTTATAAATACCAAGTACCCAAACACAAGGTTATTCTTTTTTCTTTTTCTTTTTAATCTAGAAAACCTCATTGATGTAAGGAGATAAATCACAGGAACGAAGTCCACCCTAAAATCTCCATTTTCAACAAAATTGGGTGAACAAATTTATTCTCTAGTAAATACTAGAGGTACATAGAAGCAAAGACTTCAAGAATGTTATTCTCGACAATACACATAAATTTTATAAGAGATCAAATATAAATCTCCCCAAAAACGCAGATTTTTTTCAACCCATGAAAAAAACCTGATATAGAGAGCTTCAAATGAAAATCAAACCGTTTAAATTCAAGAAGAGTGAGCCATGAACACGTTGATAGAATTTCGACTCAATTGGACCATGAATCAACATCCAATGCCAGTTTGATGAAAATCAAACTCTACCCTCAACCTAGATTTTCTGCTTTCTTTTTTTCTCTTGTTACTGTGTCTCAATTGACGGTCTTGTTGGCTGCTATATAAAAGATAGTGAGAAATCCTATGTCTCCATGTGACTTAATATATGGGCTTAAGCCCTTTGCACTGGCAATTCATTGGGTTTTCTCCACATGGGAGTGAGCCTGGCCAACAGAAGAGGTGTCAAAATTTTCCATGAACCTTATTTATAGGATTCATCAGTATCATCAATCTATAGTATTGTACCAAAACTCGTCCATGGAAACACTTGAGCCTATGTTCTTTTAGGAAAATTGGAATGGCTAAACTTTTCTCCTTTCTTCTAGTTCATATATTGTGGAGCTCAATTCGTTTCGGTATTTAAGGTGCGTTTGGTTTGGCATTTGGAAAGCTCATTGGGAAAATGCAAAGTAGTTTAGCCTAAAAGGCTTCAGATGAAATGCAAAGACTATTTGGTAAATTCTGCTTTGAAAAGTAACTTTGAGAGAAATGTTGTTTGGTAGAAAACACATTTGCAAAGGCCATTTGGTTATTAATCTAAATATTTTAATTTTAATTTTGTTTAAAATTAAAAAATAATATTTTTTTTAAACGACAAATTTTTTTTAATTTATATTTGACAACAATGTTAAAGATGTTGTGATTAAACAATTTTATTAAAACTAAAATTAAATTTGTCACAAGTGTACCAGTTTGGGATAAATTTTTTTTGGCTAAAAAACATCAAATCCAAAAAAAAATAATGTTTGCTCAATTTTATTAAAACTAAAATTCCTTTTTTTTTTTTCTCAATTACAATAAGAATACTTTCATTATAATAAAAATATGATAACATATACTTTGAGGAAAGAAGCTCATTATCTTTAAAAATTATAAATATCCTTAATTACTTCATAAATTCATAGCCATTTGATCATGTAAACGTGCCATATCAGATGCTACATCATTATTTGAAGCATTACCCTCACCATTTACATCATCAGGATCCGTTGTATATAAATTGTGATCCAAATCTACTCTAGCAAAATGTGTATCATTTAGGGCATTTCTTTGTATATAATTGTACAAAGCCATCGTTGCTATCACAGTTTTCACTTGCTTTGTATATGGATAACTTGGCATACTCTTTAAAATCTTTTACTTCTTCTTCAATACACCAAAAGCTCGCTCAAATCGTAATGAGGAGTGAGCACGATTGAACACTTCTTTATAACCTGTCGGTTGAGGATCTTATTGAAACTCAGATAAATGATATTTAACTTTTTTATATGGCCCCAAATAACCTGTGGGATTTGGATATCTAGCATCAAGCAAATAATATTTACCTACACAATTTTTTTTTTAAAATTTAATCAACATATAACACATACATATATTAATGCATAAAAACCATTAATTAACGAACCTTTTGGAGGATGAGGAAATTGTAAATCATGTCTCCTAATGGCTTCATAAAATATACGAGTATCATGAGCTGTTCCCTCCCAACCGGCCCACACATAAGTAAATTCTATGTTAAAATTACACACGGCCATCACATTTTGCGTCGGTGTTCCTTTTCGACCAATAAAATGAAGTTGCTCACTCGTAGGTACCACCGTTGGAATATGAGTACCATCTATAGCTTCAATGTAATCCTAAAACACGAACAAGAGTATTATTTGATTTATATTTAATTCATATTTTCTATTGTATAATCGTAACTTACCTTAAAATGTGGAAAAAATCTTGTATTATTCATGATCTTCTTTGGAACTTCCTTGAATTGTCGATCGAATGGTTGGATCAAATCTGCTCCCATTTTACATACTTTATCCAAAACTAAGCTAAATAGCCTGCATATGGTTTCCCCAGAATGCTGAAAGTGCTATTGTGCTAACCTATTACCTATATTATGTCCTAAAAGATGAAGAAACAATCCTAACATTTCTGCAACATCAATATTTCTAGTTCCTTGCAAACTATATCATGTCACTAAATAATTCATTAAATTCTTAAACACAATTCTATCCATTCTAAACATTCGATAAAACCTTTCAGGATTAGCATCCATGTCCATCAATTCTCTTAACCATACATTTCCTGTATATGATAAGGTCACGCATGGTATTTTTTGACCATATATTGCCTGATAAACACCGCAAGTATGTATAGCTGCACAAAGTTGCCAATATTCTTCTTCCTTTATTTCATGATTTTCTCTTTCAGGAGAGTCATCCATAACTGATCAAAGTAACAAAATAGAATTGGAATAAGAGATATAATGAATTATTTAGATCATTCATCAACAAAAAAACTTATCATATATATATATATATGCAAACTCCATTCAATAAAAAGAACACCAATTAGAAACAAGTCTGATAACATAGCATAAATATGTCTCGCAAACTAATACAAATAAGCAGTGTAAATATGGAGTTTGGGACACCTTGAGTGCCATAACTTGGCACGGGAGGACACTTAAGTGTCATAACTTCGAAAAGGTACACATAAGTGCTAGTTTCAAAGTTGAATAGAACACTTAGGTGCCACTCCGGTGAAAATCTGGCCAAATGGCTGACGTGATAATTTTCTGGCGAGTTTGGTCAAAAACGGCATCGTTTTGCATGCTGACGTGGCAAGAAAATGCAAAAACGACACCGTTTCGTATATGATGTGTAATAATAGGATAAAAAATAATTAAATTAATTTTAAATTTTATTTTATTTAAAATATTCTAAAAATTAAAAAAATAAAAATTTAAAAATTAATTAATTAATTTTTTTTTTTTTTTTTAAAAGGGGAGGCCAAAAAGGGGCGGTTGAGGGTTGAGCCCTTGTCGTTGCCGCCTCCTTGCTATTGTCGGGAAGGGCCGACGACGAAGGGGAAGGTCGGCCGGGGTCGTCGGCCCCGGCCAACCAGCGGCGAGGGCCCGCGAGCCCTCGCCCAAATTTGGGGCGAGGGTCGTGGCCCTTGCCCGGTTCGGCAAGGGTTGCGAGCCCTCGCCGCCTCCCCACCGCCGTAGGGAAGGCTTGGCGACGGAGGAGGGAGGGTCGGGCGGGGTCGTCGGCCCTCGGCCGACCGGTGGCAAGGGCCATGAGCCCTTGTCGGATCACGGTGAGGGCTGCGACCCTCACCCCGGATCGGGCGAGGGCTCGCGGCCCTTGCCGCCGATCGGCCGGGGGCCGGCAACCCCGGTCGACCCTCCCCCCTCCGTCGCCGACCCTTCCCGACGACGGCGGGAGGCGACGGTGGCGGGCTCGGCCCTCGTCGCCCCCTTTGGCCTCCCCCTTTTTTTATTTTTTAAATAAAATTAAGTTTAATTTAATTTAATTAATTTTTATTTTATTATTTATACATCGAGACACAAAACGACGTCTTTTTTGCATATTCTCATCACATCAGCGTTTAAAACAATGCCGTTTTTGACCAAACTCGCCGGAAAATTGCCACGTCAGCCATTTGGCCGGATCTTCGCTGGAATGACACTTAAGTGTTCTATTTAACTTCGAAAGTGGCACTTAAGTGTACCTTTTCGAAGTTATGGCATTTAAATGTCCTATCGTGCCAAGTTATGACACTTGGGCTGTTCTTCTGCCTATAAATATGTATCACATTACAATAACATTACACATGAAAAATATAAATAGCAAATATCCTAGTGAGTCCTACGTTGTGCGAACTTATACTTGAGTCATGTGACTTTTTCTGGATCATCATCCAAGTTCATAAATATTTGCCTATTATCTTTTTTTTTTCTGAAAAATAATCTAGTACAAAAAAATATAACTCTTGATCTTACTTTATCTCAGGTATAGCTTTCAACGTCTCTATGAGTTTCTTGTAAGGATCAAACTCTTTGGCATAGCTTATACTTTTAATAGCTGAACAAATCCTCTCCATTTGCGTTGCTAGCTTATCAGCTGTACTTTTTTTTTTTTTTCTTTCCTTGAGATTGTCTCACCGAACTCTGCAATGTTCTCTTATCACTTTGATGTTGTTCACTAGTTTTTCCACCCACATCGTCCTCTATATTATCATCAGTAAATACTACTGAACCTTCGATGTCAAATTATGTGGCGACAACATCCTCATCAACACGTAAGGCTTGTGTAGGATTCCATGTGATGCTTCTAGTGGCAACAATATCTCCAAACATTCAATCCAATAAAACTTGAAGATCCAAATGTATGCTTTTCATTCTAAAAGGTCTAACCTTAGGATTTTCCTGTTGTAATAAACATTTTTGTGAGTTTTATAGAAAAAAAAGATGAACTTAAAAAAAAAATTAATAAAAGAAGGGAAAAAACCTGAATTTTCCTCTCTCACCATTCATCACTTGCATCAATGGTATTTTTCTTTGAATCCCATTCTAATCCAGTTTCCTTTAGGATCAATGTCCTCCTTCTTTTCCAATCTTCTTTAAGATTATCTCACTTACTCTTCATTTGACCTTTATAATACTTTTTGCCCCTTAGGTTCTCAAACTTCTTAATTATAACCGTACATCCATCCCTTTTGTTGTTTGCAGGACGATTGCCATTGTCAATTTGTTCAATGCACAACTTACAAAAGGTTTCAACATCTTCAAGGCTCCAAAATGCCTTTTATTTTGATGAACTTGCCATCTACTAATAAATGCAACATTAAAAAATGCAAATGTTTAATTGACAAGTTGTGCAAACATTAAAACAAAAAAAGAAACAGACTTCATGAACAAGAGCATCTGAAAATAGCTAAACATCATTCACTGATGCCACTTTTGAACTACAACATATCACACATTACTCCGAAGTCACAAGGTTTTGTCAAAAAGATCAACAAAACCAGCCAAATTGGACTGATCTAAGAGCATTGTCTTTCACTCATTACTCTAGTTTCCTAGCGTGGATCACAAACCCCCAACTAGCAATTGGCTCTTTTACTAGTATCTGCTTCTTCACTTTCTCATCAACCAATAGAGCAAGTAAAAGTTCACGGACAACAAATCAAGGCTGGTGGAGACCAGCCTTGAGCTTTCAGCATTTCCAAGGGTTGACT
The DNA here is from genome assembly GCA_017140325.1 of Eucalyptus leucophloia subsp. euroa. Taxonomy (NCBI): domain Eukaryota; kingdom Viridiplantae; phylum Streptophyta; class Magnoliopsida; order Myrtales; family Myrtaceae; genus Eucalyptus; species Eucalyptus leucophloia. The sequence goes on along the minus strand of CM029477.1, from coordinate 672,818 downwards.
TTCACTTGAAAGCCCCTTGAAGAATGGTTGCCAAACACTTCAATTTGGGATGAAAGGGCTTTGAGGCTTGAAAGGGCTTTCTAAATGCCCATCCAAATGCACCCTTAAAGATCTTAAGCATTCGGTGTAAAGCAGAAGTCGAAAAGAAAAGTTTATTATTTGAGCGCTGGCAAAACCATTTCACTTAGATTACACACATCGTGGGACATGACGAAGGTGCCTGTAAACGCGCTAACCTCGACGACGTTTTTCTTATCGTGTCGCTCCTTACGCATCTCAATCAAGCTTCGACAGAATCGACACCCGTGATAAAAGAGATGGGTCGAATCCAAAGACCAATAACAAGTTTCTTCAAAGCTCAAAACGACGCAACTCTTCGATCGATACGCAAAGAGTGCCGAAAGATCAATTTCGCTATTTGATGTCGGTTCTGGTCCCCCGTAAAGTCACCTCCACATAACGTCGTTTTGGCACTCCGATGAACTTCTTTCTAATAGATTATTCGAGAAGCCTTTGTGTGAATGTGACTCGACTGAACTCGATACCGTGCATTATTCTTGACACGTGTGAGGTATTAAATCTACAATGTTAGTAATGACACACAAGCAAAGGTGTCACCTAAATTTTAATCCCGACGTCACGCGATATAAAGGGTCTACGAGAATCCGTGCCAATTAAGGCTGTTGGTCCACCCTTAACATTACCTCTAATCCGGTTTTTTCCTGGACCGCTTTGGGAGTGGGCCTCGACAAAGGTTGCCCAAGTAACTTTCAATTGAAACTAGTTGAAATAGGAGATTGGCTCAAGATTCAGGGTTTTGTAGCACATTTGATGATCTAAAAGTCTTTGTTAGAGTTTCACACGCATATCAGTAGTGATTTCTATGAACCATTGTGTACTAAAGGGGGATACATCTGGACACTTGAATTTCGCCACTAGGTAAGCGTGTGTGTGTCATTATATATAGACAATCACTTCGGGAGTTGGAACTTGTGATTGCATTAGAGCTCGATCCTTGAACAAAAAGTAGTCAATTTATCAAATTTTGCATTCATTGCATTTAGAGCACATTTAGAGCGTTGCATTTCATTATTGTTTACGTACCATTTCATAAATAAATATAAAGTTCACTTTTTTGGTGAACCTTTTAGTCAAACCGAGAAGCCAACCCCTAATCAAAAACGAAAATATCATATATCATAGTACCTGCATTACATATAGATATCCCTTTCCTCATTACATATAGATCTAAGAGTTTAAATTTTAAAATGTTCATGCAAAGGTCAATGGTTGACTTTTTTGGTCAAATCGAGAAATTCAATCTTCGACCAAAAACATTGTTATTTCATCAACCTATGTTAATTTTTGTTAGCTTTTTCTATACTTACTAACTAAGGACATTATAATTTTAGGACATTAAATTCCATTGCAAAAATTTCAATCAGTGAGAGCATCAAAGCTCCTGGATTAATCAAATTCACATTAAGCTCATCTCTTTCCCCATCGGTTCACGCCCCTAAACACCCACTTAATCCCACATTTTTGCACACCCTAAGCATCATAGAACCGGCTATCCTCTAGTCCAAATTAGGCTAGAAATTTAGCTAAAGAATAACTAGAAATGAACTAAAGTATGAGAACCAAACTATCTGCCAAACTGGTGCCAATGTTCGGTGAGCTTCGGCTAGAACAGCCTGGAAACAGAGCTGCAACAGGAAGGGTTTTTAGCTGTAATTTCAGAAAAAAAGTGGAAGCAATGACGGATGCCCACATTGTGGCAACATCTGTGGTTAACAAATCCAAGAGAACGTGCTGCCATTTTAGCCAAAAATAGCAACTCATTCGGCCCCACGAGCTGAACTGCTGCGGGCACACACACGGGCAAGGAAAGTGGACTGATTCACGGCAGTTGTGAGCCAGAAATAGAGGGGAAATGCAGCTAGCTTTGTAGACTATCTTGTGAAAGCTAGTACGAGCATCTAGAGGGGTAAATAGGTGTAAAAATAATTTTACGTATTAAGTGTGAAGCACTACTCAACAATAGATTATGAAAAGGAAATTCGTCTCTTTTAAACAAAATGAATTACGATCAAAGTAAAAGAGTGTAGGGAAGAGAATATGAACACAGAGTTTATAGTGATTCGGCTTAATCTAAGCTTACGTCCACTCTTTCGCACTGACAACCCACCGGTTGGATTCCACTATGAACAAAAGAGTTGTTACAAAAAAGCTTTTCCTTGATTCCACAGTGTAGAGACTCTGCTACACTTCCTCAAGGTCTCTCAAAGATATAAACTCTCTTTTGCATACAAGATTTCTCTCAACAACTTAATTGATAAAGAACAAGGAGCTTCAAACTTTGAAATTTTTCTATCGTGCATATCCTCGAACAAGTGTAACGTCTTCCTTATATATTCCTTTATGCCATCATACCCTTTGGCACTTACCAAATGAATTCTTCCAGTCTACCTGTTGGACAGAATCAATTAGGAAGATCTTCGAGCTATTTAAGGAACATGACGATAGCCTATCAATCCTGCTCACCCATACAATCAGGATCTAGGTTTCCATAAGTAGAACCTTCCAAATATACTTCGCTAATCAACGGATCCAAAATCCCTGAATCAATCTTGATTTGAATAATGGATTTCAACATGCTACATCTAGCCAAGAGATCTTCTCTTGTTGATAAAGTCAAATCTTTAACGAAACATCTAGTTCTGGATAAGCCTTCTTCAACGGTCTAGTAAACTGTCAATGAGGATAGACTTTGAGCCTTGAGTCTGCCAGTCCAGAGGTCTTCAGACTTTGATGAAAGAGTCTGCAAGTCTTTAGACTAGACTAATGGAAATGTTTTGTCAGCTTCAAAACACTCAAGGAAGTTTTCTCTAACAATCTCCTCCTTTTTGATGGTGACAAAACTTTCCTGCAGATTTGGATAACTTTGACCTGCAAAACATTACTCAAGCAAATATAGATATCTCACAAAGATAAATGGCTTAGTAATAACACTAGAATCTGCATCCACAGAAAATAGGTTAGTCTTGTAAATGAACAAAGCCATGAGATATCAATAGTACTTAAGATAAACAAATGTTCAAACAGTCAAATCCAAATCTTGTCCAAATCCAAATAGCCGAACACAAAAGTCAAGTCAATCAAACATAATCGATACAAAAGTTCAAAGATTCAAAGTTCAAATCAAATCTGCACCACATCTCTCCCCCTTTTTGTCATCATTAAAAAGGTAGAGATGAAAAGAGAACGGAATTAAGATTGCTTGGGAACACGAACAAGCTGGAAATCTCCCATTGATTGAACAATCTCTTCCAGCTTTTTCAAATCCTCCTTAGTTGCGCCACATCTTCACCCTTAGCATTTGCTTGAACTTGAATAGCAAGAGCATTGATTTGATCATGCAAAAAAATTGAAGAGGTTTGACCTGCATTTTGCAAGTTCTATACTTCGCATCCCAGAGCATAAATCTGGCCTCTCATCTCCAAAAGAACATCAAGAATTCTGTGAAAGTCTGCCAAATTATTTGTCTGAGTACTTGCTTCTGCACGATTAGACGGAGTATTGACAAATGATGGCATTTCAGCACGATCACGTAGATTGGGCGATGAAACCTCATGTCCTTCTTCAGGACATTGAGCGGCATAGATGTCCTTTAGATTTGCTAGAGAATGACTTACTCCTTCACTAATGGCAGGGAATGGGGACGTTCCTATTTTCTCGTGATCTCCCCCTATTTCCATGCTTTCAGGTGGAGAAAAGTGTTTCTCATGCTCTGCTTCCGCTTGATCTCCTCTCTCTTCTTCTTCTTCCTCAATTCTTTCCTCCTCTGCTTCTCTCTCCTCTGCTTCTTTCTCCAAATCTTCTCTCTCTCTTGTCCTCTATTCTGTTTCATCCATGTCTTTGTCTTGTCTCTTCGTTGATTCTGGAATAGAACGACTCAAGTTTTTTAATGCCGTTGCAGAAATAGTGATATCATTCTCATCCTCTTCATCTTCAATGATGAGTACTCTTCTTTTCTTGGATGGAGCAACCATGGGCTCCTTCCCTTTTCGCTTTGCCACCGAAGAGACTGAATGAGTCTTGACAGGGGTTTTCTCCTTGAACTGTTCCATAGCCTTGGTAAGTTCCTTCAAACACATTTTTGAGACCATTCTTAGTCCCACCATCATTTGATCGCACGTTCGAACACAAAGAATCCAGGGAGGCTAAACGTTCAAATGTTTGAATAACTTGGTTACAAGAGCTGGATAAGGAAGCTGACCCTTGTCCTTCACCACTACCCTGTACATGTGGAACACAATAGTGTGTGGAAGAGAGAATTTCTTACCAGCATTGATGGCATACATCAACTTTGCTTCCGAGTTTGAAACGTCGATCTTTGAGGTTGATTTTGGTCTCAGACAGTTAATCACTATCTTGTGAAGCGAAATGTTGGACGCATTCATTCTCACATAAGAAATCTTTCCTTCCGTCCTTCTATCCTAAACAAGCTCCAACGTTGCACGAGCAATAGACACATTGATAGGTTGATATCTCCCTCTTTCAACCCCAATCACATCAGCCAACGTATTCATGTCAATCACATAGTCCTGATCTCGAATATTAAAAGAGAATCTATTCACATCCAAGAAACTGAGATTCAAATAGAAATAAGTACAAGTTCAGCATAAGCTTCTGTAGATTAGAACAAAATTGTTCGAGTTTAAGAAGACTAAATTTTTCCCTCAGATTGACATTCACAAAGTCAAGAAAGTCAAAGTCCACACTTCTAGGGTTTATTATCCCACGCTTCAGCAATTTAGAGTACAGTTGCTTGTGTTCCTCCGATCGAAATAAATCCATCCTTTTGCTCCGGATTTTCATTGCAAAACCCATTTGAGGTTTAAACTGACTGTATAACTTGTCATCATCATTTCCATTTGGTTGATTAAACCCTCCAACCCGTGGATCACTTGGGATATTCGCTAAGGCTTCTTCTGCCAACCCTGCGGGGGCAATTCCCAAACGTTCCATAGTGCGTAAGAAGAAAAATTTATTTCTATACCCTTTGTCCTTAAGAAACTCATCAATGTAGTTCAGTGGAGTATCGCTCATCTTCAAAGCATGGTAAAGCTTATAAGTAAAAGAGGGCTTATGAGTTCTTACGGGTTCTGCGTCTTCAATGATTTCTTCCTCTTCTTGATGTGCAACATCTTGAGGTCTAGATGGAGGAGATGGACGCTACTGAGAATGTTGTGGACTCTTTTGCTGTCTAGGAGATTCTTCTTCTTCGGTGAGATTAAAGTACGTAGGCCCCTCAGATATTTGCTGTGGTCCCCTGCTCGTGATCCTCGAAGACTTCCTTTGAGACGACATCTTTCACAGTCTTTGAGAGATTCCAAGCTTGTTTCCCAAAAAAGATGAAAACTTTTTCGAGAATTAAACAAGAGAAGAAGACATAAGTGGAAGATTGATGCTCTTTTAGGGTTTTTGTGAGTAAATCGAAGAGGAACCGACAGTATATAAGGCAGTCAAAGCAAGGCATACGAAACGTCGTAAAAAAGGAAATATAAAAATACCTTTTTAAAAAAACTAACTGCCTTTTAGATAACTATCATTTCAAAAATAACTTATTTTCCGAAACGGTAGGTTTGCAATAATCACGAAAATTGAAAATAGCAACAATCAATTATGGATAGATGATCGTACCTTTTCGAGATTTGATTCGAGAAATAAATTTCTAAAATAGAAATAACTTACAGTCGTAGATCTTGATTGTTCGAGACTGAGAGCCTTTAGACTTTCAGTGCTGAGTCTGAACTTCCTCAGACTTTAAGATATTGAGTCTTGAACGAATAACTTCAAATTGATTTTTCTTCAAAAGCTTTGTAAATATATCCGCTAGTTGATTCTTTGAATCAATAAACTGTATCGAAACTTCTCCATTTTGAACATGATTTCTAATGAAATGATGTTGAATCTCCATATGTTTTGCTCTTGAGTGAAGAATAAGATTCTTGGTGAGATTGATTGCGCTGGTGTTGTCACATTTGATCTCAGTACATGAATCTTCAATTCCAAAGTCTCTCAACTGTTGTTTTATCTACTGAATTTGTGAACAACTTCCAAGAGCTACATACTCTGCTTCTGCCATAGAAAGAGCTACTGTACTTTGCTTCCTTGAAAATCAAGATACTGTCTTGCTTCCAAGTAGTTGACAGGTGCCTGAGGTGCTCTTTCTATCAACTCTGCATCTAGCTAGGTCTGCGTTTGAGTATCCAAGAAGATTAAACTCTCATTCTTTAGGATACCAGAGACCCAAGTTTGAAGTTAAGGCAATGTATTTGATAATACGCTTTGCAGCACTTAGATGAAATTCTTTAGGGTCTGATTGAAATCTAGCACAAATGCAAACACTAAATAAAATGTCAGGTCTAGAAGCAGTAAGATAAATAAGTGAACCAATAATACTCCCGTATAGCTTCTGGTCAACTTTCTTTCCTCCTTCATCTTTGTCCAGCTTCAAGGAACTTGACATTGGTATATCAGTCTTTTTGCAATTCTCTAGCCCAAACTTTTTGACAAGATCATTGGCATATTTTTCTTGATGGATAAAGATTCCTTCCTTCAGTTGTTTCACTTGAAGCCCGAGAAAGAAGGTTAGTTCACCCATCATGCTCATTTCAAATTCATCCTGCATAGACTTAGATAATTTCTTGCACAGACTTTCATTAGAAGATCCAAAAATAATATCATCAACATAAATTTGAACAAGTAGAAAATTTTTTCTTTCTCTTTTGATAAACAATGTAGTATCTACTTTATTTTTGACAAAGCCATTTTGAATTAAAAACTTACTTAGTCTATCGTACCAAGCTCGAGGTGCTTGCTTTAAACCATATAGAGCATTTTTTCAGTCTGAATACAGAGTTTGGTTTCCTTGGGTTTTCAAAACCGGGTGGTTGTTCCACATAGACTTCCTCTTGGATAAATCCATTTAGGAAAGCACTTTTGACGTCCATTTGAAATAACCTGAAATTCTTATAACAAGTAAAAGCAAGTAATAATCGAATTACTTATAACCTTGCTATTGGTGCGTAAGTCTCATCATAGTCTATCCCTTCTTCTTGCGTATATCCTTTGGCCATGAGTCTTGCTTTGTTTCTTACGACCTTTCCTTTCTCGTTTATCTTGTTCCTGAAAACCCATTTAGCTCCAATGATGGATTTACCTTTAGGTTCTGGAGTTAACTCCCAGACATCATTGATGTTGAATTGCCCGAGTTCTTCTTGCATAGCTTCAATCCAACTTTCATCAGTTAAAGCTTCTTCTATGCTCTTGGGTTCTATTTCATAAATAAGAGCCACAACACTAGACTCTTCACGCCTTTTGGATCTTGTGCGAATTCTTTCATTAATGTCACCAATAATGAGATCTTTGGGATGATTGGACTTATCCTTCCAGTTGCTAGTTGATTTGACAGACTGTTGATCTTTTTCCTCATTTGAATCTTTGTTGATCATTTGTTGCTCGTCTTCTGAAGGTTGAACTGCTTCTGTAGATTTAGAATTTGTAGAGTTTGGAGCAGGTTCGGATTATTCAAGATGAGTATGAATCGATTGATTTTGCATATAGTCTTGGAATTTGACATTCATTAATTCCTCCACAGATTTAATCTTCTTGTTGTAAACTCCGTAGGCTTTGCTTGTGATAGAATATCCAAGGAAAATACCTTCATCTGATTTTTCTTCAAACTTATCAACTCTATCATTTGCATTTTTCAATATAAAACATTTATATCCAAACACATGAAAATTATGGGCTTCTTTCCTTTGAATAACTCATAGGAGTTTTCTCTAGAATAGGCTTTAGAAAAACTCTTTAATAATATAACATGCTGTAGAAATTGCTTCAGCCCAAAAATGTGAAGAGCTGTTACTTTCAATTAAAAGAATTCTAGCTATTTCTTGAAGCGATCTATTTTTTCTTTCAACGACTCCATTTTGCTCTAGAGTATATGGAGAAGAGAATACATGCTGAAAATCAAATTCATCACAAAATTTTGTAAATTTTTGATTTTCAAATTCATCTCTATGGTCAGTCCGTATATTTGAAATAATATACCCTTTCTCATTTTGGACCTTTTTAGCAAACTTTTTAAAGTAAGAAAATGTTTCAAACTTACTTACCAAGAAATATATCTAAGTGAATCGTGATTAATCATCCACAATCACTAAACAGTATTTCTTACCTCCAATGCTCTGAGTTTTGGTTGGTCCAAAGAGATCCATTTGCAGAACGATTGGTGGATACTTGATTTATTGGTTTAAATAAGTTTCTTGTTTTTCCAACACACATGGTGTGCATAGATCAGACTTTTGGTATGACAAATTGAGTAGACCACGAACAAGCTAATTTGCTGAAATTTTGGCTATTTGCTTCATGTTGATGTGCCCAAGTTTTTTGTGCCCATGTTTTTTGTGCCATAAGTTTGCTTCTTCTTGAATTGAGATTAGACATTGGGTTTCATCTAGATTGACATCCAAGAGGTAGATATTTCCATGTTTTCGACCCATGAAAGACAGAGAGGAGTCTTTACTGGTTCTTGAACATATTCCCTCTTGAAAATTGATTTTGAAACCGGTGTCACATAGCTGATTGATACTTAGCAAGTTGTAGTTGACTCCTTCCACTAAGGAAACATTACTGATCGTGAGGCTTCCAATCTTTACAGTTCCGAATCCCACAATTCTTCCTTTGCTGTTTCCTCCAAATAAAACTTTTCCACCATTAACTTGAACAAGCTTTATGAAGCAATTTGAATATCTTGTCGTATGCCTTGAGCATACACTATCCAGTTACCATTTAACATTTTTCTTGAAAGTGATCTGCATTTAGAAAAGAGATTCAAGCTTTTTTTAGTACCCATATTTTCTTGGGTCCATTGGTGTTAGTATGATATACAGTCTTTGGCCATATCTTCTTAACAAGTTTCCAAACCATAGACATTCTTTCTCAAAATGATTTGAGCTATTACACTTAGAACATCTAAGAGCACGGCGACCTATTGGTTTTACAAAAACTTTTTGGAAATGATTTTTGTAAGCATCTCTTGTAGGTCTTTGCTTATTTCTTTCCTTTACTTTTGGAAAATCAATTAGAGGAATGGTTTCAGCAGTCATTCCTAAACTTGATTTGTTGAAATAAGGTCTTTGTGTTGAAAGAATTTTTTTAAGTTTCTTAGATCCTATAGAAAATTTTTTAGAAATATTTGAGATGTCATTTTTCAAGAATGCATTTTCTTTTGAAAGATTGTTTGTATTTTCTTTCAAAATAGTAACACTTTTGTCTAGACTTTTGACATTTTCTTTCCAAACACTTTCTTGTTGCTTTAGTGTAGAGTTTTATCTTTTGAGTTCGGAAATCCTTTTGAGAGAAGTTTTGAGACTAAGACACAATTTATCAATGTATCTAGAGACTTTAGTAGGGATTTTCAAATTACTTACCTTAATTTCACTGTCTGAATCTGAGTCTGTCTCGGAGTTTGAATCTGAATTTGATTGTGCCATGAGACAAATATTGGCATAATCATCATCACTTTCTTCACATTTAGTATCACTCCAAGTTTTTGCTTTGAGTGCCTTTCGATATTTCTCAGCTTTTCCTTTCTTTTTCCTCAGAAGGGGACAGTTGGGTCTGATGTGTCCATTTTTCTTACATTCAAAATAGACAACATCTCTATTGAATTCATCATCCTCAATAGACTTAGTCTGTTGCTTTTGAAAACTTTGTTTCTTTGGATTGAATCTTCTCCCCTTTTTGTTTAGATTTCGGAATCTTCTTATCATGAGAGCAAGCTCCCATCATCCATATCGTCTTCAGAATTTGTGACATCAGAATCATCATTAAATTTTAATGCAATGGATTTCTTATTTTTAGGATTTTCATCTTCATTGATTTGCTCCACTTCATAAGACTGAAGAGTCCCAACCAATTCATTGACAAAAAGTGGCATAATTCTTTGTGTCTCCCTTATTGAAGTCTTTATATGATTCAAATCCTTAAAGAGTCCACGCAGTAGCTTGTTTACTTTCATGGGATCAGAAATTAGTTGACCTTGATTTTCAAGACTATTCACAATTTCTATAAAATGGCTAAACATGTCAGTGATAGATTCTCTTGATTTCATTTTGAAAGCTTCATATTGACCAAGCAGAATGTTGATTCTGGTTTCTTTCACTCGATCAGTTCCTTCATAAGTGATGTGTAATCTATCCCAAACTTCTTTAGCTGTAACACAAGAATATATTCTGTTATATTCAGTAGGTGATAATGCACAATTTAAAGAATAAATTACTTTTGCATCAAGAGCTTGCTCTTGGTTATCTCTTCTTGAGTCATTTCACTAGACTCAACGGCTTATTTTCCTCTTTCTAAGACAGGTGCAGCTTTATGAATAATTCATTTGTCTACCACATCCCATTGCAGAGTATCCTTTGATCTTAGTAATGCCTTCATCTTGTTTTTCCATATGTTGTATTCCTTTGCATTAAAATAAGGCGGTCTGGTATTGCTTTGTTCTTCAACTAGTCCTAGAGTCAACATATTAGCCATAGATCTTTAACTCTGAAGTAAAACACTTCAATTTAAGTGAGTACATAGGCTTTGATTCCAATTGTGAAAGCTAGTACGAGCACCTAGAGAGGGGGTGAATAGGTGTAAAAATAATTTTATGAATTAAGTGTGAAGCACTACTTGACAATAGATTATGAAAAAGAAATTTGTCTCTTGTAAACAAAACGAATTATGATCAAAGTAAAAGAGCGTAGGGAAGATAATATGAACACAGAGTTTATAGTGGTTCGGCTTAATCCAAGTTTATGTCCACTCTTTTGCACTGACAGCCCATCGACTGGATTCCACTATGAATAAAAGAGTTGTTATAGAAAAGCTCTTCCTTGATTCCATATTGTAGAGACTCTACTACACTTCCTCAAGGTCGCTCAAAGATATAAACTCTCTTTTGCATACAAGATTTCGCTCAACAACTTAATTGATAAAGAACAATGAGCTTCAGATTTTGAAATTCTTCTATCGTGCACACCCTTCGAACAACTAGAACGTCTTCCTTATATATTCCTTTATGCCATCATATCCTTTGGCACTTACCAAAGGAATTCTTCCAATCTACCCATTGGACAGAATCAATTAGGAAGATTTTCGAGCTATTTAAGGAACATGACGATAGCGCATCAATCCTGCTTGCCCATATAATCAGGATCTAGGTTTCCATAAGTAGAACCTTCCAAGTATACTTCGCCAATCAATGGATCCAAAATCATTTAATCAATCTTGATTTGAATAATAGATTTCGACATGCTACATCCAACTAAGAGATCTTCTCCAGTTGATAAAGTCAAATCTTTAATGAAACATCTAGTTCTGGATAAGTCTTCTTCGATGGTCTAGTAAATTGTCAATGAGGATAGACTTTAAGTCTTGAGTCTGGCAGTTCGGAGGTCTTTAGACTTTCATGAAAGAGTCTGCAAGTCTTTAGACTAGACTGATGGAAACGTTTTGTCAGCTTCAAAACACTCAAGGAAGTTTTCTCCAACATATCTAAGAGCCATTTTTGAAGGGATAAAACAGAAAAAAAGGGATCTGCTGCGATTACAACCTATCAGAGGTGAACCACCAATTAAAATGCAAATGGATTACTAAACCAAAAATGCAAACTCAAACCCATACCAACCAAACTTTCGGATTTTATTTAATCAATCAAACATGCAAATCAATTCAATTTAGAATCGTCATTAATCTATTATGAGTAGATGTGTCAAAATGGGTTCTAATAATCTACACCCATTTAAGACCTATTTATCAACCCATAAAAAAAAAAAAGCCTATTACGGGGACACGGATACCACGATTACTCTCCCAGTCTCCCTCTTCGTTTCCACACCTTCTACCTCTAGAGAGAGAAATGAGAGAGAGAGAGAGAGAGAGAGAGAGAGAGAGAGAGAGAGAGAGAGCTTCATTAGCTGGTTCCATCGCACTAATTGAGAGACCCCTCTTGATTTCTCTTCGTTTTCTCACTTAACCTCATCTTCTTCTCCTCCTTCTCCTTCTGTCGTCAGCTACCACCGCCGTCGTCCGCGGAAAGTAGATGGAGCGGCGGGGTAGAAAGAGAGAGAATTTTCTGGAAAGTGGGGCGATCAAATTTGCTTGCGGAAAGCGATTGCGCTTTGATTAGGCGGATCTACGGATCTAAGTGGCTCTTGACCAGTTGCCATGGCTGGCGGAGGGAAGCTAGCATCCGACGAGGGTCGCCCTCACCGGCGTCGGGCGAGGGCTCCTCGCTAGATCTCACCCCACGCTGACCAAGACTGCCCTTGCCGGACGCCGGCTTCCCTCCGTCGGCTCCTCCATGGCCGGCGAAGGGAAGAGAGAAGAAGAAGAAGAAAAAACAAAGTAACAGAAGGACTAAATCGAACATTTATCAATAGTTCATGAACCAAATTGAGTAAATCGAAAGCTCAAGGACTAGATTGAACATTTATCAATAGTTCGGGACCAAATTGAGCAATTCGAAAGTTCATGAACGAGATTGCACATTAATTAAAAGTATAGGGACCATTTGTGACATTTTCCCTTTTTATTATGATGTTTTAGGCAATTTCCTCCCCCGTTTTATCTGCTGTTGGTGAGAGATATTACAAAGTCACAGCAAAAGCATTATGAGTTTGTGGGTAGCTTGTTCATGTTGTTCGCCCAAATATTGAGGTGGGGTACACTCATCTTATGATTTAAGATTTCTTGGTGAAACTGTCTGACTTTGAGTAGTTTCTGCACACAGGTGCATGGTTTTGACTTCAAGCCATATGTTCATACTATCTATGATGCCATTATGTCATGCTTGACAAACCAAGATCAAGATCAGGTTTATTCTTGTTCTCATGAAAAGTTTCTCCTTTGCTGCTGTTGCTATTTCTTATGTTTACCCTTTGTTCAAGAAGTGAAGGAGTGTGCCATATCTTGTATGGGACTTGTTGTATCGACATTCGGTGATAATCTTGGACATCAATTACCTGCTTGCCTTCCTGTACTTGTCGATCGGATGGGAGGAACTTAATCTACTTTAGTGCTTAGAGAAATTGGAGAAATTGGTCATTATCTGAATAATTTTGTGCTAGGAGGAACTTAATCTCAAATCCATTTCATGATTTGTGTATCATCAAATGTGGACTCCACACACATTTTGCCACATATGTTTTAAAAACAAGTTTAAATGGGTCATAAATGGATTGCTTAGCATTTTTATTTTTTTTTGGTTAGTGGATGCTTAGCAATTTAATGGGTTTTAAATAGGATGGCAGGCAAACCTCTATGGATGCAGAAGAAAAAAAAAAGGAAAAGAAAGAAAAAGAAAAAAAAAAAATAATTGTTTTTGAAAAATTATAAAAAATTGAAAAATTATTGATTAGATTTGTATTACTTGGAAGTATTTTAGTAATATAATCTTAAAAAAAAACATAAGAATAAGTTTTCCTAAATTTGGTTAAATATGAAAATATTTTATTAATATGGGTCGGGTCGGGTATGAGTTGGTATGGGTCGGATCGAGTATGGGTTGGAAAACTTACATTAGGCATAAATTGGTCATAAATGGGTTAATGGGTCAATTTAGGTCGGACCACTAATGACCCGACCCAACCCTGACCTCACCCACCCATTTAACACCTCTAATTATGAGTGGTTTAAAAACCCAAACAAAGTGTTGGAGAACAATTTATTTTTGTGATCTAGAGATTTCTTAGATATATGGACTCATCACACTAGACAAATCTAATGTCCTTTCGGTGCATTTTCTCTTTATTTCAAAAATATTTTGTAGACAATCTTGGTCAATTTTAATTTAAGCCTCTCAGATGCAAGTGTGAATCATACAATTGCGCAGATAAGAATTTAACAACCAATATCAAAGCAGTAAATAAATTGTGGAGATAGAGCAAGAACATAAATCCTCAAGCAAGCAAAAGCACATTAATTGCAATGAATTGAATGTTTTGCAAGATATTAATGAGAAAATGCATGCATGTCCTAGGGGCAATAGAGGCCCGCTATTTGGAGGCCTATGAAACATCTCACAAGTCCTATACCTGGGTTAGATCCATACTTTTGTCTATGTAGATAGCCTCAAGCTAGAGAAATATACATACAACTAATATGTTTGAACAGGTGACTGACATACACTGGGTCAGAATTCTCCGATGACCCAAACCAACCAATTCATATTTTGAACTAATTGTGGATCGTTACTTCTCAGAGAAAATTACTCACTTTCACATCTAATAAATATATCATCTCTTCCTTTAAAGTCGAATAAGGAACTCCATAAAAGTGCTACACCATCTAAAGTAGAAGAACAAAGAATACTATAATGGTTCAAAAAGTTAGATCAAGTAGAACCGGCCATCCTCTAGTCCAAATTAGGCTAGAAATTTAGCTAAAGAAGAACCAGAAATGAACTAAATTATGAGAACCAAACTATCTGCCAAACTGGTGCCAATGTTCGGTGAGCTTCGGCTAGAACGGCCTGGAGATGGAGCTGCAACAGGAAGGGTTTTTAGCTGTAATTTCAGGAAAAAAGTGGAAGCAATGATGGATGCGCACATTGTGGCAACATCTGTGGTTAACAAAATCCAAGAGAACGTGCTGCCATTTTAGCCAAAAATAGCAACTCATTCAGCCTCACGAGCTGAACTGCTGCGGGCACACACACGAGCAAGGAAAGTGGACTGATTCACGGCAGTTGTGAGCCAGAAATAGAGGGGAAATGCAGCTAGCTTTGTAGACAATCTAAGGGCCATTTTTGAAGGGACAAAACAGAAAAAAAGGGATCTGCTGCGATTACGACCTATCAGAGGTGAACCACCAATTAAAACGCAAATGGATTACTAAACCAAAAATGCAAACTCTTCAAAACCCATACCAACCAAATGTTCGAATTTTTATTTAATCAGTTAAACATGCAAATCAATTCAATTTAGAATCGTCATTAATCAATTATGAGTGATTTAAAAACTCAAATAAAGTGTTGGAGAACAATTTATGTCACACCTCGATTATCGAGCATGTGCCCATCCCTCGGTAGTTGATAAAATTGCGACGTCCCAAGACGCATCGCTGACCCATTCATTTTTAATACACATGCAGAAGCGAATGATTACCCCTGACAACAAACAGCATGAGATAGAAAAGCAGGAAACACATTCACAACCAAAACACTCCTTTATAAACACCCCGGTTTATATACAACACTCGACTAAAGACAAAAGTCTACTCAAATAGAAAAGCCTACAAGTCTTCTGGGCACTCGAATCCCCAACTAAAAACTCCAAGGTCTCCTAGAGATTTGGGTCCACCACTGCACCACCAAGAGGGTTAGTTCTACCCTCATCAAAAGCGATTTCTAACACCGATACTGGGACCTCAAAAACCTGCAAGGGACCCACTCGGCATCCATTGAGCTCGTAGAGATATCACGCTTTGAATCAATGGGGTACCCTTTGAGGTAGACCCGCATCGATCCAAACGGTGGTCCTCACGAGTTCATAGACCCAAACTCCGTGGCCCTTGGGAATAGGGATATCGGTGACTTGCTCGGTAACCCTCTTGGGCTGACCGAAACGTTATGGAGGAACCACCATCTAAGGACCTGAAAAGATTGAGCCCATGATGGGATGAGATAATGTCTTAGCAAATTCACCCCCTAAACTCCGACAATGAAGGAAATACGCCTAGAGGTAGTCTATGCACACAAAACAAGGGACTTACCTTGTGTCAATTCCCTCCTGCACATCAGTACAGTCCATATACTCAATCAATCAATCCAATCAATCAATTCGATTATTGCTTGCACAAGCATAAACTATTGACACACCTCGGTCCTCTAGCGTAGTCAGGGATTACTGCTCACACAAGCTAAGATAGATTATTGCTCACACAAGTTGAAATGGATTATTTGCTCACACAAGCTGATATAGATTATTGCTCACACAAGCTGACAGATCATTACTCTCATAAGTTGATAGATCATTGCTCTCACAAGCTGACGGACTATTGCTCACACAAGTTGACATAGATCCTTGCTCACACAAGCTGATACATCAACTCACATCGAGGATGGATTCACTTAACCATCACATGATCAATTTGAACCAGAAGAATTAATATTCACATTTTTAAATCACACAAATCGATCTAGTCCTTAAAACCATTTTCGGTGTCAAATCCCAACACCCAGTATTTGTCCAATCAATTAGCAAAATTTCACAATTTTGGAATAAATATCCAAAATCCCAATTTTCACATAATTTGCACAATTTAGCATTTAATTGCATAAACTAACAACACCATTGCAATTAGCATGAAATTATGATCACCAACTATCCTAGTATCATTTTCGAAATATATTAAATAATTAAATAAATACCAAAAATAATTAAATAAATGCAATTAAATACAAAAAATACTAAGGCCGAAAATGATAAATTAACCACCTAAACGGGCCTAGAAAATTTTTGAACCTATCTAGATAAATAGCATGATCTATCTAGCCCCTAATTAGGCTACTTTATCCACAATTACTCTATCCACAATTGAATAATTAAATCGCTAATCCATGTTAACTAACCACATAATCCTTAATTAGCTTAAATTAATCACCCCTTAAGCATCATTAACTCTCTAAGAAGAGTTTAGTAAGTAAACTCATTGGTTTAGCGATCCGGTGAGTCCACGATGTTGGCGACGCAGAGGCGAGCCACAACCAAGCCCACAATGACACCAAGCGAGATCGGGAAAGGCCTGGAAAAGCCTCACGATGCCCTTTGCAAAGCTCTTGGGCTTGGTTTTGCTCTAGGCCAAAGGAGGGTTGGTTGAGTGGCCGTTGGGCGCAGAAACAACCAGGCGGGCCACAGCGGGCCAAGCCGGCAATGGCGGAGGCGAATGGTGGCTAGACGGCGGCTTGGTGAGCTCGACAGTGGCCTGAGGTGGCTCGGGGACGTGGCTGAGCACAATAGGAGGCATGGACGAGTGGGACGATAGGGATGCTCGGCTGGTGGCGCGACGGGCTTGCATGCGGCGGGCGGTGGTCTTGGTGACCCGGGCGGTGGTCGACGGCTAGGGGAGGGAGCGGGCCAGTTTCTTCTGATTTTCTAATTCCAAGCACACTCAACAATGGATAAAGTAGCTCCAAAGAAGAAGAAGAAGCTGTTAAAATGAGGGGGACCACAATTGGCTTACAAGGCTTCAACACATATCCAATTCACTCATTGCTTGCCCCCACCATGCTTAGCCATCCACAGCAGCCCTTAGCCCTCCAAATGTTCCTCAACAAGCTTGCCAAATGGTCTAAAATGTTGCTCCCCCCTTGGCCAACGAATTTTGGACATTTGCTCTTCAATTTCATTCAATTCATCTTCAAATCAATTCAATTGAAGCCCAAACAATTCAGCCAATGTGCCCACATCAAGTTCAACATTTTCCTCATCAATTGAACTAACTTGATGGCAAAACACATGACCAAAAACGGCCTTCTGATTTTCCCGGTCCCAAATAACCTTACTTTGAATTTTCGTCGAAAATCCCGGTTTGCAGAAAAATCTTTGAAGGATGAGTCAACGTTCCTAAAATGAACTGTGACATGATAGAACTTTCAATTTATGAAATCGGGTTTAAATTCGTGGTCAATTTTAATATGGCGTGATTTTAGCGTGACCTAACCTACCGGGTAGCTTTTAGAAATTTTTAGTGCAATTGACTCATGGTCGATTATTTTCAAACCACATTGTACATCTTCAACACATTGGTGACTCTCAGTTGTCGTGAAAATCTTGAGATTTGAAATACGAACACAGGATACCAAAACGACAGAAAAATCGGTCTAATGCCAATCAACAAGAATTCTGCAACTAGGTGGAATCACCCACACTTAATCACATGGCTCTGTCGAATCGACCTATCTTCGATCTCTAATCGATTTTTAACTATGCCATAATCACCATTGCAGATAAGCACGGTTGAGCAGTCGATTTCTGTTCGAATTTTTCAAGTCAATCGCATTTAGATTCCTT
The DNA here is from genome assembly GCA_017140325.1 of Eucalyptus leucophloia subsp. euroa. Classification (NCBI taxonomy): domain Eukaryota; kingdom Viridiplantae; phylum Streptophyta; class Magnoliopsida; order Myrtales; family Myrtaceae; genus Eucalyptus; species Eucalyptus leucophloia. The sequence goes on along the minus strand of CM029477.1, from coordinate 654,684 downwards.
AACGGCTTCTTTTGATAGGCTAGTTATCTCATGAGTGGTGAACTCAGAGAAAAGAACTATAGGCGCAATGATGAAAAACCCAACTTATTCAATCGAAAACAAAACCCGAAAATCAGGATGTCACAACTCTTCACCTCTTATAAAAATTTCATCATCGAAATTTAAACTATTAAAAATCTTTTTCAAAAAAAAGGTGGAGGTATAGTCGTCTCATCGAATCTTCACTTTCCCAAGTTGCTCCTTTAGTGCCATAGTATTGTGAGACCACTTTAACCAACGGGATCATCTTAGTGCGTAGAACATGTTCCTTCCGATCTACAATCTAAACCAGTCTTTCCACATACGACACCCTGTCGTCCACGTATAACTCTTCAAAATTTAGCACGTGAGTCGGGTCAGGCTCATGCTTCCTCAACATCGACATGTGAAAGATGTCATGCACTTGTGCTAACCTCGGTAGCAATGCAAGACAATACGCTAGAATCCCTATTCTTTCAAAAATCTCAAAAGGACTTACGTACCTCGGACTCAGCTTTCCCTTTTTGCTAGAGTGCGAAGTACCCCTCATTGGTGACACCTTTAGAAAGACGTGCTCACAAACTTGGAATTCCAACGGCCTTCGATGCTTATCGGTGTAGCTTTTCTGGTGGTTCTGAGCAGTCTTCAATCTATCCCTAATGATTGCAACTATATCTACTGACTGCTGGACTAACTCTAGGCCTGTGATCTTTCGTTTTCCAACCTCATCCCAACAAACTGGCGTCCTACATGCTCTGCCATATAACGCTTTGAAAGGAGCCATCTGAATACTCTACTGGTAATTGTTGTTGTAGGCAAACTCAACAAGATGAAGCCGTTCCTCTCAGTTTCACTTGAAATCCACACACATGCTCTCAACATGTCCTTGAGATTCTGAATTATCCTTTCAGACTGGCCATCTATCTACGGATGATAAGCCATATTATACTGCAACTTCACTCCCAAAATAGCCTGTAAACTTTTCCAAAAGGTAGCTGTAAATCTCGAGTCTCGGTTTGATGTAATTATCACCAGCACTCCATGCAGACGAACTATCTAACGCACATACAATTCTACATACCTGTCCGAATCAAGATCCTTTCTAACGGCGATGAAATGAGCCGACGTCGTGAGTCTGTCGACCACTACCCAAATGAAATCATTACCCCTCTGACTCATTGGTAAGCCTTTCACAAAATCCATTGTGATGTGTTCCCATTTCCACTCGGGGATCTCGAGAGGTTGCAGAAGTCCTCCCGGCTTACAATGTTGTGCCTTCACTTGCTGACACGTTTGACACTTGGCAACATGTTGGGTGATATCCACCTTCATACCTGACCACCAATAGTGTTGGCGCAGATTCCGGTACATCTTCATACTACTAGGATGAATGCTGTAACTGTTACGATGAGCTTTTGATAAGATCTCCTCTTTAAGTGCTACATAGTCAGGAACACACAATTGTCATCGGAACCTTAGTGTTCCATCTTCAAAAATCTGAAAGTTAGCTTTCCTCTTTTCAGTATCCTCTTGCAAGAATTTCTGAACATTCGGTCTGTCAACCGAAGTGTCTTAATTCTGATCTAGACTTCCAACTCAATTCTGAGGGTAGCCATAAGATTTAAAAGGTGGCCTACCTCAAATTTGAAAATCGAATCTTGAGCTTTATCAAGTAAATCCATTCCTTGACCATCATCTGTGCAACTAAAGACTTCAACTCAGCGCATCTGCGACCTTATTCACCTTTCTTGGGTGATACAATATGTCGCAATCATAATCCTTCAAAAGTTCCATCCAGCGACGCTGTCTCATATTGAACTCATTCTGAGAGAATAAGTACTTAAGACCTTGATTGTTAGTGAAGATCTTGAATATTTCTCCACACAAATAATGTCTCCAAATCTTCAAAGCGAAAATGATTGCTGCAAGTTCTAGGTCATGCATCAAATAATTCAATTCATGAGTTCTCAACTGACAGGACACATATGCAACCACCCTATTATATTGCATTAGCACGCAACCCAGTCCTCTAAATGATACATTACTATAGATCTCATATCCTCCAGGACCATATGGTATGATCAGCACAGGTGCGGTAGTCAGCTTATGCTTAAGCTCTTGGAAACTACACTCGCACTTGTCCGTTCACACAAACTTCTCTTCCTTCTTCAGTAGTCGAGTCAATGGCGATGCTAACACTGAAAATCCTTCCACGAACCTTTTGTAGTAACCTATTAAACCCAAAAAGCTTCTGATCTTTGTCACGCTAACTTCAGTATGTCCTCATTTCTAATCCTCAACTGATAATACCCTGTCCTCAAATTGATCTTTGAAAATATTGACGCTCCTTGCAGCTAGTCAAACAAGTTGTCGATTCTCGGCAGTGGATACTTGTTGTTGATCGTCACCTAATTGAGTTTACGATAGTCGATACACAGACGCAACGAACCATCTTTCTTCTTCACGAACAAGACTGGTGCTCCCCAATGTGATGCATTGGGACGTATGAATCCCTTATTCAACAACTCCTACATTTGCACCTTCAGTTCTTTCAACTTAGACAACGTCATCCAGTAAGAAGCCTTAGAGATTGGCTCTATCCTGAGTGCTAACTCGATCATGAACTCTATCTCTCTTGCTGGCAGTAGGCCTGAAAATTCCTTCGAAAACACGTTGGAAATTCCTGAACCACTGCGATATCTTTGATCTTCAACTCCTCAACTGTCGTATCGATGACAGTCACTAAATAACCTTTGCAACCCCCGTCTAACAAACAGGTTGCCTCAAACGATGAGATTAAAGAAATCGAGGGTCCTCCTCGACTCCCTAATAACTCGAAACTTTCACTCGATAACAGGTTAAATTGAATCGCTTTACAATAGCAATCCATCTTAACTCATTGCTTGGTGAGCCAGTCCATGCCAATTATCACATTGAAATCATATATGGCTAAGACTAACAAATCTATCCTCCCCTCTCACTCACCAATCACTAACTTGCAACTAGGACGACCCACTGCAGCTAACACCTTATCCTTCAACAGTGTAGATATGCTAACCACCGACTCCAACAACTCAAGAGTCAATCCTACTAGCTTAACAAATTGCTCAGTTGTAAATTAATGAGTTGCACCGGGGTCAAATAAAGCACAAGCAACATGGTCGTTCAGGAAAATAGTACCTGTAGCCACATCAGGCAAGTCCACAACCTATCTTCTAGTGATAGCATACGTCCTTCTCTGAGCTAGAGGTTTGTTCAGTCCACCCTCGTGTGTAATTTGCGACACAAAACCCTTATTATGACCCATCGGTGGCGGCGGTGGTAACTCCTGTAGTCCCTTAGGCTTTCTGGACAATCTCTAGCCTAGTGACCCTATTGGCCACACTCGAAGAAAGCACCCATCCTAAAATGGCATGGGACTAATCTGTGTCGCCTTCCGCAGAAGTGATACACACCATTCTGACTCGACACTGACTTTCCAATTCCACCCTTCCTATTGGGCGGAACATGATACCTTCCTCTGGTTGTGGGCTTCTTCCCAAATTGGTTTCCATCTTTATTCGAACTAAACCTCGATCTAGACGAGGTGGCTTGCTCACTTAGACTCCTCTCTATCAGCTGGGGTCATCCATATACCTCATTGTAATCCTTGAGATCAAACGGCACCAGCGGATTCTTTAGCTCTAGTACGGTTCAATTAATAGAGCCTCCATCTGATAGTGAGAAGAAAGACTAGTGCAATACTAAGGCAATCACCAACTCTTACTCTTTTACACATGAACCAACCCTATATGGCATCCCATTGTAAAAGTCTCTTCAAACTAGGGCACTTCAATTAACGTAAGACTTCATATATTTATAAATATCACTTGAAGAAGTACAAGCAAGATTATTTTATCTCTTTTCGCAGGGTTCTTGACTTGTAAACCCAAAGATGATCATGCTGCATTTTTTTCATAAGCCTTGACCTTGATGGTCCCTTTTGATAAGCCCTTGACCAAGCCTCTATTACGATCCCGACAAAGACCCCTCATATTGGTAAAATCGTATTGCTTGCAAGAATACTCGGACCCTCACTGACTTGATGACAGTGAGATGGTGTGGTCCTTATAAATCATGCATCAATGGTAAGGATAAAATAGCTATTTTCCATGAGAGTGAGTAAAAAGTCCTTTCAAACTGAAAGTCCCTCATCTGGCATGTTCAAGACATCTACATTCTAAATGAAGATTGTCTTTCAAAAATTTTCCCTTGTGGAGCTTTGGTGATGCAAAACCGACAAAATTGTCATGCATGAACCACATTTAAAATCATGAATTTATAGCATATACAATCCTACGCTCATATGGTGACACACTCTCAAAGATCAAAGATACTACCCAAGTATCCCATTGTCTTCAAGTACTTGCCATTGTCTAGGTATGCTCTCTTATCATCATGACACTTGGACTAACCAGAGTGGTCACAGATTGTATCATTAAATACTTGTGATTATCCAAGTATTCCACTGCTTTGTATGCATGTGGTTACTCATGTATGCTCTCTTATCATCATGACACTTGGACTTGTCTAAGTGGTCCCAGATCGTATCATTAAATACTTATGATTATCCAAGTATTCCATTACTTTGTATACCTGTGGCTACCCAGGTGTTCTAGCCCTTTTGAGTACCCGCGACCATCCAGGTAAGCCTCGTGCTATATTCAAATTTATGTTACCAGGAGGTGGGAGACCTTCACCAATTACCAGGAGGTGGGAGAACTTCACCAATTATTAGGAGGTGAAAAACCTTCACGAATATCTGAGGAGAAAAGAGGCATTCACTACTTACCAGGAGGTGGGAGACCTTCACCAATTATTAAAAGGTGAGAGACCTTCACGAATATCTTAGACACGTCCTAAACATTCCATATACCAGGAGGTGATAGACCTTCACGAATATTAGAGGTATGTCCTTAATATTCCATTTACTAGGATGTGGGAGTCTTCACCAGTTACCAGGAGGTGGGAGACCTTCACCAATGCTTAAGGAGATAGGAGACTTTCACAAAGGTGTCTCATTGATATCAAAACTTCTTTCTCCCCGGAGGTGAAAGACCTTCACAGATATCCTAGCTATCCTCCAAAATTCGTACTTGTGATCATCTAAGTACTCCTTCGATGCCTGCAAATGACTAGGTATCCTCCAAAGTTCATACTTGTGATCATCCAAGTACTCCCTCAATGCTTGCAAACATCCAAGTACTCTTTCAATGCCTACAAATATCTAGGTATCCCCCAAGATAGATGTCCCAAGAAAGGTCGATGCATCCCTTGAGAAAGGTTGGATAATCAACTGGTGTCCTTGACAAAGATCAGGCACCCAACAAACCGATGCCCCAAAAAAGGTCAACTCATTCCCCAAGAAAGGTTGACGCATCCCCCAAGAAAGGTCAGGTAATCAACTGGTGTCCTTAATAAATATTAGGCACCCAATAAACCGATGTCCCGAGAAAGGTCGACGCAACCCCTGAGAAAGGTCGAGTAATCAACTGGTATCTTTGACAAAGGTCAAGCATCAAACAAACAGATGTCCCGAGAAAGGTTGGCATATCCTGCAAGAAAGGTCAGGTAATCAATTGGTGTCCTTGACAAAGATTAGGTGCCCCGAGAAAGGTCGAGTAATCAACCGGTGTCCTTGATAAAGATTAGGTGCCCCAAGAAAGGTCGGCGCATCCCCCCAGAATGGTTGGGTATTTAGCTAGTGTCCTTGACAAAGATCAGGCATCCAACAAACATATGTCCCGAAAAAGGTTGGCACATCCCCTGAGAAAAGTCGGGTAACAAACCGATGTCCTTGACAAAGATTAGGCACCTAACAAACTGATGCCCCAAGAAAGGTTGGCGCATCCCTCGAGAAAGGTCGGGTAATCAGGCATCCAACAAACTGATGTCTTGAGAAAGGTCGGCACATCCCTCGAGAAAGGTTGGGTATCAAACCGGTGTCCTTGATAAAGATTAGGCACGTAATAAACATATGCCCTTAGAAAGGTCAACGCATCCCTGAGAAAGGTCGGGTAATCAATCGGTGTCCCTGAGAAAGGCTAGGCACCCAACAAGTTGATATCCTGAGAAAGGTCGGTGCATTCTCGGGAAAGGTCGGGTTTATTGCTCTAACAGATGACCGAAGAAAGGTTTGGATCTTGGAAAAGCAATTTCCCATCAAGGCAACCGAAGAAAGGTTCAAGCCTTAGAAAAGTAGCTTCCTTACGTCATCAGATAGGATGATACCCTGATACTTGCTAAACCCGGGGTTCACACCCCATGTCACTCATTTCCGATAAGTAACTATAGGAATCTTCTTATCTATCTCAGTATGTATAATGTTATATAGCTCTTTTTACACGGGACACTTGGCCCCAAATAAGATACAATCTACTGCATATGCATGGACAAAATTTAGGTATTAGTTCATTTTTTAATGGAACCTCTGTGAGCTCACTTTCAAAGAGGGGTAGTTATTGACATATAAATTTTGACTAAATGCTTAAAATTAATTTGCATAGAAAATTAGGGATCAATTTGACCCTAATAAAAATGACTTTCGTATCACGTAGGTCTTAATTTCTATTTTTGCATCCATTAAGCTTTATTTTATTTATTTTTCTCTTTTTTGAATAATTTATTAAATAAATAAATAAACAGATAAAAAAAAGAGACAAAAAGAAATAGTGGGCGGCCCGCCGGGGTTAGGCCTTCACGTCCAACCCCTTTTTCTTCCTTTTCCCCCGCAAGGGCCCATGGCGTAGCCTTCTTTTTCCAAGCGTGGCACCTTTGCCTCCTCCTTCTTTATTCTTCTTTCCCCTTTCTCCCCTCTACCTCTACAAGTTGCATGTAGCAATGCCAACGTGCTCAAGGACGGCCTATGGCAGAGAGAGAGGTAGGCCAACGATGAAGAGGACGTCTCGCAGATGCCTTCAATGCCAAGATGAGACATCAGTTTGACCAAGGGAGAGGCCGGTTGGTGCGCTAAAGACCATCGGCCGAGGCCTCCATCGATCGGCCCCCCATTTGCATATAAATAGGGCATTAGGGGGAAGCCCTAGAAACACACGCCTAGAGAGAGATCGGAGGAGTGAGCTTGACGACTTCCCCTGAAAGACTTCTGGGGAGGTCTAAGAGTGAGTAGATCCGAGATTTGATCGAGATCTAGGAGAGCGGGAGAGAGTAAGTCAGATCTAGGGGAGCACAAGGTCGAGAAGGGTCTCAGCTATGAACACACTTGATTGCCAATCTCTTCCAGCGACGTCTTTGAGTCGAACGGGCAAACCCTGGCGACATCCTTGCCCTGTTTTAAGGCTAGTCCTTGACTATTGTCGTAAGGGGTCCTCAGAAGCCTTTGGTTTCATTGTTATGTGGGCCTATGGGCGGCGGTAGCCACCAGGCGGAGGCTGAGCCTTAGGCTTGGAGCGATCAAGGCAATGCCAAGGCACGCCCTTAGCCGCACCAAGGTGTGGCATCCTAAAATCTCGTGACAACCTTTAGAGTACCATGAACCATGATTAGGTAATGGAAGTGCCATTGGATTTTGTATTAGCCATTGAATCAATGAATTTCAATTAATTTAAGGCCGAGCATTGTAATGGACGATTGTTTAGATGGAGATGTGCCTACAAGTGACCCAAGGATTTTATTAAGGTGCAATTGATATGGAAATCTTATTCTTGATGGTGCACTTTATAAGTAGAATTTTATGGATTTAAATTACAAATTTTTGTGGATTTATAAGTTGAAATTAGGTGTTAATTTAAATGAGGGTTAAATGGAATAGGAATAGGAGAGGATGGGCTGATTTTTTAGGCCCAAAGACCATCCAACCAGCCCACACCAGCCCCTTGGTCGACTAGCCCATGAAGGCCCAAGGCCAGCCCAGCCTTGAAGCCCATCAACTTTGCATGTGAGCTGCCAGTGGCATGGAGGAGGAGCCAAGTGTGGCTACCCCCATTGGCTTCCTTGGGCGGCTTCATGCAATCAAATGATTGCAAATGATTGTAGGGAAGAAAGCAAAAGGGAGAGGCGGATGGGTGAAGGGGAATCGACCGAGAGAGAGGGAGAGAGAGAGAGAGTACCGTCCGAGAGAGAGGAAGAGGGAAAGAGAGAAGCCGTGCATGCGGAAGAAGGAGGAGGATCCTCCGCCGTCCGTTCGCTGCTTTGCCACCGTTCTTGTTGCTATTTGTGTTTGAGTTTAAGGCAAGTGAAGTCCTAAACCTACCCCTTGCATTGCTGTGTGTATGTGTAGTAGATGGTAAGTCTTGGTTGTGGTAGATGGGATGGGATTTTGGAGCTTTCAAGAGAGATTCGTTGGTCATGCATGCTCTTTCTGGAAAGACCAGTTCGACCGTCCATGAGATTGTGTGTTGCATGTGACTTTTTAGTTGGAATCTTATTTTAACTTCTTCATGAAATTTGTAGATAACACCTTGAAGAACAACATACTAAAATTTGAGGCAAAACGAACCAGTATTGGTTAGTCAAATGATTTTTCTTTGGAGGACTTAGATCCGGAATTCGTTGTGATGACCTTTAGAGATTTCGTGGTCTATAAAGTAACTTTTAATGAAAATCTCAGTTTTATCTCTTAATCAAAGTTGTATTATACTTCTTGATGTAGAAAATATCAAAATTTCAGAGGAAATGAACAAATATAGATCGGTGAAATCGTTGTCTTTTGAAGAAACTGGGTCTGGGAAAAACGTTACTTCGACCCAGCATGATTTCACGATTTTTATAAAATCATACAGTTAAAATGTATTCATGTGTCCTTAACGAAAGTTGTAGGTAGTATTATGAGGAATAACATACTGAAAATTTAGAAGAAATAAACATATGTAAGTCAATGAAATGAGTTTCTTTTGAAAGATGATAATCTGGAAAAGATGACACCGAGAATAGGGGGAAATAATCATCTATATCTATTAACCTAGAACGATTTGGGTTTCTATTTCTTCATGAGACATTTACCTCTAGGACTTGTCTATAACATGTCAAAATTTTAGGATTTTTGGAGTTCATTTGTGTATTTAATTTAAATTACTCCCGAAACTGTGCAAGCTGAAATATTGAAGTTCGAAAACTGTGATGCATGGACCATACTGTTTTGTGTGAGATTCTTTTGGTATGAAGTTATTCATGAGATATCTGCCTTTAAATCTCTTCTATGATGTGTCAAATTTTCAGAATTTATTAATGTCATTTACTAATTTTTTTGGAGTTTGAATTAGAGGAATGCATTCTGAATTATCCAAAAAATTGATGGGTTTTGAACAATAAATGAATTTATCCATGTGATGTAATACTTTGAGTGGTTGATTTTGCTGCATATGTGATGACATATGGCATGTTATATGGCATGAAATGTTGGTTGAGACCCTTGATATTATTGCATTAAATGCCATGTTAAGATTGAGACATATGTGTGAATATAAATTGAGATGATGACAAGACCGTCGAAAGTGTGAGCCGACGATGCCTCGGGAGTTTCAAGATGCTCGGGATGGGGGGTGGTGGATGCCCGGAGTGTGTGTGCCGGATGTCCTCGGGAGTTTCGAGATGCCCGGAATGTGGGGGTGCCGGAAGCCTCGGAGGTGCGTGCCGGGGGGATACCTCGTGATGTTAGTTGGGATACGAGATGCCCAAAGTGTGGGGGTGTCGGATGCCCGGAGGTGTGTGCTGGAGATTCCTCGTGATGCCAAGTGGGATACGAGCGATAAATTGTGGGATGAAAACACTGGTCCCTAGAAGGACAAAAATTGAGATTGTATCGTGCGCATGAGTATCATGAATGCTTAATGATAAGTGCATGGTGGTATATGCACATATGGCATGGATATATGCATGAATGCTTGATGATGAGTGCATGGTGGTATATGCACATATGGCATGGTGATATATGCATGACTGTAAGGTAAGGTATGTTTGAATGCATGAATGATATGTGTTTTATTCTTGATTGTTCTATTTGACGCATTGAGTAGTGTAGTGGATCTTTACTGCTGAGTGGTTGTATTCACCCCTTTTGAGGATTAACATTTCAGATTAGAAAGATGCCTTTGTTGCCAGTTGCACGTGGTACTTACTATGGCATACCTATTAATGTGGATGTGGAGTGTACTGAGCATGTCTGTGTCGGTGCTCCTGGTTTAGTTTTTGTTCGAGTCCGAGTGTTGTACGACGTGGGTCAAGCTGATGGCCCGGTTATCCAGGAGTTTATATCTATCCATGTCCGATGCGATGGAGTTATGTTAAGGATGTTACCGCCGCCGCCACCCGATGCACCGGATTGGGTATGATGGTGCACATAGCTGATGAGAGCTGACACTTTTTGGAGATAGCCGACGCTCGTAGATGGAGGGTGGTACATGATCGATGTAGAATCGAGTCCTTTTTGGGGGGTAGCCAAGTATAGTTAAAACCTTGGCTTTTTGTTGTATCAACCTTAATGTCCATTATCAAATTATAAATAAGAGTGAATCGGCATTATCTTTTCTTATGGTGCGTAGTTGGTGCGTATTGCATTATGGTTATTGGAGGGAGAGATGGTGAGACTTGTTTATGCTTCCGCTAATAAGTTGAGCTGGGACCGCTTTTAAAAAAAAAAAATACCTAGTCAAAGGGTATTGGTAAGTGAAGTTATATGAGATTGAGTAATTAAGAGAGATCACTTATGGCGACCTTAGGCGAGTCGGGGGTGCCACACAAGGCATTGCTCACCTCAATCTCTGTTGTGGCAAGGCGAGCAGGCACGATGGACAAAGGAGTGGTGAGAGAGAGGAGGAGAAATCCAAGAGGCCAAGCGGTGTCTCGATCAACGGCAGCCAGCCCAACGCGGGGCTGGCCCTCGCCTAGGCTAGCCACGGTGGCACCAAAGGAATCACGTGGCTGAGTGCAGATGGGTGACGTTGCTCATTGTTGCCATCAAGTCACGAAGGGGCAGCAGTGTTCGTAGAGCCAGATCCGGTGCGTGTTGCTTCGGGCTAGGGCTTCCTCTATCCAGGTCGTGAACCGGGTCATATACGAGTCCCAGCAAGGTAGGGTTTTGCCCATTTGAACGTGGGTTGAGCATGTGGGTCTCAGCCGGGTAGGGTTCCGGCTAATTTGGGCCAAAAGCATGTGGGTTTTGCAAAATTCGTGGGCTAGTTTTGTGGGTTGAGTTCTTTTTAAAAGAAAGAGTGAGGCTCGGTTTGGGCTTGTGTGGCAAGCCCGTTTGGGCCATTGGTGGATGACCCGGGTTGGACCCAACCTAGAAATCCGACTGAGTCGCTTATATTATATTATTATAATAATAATATAATAATATAATATTTTAATAATAATATAATCAAAAAATAATAAAAATAATTTATTTTCAGAAATAAAAAATCCAAAAATATCTTACAATTATCCAAAAAAACAGAAAATTTTGAAAATGATTTAAATTTTCAAAAAAAGATAAAAAAATCAGAAAACTTTTTATGTTCAAGAAAATAGAAAAAGACCAAAAAATATGTTTTTCCTCCACAAATGCATGGAATATCCCTTGAAAATCCAAAAAGTCTTAGGGTTTAAACAAGATACCAGAAGGGCATGAGCGATTAATTAGTGTAATCAAGTCCCCGATTCTAGTTTCTCTAGTTGCGTAGGAATGAAATATTTCTCCCAATATTTTGCTTGGGTTTTTAATTAACCTACCCCAAATTGATTAGTGGCGACTCATTTTTAAATTAACTTACGTGTTACAAACTCGAACCATAAGTCGTGAATTGGTGGGCTTGAGAGAGCCTAGGCTAAGCCCTAAAAAACTTAGCAAGCCATAAGCCTCCGCAGACGCCCGCGCAATCAGGTGCTGAAAAAGAGGTCGCGACAATTTTCTAGTTCTAGGTCTTCATTGTGTTTTCCAGTTTTTCTATGAATTTAATGTTTAGTTAGTTTCCATGTCTTTAATATTTTGATAGTTCCCATGTCATTAAATGTTTGGCTAATTTCTATATTTTAGTTCCTCTGTAAAATCGGGGTGTAATCTCATCCATAAGTAAAGAAGACTTAAATATTTAGAATATATGCAATTTTCCTTTGTGTGAGCGAATTTCTATCCCAGTTTTTTATTCCTCAAAGATGAATTCTTCATTGGTGGTGAACTAAGAAGCCATTTGTCCTTGGCCAGTGGTCCTCCTTTAACCTTTGGTGATGAACTTCTCCTATCCCAAAATCTTTTATCCTTGATGGTGAATTTCGTCAATCTGAACTTTATCTTTGGTTGATGACACGTCGTTTAGGCCTTGAGGTGACCATAATCTATCTTTCATTGATCATACATCATTCCATTATCATTCAAAACACATTCTCCATCCCCACACATGCATTAGGCATTGGAGCAAGCAGATACTTCTTTACAAAGCTTTGGCTAGAGAAATCTTCTCCACTAATCTCTAGCAGCAAATCACAAAACCAATTTATCTCTATGGCTAGATTAATTTTGTGACAGCATATGTATGTTGTGTTGCTTTATCTCTCTCTCTCTGAAAGCTCTCTCACTCTCTCTCTAATGGGTCTCTCAATCTCTCTGTAGTCCAAAATCGCTAGACAACACAGACTATATTGCCCTTGTAAAAACTTTCAATTCAAAGTATTACGTGCACGGATATAATGCCTTGTGGGTTGGCGCGTGTGTGAATTTAATGCCGAGTGAGTTCGATTCTAATAAGGGTCGACGAGTTAGGGAACGTGTGAATTTGATGCCTAGTGCATTCAATCCTAAAAGAAGTAACTGGCCAAATCGGGACACAAGGTTTATAAGTGGTCTTCCCAGCCCCCCGCCTCTCCCTCCCACGGGAAACCAGCTCCAATGGCCGCCGCTAACACTCTCCCTCCATCCATCTTCATCTCCACTAAATGTCACTCCCTCCTCCCCAAGTCCTCTTCCCCTTCCAAACCCACCAGACACTCCCTCTCTCCTCTACACATCTCCAATCCTCTCCAAAACCCCGCCCTCGAAGCCACTGCCTCCGTCACCTCCACCTCCACCCCTCTCATCACCACTGCACCCTCCCCTGAGGCCTTCACTTCACGATTTTCCCGCGATGAGCCCCGCAAAGGCGCTGATGTCCTTGTGGAGGCCCTGGAGCGCCAGGGCGTCACCAACGTCTTCGCTTACCCTGGCTCCACCTCTATGGAGTTCCACTGGGCTCTCACCCGCTCCAACATCATCAAGAACGTCCTTCCCTGCCATGAGCAGGGCGGCATTTTCGCTGCTGAGGGCTATGCCCGCACCTCCGGCCTCCCCGGCGTCTGCATCGCCACCTCTGGCCCTGGTGCCACCAACCTCGTCAGTGGCCTTGCCGATGCCTTGTTCGACAGCATCCCTATTGTTGCCATCACTGGCCAGGTTCCTTCGATGGCCCATCCTTGGTTTGCTGCTGTTCTAGTCGCACATATCTGCACTGTTTAATTTGATGGCTCAGAAGCTATAGTGTAAATTTTGAAGCTATGGTTTTCAGTTCGTTCATTGCCCGCCTTTTTGACAAAAGAACAATATATGCGATTTTTAGGTGCCTCGAAGAATGATTGGTACAGATGCGTTTCAGGAGACCCCTATTGTCCAGGTCACCCAGTCTATAACGAAGCACAACTTTCTGGTTCTCGACGTGAAGGACATACCAAGAATAGTCAAAGAGGCATTCTTTTTAGCGACTTCTGGGAGGCCAGGTCCAGTTCTAATTGATATACCTAAGGATATACAACAGCAGCTTGTGGTTCCCGACTGGAACGTGTCCATGAGGTTGTTGGGATACAGGTCGAAGTTGCCTAAGCCGCCTCAAGAGGTGCACCTGGAAGGGATTGTGAGGTTGATAATCAATTCAAAGAAGCCATTTTTGTATGTCGGTGGTGGGTGTTTGAATTCAAGTGATGAGTTGATAAGGTTTGTAGAACTTACAGGGATTCCTGTGTCGAGTACTATGATGGGTCTAGGGTCATTCCCGTGCTCAAATGATTTGTCACTTCATATGCTTGGGATGCATGGGACTGTATATGCAAATTATGCAGTAGACAAAAGTGATTTATTGCTCGCCTTTGGCGTTCGGTTTGATGATCGCGTGACAGGGAAGCTGGAAGTTTTTGCTAGCCGAGCTAAGATCATTCACATCGATATTGACCCAGCTGAGATTGGAAAGAATAAGCAGCCTCTTGTTTCCATTTGTGGGGATGTGAAATTGGCCCTGCAAGGGATGAACAGATTGTTGGAGGCGAAAGGTTCAAAGCATAAGCTTGACTTTTCCGCTTGGAAGGTGGAACTTGATCAGCAGAAACAGAAGCACCCTTTAGGATTCCAGCCATCCGGGGATGCCATACCTCCTCAGTATGCTATCGAGGTTCTTTGTGAGTTGACCAATGGAAATGCAATCATAAGTACAGGTGTTGGGCAGCATCAGATCTGGGCCACACAGTTTTACAAGTATAGGAGGCCTCGGCAGTGGTTGACATCCGGAGGATTAGGAGCTATGGGTTTTGGATTGCCGGCTGCTATTGGAGCTGCTGTTGCAAAGCCTGATGCGGTTGTTGTGGACATTGATGGAGATGGAAGCTTTATCATGAATATCCAGGAATTGGCTACTATTAGAGTGGAGAACCTTCCGGTCAAAATTCTTCTGTTGAACAATCAACACCTGGGGATGGTTGCACGAGCCGAGGATGGGTTCTACAAGGCCAATAGGGCCCACTCATACCTAGGAGATCCGTCAAGAGAGTCTGAGATATTCCCAGATATGTTGAAGTTTGCTGAAGGTTGTAGAATACCGACTGCTCGGGTGACCAAGAAAGCAGATGTTAGAGCAGCAATTCAGAAAATGCTGGAAACTCCTGGGCCATACTTGTTGGACGTGATTGTTCCCCTTTAAGAGCACGTCTTACCTATGATTCCTAGTAATGAAGCTTTTAGGGATTTGATAGTCGAGGGCGATGGATAATCTTCATATTGAAGTCCCAATTGTTTTTTTTTTTTTTTTTGATGACCCAGAGAAGCCCGTACGGCCGGCAGCCGGAGATAAACCACTGGGGGCGACACGTGCTAGCCACCACACATGTGCCACCGGATAAGTCGCCAAGAGACTCAATGCTGCAAGTTGCAGGAACTTCGAACACTAGACCACCTCGATGGAAGTCTAGCACCTACCCAGCTGAGCCACCGCGGCGGGTGGTTTGAAGTCCCAATTGTTCTTGTACATTGCTGCGGCATTATCAGGAGAGGTGGCACTTTCCTTCCTTTAAGTAATTGCTTGTGCTAATGCACGGGAAGATCTTAGTTATCATACTCGCAATGACTCAGAGTACTTTGTAATTCAATAATATCAGAGCACGTGAAGGTTGTTTTAGTTTTCATCTCTAGAGTTTGCTGAGCGGAACATATATAACTTCCGTATAATGATGGCGTTCAGATTTGGACCCTGAAGATCTTGTAATAATATTTCTAGCTTATCGATTTGTTCTTGGCGTACTGTATTTTCCTCTGTTCCCTTTTGAAAGTCAAGCTTCGTGACTTGCATTCCATCTATCAGCGCTTCGCAGCCAATGATACTTCCACTGCCCATGGTGGGATGGAATAGAATGTTAGATTTAATATAAACAAACTTGGAGATCCCGATTTACTCATCACAGGTAAATTCACATGTAATTCGGGATCGAATAGCGGAAACATAAATACCAACGTACCTCCAGCCATTGATGAAATCTTAGAAGTGGGAAACCTCAAAATCTTTGAATCCACACAACACGAGCGATCTGCAAAATTGAAAACAAAACCGCTCGTCCTGTTCTACTGCTCAATCCCCTTCCAAACTTGATGGTGTGTGTTTTTCTGTATTGTTAGCGTTTGAAAACAGACGACCTGACGATTTTATTCCGTTGGTTACGTTACCGGTATCTCCCATCAAGACCATTATGGTAATGTAATAACGGACAAATATCACTTAATACACGTGGGTAATAAATTGGGCAATAATTGGAATTAATAGAGGGAATTTATTGGGAATTCATTGGGAATAAGAATATTGGAATCATAAATAAAATGTATTAAATATTTTAACATTCTTCCACTTGATCCCAATATTCCTTCAAATGAGTTATTAACCCAAACCCACAAAACTTCATACTGAAATAAAACACATGAATCACGGCGATGAGTCCTCTTAGAGCGAGTATTGCCTTCCGTGTATCACAATGTATTTCATCAGCCCATATGTGATCAAATAACTTAATGAATAAACCTTATGTTTACTCCAGGTCAAATGTAATTGTTTTTCTCGTAATAACTGAATGTATACAACTGTATTGAGAAAAACATTATCAATGAATAAAAGTCTCATAAATTCTTCCATATAAAGAAAAATTTACATAATTGGACCAATGCCCATTCTAGAAACATGATTCTTATAACTCATTGGCGGCATGCCTTTAGTTAAAGAATCAGCTATCATCAATTCAGTGCTTATGTGTTCTATGACCACTTTCTTCTCTTTAACACGTTCTCTGATGGCTAAATATTTGATGTCGATGTGCTTGCTTCGACTACCACTTTTGTGGTTCTTAGCCATAAAAACTGCAGCTGAATTGTCGCAAAATATTCTTAATGGCCTAACAATGGAATCCATAACTCTAAGCCCCGATATGAAACCTTTCAACCACACACCATGTGAGGTGGCCTCAAAACAGGAAACGAACTCTGCCTCCATAGTGGAAGTGGCAACCAAGGTTTGTTTTGCACTCCTCCGGATACAGCTCCGCCAGCGAACATAAAAATATATCCCGATGTTGATTTTCGGGAATCAATGCAGCCAGCAAAGTCGAGTCCGAGTAAGCAACTACCTCCAAGTTGTCCGTCCGTCGTACATAAGCATGTGTCCCTTTGTTCCTTGAAGATACCTCATCACCTTTTTTGCAGCTCTCCAGTGGTCCATACCTGGATTACTTTGGTATCTTCCCAACATTCCCACAGCAAAGACTATGTCAGGTCGAGTGCAAACCTGAGCATACATCAAGCTTCCAACAGCGAAGCATATGGGATGTTTTTCATTTGTTCCCTTTCAAAATCATTCTTCGGGCATTGGTTTAAATTAAACCTATCACCCTTCACTATGGGTGCTATACTTGGTGAACAATCTTTCATCCGAAACCTCTCTAAGACCTTATTGATATAGGTTTCTTGAGATAGTCCTAATATACCTCGAGGTCTATCTCTATGGATCTTAATGCCAATGACATAAGATACTTCACCCATATCTTTCATATCAAAACTCTTAGAGAGAAATTGTTTCACTTCATATAACAACCCCTTATCATTGGTTGCAAGTAAAATATCATCTACATATAGCACAAGGAAAAAAATTTTGCTCCCACTAACCTTCTGGTATATACATTGATCCATGATATTCTCTTTAAAACTGAATGAAGAGATGACCTCATGGAATCTTAAGTACCATTGGCGGGATGCTTGTTTCAAGCCATATAAAGACCTTTTAAGCTTGCATACCAAATGCTCACCAGCATTAGAGAAGAATCCTTGGTTGTTTCATGTAAACCACTTCTTCTAATTTTCCATTGAGGAACGCCGTTTTCACATCCATTTGATGTAACTCCATATCAAAATGGGCAACCAATGCCAAAATAGTACGAAGAGAATCTTTCTTAGATACAGGAGAAAACGTCTCCGTGTAATCGATTCCCTCCTTTTGAGTAAATCCCCGGCAACGAGTCCGGCTTTGTATCTCTCTATATTGCCGATGAATCCTTCTTAGTTTTGAAGACCCATTTACAACTAATGGCCTTTGCACCATCAGGCAACTTAACTAAATCCCAGACTTCGTTTGATGCCATAGAATTCATCTCTTCCTTCATGGCATTGTACCATAAATTAGATTTATCACAACTCATGGTTTGTGAAAACGACTCAGGATCACTTTCAGCTCCAACATTATAGTCAGATTCTTGTAGATACACGATGTAGTCATTAGGAATCGCTGATTTCTTCATTCTAGTAGACCTTCTTAATGTCGCATCAACATTCTCCTGAGGAGTATGCTGTTCTACTGGAAGTTCAACAGTATTTGGTAATTGCTGAACAGTTTGGTCTACCGGATCAATTTCAGCTGGTTGTGGATCTTCAATGATTGGTTGCTCAGCGACCGGTTGAATTGAAAGGGCGTTGTAAGCAACAACCAATCTAGTATCTGAGGTGGAAGGTTGAGTATCTGAATGATCTTCTTCAGGGACAAAGTCCTTGAATTGATCGCTCCCACTAATCAGATCATTTTTAAGAAATTTAGCATTTCTTGATTCCACAAACCTAGTGGTGTGAGATGGACAATAAAATCTGTATCTTTTGGACTTTTTGGCATATTTAATGAAATACCCACTTATAGTCCTTGGATCTAACTTCTTTTCCTGTGGATTGTAGACTCTTACCTCAGATGGGCATCCCCAAACACGTACATGTTGCAAACTCGGTTTCCAACCTTTGAATAATTCAAAAGGCATCCTTCGAACAACCTTGGTTGGAACTTGGTTTAATATGTACACAGCCGTTTTAAGAGCCTCATTCCACAAAAACTTAGGAAGTTTAGAGTTGCTAAGCATACTCCGCACCATGTTCAATAATGTTCGGTTTCTTCTTTCGCAACACCATTTTGGTCCATAATTGAACCAGGCATAGTGTATTGGGCAATAATCCCATGCTCTTCAAGAAACTTTGCAAATGGACCAAGTGCTTGTCCATCTTCAGTGTATCTACCATAGTATTCTCCACCTCTATCCGATCTCACAATTTTAATTTGCTTGTCGCATTGATTCTCTACTTCGGTTTTAAATACCTTAAAGGCATCCAATGCTTCATGCTTATTACGAAGCAAGTAGAGATACATGAATCGTGAATAATCGTCTATGAAAGAAATGAAGTATCTCTGACCATTTGAGTCTATATCTAGACTACAAATATCTGTATGTATGATTTCTAATATTTTTGTACTCCTCTTAGCACCTTTCTTTGACTTGTTGGTCTGTTTGCCCTTTATACAGTCCACGCAAGTGTCATAATCAGTAAAATCTAGAGTATTAAGTACTCCATCATTTACTAGTCTCTTAATTCTATCCATGGAGATATGTCCCAACCTCCGGTGCCACAACATAGAGGAATTTTCATTCACAACACATCGTTTTATCCCAGCATTATCATGAACGTGCATTGCATTATTAACGGTATTGTCTTGTAAATTAATTCGAAAAAGACCGTCAGACAAAATACCACTCCCAACAATTTCAGATTTATACGATAAATTGAATGTTAAATCTGAAAATTCAAAGGAGTATCCCAAAGGTACAAGTCTTGAAACTGAAATTAAATTCCTAGAAAAACTAGGAATATAAAAGGTCTTTTCCAAAATTAAAACAAAACCACTACTGAGAACTAATCTGCATGTCCCAATAGCTTCCACACGCGAGCGCATCTTGTTTCCTGAATAGATGCCTTGTTCACTTCCCACTGGTTTCCGCTGGTTCTGAAAACCCTGCAAGGAATTCGAAATGTGGATTGTAGAACCAGAATCAATCCATCAAGTGTTGTGACTCACATCAACCATATTAGTTTCATAACATACACATGTGAGTTGGTTACCTTTCTTTTGGAGCCATGCCTTAAACTTGACGCAATCCTTCTTCATGTGCCCCTTCTTTTTACAGAAGAAGCACTTGGATTCCTTCTTAATGCCAGCTTGGGGAGGTAGAGGCATCTTACCCTTCCCATTTTGCTTGCCTTGCCCTTTATACTTATCCCGTGTTGCCATATGAGCACTTTCTCCTTTCTCCATTAGTAGCCTCTCTTTTTCTTGAACACACATGGTCATGAGTTCATTAATTGACCATTTAGTGTTATGTGTGTTGTAAGAGATCTTGAATGGAGCATACTCTTGTGGGAGAGTATATAGGATATAGTATACAAGAAAGGATTCTAATATCCCAACCTCAAGATTCTTCAGCTGAGCAGCAATGTCCCTCATCTTCATGATGTGCTCACGCACACCTCTTACACTGGTAAGCTTCAATGATGAGAACTTCATAATTAGGGTCATGGCATACGCCTTCTCCGAAGACTCAAATTGAGCATCAATAGCCTTCAGCAATTCCTTGGCATTATTATGCTGAATGACTGAACCACGAATGCTAGAGAGTTTTGTCTTTATGTACATCACACTGAGACGGTTGGACCGCTCCCATTGAGCATAATGAGTATGCTCAGCATGAGTACTATTCTCAGTAGGTTCAGCTGGTTCGTCTGACTTAAGAGCATAATCAAGATCTATGCACCCCAATTGAAGAAGAACTAATTCTCTCCATTCTTTGAAGTTATTTCCATTTAACTCGGGAACAATTATACCAGAACTAATCGTAGGCGGTAAAACTGCATCATAATCAAAGGAAACTTATGTATCAATATATTTGAGGCAATAAACTTAAATCATATTTTACCAATGTAAAACATGTTTTAAAATATGAATCATATAACATTAAAAACTACCTGTGGGTTAAGTTTCTAATTTAAATAGATTCATAATTACTTCATGATGAAACTATCAAATTATATTCCCTTCCTTAATCCCTGTGGGTAAATTAAGAAAGATAAAATAATATTTCATCCTAATTAATCACATTAATATATTGAAAATTCTGTGGGATAAAATTCATAATATTAATGTGAATAATTACAATTATTGTCTTTAACTATATGTGATCCAAAGGCTCTTAATGTATATAATTTAATATAATCAAAGATGCTGTGGCTAATCCTTAATTAATTAAATATATACGGATCACTAGACATTTAATTTTATTCGTAGAATTGCACCTTAGGGTAGAACAGTAAAATCACGTGCAAAAGGAGTAAAACTGGAATTTTGCACCCAAGGCCAGAATTGGAATTTTACTTTTAAGGGGGTAAAATAGGAATTTCACGCCAAAAAGGGCAAAATCGTAAGTTTACACACTCCAGTGGGGCAAAATCGGAATTTTGCGCGGGCAACGGCAGAATCGCAATTTTTTATAAGGGCGGAGGGGCAAAATTGAGAAACCACAGGCACGCGTGCAACGCACGCGCCCGCTTCAGCCTCTCGGGCGCATGCGTTGCACGCGCCCCTTGCAGCCTCTCGGGCGCGTGCAACACACGCGCCCGCTGCAGCGCTCGGGCGCGTGCGTTGCACGCGCCCGAGGTCTTCTTTCGGGCTCTCTTCCACCGCTTCTTCCGCAGCGACCGCCTCTGTTCCGCCGTCTGGGTCTCCTCCCACAGCCCATGTCCGACCAAATTGGTCGATGGGTTTCGAAGAGAACGCCGGGACAAACGTATAGATCCAAGAACCAGCAAAAACGATCATATATGGACCAGAATTAAGCCAAAAAAACGGTCTGCCCTATCAAACCCTAACCACAAAAATTCACCGCTCGATTAACCTTCGACGATCAGTAATATGTCGAAAAATTTATGGGTTTCTCTTCCTAATGGCGGTGTGATCATTCAGATCCAATATCTCATGGTGGGTAGCCCGAATTTGGTCGGAATTCTCAATTCCGATCCAAGCCATATACAAATCCGAAATTTATCCACATATAATTCAATAAAATAAATTCTAAAGGTTTCACCAAGGCAGAGATTGCAAATAAGGGCTCTGATACCAACTGTTAGATTTAATATAAACAAACTTGGAGATCCCGATTTACTCATCACAGGTAAATTCATATGTAATTCGGGATCGAATAGCGGAAACATAAATACCAACGTACCTTCAGCCATTGATGAAATCTTAGAAGTGGGAAACCTCAAAATCTTTGAATCCACACAACACGAGCGATCTGCAAAATTGAAAACAAAACCGCTCGTCCTGTTCTACTGCTCAATCCCCTCCCAAACTTGATGGTGTGTGTTTTTCTGTATTGTTAGGGTTTGAAAATAGATGACCTGACGATTTTATTCCGTTGGTTACGTTACCGGTATCTCCCATCAAGACCATTATGGTAATGTAATAACGGACAAATATCACTTAATACACGTGGGTAATAAATTGGGCAATAATTGGAATTAATAGAGGGAATTTATTGGGAATTCATTGGGAATAAGAATATTGGAATCATAAATAAAATATATTAAATATTTTAACATAGAACTCCAATGGTGATTAGTGCGCTCATTGAGAATGGATATCTTCACTTTGGTATATGAGATATCCTCTTTTATGACAACTGAATGTGGTAAAACCGAGACGGGTTGTTCGGGTGGTTAGTTATTTACTTCTACTCTCTGCTATAGACGTTCTGCAAGTGGCAACCTGTGCGTGTGGAGATTGGGACTTAAATCCACGCCCTTTCGGACTAGAATCTTTGATCTGGCGCCTTAGACCAACTCGTCCATCTCCACACCTTTGCCGAGTAAAGATTTTTGCCGACTCAGTTCTCTCCTCTTTGTTGTTGCTCTGGTTTCATCCTATTCATTTCCCAATCCTAATATCTAATCCCATTTCGCAGTTGCAGTCGCAGCTTTTCCTTCTCCATTCGATGAACAGCCGGGAGGTAAGCCTAGTGACCTCAGCTACTCTCTGTGCGGCTCTTCCCTCCGCCATTGCTCTTGGCTTTCTCTTAAATTTCCATTCCCAGAAGGAGGAGGAGGAGGGGTAAAACACAAATGCTCTTCCTCCCTCTTAAACGGTGTCGTCCCCACTAGGCCCTCTCCTTTCGATCCCTCCAAACGCCAAGGGTACGTTTTGGCCTCTTTCCGCTTCACCAGTTTCTTCAATTATTGTTTTCCTTTTCATTTTTGTTTTTAACTATTTAGGGTTATAAAAGTCCCTCTCTCTTTTATTATTGTTTTGAACTGGAATATAGGTCAATTTGGATATGAATTGCCAAAATTGTATTGTTCAAATATATATCAATATGGATTAAATGGGTCAAATAACGCGTAAGATATTTGATTTCATATGCCTAACACAGTTCTTTCTTTTCACGACACTTGATTTCATATGCTTCTTATGGTATCAAAAGCATACACGTTGCATGAGATGCTCTCTTCCTCTCTAATCTGCGTTCTAGATTTTTGTCGTGACACAATGTGCCTCATCAAGCTAAACAATTGGCCTTTGATTGGAACAAAGATGAATTAAACGGACTTTGAACCATGATAGAGAGCTTTCATTTGTCACTTGCAATTTGCAATTGAAATGAAACGCTAGGAGTGCCATTGAAGGATATTAAAGGCCATTGCTACTAAATTCTGCGAACGTGGCCTCACCTCCCTTTTTCCTTTTTTCTTCGGTCCCTGCGAACTCGGAACCAGCCAAAAGCCACAGCTTCGACCTGCTTCCTCATTATCTCAATCCCTCAATCAATCCCCGCAAAAATGGTCCTTGAAGGCCGTGTTAGGTCTCTTTGGGTTTGCCACACTCGAGCAAGCGAGAGAGAGAGAGAAAAAAAGTAGAGCCCGAAGCAGTGTTTTAGTATTTGTCTTTGCCTTCTCATCGAACACTTCGTGCGCACTCTCGCTCTCCATGCATAATATTACATCGCTACAAGCTCTCTGCCGTCTCCCCCTTATTTTGCCTCTGTCTTTATCGCATTTTGATAGCCCTAGTTTTAATGTCTACTAAGTTTTTCTTTTTTCTTTTTAAGCAGAACGGTTCTATCAATTATTTCAAGGGCGCGTATTGTCTCTAAGCCACGCCATCCTTAAGGTGGTTCATTTCCTCTCGTTCTTCTTCGTTTGATCTATTGACAGGATTTTGGATTTCGGCCCAGAATCCTGAATATAAAATTGGTAGTTTTTAAGATATGTTCTCGAATGCGTAGGTAACATTTGAAACATGGTAGTCAATCACGAATCTGTAGAGTTATCCATGATTTGGGATGACATAATCATTAATCCACATTGGTGAAGACGGCAAAATTAAGCAATGGGGTAGTTCAACACAGGCAACGCAAAGGACTGTTCTTCCTTTTGGCTCAGCGAATTTCCAGCAATTTCACACATAATAAGCCCTGCATGCAAAACTACTTGGACAAATAACAGTAACACGCCATGCATATGCTGACGTTTGACGCTTAATCAAGCAGTAAAGATATGTCAGTTTCCCGATTTCCTATCAGTAGAGAAGACTTCTCCAGCCAAATCTTTGTAAAGAAGCATCTGCTCGATAAAGTGCCTTGAGTTCTTCAAAATCATCGCCGCCACCATCAGCACGAGTTCATTGTAGGGAACGATGGGGGTTGGATTTATCAATATGAAGAGAATAAATGAGATTCATAAGCATATGACCCAGAGAAATTGAGAATACGTATCTACTCCCTAAAACTCTATGTCTAGAATGGACATTGCAAGAAACATCGGAGAAGATATATAGGATCGGGGCTGGAAATTGACAAAGCCATAGCAATATGCACCTTCTTTCTTGGAGCAATACTTTCAAGGGAACCGCAAAGGAGTAAGGGTAGATGTTTCACAATCATTATAGCTTGAAAAGCTTCCGTGTAGATTGGTATATGGTTGTTATAATTAGATAGACGACATACTATTCGTCTCCGCCCCGTGTCAACTGACCGACCAAAGGCAAGCGATATGGACTAGACAAATCAGTAGGAATTCTTCATTCACCTTTGTGGATGTGTAATTGCTTGAAATCATCGGTGAACTTCCTCCTTCCTCTTCAGATTCTCGCACAAATTTCACAAACTCCGGTTCTCAATAAAGCAGAGGCAGACGGATCAAGAAGCATGCATGGCAAAAACTGAAGAAAGATGAGACATGTGTCTTGCACATGCCTTCAATGCTTGAATCAACAGGTCATCACTTTTTAGTGGCTTAAGGGAGGATAACGTGCTCAAATAATCAATTTTTAACCCAATATAGATGTGTTTTCCCTTTGCTGAGTCGCTGACCACAATCCGTAAGAAGGACAAAACCAAATGAGTGAATAACTTTGGACCCGCAAATGTTCAACTCCCCATAGCACAAAAAGGCCGACTAACAACTGCTTGAAACAGGATCAATTCAAAACCTTGAAACAATATAACAAGTAATTCTTCCACTAATCATTCCTGCTCAAGAAATGCATGTTGGGGAAAATATTAGATTTAGAGGTATTGCCCAAAGGTAGGCCAACATCCCTCAATTAGGCACGAGCTCTTTCAAGCTCATACCTTGCGTGACATTGGATCAGGGGAGCCGAGAAAACCCGAAAAGAAGCCTTTTACTTTTTCTTCATAAGAACTTAGTGTGCTTATCTTTAGAGGGGTTTATACTAGTTTTTCTTGCAATCAAAAGGATCAATGTGCATGTGGTGGTTTGTAGCTGAAATAGGGCTGATGTAATTCTCTACTAATTTTCACTTAAAAAGTTCTGACAATGGGGTTAGTCAAGACTTAAAATAAAATGTTTTCAGATATTAGTAGTTACATAGAGCGATAACAGAGTTAGATATCACACTAACTTTTTAGACCCTTAGATCTATTCTAGTTTAATTTCTTGAAAACAAACACACAGCGTTAGTGTCTTGTTATAATTTATATCATCCTATGTTGTTGATAGACTGAGATAAATTACCCTATAGTACATTATCCAGTGAAAATATGCAATGGCACGTATCATACAATCACAAAATTCCACGTTGCATTCAATATATTCAAGGTAGATTTGTTATGCCCATTAAAACAGATTGGAGTCCATGGACCTTGTGTTTAGGATTGTAGCTATCGTGATTAGTATGGTCATGATCTTCACTAGAGATTGGTGAAGCTTTATGTTGTCACATGTTAACATATATGGAAATAATCTAGATTTTAACCTCTCACCTTCTTTAATTAAATGAATGCCTTCTAATTATACTATGTTATTGTTGTGTATGTGTAAAGTTGATGTATCAAGATAACATGTCAATGGAGGTGGAGAGATGTGAGAAGATCACTTTGATTATATCCAAGAGATATGGATGATTAAGGATTGAAGTTCTATAATTTAGGTTTTATGTTACATGTTTTCAACTCTTTTGTTGTTTATTTTATTTTACGTGTTCAATTTTTATGGATTGTCTCCATTGACAAATGAGGAACTTTCATTTTTGTTATTGCGTCTACTTTTATAATGTAGGTTCTAGGATCCATAAAAATGAGGAACCTCTTCTGATAATTAGGTTCCAAATTCCAAGTAAAACTTAAAAGGAACTTGGAATTGCTTAACTCTAGTTTTTGTTAGGTTTCTTCTGTATTTACTAGGGATATTATAATTTTAGGATAACTGACTAGAAGTGAAATTTTCAATCGCCAAGAGTACCAGAGGTCCCGAATTAATCGAATTCACGTTGAGCTTTACTCTTTCCCCCACCGTTCACAACCCTAAACACCCACTTAATCCCACATTTTTGCACACCTAAGCATCATAGAACTGGCCATCCTCTAGTCCAAATTAGGCTAAAAATTGAGCTAAAGAGAACTAGAAATGAACTAGATTAAGAGAACCAAACTGGCTACCAAACTGGCGCCAATGCTTAGTAAGCTCCAGCTGGGACAACCTCAAGACGGGACTGCGACAGGGAGGGTTTTTAGCTGTAATTTCAGAAAAAGTGGAAGCAATGACACATGGCTGCATCGTGGCAGCATTTATAGTTGACAGAACCCAAGAGACACTGCTGCCATTTTAGCCAAAAATAGCAACTAAGTCAGTCCCAAGAGTCTGAATTGCAGGCCCACACACGGGTGAGGAAAGTGGACTTATGGACGGCAGTTGTGAGCTAGAAATAGAGGGGAAACGCGAGAAGATCTTGGGTACTTTAACAGCTCCACATCATCCCTTTGAACCATTTAGCAATTGATAGCTTCTGGATGGGCTCCACGTCCTCCGGCGCGCGGGCAGAGGGCTGAGCGTCTCTCTCCTTTTTATCTTCTCTCCCCTCCGTCTCTCTTCGAAAGCCCTGGCCTACCACTGCAATTGCTCTGACTTGACGCTCTCTCTCCTCTACAAACCCTCTCTTGCCTCTCTACAAATCCTCTCTTGCGGGCAAAGAAAATATTGGGTGGGTTTAACACTCCACGTAGGCGAAAATGTACCACCATACAAAAGTCGACACGTTGTAAACTTGGGCCCACCTGTCAGCGCCCTGTCTCTCCGTTAACTCCGTCTCTTTCCCATTTACTCTCTCTCCTCCCCACTATTTCTGCCCACAACTCTCTCCCCCTCTTCTCTCTTACTTCTCTTTTTTCGAGAAAATTTCCCTCGTTAGTTTGACACACGCAAGGGAAAAGACAAGAAAAGTAGAGAGAGAGAGAAAGAGAGAGAGAGGGGGGTGGGAAAGAAGAAAAGAAAGCGAGGGAGGAAGTCTTCTTCTTCGCTCATCTTCGACCGAGTATCCCCTATTCTCGATGCCACCGCTTCCCACTGCCTCGACGAGCCGCTCCTGATGCCGTTGTTTTTCCCGGCACGCTGCCACCACTGCTGCCCCGAGCACCGCGACACCCTTGCCCGCCACTGTGAATGTGACCTCGTCCTCATCCTCTTCGCCATCGTCTGTGGGTTCCTTGGCCAATCCAACAGCGGTGAGGATGGGGGTTGGCGGGGTCGTACTAGACATCGGACTCTCGGAAGTCGTCGTTGTCGAACCCGAGGACGCCTTACAAGTGGCACGACAGCTACAACCGTCGGAACTCCGAGGGGAGCGAATATGGGTTCTTTAGCGGTTCATCTGGCCGGATGAGAACCAGCAGCTTGTACCCGGATCTAAGGGCGCAGTACTCACCGTGGGATTACAGCGAAGGGTGGCAAAGATTCTACGACGATACCCATCTTGTCACAGGTCGGGGCTTCGAGACGGAACCGGTCTCTTCGAGGAGAAGAAGGAACGGAGAAGTAGAAGACGAAGAACAGAAGAAGTTCGAGACCAAGCGCCAAAGATAGTGGTGATCATAATGTTGCAGTCAAGGAAATGGAAGTTCTAGTCATGCCTCCGCCGCCTTCGCCACCCCTACTTTCCTTGCCGCGAGTGCGAGCAGTTGGAAATGATCGGAAGCAGAGGAGGAGGTATGAGACTGTTGCTCACATGGCTAAGGATGAGATTAAAAAATCGCCAGTGACGCCGTCGGTGCCTCTGCCACCTCCACCGCCGCCAAAGCCCATGTTTGCCCCAATGGAGGAGAGAAAAGAGAAGTGGAGAGAGAAGAGGGGAGAGAGAGCTATGGGCAAAAACGAAGGGGAGGAGAGAGAGTAAGTGGGAGAGACATGGAGTTAATGGAGAGAGTGGGCGCTGACAAGTGGGCCCAAATTTGCCACGTCTCGACTTTTGTATGGTGGAACATTTCGCCTAAATGGAGTGTTAAACCCACCCAATATTTTTCTCTTTCTCCTCTCGCCTCTCTCCCCTCTCCCCGTTAAACTCCGTTCTATTACGGAGTGAAAAAAATTTCCCTTCATTTATTAAACTTGGTTCAAAATGGTTCCACGCTCTCTCTCTCTCTCTTCCCTCTCCACCTCCACGCTTAATCAATCTGCGCCCCCACTCTCTGAAACTGCTAGCAAACCACCATGCCTCCGCCTCCGCCTTTGCCTCTGCGGTCGCGTCCCCAGCCGCCATGCTGACAGCTCTGCCTCTTGCTCCGCACTGAAGCAATCTGCTCTCTCTCTCTCTCTCTCTCTCTCTCTCTCTCTCTCTCTCTCTCTCTCTCTCTCTCTCTCTCCCCGTAAAGGTGCTGAATCTGTTAGTGAACCATGACGACGACGTGCCTCCGTTGCTTGCCTCCGCTGTTGCCTCCTGAGCCACCATGTCAATGCAATCTACCAACGAACCATGATGCCATCGCGCCTCCGCCTCCATCGTCACCTCTCGAGCTGCCGTGCCTTCGCCTCCACCTTAGTAGTCAGCACTGAATCAATATGCTCTCCATCAAGTGTTGAATTTGCTAGAGAACGCCGACACCGACAAGCCTCCGCCTCCGTCGTCACCTCCCTGACCTGCCGTCGCATTTTTCCTTCACCCTTGCGACCTCTGCTTTGTTCTCTCTTTCTTTTCTCCACGAAGCGTCCCTGCTTGTGAACACCAATACAACCGACGCCGTCGATGCCTTCACCTCCCGAGCCCCGCCATTGCCTGTCAAAGCCCCATTAGTGGCTCCAATACGTCCCCTATGTCCCGAAGGTTAGGTTTTTCTACAAATTCTACTCAGTAGAGTTTAATTTCATGTTAATGCGATGCTAGTGACCTTGATAGATTCCCACCATCACTCCCAAAGCCCGCCTATGCCATCGCCTCCTGAAGCCCTGCCTATGTCATCACCTTCTAAGTTCTTGAAGAGTTCGTTCATCACAAGGGATTCTTTGCCGGCTTAATCCAAACCCTAGATTGCAAGGGCCGAGGCATGATTTAAGCTAGGTACCACGTCATCAATTTAAGATTCAGCTTCATCACTGAAAAGAATAGAGTTTCTTTAGTGATGCTGAATTGGATTTGTCGAGGAATAGTTTTAGTTCGACAAGCAGTGTCTATCGGCAGATGACTAGAGAGTATTACTATTGGAGCGAAACTTTTCTTCCCTGATGATATACTGATCCTTACAAGGATTATGCTTGATATTAATTTCGGACCTACTTTCCTAGGGATAACTTTCCATACTATTGTAAGCTAAGAGATCTAGGCCTTATCACAATTGGATACATCCTAGTGTTTGTCACTGTCTTGCTTTGTTTAAACCGGGAATGGTTTGATTCGCAACCTTGGCAATTTGCCAACTGGACCATGAATACTGCTCTAATGGTGGTGACAATTATATTAAGTGGGCACCAATAGGAATCAGGATAACCTCTCTGGTTTTGCCTATATTTGGGCTCCCTGAACAGTATCTCTGATTTTATTGCTTTGGAAATTTGCAAATTATACACATCCCCATTTTGGCATTGCTTCATGGTAGAGTTCTCTTTCCATAGCCTATTACAATCATTTTCTTTTGTGATGTGCATTTTTCGGTGTGTAGCCAAAGGAAGCGAGTAAAAATTTGAAAAAGAAGTCGCTGTGGTCCACAAGCTTGGAGGAGGTAACTCTAGATTTTTACTATATGGGAGCTTTGTAGCCTTCTTCCACCATAAATTTGAGTTTACTTTCTGATTTGAGCAAATCCGTCCTTTGAAT
Organism: Eucalyptus leucophloia subsp. euroa; assembly: GCA_017140325.1. NCBI lineage: Eukaryota > Viridiplantae > Streptophyta > Magnoliopsida > Myrtales > Myrtaceae > Eucalyptus > Eucalyptus leucophloia. The sequence goes on along the minus strand of CM029477.1, from coordinate 624,469 downwards.
TCGCCATACCTTAGAGTTATGCAGGCATCTTCTAGGAATTCCCTTAGCGGAACCTTTTAAATGTTTTCCACAATGCTTTGCTGCTATTTAAATGGACATAGCTTGCTATTAAGGAATGTTAGCCAACTCGCTGGAACTCTATTACAATCATTTTCTTTTGTGATGTGCATTTTTTCAGTGTGTAGGTGATGGACATCTTTTAGGGTTTTTTATTGGTATTTTTATTTAAGATAATTGCAATCACTTTGGTGTTGCTAAGTGTTGTAAGATATGTCGTTGCACCTCTTGCATTCCCATCAAATTGAGGAAATTGGAAAGCTGCACATGATTGATAAGCTGTAAGGGTAGACCTTCAAATCAAATCCTTACGAATGCCTAAAAGTAGTTTATCAAACTGTATTTTAAATTACCTTTTGAATTAAACACTTTAACATAGGTTGATTTTTTTTCCTGATATTGCAAGACGTGGAACTCAAATGTTAGGATCGGTTGTACCTATGGTAGTGAATAGTAATCTTAAGATAAGTGTAACTGAAAAATATCATGTGTAACTGAAAAATATCATGTATAACTACACCTTCTTTTACAAGCAACATGATATTTGTGAATGTATGTTAAATGTCACATCTGTTTGGCTTTTGGTCATTCTCTATAAGTTTCACCATTTTGAGAATTAGCATTGTAACGAAAGCCTTCGGAAACTGATATAGATTAATCCTGACATTTTTTCCTTTCCTTGTCCCAAATAGATTAACCAATGACTTGAAGCAATACTCTTTTCTCCTTAACATAACTGGAAGATCTTTATCTGTACTAGCATAACAGCCCACGGGCAATCATCTGCCTCTAGTATGGTTTGAAGGAAGCTTTTTGGTGCATATGTAGGATTTACTTACTGATTACCTATTTGGATTGGGGTCTGTAGTCAAAATGCAAGAAGTATTGATGAAAATATCTGAAGTAAGGTTTGAAAAGAGTTCTCTGATGCATGACTGGTGCTCGTTGATGACCTCTTTGGCTAGAATTTTGTAATCATAGAGTTGTGAGAATCAATGAATGTAGCTGCTGATATCTATTCCAATTGTCAGTTGCATAGCTACTTACCCAACAACAGGGGATCTGGTTGTAAGAACATGTAACGAATCTTGGGTCACATACCTCAACAAAAAAGACATTTGACTTGTTAAATTTGGTCTCTTAGTATCTTAGTGAAATAGATAAATTCATGTGATATAAGGGGAGTGTGACTACAGTTCTAAAAAGGGACCATGGATTCAAGTAGAAGATTTCGGTTACAATAGAATTTGAGACCTACACAATGATATAAAATGAAAATGCAAGAAGCATTTGTGATGTAGAGATTTAAGATTTTATTTGCCTCACTATACATTGGTGGTAGGATGGTCCATGAGTAGTTTTCTTCTCTTCAGACAGAAGGAATCTAATTTTTCTGATTTTTGTTCTGAACATTTTGAAATTCACATAACATATATTGAGATCTTAGCAACTGTAATTTCCAACTAGTTTTACCACTTTTGCATTTTTCCTTGCTCTTGTTATCTTCGAACCATGTTAATAGCTGCATTTATGTGTCTCTATGTTTTTCTAGTTTTTCTTCTACAGACGATACGTTTCATATTGTGATTGGCAAGTTGAGGGAGTTGTCGCCTATTGAGCCATTCACTCTTCCTCTAATACACAAGGTATTGCTTTCACACCCCCTCCTCTTCCTCCCTCCCTCCCTCCCCTCTCTCTCTCTCTCTCTCATACTTTTAGCTGCACTGTTCCATCTTCCTGTGGTTACTGGTGTTTGAGGTGGAAATATAAGGAGTGGGATTTATGAGGATTAGTTGGTCCCTTTGCGATTACTGCTTTTGAAATCAGATTGAGTTACGGGTTCCTCTCCATTTCGATCATCTTGCAAAACAACCGTAGGGGGTATATTTAAGCGCAAGATGGTGATGCTTTATTTTAGCTACTTAACACTTGTTTAACATAATAAGATAGAAGGTTATAGACTCTCTCTCTCTCACGCGCACACACGCACGCACGCACGCACACACGTGCACAGCTCCCTTAAAGGTGCAAATGAGCAATTCTTCTTGATTGTGATCAGTGATGGTACTTATTAAGTTGCAATTAGTATCCCTTTGCAAGTTCCGTATTTCTGTACTTTGTGGTAGTTTCACTCTTCATTATTACTTGGAGGGTGCCTATTTAATTATATTAGGGCTAGAAACGTTGTGCCTTTTCTATTTCCATTTAGTAAAAAGGTATTAGTTGCGGGACTCTCCTCTTCCATTTACTTATAATCTTATTGATTACTCGACTTATCTCTGTTGATTTCTATTAACTTTATCAGTCCAGTGGACATCAATGTAGGTGTGGTTATGGTAGGCCTTTTATTAGTGTATCCGATATTTAGTCTACCTAAATGAACTATTAAATTATAACGTTTGTGCAATTTATGTTATTATTTTTGTTCTCCCAATATCATGCTCATACATATCATTGTGGGCCAATGTAGGTTGACATGACATTTGTGTTCAAGGTTTAAGCATAAGCTCGGATTTATTTTCATGACATTCCATGTTTTTAGTGCCTTCAGCGCCTCTCCAATGAGAGATGCATAATGCATGGGTTCAGTAGCTTGAAGCATTTTTCAACCATCCTTGCCGTTGTCATGAGAATGGATCATGATTTGAGAAGGGGAGGTCATGTGGAAGATCATCGCAATGGCCAGCTTAGGGATTGCAACAATTATCAACACTTATTGAGACAAACATTTGCTACTTCCCTTTTGGTTCGACCCTTGGCACCCAAATGGTCCTTTGTACAAGATCTTTTCTAATCAGGATATTTATCGCTTGGGTATATCCCCCTCTACTTCAGTTGCTGATAGTTTTACTACTCCTATGGGCTGGTATATCATTAACATCATGGCTAATTGGTGGAATCCCCTTCCGGTATTCAACCAAGAGGAGGATCGGTTTCAGTGGCTTCCGCACCCATCCGATCGCTTCTCCATTGCTTCTGCCTAGGATTTGATCCGACCGAAGCATAATGTCATCTCGTGGGCTTCTTTTGTTTGGAATACTGCCTTGCCTCCAAGATATCAAATGCATCTTTGGTTTATTTTGCGCAATCGGCTGCCAACTCAGGTTTTGCTCATCTCTTATGGTAGGATCCCCCCTACAAATTGCCCCTTTTGTTCGTGCAGACCTGATTCTATAGATCATTTGTTCTTTGCTTGCCGTGCTTCGGATAGTCTTATTTCATTTTGGGCAGCAAGATTCAACCTAGTGTGGCGAAACAAGCGTTGGGTGGATAATTTGGCCTAGGCTTCCAAGCGGTTTATGGGGAAGAGTTTTTATCAGATCCTGGCTCGGTTTAGTTCTGGTGCAATGTGTTATATCATTTGAAAAGAGCGGAACAATGTGCTTTTTCGGAATCAGACTCTCTTTCTTTCAGCGATAAAAATGCATCTTCAGAAGGCTATCAAAGATAAGGCTATGACCTTTAAACATGTTCCTAATGTGCCCATGACTAGAAGACTTCAACAAAGCTGGAACATTCATCCTTCTATTTTTGATTGATGGAGGTTTTCTAGTTTTTGTTGTCTTTTGCTTCCTTTAGTTGTTGTTGCTCATTTTTTCTAGGAACCATGGCACCCTTATACTCATTCTAGACTTTTGTCTTCTTGAGTGTCTGTTTTTGTTGGTGTCGGGCCTCCCTCTTGTATTCAATCTTGCAAAATCAATATATTACTTACGTTTGCCAAAAAAAACATTTGCTACTTCCCTCCCTCTCGATTTGTCAATTTATCTCACTTTTTGTTCATGTATGAACACTTCAGAATTGCAATTCAATACATTGATCTACTTGAAGGAAACCGTAGTCTCCCTTGAATGTGGATCTTAATATGCTTAAACTTGTAATATAGAGTACAACTTCATGGATCGTTGAAGCTTAATACTATAGCCACTGTTGAGGAAGTTCAAAGTTGTCCTTTTGTTTTTCGCAGCTATCCTCACTGACTTCGATCCTTGCTTGCTTGTAATTCTTACATGAATTTAGTGTACATGGACCCAATGCATTTGGATCATAAAGTACAGAGAAGCGGGTTGACTTTCACTAGGTCCAGTGTCTTGATTTCTAATTCTTAATCCTTCATTTCTCTATATTACGAAGTCGCATGATAAGTCCATGAGCTCAAACACACATGTTGATATGTCCACGAGCTGAAGGACAGAAGAGTAAAGGAATGCAGACGAAACCTCCAAAAAGAGCAACTCCGTGCACCCAAAATGATAATTTGAACAGCATGACTTCACTCTCTTTACAGACACCAAAAGAATGTCACGTATTCTTTTCACTATCTTTTCAAACTACGATGATTCACCTCCATTGCATATTCTCCCAGCCACATCTCTTCAGCTTCCAAAGCATACCTGCGTTGCCTATGAAATAGCTAGTATAAGCACCTAGAGGGGGGTGAATAGGTGCACAAACAATTTATCGAGATACGGAAGCGATTCTAGGCAACCAATAGAAAGGAGTTCACAAAATGAAGTGCGATCAAAGTAAAGTGAGTAAGGAAGAGAAAATTGAACACAAGGTTTATAGTGGTTTGGCTTATTCTAAGCCTACGTCCACTCTTCCGCACTGACAGCCTATCGGCTGGATTTCACTATGAATAAAAGAGTAGTTACAGCACAGCTCTTCCTTGATTTCACAGTGTAGATGTTCTACCACACCTCCTCAAGGTTTCTCACAAATATAAACTCTATTTTGTATACAAGGTTTCGCTCAAAGGGATTGTCTAGACAACAAGGAGCTTCAGACTTTGAAATTCTTCTATCGCGCACACCTCGAACAACTTAGAACGTCTTCCTTATATACTCCTTTATGCCATCATACCCGTTGGCACTTACCAAAGGAATTCCTCAAATCTACCCGTTGGACAGAATCAATTAGGAAGATTATTCGAGCTATTAAAGAAACGTGTCGATAGCTCATCAATCCTGTTCGCCCATACAATCAGGATCTCAGTTTCCATAAGTAGAACCTTCCAAGATTATTTAGGCAATCATCGGTTCCTTAATCTTCGAGTCAATCTCGATCAATCAAAAGATTCCATTGTGTCTTTTCCATCCAAGAGATCTTCTCCAGTCGATAAGGTCATATCCTTAATGAAACATCCAGTTCTGGATAACCTTTCTTCAACGGATTAGAGACTCGTCAATAAGGATAGACTTTGAGTCTTGAGTCGGCTGTGGAGGTCTTCAGACTTTAAAGAGCAGAGTCTGCAAACCTTCAGACTAGACTGATGGAAACGTTTTGTCAGCTTCAAAACACTTCAAGAAGATTTCTGCAACAATCTCCTCATTTTTTATGGTGACAAAACTTTCCTACAGATTTGGACAACTTTGACCTGCAAAACATTTCTCAAACACATATGCATATCTTATAGAGATAAATGGCTAAATGAATAACACTAGAATCTACAACCATAGAAAATAGGTTAATCTAATATGCGATAAAGCCATCCATAAGATATCAATAATAGTTAATAGAAGCAGTCAAGTCCAAGTCTCAGTCAAGTTCTCATCCAGACACAAAAACAAAGTCAAATAGAGTTCAAAACAATCCAACAAACAGTCCAACAAACCACACGATTAAAAGTCAAATTATTCAAATCTTGCATCTCTTTCCCTTTTTGTCAGCATTAAAAAGGTTGAGATGAAAATGGAATAAAGTCAAGATTACTTGGGAACGTGGACAAGCTGGAAATCTCCTATAGACTGAACGATGCCTTCCAGCCTTTTCAAGTCTTGCTTCAGTTGTACAATCTCCTCAACCTTGGCATTGCCTGAATCTGAACAGTGAGGGCTTGGATTTTATCATTCAATGATCCTGAAGAAACTTGACCCGCATTTTGCAAGTTTTGAACCTCGCATCCCAAGGCATAAATTTGACCTCGCATCTCCAAGAGAATATCCATGATTCTCGCCAAAATCTACCGCATTATCGACCGAGTACTTGCTTCGGCTCGATCCGTGGAGTAAATGCGACGATGGTAGATTAGCATAATCTCGCAGGTTTGGCGATGAAACTTCATGACCTTCTTTTGGAAATTGAGAGGCATAAATGTCCTCTAGGTCTGCAGGTGAGCAACTGACTCCTTCACTTGCATCAGGATATGAGGATTTCCCTCCTTTCTCTTGATCTCCCCCTGTTTTCATGCCTACATGTGGAGAAGAGTGTTCCTCAGGTTCTTCTTCTTCTCTTCTTTCTTCTTCTTCTTTCTCAACTCTTTCCTTCTCAGCTTCTCTTTCTTCTTCTTCCTTCTCCTCTAGTTCCTTCTCCTCTGTTTCTTTCGTCCCTTGTTCCGATTCTTTCTCTGGAACAGAACGACTCGCATTCTTCAAAGCCATTGCGAAACAAGTGAGATTTTCATCATCATCTTCATCTTCAACAATAAGAGCTCTTCTTTTCGGTTTTGAAGCAACCAAGGGCTCATTTCCTTTCCTTTTTGATGAAGAAGAGGGTTGATGAGCTTTGATTGGAGTCTTCTCTTTAAATTATTCCAACGCCTTGTTCAGTTCCTTCAGACGCATTCTGGTCACCATTTTTAGTCCTACCACCATATGATCGCACGATCGAACACAAAAGATTTGCGGAGGCTGAATATTCAGATGTCTGAATAACTTCGTTACAAGACTTGGGTAAGGGAGTTGACCTCTGTCCTTCATCATGGCTCTATACATGTGAAACATAACAGTGTGAGGAAGAGAAAACCTTTTCCTAGTGAGGATGGCATACAGCAGTTTTGCCTCTGAACTTGAAACATCGGTCTTGGAAGTTGATTTTGGTCGGAGGCAGTTGATCACAATCTTGTGAAGCAAGACGTTGAACGCACTCATCCTTGAGTAGGAAATCTTTTCCTTTGTTCTCCTATCCTTAACAATTTCTAATGTAACACCAGCAATAGAAACTTTGATCGATTGATATCTTCCTCTCTCAACTCCTAACACATCTGCCAAAGCATATCCATATCCACAACATAGTCTTGATCTTTGACATCGAAAGAGAATCTATTCGCATCCAAAAAGCTAAGATTTGAATAGAAATATGCGGTTAGTTCAGCATAGGCCTCTGTAGTGTCGGAGCAAAACTTTTCAAGTTGAAGATAACCGAACTTTTCCCTCAAGTTCACTTTCACAACATCCAGAAAATCAAAATCCACACTCCTAGGGTTTATTACCTCACGCTTCAGCAATTTTGAGTACAAATCCTTTTGTTCCTTTGATTTGAACAAATCTCCTCTTTTTCCTTGATTTTCAACCGCAACACCCATTCTCGGTTGAAATTGGCTATATAGTTTGTCATCATCATTCCCATCTACAGGATTCGGTCCCCCAATCACGAGGATCACTTGGGATATTCGCAAGGGTTTCTTCGGCCACCCCTTTACGGGCAATTCCCAATCTTTCCATTTTTCTCAAAAAGATATATTTATTTCCATACCCTTTGTCTTTAAGAAAATCATCGACATAGTTCAATGGAGTATGAATTCCTTTTAAAGCACGATATAGTTGATAAATAAAAGCGGGCTTTTGAACTCTTACAGGGTCTGCATCCTCAATGATTTCTTCCTCTTGTTGATGATCAACGCCTTGAGGACTAGATGGAGGAGAATGACGCTGCTGAGAATGTTGTGGGCTCGGTTGCTGTTCTGGAGACACTTCTTCTTCGGTGAGATTGAAGTGCGTAGGCCCCTCATTCATTCGCCGTGGTCCCCTGCTTGCGATTCTCGAAGACTTTCTTGAAGATGACATCTTTTTCAGTTTTTGGAAGATTCCTAGCTTGACTTTCTCAAGAAAGATGACAACTTTTTCGAAGATTAAACAAGGGAGAAAAGCGGGAATGGAGGATCGATGCTTTCTAGGGTTTTTGAGAGTAAAGTGAACAGCAATCAACAGTGCACAATCGGTAAAAAAGGGAGATAAACGAACCGTCACAAAGGAAAATAAAAAGATGCATTTTCAAAATAACTGTCATTGTTCCGCGAAAATAGTCATTTAAAAAATAACTTCCTTTTTGAAAAGGAAACGATACAATAATTACACCGATTAAACATAGCAATAATTTAAACACAGTCTGACGATCATACCTCTTCAAGATAAGATTCTAGAGAGAGAGAGAATTACTTACAGTCTGACGATCGTACCAAGACTAACTTATAGTCAAAGTCTTGTATGTCTGAGTCTGAGAGTCTTTAGACTTTGATTTCCTCATACCTCAAAATGTTGAGTCTGGAACGGATAGTTTCAAATTGATTTTTCTCCAAAGGCTTTGTGAATATATCCGCCAGTTGGTTCTTTGAGTCAACAAATTGAATAGAAACATCTCCATTTTGAATATGACCTCTAATAAAGTGATGTCGAATCTCTATATGCTTTGCTCTTGAGTGGAGAATTGAATTTTTGGTGAGATTTATAGCACTGGTGTTGTCGCAATTGATCTCCGTGCATGAGTCTTCAATTCCAAAGTCTCTTAGCTGTTGTTTTATCAACAAAATTTGTGAACAACAACTCCCGAGAGCTATATACTCTACTTCTGTTGTAGAGAGAGCTACTGTACTTTGCTTTCTTGAAAACCAAAACACTGTCCTGCCTCCAAGTAGTTGACAAGTACCCGAGGTGCTCTTTCTATCGACTCTGCATCCAGCAAGGTCTGCGTCTGAATATCCAAGAAGAGTAAAGTCTCTCCTTTTTGGATACCAGAGACCGAAGCTTGAAGTAGATGAAATATATTTGATAATACGCTTCGCAACATTTAAATGAGATTCTTTTGGGTCTGATTGAAATCTGGCACAAATGCAAACACTAAACAGAATGTCAGGTCTAGAAGCAGTAAGATAAAGAAGTGATCCGATGATACTCCTGTACAGCTTTTGGTCGATTTTTTTTCATTCTTCATCTTTGTCTATCTTCAAGGAACTTGACATTGGTATATCATCCTTTTTGCAATTGTCCAGTCCAAACTTTTTGATAAGATCATTTGCATACTTTTCTTGATGAATGAAAGTTCCTTCCTCCAATTGTTTTATTTGAAGTCCAAGAAAGAAGGTTAACTCACCCATCATGCTCATTTCAAATTCATCATGCATAGTCTCAGAAAATTTCTTGCACATACTTTCATTAGAGGATCCAAAGATAATATCATCGACATATATTTGAACAAGCAAAAAACTTTTGCTTTCTCTTTTAATAAAAAGAGTAGTGTTTACTTTACCTTTAACAAAACCATTTCGAATTAAAAACTTACTTAGTCTGTCATACCAAGCTCGAGGTGCTTGCTTTAAGCCATATAAGGCCTTTTTAAGTCTGAATACTGAGGCTGGTTTCCTTGGGTCTTCAAACCCAAGTGGTTGTTTCACATAAACTTCCTCATGGATGAATCCATTTAGGAAGGCACTTTTGACATCCATTTGGAATAATCTGAAATTCTTATAACAAGCAAATGCAAGTAATAAATGAATTGCTTCTAACCTTGCTATCGGTGCATAAGTCTTGTCATAGTCGATCCCTTCTTCTTGTGTGTATCCCTTGGCCACGAGTCTAGCCTTGTTTCTTATGACTTTTCCTTTTTCGTCCATCTTGTTCTTGAAAACCCATTTAGCTCCAATAATTGATTTACCTTTTGGTTTAGGAGTCAACTCTCAGACATCATTAATTTTGAATTGTCTGAGTTCTTCTTGCATAACTTCAATCTAGCTCTCATCGGATAAAACTTCTTCTATGCTCTTGGGTTCTATTTCAGAAATAAGAGCCACGGCACTAGACTCTTCTCGCCTTTTGGATCTTGTGCGAATTCCTTCATTGATGTCACCAATAATAAGATCTTTGGGATGACTGGACTCATGTTTCCAGTTGCTGGTTAATTTATCAGATTGATGGTCACTTCCTTTACTTGAATCTTCATCAGTCACTTGTTGCTGGTCCTTCAAGGTCTGAGCTGCTTCTTGAGATTTAGACTTTGTAGAGTCTAGAGCAGGTTCAGTCTCTTCAGAGTGAGTCTGAATAGATTCATTTTGTACAGAATCTTGGAATTTGACATTCATTGATTCTTCCACGGTTTGAGTCTTCTTGTTGTAGACTCTATAAGCTTTGCTTGTGGTTGAATATCCGAGGAAAATGCCTTCATCTGACTTTTCTTCAAACTTACCAACTCGATCATTTGGATTTTTCAATATGAAACATTTGCATCCGAATACATGAAAATATGAAACAATGGGCTTCTTTTCTTTGAATAGTTTGTAGGGGTTTTTTCTAGAATAGGTCTTAGAAAAACTCTATTAATAATATAGCATGATGTTGAAACTGCTTCAGCCCAAAAATGTAAAGAGATATTGCTTTCAATCAAAAGAGTTCTAACCATTTCTTGAAGAGATCTATTCTTCCTTTCCACAATTCCATTTTGCTCTGGAGTATATGGAGAAGAAAACAAATGTTGAAAACCAGATTCTTCACAAAATTTTGCAAAATCTTGATTTTCAAATTCACCTCCATGGTCTGTTTTTATACTTGAAATGACATACCCCTTTCATTCTGAATCTTCTTAGCAAATTTTTCAAAGTAAGAGAAAGTTTCAGACTTACTTGCCAAGAAATATACCCAAGTAAATCATGAATAATCATCCACAATTACTAGGCAATATTTCTTACCTCCAATGCTCTGCGTTCTTGTTGGTCCGAAGAGATTTATATGTAAGAGCTGCAGTACATGGTTAGTGGAAACTTGATTAATTGGTTTAAAGGAATTTCTTATCTATTTTCCCAATATACATGGTGTACATAGATCAGACTTTTGGTATGATAAATTGGGTAGATCACGAATAAGCTTCTTTGTTGAGATTTTAGCTATCTGCTTCATGTTGATATACCCAAGCTTTTTGTGCCATAAGTTCGCTTCGTCTTGGATTGAGATTAGACATTGCGATTCATTTAGTTTCACGTCTAAGAGGTAGATATTTCCATGTCTTCGACCCATGAAAGACTGAATAGAGTCTTTACTGGTTCCTGAACAAATACCCTCTTGAAAGTTGATTTTAAAACCGGCATCACACAGCTGACTGATACTGAGCAAATTGTAGTTTAGCCCTTCTACTAAAGAAACATTGCTTATTGTGAGATTCGCAATCTTTACAGTTCCAAATCTCACTATTTTTCCTTTGCTATTTCCTCCAAATGAAACTTTTTCACCATTCACTTGAATAAGCTTTATGAAACTATTTGAATCTCCTGTCATGTGTCTCGAGCATCCACTATCCAGATACCATTTCACCTTTTTCTTGATAGTGACCTACATTTGAAAAGAAACTCAAGCTTTCTTTGGTACCCATATTTTCTTTGGTTCTTTTGAGTTAGTTTGATATGCGGTTTTTGCCCAGACTTTATTGACAGGTCTCCAAACCATAGGACATTCTTTCTCAAAATGTTCTGCACTATTGCAATTTGAACATCTAAGAGCATTGCGACCTACTGGTTTTACAAATATCCTTTCAAAATGATTTTTGTAAGCATTTCTTGTGGGTCTTTGTTTAATTCTTTCTTTTACTTTAAAAAAATTGATTAAAGGAATGGTTTCAGTAATCATTCCTAAACCAGATTTATTGAAATAAGGTCTTTGGACAGAAAGTATTTTCTCTAGTTTTTCAGATCCTAGAGAAAATCTTTTGGAAATATTTGAAATATCATTTTTCAGAAATGCATTTTCTTTTAAAAGATTATCTTCACTTTCTTTGAGAGAAGAAACATCCCGGTCTAAGCATTTCACTTTTTCTTCCAAAACATTCTCTTGTTGTTTTAAAGCAGAATTTTCTTTTTTGAGTTCGAAAATTCTTTTAAGAGAAGTCTTAAGACTAAAACATAATTCATCAATGTATTTTGAAACTTTAATAGGGATTTTGAAGTTACTTACCTCGAATTCACTTTTCGAATCGAATCAGTCTCGGAGTTTGATTCGAGTCGGATTGTGCCATTAGACATATGTTAGCATAATCATCATCACTATCTTCGCACTCTATATCATTCCAGGTTTCAATTTTGAGAGCTTTTCGATATCTTTCAGTTTTTCCTTTCTTCTTCCTTAGAAGAGGACAGTTAGGTCTAATGTGTCCCTTTTTCTTACATTTAAAGCAGACTACATCTTTGTTTGATTCATCATCTTCAGCAGACTTGGTCATTTGCTTTTGAAAACTTTGTTTCTTAATTGAATCTTCTTCCTCTTCGTTCAGCTTTCTGAATCTTCTTATCATGAGAGCAAGTTCTTCATCATCCATGTCGTCTTCGTAACTGTTACATCGAATCATCATTAGATTTTAATGCAATAGATTTCTTACCTTTAGGATCTTCGTCTTCATTGATTCGTTCCACTTCATAAGATAGAAGGGTCCCAACCAACTCATCAACAGACAAGTGGCATGATTCTTTGAGTCTCTCTGATTGAGGTCCTTCTGTGATTCCAATCCTTGGAGAGTCCACGCAGTAGCTTGTTTACTTTCATGGGATCAGAAATTGGTTGACCTTGATTTTCAAGACCATTCACGATTTCTGTAAAACGACTAAACATGTCAGTTATAGATTCTCCCGGTTTCATTCTGAAGGCTTCATATTGACCGAGAAGAATGTTGATTCTAGTCTCTTTCACTCGATCGGTTTCTTCATATGTAATGTGTAATCTATCCCAGACTTCTTTGGCTGTATTACAAGAAGATATTCCATTATATTCAGTAGGTGATAAAGCACAATATAAAGAATAAATTGCTTTTGCATCAAGAGCTTGTCTCTTGATTATCTCTTTCTGAGTCACTTCGTTAGACTCAACAGTGTCTTTTCCTCTTTCTGAGACAGACACGGCTTTAGGAACAATTCCTTTTTCAACAACATCCCATTCTAGAGGATCCTTTGATCTTAAGAACGCCTTCATCTTGTTTTTCCATATGTTGTAGTCCTTTCCATCAAAGTAAGGCGGTTTGGTGTTGCTTTGCCCTTCTACCAGCCCTGGAGCCAACATACTAGCCATGGATCTTTAACTTTGAAGTAAAACATTTCAAACAAAGTGAGTACACGAGCTCTGATACCAATTGAGATAGCTAGTATAAGCACCTAGAGGGGGGTGAATAGGTGCACAAACAATTTATCGAGATACGGAAGCGATTCTAGGCAACCGATAGAAAGGAGTTCACAAAATGAAGTGCGATCAAAGTAAAGAGAGTAAGGAAGAGAAAATTGAACACAAGGTTTATAGTGGTTCGGCTTATTCTAAGCCTACATCCACTCTTCCGCACTGACAGCCTACCGGCTGGATTTCACTATGAACAAAAGAGTAGTTACAGCACAGCTCTTCCTTGATTCCACAATGTAGATGTTCTACCACACCTCCTCAAGGTTTCTCACAAATATAAACTCTCTTTTGTATACAAGGTTTCGCTCAAAGGGATTGTCTAGACAACAAGGAGCTTCAGACTTTGGAATTCTTTTATCGTGCACACCTCGAACAACTTAGAACGTCTTCCTTATATACTCCTTTATGCCATCATACCCGTTGGCACTTATCAAAGGAATTCCTCAAATCTACCCGTTGGACGGAATCAATTAAGAAGATTATTCGAGCTATTAAAGGAATGTGTCGATAGCCCATCAATCCTGTTCGCCCATACAATCAGGATCCGATTTCCATAAGTAGAACCTTCCAAAATTATTTAGGCAATCATCGGTTCCTTAATCTTCGAGTCCATCTCAATCAATCAAAGGATTCCGTTGTGTCTTTTCCAGCCAAGAGATCTTTTCCAGTCGATAAGGTCATATCTTTAATGTAACATCCAATTTTGGATAACATTTCTTCAATGGGTTAGAGACTGTCAATGAGGATAGACTTTGAGTCTTGAGTCTAGCTGTCCAGAGGTCTTCAGACTTTAAATAGCAGAGTCTACAAACCTTCAGACTAGACTGATGGAAACGTTTTGTCAACTTCAAAATATTTCAAGAAGATTTCTCCAACAGCCTATACGTCGTAGGAAGAACTTTTGAGCGATGGAGGTTGCGAACATTCCCCAAATTCTTTCAAAGGCATCTACCGGGGATGATGTGGGGTTTGCTGCCTTCCAGAACTCTATGTACACAGTAGTAGACAAAAGTAGGACGTGGGATTACCATGCCTTTATCTATAGGACATTCTACTGATAACGTGGACAACTTTTAATAATATTTTAATATTTTTAAAATTTTATTTTCTTTTATTTTCTTTTATTTTCTTCTCCTCTTCTTCCTCTAGCCAGTCACCGAACCTCGGTGACCAACTAGAGCCTCGTCGGTGGTCATGAGGGTGAGCCTTGTAAGCTCAATGTGAGGAGGTGGCCTCGAGCTGGCCTTGTGCCAGGCCACCAGAAGCTTCTGACCAAACGACAAGCTCCACGTGCCGTCGAAGATCTCTCTCTCTCTCTCTCTCTCTCTCTCTCTCTCTCTCTCTCTCTCTAGCGTGACCATCGAGATTCCCTCTACTTCACGATCCTCTCGTTCTCCGTATCCCTCGCATCTCTGACGATGTGAGACGCTTCGTCTCGGTCAATTGCAAAGTGATCCTTCCCCGATCGGAGGAACCCACGCAATCCGGGCAATTCCGAGTCTAGTGAGTAGTGCGCCCGCAAGCGCTCTCGAGGCGATTTGCATGAGCGCGCCATCCGCGGGGGCCGAGCTACCGATGGTGATGTCCAACAACCCCAAGGGGTTCGTACTAGCCATGGCCTCAAGCGCATTCATCGGCGTGAGCTTCATCCTCAAGAAGAAGGGCCTCAAGCGCGCCACCTCTGCGGTACTCGTGCAGGTCAGCTTTTTTTCCTCCCCTACACATTATGTTGCTCTGGAATCGCGCCTTGGTTCGCAAGTGCGGTGGCTGAGGTCGACCTTGACCTCGCCGGCCGTCGCTTCTAGCTGGTCGCCAAGGTCCCGTGACTGGCTGGAGGAAGAAGAGGAGAAGAAAAAAACAAAAATAAAAATTCAAAAATTCAAAAATATGAAAATATTATTAAAAATTATCCATGTCAGCGCCGATCAGGCCACGTTAGCCTGCCGTGTCTAGTCAGTAAAATCCGGCCAAAATTTGCTGGAAATGACTAAATTGGCATAACATTAAAGGGTTTAGGACTAAATCAGCACTAAAAAAGGTTTACGACTAAATCGGCACAAAGACAAAAGATTTAGGACTTTTGTGGCACTTTTCCCATTGATTAAGCATGGAGGCAGAGGGGGAAGAGAGAGAGTGTGGAACCATTTTGAATCGGGTTTAATGGAATGGAGTTTAATGGCGACAAGGGAGAGAGGAGAGAAGAGAGAGGGTTTGTAGAGGAGAGAGAGCGTTAGGTCAGAGCTAGGGGTGAGCAGTTCCCGGTTCCTTACAGGTTCCGCTTGGAACTTGGAACCTATCCTTGGGTACAGGTTCCTCATTTTTTGGAGCCTAAAACCTACCCGTCAGAACCAAAAACCTAGAATCTACCCTGTCATAGGTTCCGGGGTTGGTTCCAGGTTCCAACAGTTCTTTTTTTTTTTTTTTCTTCCTCCTTTCCTTTATTAGTTGAGTACCTCAAAATTATAAAGAGTGGTACAAACTTAGTAACAGAGAAGTAAAAAAGCCAATAGATGCGCTGTCAACATTTACATAAGACCAATGTTTGAGAAAGCTATGCAGTAAAAAACCCATGGGAATTTCCTGTCAGCATAGTATAAGCCAACACACTAGATGTGATGTGTATGCATTGGAGTGATTGCATAACACCAACTTTGCAGGACAGATAGCAAATGGATAGAAATTGTAGTTCACAAATGAGCAATCTCAGACCTAGCTAACACAAATATACAAAAGAAATAGCCAAAGATTCAGAGTAAAGGAGCAAGTGGCAAAAGAAAAAGGAAAGTGATCATTCGAAATTTTCAAAAAGAAATAAAAAGGGTTGCAAAATTGCTACTTAAACATGCAAAATGAAGATATCAACTAAATGAAGGCGCTTCAGGCATCAAACTATCTCTATAAGTGTAAGTGACCAGCAGATAAGAAGTAGAGGTCCTTTTACACTCTGTTTCAATTGACATAGATATTTTCCACGCATATCGCCATTACAAGATTTGGACATTGCAGTACCTTTGTGTTTTGCATGACACGGAGCTAGGTAGCATTGAAACAGCTTCAAGATAAACACAAAAGGCCTAGCAAATCATGTTAATGATATGATGGTGTGTTGAGGGGTGAATCACTAGAGACAGCTGGAATCACCTGCATTAAATACAAAAGGGGAAAATTCAACAAATGTAAATATGCCAATAACAAATAAAATTTAATGGATACAATTAGAACCTGGTTCTCACAACTTTATGTTCAAGTTCTCTGATTTAGATGCCTTAGAGTATATTACTAACTCAAGTTAATGATCAACAGAATTGGAAAAGGCAAAAAGGGAGTAAATCATAATTATTTGCTCAAGTTCAAGCTCAAATAACTGGCAGCCTATAACCCTTAAAATAAGTGGAAATTTCAAGAGACATTCAATTATATGGTTTTATTATGCCCAATCGCCCTTCAACCTTATTACAGTATTTGTAGACCATAAGAATAATAGAGCAACCTAATAAAACAATCTATTGACTGATGCCCATAACACCTTCAACCTTATTTATAGTATATAAGAATTAATTTATTGACCTTAGAAGCAAGTCTATTGACTGATGCAGATTTTCAGATAATTTAAAGCATATACCTACCACCTGACTACCACAAAAGAACAAAATGAACAGGCTGCCATATTTAACTCAGCCTTTTGGAGACACATTACAAAGAAATAAATCCAAAAGGGAAGCTTTTGTATGTCAAGGTTTCATATATCTTTTCATTTGGGTCCATTTGAATGCAGGCACCCACATCCAAACATAATCTTAAAATATTCTACAAATAAAGATGGACACATCTATTCCACAATTTGCTAATGGAAGAATCTGATGATAACCAAGGAAGAGATGGAGAAAGTCTAAACTAGAGAAACAAAGCTAAAGAAAAAGTTGTGACTTATCTGTGCCTTATTCATAAACATAATTAGAGTGTGGATGGAGGACTTACCACAAAGCTTGTGCCTCATACCATGTCTCTGGGGAAAAATACAAGCCTTAATTTGTCAGTTGCTAGTGCACTCACTTGCTAAAAAAAAACAAACAAACAAACAAAGCTTACCATGACAATGAGATAAGCCTTGGGCAGCAATTGAAGTTGGGCCTTTCCTTCCCCAAAATTTAGTGTAAGTGCTCCCACTGTCAAAAACTACTCGAAGATCCTTTACACCAGGTACCTTATGTAGGTCTTATTGCGTAGCTTGCTGAAACAATACAATTAAGGTCCTTCAAGAGTTTAGCAAGACATATAATGCGACAAAAAAATAACCAAACAAAATAGATGGAACAGCTCCATACTCTGATAAACTAGCTGGTTCCCACGCAATTTTCAAAGAAGGGACAAGGTTGCAATTGCTTTCATGTGATAATGTCTCTCTGGAGATATGTTGCTGACCTTGATCGTCCAGGGAGGAGCATGATATCACGTGTTTATTATGACATCCAGATTTCCAGGTTTTGAACTCGATTAGATAAATTGGCATTTCATCGACGTGGCTATAGTGTTTTTCTCTGAGTTGGCCACTCACAAGATAACTAAACTAGTTGGGTAAGCTATTAAGGACTTTAAGACAAATAGATTTGGGAATTCAACCAGGAATTGACTTTACGACCGTGCTCATCTTTAGAGATCATTGCGGCACAGTATAAAATCGATTTGAAATTAGAGATAGGTCGGCTCGATTGAGATGAATGACGGTGACTCCACTAAATTAGAAAACTCTTATCGACCGGCACTAATTTGATTTTATTGTCATTTTAGTACCCTGTGTCTGTATTTGAATTCTCGAGATTTTCACAATAATTGAGAGTTGCCAATGTGTCGAGTGAGTTCATTGTGGCTCAAAGAAAATCGACCATGGGTCTTTTGTCCCAAAAAGTTTTGAAAATTACCTAGTAGCCTAGGTCACGCTAAAAGCGCGCCGGAGTGAAATTAACCATCAATTTGAGTTCGATTTCAAAAATTGAAAGTTCTGTGGTGTCACGAGCTATTTTAGGAACGCCGACTCAGTCTCAGAAGATTTTTCAGAGATTCTAAGATTTTTACAGAAAACCGTGTCGGATGTTGCGGAAAATGAATGGAAACTCAGATTGGCCAATTTGAAGAGACTCTTGACATCTGGTATTAGTGAGTCGGCGAATGAAAGTTATTTGGGCTTTTTCTAAATTCAAATTGAACCTCAACCAGATTTGTTTGTTCAGAAAATCGGATTCTGAAAAGAAATGAATTAAAATTCGGAATTGAAGGAAGCCGTCGTTGTTGTTGCCCAAATTTTGTTGTTTGTGGGAAATTTTATACAAGACAGCAAGTGAGGGTCAAGTACTTTAGTATGGGGATTTTTTAGGATCATTTTGGACTAATCAAAAGCATGTGTGACAAGGATTTTTGGACTATAGGATTTTCCTTTGATTTCTCCTTTTATTGTTTTTCTCTTCTTTTCCTTGGCCGAATGCCCCCTCCCTAGCCGACGTCACCCGAGGAATTGGGTGTTCATTTTGCTTTCTTCTTTGACTTTTTATTTCACCCTTATCTCTTTCTTTTCTTTTACTTCCTTCATACGCCATGACAGCCGAACCTTTCCCCTCACGCCTTCTGCCTTCTTTGATTTTTTCTTGGACCGAAGCAAACCCACAGAAGCTGCCCCATGATTCCTCTTCTCCTCTGCCATGCCGCACTCACTCATGCCTCATCCCCACCGAGAATTATCTTCCCTGTAGCTCACCAACGTATTTCATTCGGTCAGCAAATCAGCAACTTCTTCTCTTGGTTAACTCCAGCAGCGGCAAAAAGGATTTCTCCGAGAGACCTCACGTCCCGCGAGCCCTGCAGCTGCAACTTAGCCCGGTTCCGGGTCGTTCCATCACCACGGCCAACGAATCCAGTCAAACCGTGTCCATTCAGCCACTGATTTCATCCCTGCAGAACCGATTCAGCAAGGTCAGAAGGTTGGGAGCAGAATACCCAGCTCGAACAGCGAGCTTGTGGGCCGATTTCGGCCCCGGTTTGGCCCCGTTTGGCAGTCCCACTTTGAGGTTTATCAGCCGCCACTGCGTCCCCGTCGTTTTGATCTGAATGGATCGTTAATCGAGTGAGTTTTACTCACTAATGCCTTCTTAGTTTGCTAATTACACTTAAAGGTTGATTAGTGTTAGTTAAGTGTAATTAGATTGTTAGATTATAATGGATTAGCGATTATTAGTTAATTGCATTGCATATTAGTTAGGTGGTTAGTGTAATTAGATAAAGAATTGCCTATAGTATTTATTGGATGCTTCGTGGGATTTTTCCCGACCCTTATCGGGTGTTAATTATACAATTCGGGCCTAAATGGTATTTTAAGAATTAAATATTAATTTTCGAAATTAATTATTTAATTATTTAATTTTCCGAAAATTCAACTCGGATAGCCAGTGATCGGGATTTTATGCTTATGACCGTGGCGCAGTCTATTTATTTAATTGAGCTTTATATTGTGCAAAATTGAATTTATTGTATTTATTTAATTTTCGAAATTAATTATTTAATTATTTATTTTCCGGAAATTCAACCAGAATGGCCGGTGACTGGAATTTTGTGCTAATTGTCGTGGTGCAGTCCGTTTATTTATTTGAGCTCTACGTTGCATGGAATTAAATTAATTGTGATATTTTGGGATTTATTCCTAAATTGAATAAGGTTGGTTATTAATTGAAAAATAACCAAGCATTGGTTATTAATGCCAAAAATAACCAAGCATTGGTTATTATTGCCAAAAATAATTGAGGGGACTACAAAAAAAGTGGGAGTTATGGAAAGGAAAATATTATATTTTGGCTAAGGCCAACCGTATGCCCACGCACGATAATTTATCGAGTATGATAAAATATGAGAATGAATGCTATGCGACATGCCTCGGCGACTGTTACATCGCTTTGGCATATAGGATGCCTTAGAGGATGTACGTAAATTGCTGAATATATATTAGGCCTATGTGGCGATAATATATCAGGCCTGTGTGGTGATAATCGATCATGCCTATGTGGCGAAGAACATGCCTGTGTGGCATAGATTGTGCCTGCGTGGCTGTATTTCTATGTGTCGTGTATCGTGCCCGTGTGGCTAAAAGTAATTGAAATGCCTAAGAGCATGCACATAAAGTATTTATTGTACGTCACCTTGGCGAAGTTGACGCCCGAGAGCATTGATATGGCTCTGTGACTGAGTGTACTATTGGAGGTTATATGGGATGGAATGAATGACCTAGAAATGGTCCGACTGACATGTAATCGACTAGGTCGATTTGATCGATGCTTCGATCAGTGATGTGATTATTTGGGTGCCTATTTGATATGTGCTAATATGCAGGTGGAATCTAAGGCTAAGTAAGGCTTCTGACTCATGTTGTGCATAGACAACCCTAAGGTGTATTCGTTTACTAATTGGGTCGTAGGGGGTAAAACTTGCTAAGACGTAGTCTCATCCCGGTTTGGGGAAAACATTTCAAGACCCTGATGAAGAACTCTAGGATAAAGAACTCGAAGAGTTGTATTTGGAGGAGAACCCTGAGGATGATCCAGAGTAGGATCCCGATGACTTTTGCTATAGAATCAACTTGAGTAGAAACCAACCGTTTTAGTATGGCTTGTATATGATCATAAGGGTGTTGGTTTTCAAGTTCAATTTCCTAGTCCTACTTGTATATCCCATTACTTTATTATCTGGGGATTTTTACATCTGCTTCCGCATGTGCTATCAAAATGAAAAGGGTCGGCAATACGTAATCCTGGGATATCTCATTATAAAATTGACCAAGATTGAAGGATGGTCACGTGACCAAGAGTCGGGGCGTGACATTTATAAACTTTGATGATGTAATGATAAGGTGCGTCAAGGTATATTCCAACAAGTATTCTTGTTATGCAAACTGCAAAATCTCGGCGAAACAAACCGCACCTCAGATACATTGATTATCCAATTCACCATCATGATAGATTATGGGACCAACCCATTTTTCCTTTCTGCATTATCCCCCGAGACTTGCATATTCAAGGGGAAAGCAGAACATTAACATATTCAATCTCAGAGATTACAAGTGTCATGGATGGAAATCATGTTACGAGTTACATGGCAAATTGGATTGAGAGCATAATGGAGATTAATTTTGAGGAGATTGATCCTTTTCCAGAAACAAAAGGATTGAACATAGGCTTGCTTGCAAATGGGAATGCTTGGAAAAAGTAAATGCATCAATGAAACCATAAGCACCAAAGACAGAGCAAGAGAAATCGAGCACTCACCAATATCGCAAATCGGCATTGAGACGATCTATAGCTGGGTGGCATCGGGCGACCGGGCAAGCGGCTTGGGGGGGGGGGGGGCGGTGAGTGGCTAGGCGAGCGGCGTCAAGGGTGGCTGGGCGAGCGGCATCCAACGGTAGTGTCAAAGGCTAGCGGCGTCGAGTGGCTAAGCGTCAAGGCGAGCGAGGGCAAGCGGCAAGCGTCGGGGCAAGTGGGGAGTGAGCAGCAAGCGTTGGGGCGAGCGGCGTTAGGGTGGCTGGGCAAGCAGCGTCCACCTGGGATGAGTGGCGTCCGGTGGTGGAGTCGAGGAAGAGCGGCGTCTAGCAGCAGCATCAAGGGCCAACAGTGTCAAGTGGCTGAGCGTCGGGGCGAGTGGGGGTGGGGTACGACATCAAGGGAGGCAAGGGCGGGGGGTGGGGTGAGTGGTGTCAAGCAGCAGCGTCAAGGGTGAGGGCAAGCGGCGTCGGGACGGGGGAGAGGCAAAGAATGGGAGAGAACAACTGCAATAAAAAGTGATTTGGGGTTGGGGTTTTTACCTTTTACTTTGAGGAACCCTAACCTGTACAGGTTCGGTTCCCGTTCCGATGGGAACCGGAACCGGCCTCTTCAGAACCAGGAACTGCATTCACCCCTAGTCAAAGCAACTGCAATGGTAGGCCAGCGCTTTCGAAGAGAGAGACAAAGGAGAGAGAAGATAAAGAGGAGAGAGACGCTTTGCACTCCACCCGCGTGCCGGCTGATGTGGACCTGCCCGGACAAGCTATCAGTTGCTGAAAGATTTAAAGCAGGGATAAAGTGGAGCTACCCAATATATTCTTGGGGATGCAGCTAGGTTTGCTGACTATCCAAGGGCCGTTTGGAAGGGACAAAACAGAAAAAAGGGGCCTGCTGCTATTAAAGAAATGACAGAAAAAACAGAGTGGGAGTGGTGGGTTTACACGGGATCGAAAAGGAGGGGCTGGAGACGCTAAAGAGAGAGGAGGTTAGTGTAAAAATAGGGGAGGAGACCGTTCAAAAAAAAAAAATTCTAGAGGGTGTGGGAACATGAAAGTGAAGAAGCTGTGAGTTTGAGGCGGGAAAATGGGACCTGTGAGTTGGAGTTAAAGCGACCGCGAGTCGAGGAAGGAGTGCTGAGGGCGAGAGACCAAGAGAAAGAAAGAGTTCATCCATCTCCATTCACCAATTCCAGGTAGGACTTGGGCCCTGTTTTATTAGTTTTGATGCCCTCGTTGTGTGACTGTGTGCAGAGCCGGAGTACACTAGCTTGCCTCTACCTCTCGGGCGGTGCGAAACGGAGAATGACCGTCAAGACTGCATTGATCATCGGGATGCAAAGGAGGAGAAGGAGAAGAAGAAGCTGGTGACTAGAGTGTGGATCACGACAAAGAAGCTCTACCACATAGCAGCGCCGCCATCACTAAGGCGGTAATGTCATCCATGGACTTCATCATCCATGTCTTTCCTGGCCACCCCAGGAAGCCGAGCGGACTGCACTGTCGATCGTCAGCCTTAACATGGGACTCTAATATTTTGATGCTAGTCTTGCACGATGAGAATAGTTTAGTCCCAGTTTGTTGATTCTACAATTTTTCCAAGTTGTGTTCTTGTACCTCCGTCAAAAGTCGTTGATGGTCAGCCTTGGTTCCTTGACTATTGAAGCTAGCCTGTTGTGTCTAGATCGCCTCTGAATATTCCCCAATCGTCGGTGGCCAGTCCTTGATGGGCATGGGTCGGACCCGAGTCATTGTCAGCTAGACTTAAATCATTGGACTCTAATATTAGACCGTGTTAAATTATTGAAATAAAAGTTTAGGGATCAGATTGGCATTCCATTATATTAGCTCAGTGACTACTAATGAAAATTATTTGGGTATATCCTTCAAAATAAGGAAAACGTGACTTCATTGCATTTCATTAGTGTCGATCAAATTAAAAATTGAACTAAATCTTAAGCACACAACTTTATAAAATCCCCTGCAATTTAAGAGGGCAAGCAGTTAGGACCAAAAAAGAAGTGCGAGCAATTTGACTGAGGATCGGATCAAAGAGATAATAGGAAAATAAATTGATGCAGAGATGAGAAAAATGAAAGAATATTTTATAATATTGATCATTTCTTCCCTTATACTATTTTACAAAGTGAGTCTTTTTATATATACACTTCAAGAAATATTCAACTTGTGTTTAGATGAGGATAAAAGCTATATACACTTAAAAAATATATTCATCTTATGCTGAAAATGAGGAAAAGATCAAGATCATGTGTGGCATCCAAGAAATTTTGAGACGACCCCTAAATATGCGATGGTCCATGACTAAGTAACGGACATTGTTTTATTTTCATCATTGGACCGATGCACAGTGTGTTATAATGATTCGATCGTTGAGGAAGTTATAGGATCATTTTCTTCATATTACCACTAAAAAACTTAAGGATTAATTTTTGGGAGGATTTTGAGCTGTGAATTAAATGGCCGTGCGACCACAAGCCCACGGGCCCAAGCAACTCTACTCTTTCCCTTAATTGTCGACAAAGTGGACTTATTGGGCTTGTTGATGCTCGACCGGAAGAAGCCCATCATGGCTGAGACTGCTTCTTCATGCAGCTACCTTCGGTTTTTGCTTCCAAGTGGCGAGGGAAAGTCTTCACATTCCCTCCACTTGTCCAAAGCTGCTGCATTACCAAATGATCAACATGCAAATAATTAATTAGTTAATTAATGAAGGAACAAAAAGGAAATTCGGAATTGAGAGGAGGAGGGGGAGTAAATCGAGCAGACTGAAAGCAAAGAGAGAGTGAGCGATTGAGAGGGCTGTGAGTGAGAGTAGTGTGAGTAGCGAGCGGGTGCACAGCATGAGGAAGGAGGAGGTCGCCCTTCTGTCGAGCACGGTGCTGCCGTCATCGCCGCCGTTGAGCCGAGCCCAAGACCCCCCGAGCCCCTGTTTTGCTTGCAACCAAGTAAAAGAGCTAGAGGCAAGTGGAAGTTCATTGACCTATGTCTTCGCATGCTGCAATTATCTAGTGAAATGCTGGTAGATGTGAGAAAATGCAGAATTGGGAGCTGCATGTGGATTTTTGGATGATTGAGATGAAGTTGGATTAAGAGATTGAGTAAAAACAAAGTTTGTTTTGTGTAGTTTCGGTTATTGGCTGAAATAATAATTGAAAGGTCTAACTAAAGTGAATTCTTGAAGTGAAGTACTTATAATGTAGTGCAATATACTTGTAAGTGTTTGGTTATGGACGTTGGATGCTGGGATTCAATGAGTAGAAGTAGTTCTCTCTGGATTAGTAAACTGTTTCCACAGAAAACAGCATGACCTTCGGTGATTCCATGAATTTTCTGTAATTATCTAGCTGGAATCAGACTTTGAACCCTTAATGAAAGTTTTAGGGCATATCTTTAGGAATAACATATCAAAAATTGAGAATAAATGAACAAGTTTTGATCGATAAAACGATTTTCTATGAAAATGTTAAATCTGGAAGTTATTACAGAACATTAGCAAAGAATACAGCAATTACTGATCTTGATATATAAGCAATTTGACTTGGTGTTCTTCATAAAACTTTTTCCTTTAGGTCTTATTGATAACATGTCAAAATTTCATAATTTTCTGAGTTCATTTAGGGATTATTCCGAAATTTTTACCAGAACTGTGCATTGTACTAATCGAGCTGTTTTTCATTTAGGGATAATTCCGAAATTTTTACCAGAACTGTGCATTGTACTAATCGAGCTGTTTTGTTCCGAATTTGCTCAAATTATCCCAAAGGTGAATACATCTTGAATTGCTATTTGACATGATGATACTGGCATTGGCATATCATGCAATATTGAGATGTGATGAAGACTCATGGGACATCTTGTCATTGCATTGAAAAGTGTTTTTGGACTCGGGTCAACGATGCCCCGGGAGTCGGGATGCCCAAAGGATCGAATGAGTTGATGCCTTGTGAATGCCCAGTGGGCCTAAGTGGCTGAATGTCGGAGGTTTTTTCCCCGGGAGCTTAGGGATGCCCAGTTGTATACTTGTCGGTACGTAAATCCGAATGGCCGAGCTAACCATTTCATGGAGAGCCCTCGAGGTTCCTCGTGATGCCAGGTGGGGTGCGAGATGCCTAGAGGCATGACGAGACACGCTCTGGATGCCCAATGGCCCTATGTGGCTGAATGCCGGAGGCTTTCGCAATGCTAGGGTGGATGCGAAATCCTAGAAGGATGCAAACGTTGGTCCTCTAGGGGATGAAACCCTTTCAAATATTAAAACTGATGGTTCTATTAAGTGTGTGTGTGGTCTGGTTATGGGACTAAATTGTATGGCATGGAATGGGACATGTCATTACAGTTTGGCCCTATGATTGGGACTTGTGTGACTGGATGCAATGCATCTTAATCCTTTGAAACTACATTTGCCATTGCATTAAAGAATTTCCTGATTTTGATGCATACTTATTCTTGGATTACTTGTTTTTGTCTATCTTGCATGAATCTGGGTATTGATGGTACTGTGTGATATAACTCAATAAATCTTTTACTGTTGAGTGGTTGTACTCACCCCGTTTGGGGACTAATATTTCAGACTAGGAGATATGCCTCTGCTACCAATCACCCCCAGCACATTTTACGATATACCGGTCAATATTGAGTGTAAGTGTTCGGAGCATCATCACCTCAAGATACGAGGGTTAATCTTTGTTCGTGTGCAGGTTCTGGTCTTGTATGACGCTGGTTCACCCATCGACCCAGTGATTCAGGAGTTTTTGGCTATGTTCATCCACTGTGATGGGATCATGCTGGGGATGTTGCCGCAGCTGCCAACTGATGGGCCGGGCTGGGTGTGACCGAGAGTGACGGTTAGCAAATGAAGCATTTTTGGATCGCCGACACTAACTGATAGACTTATGTATATGGCTGCTTGGAAAAGGAAAGAAAATGGGAAGTCGGTTGTCTTTTGCTATGTAGCTAGGTACAGAAAACCACAGTAAATTTTGGTGTACCGACTAATGAAGTCTATTAAGTTTATGTAAATAAAAGTGTTCAACTTTATCTTATAAAAGAGTTTAGTAGGTGTGCATCGTTTTAATTTGTGAAAGGGGAGTTGATGGATATGCTTCCATTATATAAACTGCGTAGAGACCGATCTATATGATATAAACCCCAAGGATTTATGGACCTATTATAATTTTATGGTATCATAGTGATTTATTAACAGGATAAGTGAAAAGATAAGCAAACTGTGGCGACCCTAACGGTTCAGGGGCCATTCGAGGGGTGCCACATCATATCTTGTTAAGGAAAAGATTGTAACACAAGCAATGAAAATGGGACAATAATAATCCGTTCGTTTCACAAAAAATAAATTTTAAGAAAACGTTTTTCAGATTTTCCTGCATTCTTTTCACGGAAAATGAATTTCTTGGGGAAAATGTTTTCTATGAAAGAAAAAAAGTCTTCTAGATTAGGAAAAGATGTTTTCCACTTTTAAAAAAGTGGAAAACATTTTCTTTACATGATATTTTTTATCTCACATCTCTACAAATTCTCACTTCCTCCTCCTCTTTCTTCTTCTTCTTTTCTTTTTTTATTCGAATTATTTTTTAATTTTAATTTTCTTTTTTAATTTGAATTATTTTTAATTTCCTTTTTCTTTTCTTTGTTTCCCATCTTCTTCTTTCTTGGCTAGTTGTCAATCGTTGCCAAGTAAACCTCGAGCTTGTCGATTTCAAGCTCAGGCTACGCACTCTTGATTATCCTTTTCTTTATTTACTTTACCCTGTAGTTGTACATTGCTCAAATAAAAGACTCTACATGTTTTGCTTCTTTTTTCTTTTGTTTATTAGAACACAAAAAACATAGGGGGAGAACAGGCCACTCAACTGAAAGATTCTCATTAGAGCTATACATGCTTTGCTTCTTTTCTCTTTTGCTTCTTTTTAAAATAAATACGAATTATAGTAGATAAGCATTTGGTGATAATGAGGGAACAAAGATATAAAACAAGTTTGCCTTGATTTAAAGGCAAGTTCATATTAGATGGATTTCTAGGTCGGTAAGTTATGCATGCCTAAGTGATGAAGTCTTAGAAAATATTTTCCTTACCGAATACCGAAAAATATTTTCCGAAACACTTTCAGGTTTTAGCCGTAGACCTAAAAATATTGTCATTTTCCTAAAAAATGATTTTTGGGAAAATATTTTTCGGAAATGGCCAATTTTCCATGAAATGAACGGACCCTAAATGAAATCTAAGGAGCTTACTGTAAGAGTTTTCCTAATGTGGACTACATTAATTGATATTGTAATTTACTATTTTTATGATTATCATAAAACATGCTTGCTTTAAGATGAGATAGGAGGTTTCTTAATTAATCTAATATATGACTAGCTAGTGTGGGTCTAGTTGAGCCTAGCCCGTAATGAGAGAGTCTGGCTAGAAACTCCATAGATTGTGCTCAAGTCTCTCCTCTAACCCTAATTCTCACATATATCCTCACATAAGAAGCGTTTATCTAACACTAAAGGTGAGGGGGGCCGCCTCATTGAGCCAATGATACATAGGGTAATAGAGGAGAATGACTTACGCGTGGAACATCAGTTTCTGCTTCCACTTCAAGAATGATGGATCCCAAAACAGACGCATTAATCTTTCTACTCAATTATGCATGTTCTTGTTCTAATTATGGAGATCTTCGGGTTGCGCAATTTGCATCAAACATATGGTATCAGAGCCTCCATAACCCTAAAACTCAAACGCATTGAATTTTGCCCTAATTTGAAATTTTCGAAATTTTTCGTTCAATAAAAAAAATTATATATTCGAATTGGGCTCAATGAGATGAGCAAAATCGTGGGCGGCACGTCACCAGGAGAGGCCCCACGCGCGGCCATGTGCCACCTGGGCGTCGAGCACGCTTCCCACACGCGGTCACGCGCCCTCACGCGCTCCCACGTGCGGGGCCCAGCTCACACGTGCGAATCACGCAGGTGCTAACATAATGAAAACGTCGCGTGACCGGGCTCGACCCGGCCCGACCCTATCCGAGGACCCAACCTAACCCATTGACCGACCCAACCGGACCCGTCAACTGTGGATCGGACCGATCAACCGGTCGGACCGAGTGGTTGAACCGGATGATCAAGCCGGAACCGATCAGATCGCAACCATTCAAACCGGTTTTGACCAGTCTCTTTGCCACGCATGTGTGCTCCATGCATCACGCGCTCAATAGGCACATGCGGGCGAGTGGAGTCTCCATTCGGCACATGGTTAGTGGCATTGGATTCGTATTACCATGTCCTATCTTGTGGTGTATTTATTTTACATGTGTGATGATTTTATGGATGTGAAAATACATATAAAGCCCTAAATATGTGTATTTTTTGCATATTTTTCTTATATTTTTTGTATTTTTTGAAAATACATGTATTGGGTTACTGGTATGTTATTACATAAACATTATAAAATTGTGATTCATTAATAAAAATTAAATTTTATTGTATTTTATTAATGAATAAGGCAGTGTAGTTAGCATGATATGTGATTTCGGTCATATGTTGCTCCTATAACTAAAGTTAAAATCGAATGTATATGGTGTATATGAGATGTAAAGATTATATCTCTAATATGATAGAGTTTCAATGATTTAATTGAGTTGTGACTGCCAAAGTGGCACACTTGATTGGGTTTGAGAAATTTCGATCTCGTATATTGATTGAGATATATGCCGGTCTAATGCATAGTCATACTCCCAAAAGAGGTGATTGTGTATTAGTTCATGGAGGGATACATGATGATGTAGTGAAGGAGTGACTAATCCTAATGGTTCATATGCCCAAAAGTGATGAATTCACGAAGATTGGAATATATTCTCATAACCGCTATCATGTGGGGAGTATATAATTACATGTCATGTATTCTACCCAAAGATGATTACGTGATTTTGCATGTAACTCTCTAGATGTGTACTTGTATGTCAAGTTACACAATATTCACATAATGCTAATTATATATCCAGCTTGTCTTTCAATCACCTTTTTTGTAAACGGTAACTCCGTCACTATTAAGGTTCTTGCTGGTTCAAACTTTAAGAAATGGAGAGAAGATTTTCTATTTACTATGAAGATGGGAGATGTTCATATGACTCAAATTGTCGATCGGCCAACAGATCTTACTACCGAGAGTACAGAAGTTCAGAAAGCTCATTTTACTGCCTAGGAAAAGAGCAATATAATTTGCTTACTATCGATGAAGCATTCCATTCAAGAACACTTGAAAAATGGTTTGCCTACATAATGCACTGCTAGGTAAATGATGGAAGCCTTGATGGCTAGAAACCTTGTCTCGTCTAATGCTGAGATAGGAACACAGCTGCAAACTCTATTTACTATGAAATATGATGGTTTTGGTGAAGTCAAAGATTATGTTATGATAATAGTAGATTTGCAGACAAAGCTTGAGGCTCTCAATGTTGTTATTCTCACTGTTTGCATTGTTCATCAAGCTCTAAATAATCTTTTTCCTGATTTTGGGATTATCAAGACTAGTTATAGTTCCCAAGATGAAACCTGGTCAGTTAATAACCTAATTGCAAGGCTGGTGGCAGAGGAAGAAAAATTGAAAAAAGATAAAGGGCACATTGTCCTTTATGCTTCTAATTCTGGCAGTGATAAGGTAAGAAGGTGAAAAATTATACTCATAAGGACAATTCTAAAGTTGTTATACCTTTCAACAATAAAGGAAATTTTGAATATGCTGGACCCTCTAACAGTTTGGATCCTAAGAAAGCATTCACCAAGAAAGATGGTGTTCTTTGTTACTTTTGTAGGTAGAGAAGACACGTAAAGAAACGCTGCAACAAGTTTAAGGCTTGGTTGTTTAAGAGAACAAAAGTGAGCCTAAAAATAATAATTCTTTGGCATTTGTTTATGAATCCAATCTATCTGAAGTCCTAACCAATTCGTGGTGACAAGATAGTGGTGCAACTAATCATGTTGTATTTACCATACAGGGGTTCATAAACCGAAGAACGTCAAATTAGGATGAATCAAAGCTCACTGTTGGAAAAAGCATTGGAGTTAACATTGAGTTCGTGGGAGATGTTATTTTGATTTTAGATTTTAGTTTTAGGATGGTGTTAAGAAACACTTTTTACATACCTTCTTTTAGGTGGAATTTAGTTTCTGTGTCTTGTTTGGACATGTGTGGATACTATTTTGAAATGAAGAATAATACTATTTTCATGTTTTATGATTCAACTAAGATTAGGTGTTATAATTTATCCAATGGATTATATCGATTGAGGTTATCTCCCAATGACATGTACGTTGCTTAGTCAGCTGAAAAAGTTATTTTTAAAAGACCTCTACCTAAAGAACAGTCTTATGCAGTGTGGCATAAACATCTTGGTCACATCTCTAAAGAAAGAGTAGAAAGGCTTATAAAAGCTGACATCTTGCCTACTCTTAAAGGTGATCTAGAGACTTACGTAGACTATTATAGAGGTATAATGATTAAGATAAAGAAGAAATCCGTCGTACGAAATTCAAACTTATTAGAAGTTATTCACATTGATATTAGTGGACCATACACAGCTACTTTATACATAAATTTTTATTTCATCACATTTATTGACGATTATTCCCAATATGGATACTTATACTTGATTAAAGAAAAGTCCAAATCTCTTGACAAATTCAAGATTTTTTGGACTGAAGTGGAGAAGCAGTTGGGAAAAGTTATAAAGATTGTCATATTTGATTGTGGTTGTGAGTATTTTGGTAGGCATGGTGATGCTAGACAACTTAAAGGACGGTTTGCTAAATACTCAGAGGATTCTGGGATAATAGATTAGTTTACTATATCCAAAAGTCCTGAACAAAATGGTGTAGCTGAAAAGCACAATCGTACTCTTATGGACATGATAAGAAGTATGATTAGTAGGACCAATTTACTTGATTTTCTATGGGGTGAAGCTTTGAAAACAACTCTTTATATTCTAAATCGTGTTCCTACCAAAGCAGTTCCATTGACTCCTTTTGAGTTATGGACTGGATGTAAACCTAGCTTGAATCATCTTAAAGTTTGAGAATATCCAGTAGAAGTGAAGTCATATAATCCAACATTGACTAAACTTGATTCCAAAACTACTTGGTGCTACTTCGTGTCTTACTCAGATCATTCAAAGGGGTATCGGTTTTATAACCTTAATAGAGGTACAAGAATTGTGAAATCTCATTTACCCAAAAAAAAATTGTGGAATCTCAGACTGCAAAATTTCTAGAATTTTGATGTAGCTGAAAAGGGTAGCTGCTCACAAGCTATCAAAGATGATAGTATGGCGGGGATTACTAGATCCCTGTCTCATCCTGTGCAGATAATTATGGAGCTTCTTGCACCACAAACTGAGCCTGTTGTGGCCTAGGATCCTATTGTTGAGACAGTTCCTGATGAAATTTCTCAAGTCCCTCAAATTCATAATGAGGTTGAAGTAGCTCCACTTAGAAGATCGACTAGGGAGAGATGTTCAGCTATACCACCAGACTATGTTGTCTATCTATGAGAGCATGATTATGATATTGATTGTGTTGTTGATCCGGTAACTTATACGAATGCCATCTCATGTCCTCAATCAGATTTGTAGCTAAATGCGATGAAAGATGAGATGTAATTTATGAAACACAATGGTGTTTGAGAGCTTGTTGAATTTTCTGAAGGTTGTAAACATATTGGTTACAAATGGGTATTCAAGACTAAAAAGGGATTCCAAAGGGAAAATTGAAAAGTTTAAAGCCAAACTAGTAATTAAGGGTCTCACTATAAGAGAATAAATAGATTATAAAGCAATATTTTCTCAGTTTCTTCTAAATATTCATTTAGAGTGATCTTGACATTGGTAGCTCATTTCAATATGGAGTTACACTAGATGGATGTTAAGACTGCTTTTCTAATTAGAGACATTAATGAGGAGGTTTATATGGTGCAACCTGAAGGTTTTGCAGCAGATGACTCAAGTAAGCTTGTTTGTAAATTGAAAAAGTCTATTTATGGCCTTAAGTAAGCTTCTAGACAGTGGTATTTCAAGTTTCATAATGTTGTCACTTCATTCGGATTTATTGAGAACGAAGTAGATCAGTGTATATACACCAAGGTTAGTGGGAGGAAATATATTTTTCTCATACTTTATATAGATAATATCTTACTTGCTAGTAATGACATTGGTTTACTACATGAGACAAAGCGGATGTTATCGAAAAATTTTGATATCAAAGACCTTGGTGAGGTTTTTTTGTTCTTGGCATTGAAATCTATAGGGATCGCTCACGCCGTTAATTGGGTTTGTTTTAGAGGGCATATATTGATCGCATTTTAAAAAGATTCAATATGTAAGATTGCAAACCAAGAATTGCTCATGTTGTTAAAGGTAATAAATTGAATCTTTCACAATACCCTAATTCAAATTTTGGGAAAGCTCAAATAAAGAAAATACCTTATGCTAGTGTGCTTAGAAGTATCATGTATGCTCAAGTTTGTACTAGACCGGATATTGCTTTTACAACAAGGCTTCTAGGCAGATATTAGTCAAATCCAGGACGCGATCACTGGGTTCCTGCCAAGAAGGTTTTAAGGTACTTAAAGAGAATAAGAGATTATACGCTAGTTTATAGACATGTTCCAAACTTGCAACTAGTAGAGTATTCAAATGCAGATTTTGCTAGTTGTCAAGATGATAAGAAATCAACGATAGAATACATATTTATGTTGATAGGAGGTACAGTATCATGGAAGAGCAAAAAACAGAAATTCATACATTCTTCTACCATGCAAACAAAGTTTTGTAGCATGTTTTTCAGCTGCTACTCAAGTTATTTGACTTCGGAATCTCATTAGAGAGTTATCAATTTTTGATTTTATAGATAGACCCATATAGCTACATTGTGGCAATAACTCTGCACTGTTGTTTATTAATAAAAACAGAAGTCTCAAGGGGTCTAAACACATGGAGGTCAATTTTTTTACTATAAAGGAATCAGTGCAGAATGGTGATGTCGCAGTAGATTATATTCTTACAAATGATGTGGTTGCAGATCTACTAACTAAAAGCCTATGCCCATATGTATTTGATTAACATGTCATTAGCATGGGCCTAGGAGCATCGTGGGATGTTGTTATTTAGTGGGAGCTGTGTTTTATTTTTCTTAAATAAAGTTTACATCTATTTTTGTTACAATTTAGTAACACTTTAATATATATATATATATGTCAACTTTTGTATTCAATAAAATATTTTTGAATGGATTGTTATTATGTTGAATATATATATTGTTAAAAGTCTCAAGGTATTGCTTAAACCTTAAGTGAAGGCTAGGGGCATCCGGTTATTAGTCTTGGGCATATGTCTTGTGATACATAAAAAAATGTTAACCGTAAGGATAAGACATATGTAGGTTCATTGGAACCATAAAAACATTATCTAGTGCCACAAGTTTTTTTGTGACGCTTAAGGTAAGAGAATTGTGACTGACAAATGGGATCTCTCTATGAGAGACGTTATCAATTTGCCACACTACCATATTAAATCAATATCAATAGAGTTCAGAACATTCGTGACCATGGAAAGGTTTTGTGTGTATTCATGCAGTTACCTTCATGATTCGATGTTTAAGACTTTATGGGATAGGATTGACTATTAAAAATTATCTCTAGACTAATGTGCACACATACGGTACAATTTCAATTAATATAGTCCAAGTGGAAGAGTGTAAGAGTTTTCTTAATGTGGACTACGTTAATTGATATTGTAATTTACTGTTTTTACGGTTACCATAAAACAGGGTTGATCTAAGGTGAGATAAAAGGTTTCTTAATTAGTCTAATATGAGGCTGGCTAGTGTGAATCGAGTTGAGCTAGCCCGTAATGAGAGAGCCTGGCTGGAAACTCTATAAATAATGCTCAAGTCTCTCCTTTAACCATAATTCTCACATATATCCTTACATAAAGAGCGTTTACCTAACGCTAAAGGTGAGGGGGGCCACCTCATTAAGCCAATGATACGAAGGGCAATAGAGGAAAATGACTTGTGCATGGAACATCAGTTTCCGATTCCGCTTCAAGAACGATGAATCTCAAAATAGATGCGTTAATCTTTCAACTCAATTATACATGTTCTTGTTCTAGTTATGGAGATCTTGGGGTTGCGCAATTTGCATCCAACACTTACTTCTCGGCATGGGAAAATTAGCATGTAGGCATGGCAAGCGTGCTAAACACGCTTTGAGAGATGCCGCATGCTCAGCATCTGCATGGAAAGGTCATCATGCTCTTCTTGTGTTGCTTCTTGTCCCTGCCCATCTATATTTTCACGACGCCGCTCCTAAAGCTCCTAGGCCTAGCCGACAACATAGTGGTGATTTCGGGTGTGTCGGCCCTATGGTTATTCCCTCTTCACTTCCGCTTCACGTTCATGTACCCGCTAATCAAGTTCTTGTAGAGACAGCCCAAGACCGCAGTCACGGCCTGGGTCTCGCCAGCGGGCTTGGTCATGAATGGGGTTGGGACTGCGTGTACATCTTCGACTTCGGTGTGGTCGGCCTTTGACGTGGACTGATTGGTCCGTGGAGGCGTTCTCAGGGTTGCAGGACTTCTTCAAATTATCTCTTGCTTCTGGAGTCATGCACTGGTACGCATCTTCCTTTACGAAAATCGTAAGACCTCCTTGCCGTTTATGGAGTTGGATCTAATGGATCATTTTTATGTGAGAAAATTATCCAAAAAATTATAAACTTATTATACTTTTATCAATTTAGTTCTAATTTTTTTAATTTTGCCAATTGAGCTCTATACCTTTTCACATATTGTTAGTTGAGTCTACTTGACCAAAATTGGCCGGAAATTGGTAACATGGATAGTCGATGCTGACGTAGACATTTTTTTAATAATTTTTCAATAATTCTTTTATTTTTATGATTTTCTTTCATCTTTTCTTTTTTTTTTAAAGGTTTTTTGAGAGAGGATCAGCGAGGGTTGTCGACTGACCCTTGTTGGCCCTAGGCAAGGTCCACGACGCCCTTGCAAAGAATCTGCGATAGTGTTGCAACCCCTCGCCATCGCCGTTACAATCTTATTCAATAGTGTTCAACTGACTTTTTCAATTGAGTGTGTACATGGATTTTGTTAACAAATGCTTCAAAGGACTTCTTCAACATCTTGGCGAAGAAAATTTTTCATTTTCACGCATTGGCTTACTAGTTAGTGTTATGTGTAATTAGTGCATTGAAAATAAAAATATTTACTTATTAACTATGGTCAAACTTGGGTTCTTGCACACTCATGAACAAGAACTTTTTATACGTACATTGCTTATTTTTGCATCCATCACCCTGTTACAATGCATTTATAGTCCAAATAGTTACGACCGCATAATGAATGTGACGTGCAATGTCTATATGTTCATCCTATGTTCAATCACTTTAATGGCTTAAAAGAGTTGAGTCTCACAGGAAGTCGAGTGAATATTCGTAACAAAAATTCAAAATCGTTTCTTAGGAGTTGCCGTTGGATCCAGAAGGCAAGCACATGTCGCGTACATAAATTTGGGATGCTATTACGTCATTGGGCTTCCTCTTGGACTTCTCCTGGGATGGGCCTTTCACATTGGTATCATGGTACGTATCCAAGCCTCCAATGATTTGCTTTCCATCTATTAATATCTTGTTTGTCAATTATATGCGAAAGTAACCTGAACTGGATACATATGGCAGGGCATCTGGGCGGGCATGATGGTTGGTAGGATTGCAATTCAAACAGTGATACTTGCCCTAATGAATATCTACTGCAATTGGGCAAAGGAGGTAGGCGACTATACCTCCAAATAAAGCACGGCAAGAGCGTGGTTCATATGACTAAGCACGTAAAGCCTAGAGGTATCAGGGACAAAGCCAAAATCGGCCGATTATGCACAGCGTATGACTCGGGCTTAGCCCACATAACAGAAAGTCGTCTGGACTTTTCTTTTGGGCATATTCGAACTCTATGCTGCTTCTCTTCCTCTATTTTCAATCATCTGTCACTGAAAACATCATAACAGGGTATGGATCGTCGCCAAAACCGACCCTAGAAGCCCAAACGCCTGTCCCTTCTGATCATTAGGGACGGCTATTTGCCCGTCGGTCGTTGTAGCATGTCCGCTTGCTGAAGTTAGTTCTTCGAGTTAGACCAAAAAGCAAAAATTTAGTTCTTCAATAGCACGTGAGCTTCTCAGCTACCTGATATTTGTGTGCTTTATACAGACAATCTTAGCAAACTTATTTTTTTTTTTTTTTTAAAAAAAAAAAAAAAGCACTAGAACGGTGGCCTACTCCCGATTTTCATTTAGTATTGGTTATTAGCTCGATGTATCTCTATGAATCTAATTGACTTAGTCAATGGAGGCTGAGAAAGCTAAGGCGCGTGTAGAACGGTGGCCTACTCCCGATCCTGAGTTGCTTGCCTTAGCCGATGGCTAGAACCTTTATTTTGGACGCACAGTTGAGTTTTCTGATACTTATAAATCTATTCCTGAACTTAGGGAAAAAATATTGATGAATTGATAATTTAGATGTATCCCTCTGTGCGGATCCAACTGTGACGTAGGAGCAATCAAGACAAAGGAAATTTTTTTCCATGCATCCTGAGTTGCTTGCTTTAGCCGATGGCTAGAACCTACATTGTCTACATTGTGACTATTGGATCAGGCTTTAATTTGTATGCACAATGAGTTTTCTGATACTTATAATTCTGTTCCTGAACCTAGGGGAAAAATGTTGATGAATTGACTATAGTAATCTAGATATCTCTCTCTGCATATCCAACTTTGATGTAGAATTCGCAAACAGTTTTGATTGGGGAAAACTACTAGTGGAGTGGAGTGGTCTGTTCTATTAAGCGAGTGTTGGCATTTATATAAGTCCCGAAGGAGTGGCAATGATGTTTATGGAACACGAGGAAGCAATGGAGCAGCCCGTAACAAGGGTGTTGAGGGCTAGGTGGGAAAGAATGTCAAGGACCAAATTCTCTTGTACCCTTATAGGAGCAATCAAGACAAAGGAATTTTTTCCCATGCACTAAAGTTGAGTTGGTAGCATTGGTTGTGTGTGCCCACTCTTCATGTAAATTACGACCCAAATGCTTCTAGTATTAAATATCAATTGGTCAAGCACTTGGTTCAACTGTGATGGGATGGACTATTCGGATCATACTCATAACATTTGCTATTCCAATCAATCATTATAAACTATGTTTGCCAGCTTATATGATAGTGCCTTAGAGTAAAACCTAAATAAGGCTGTGAGATTTTATGAGACCACTGCAAATTATTTGAAAAGCTTTAATTGTTAGATAAAAACATAATTTAATATTTAACTATTGTAACACTTTCCATCACACGTAAGCTAGACTTTGACCTAAGCCTAAAGTTTAGGAAGGCAATAAAGCCGCATTGATGATCAAGATAAAATTCTAAATAGGGTAAAATTTATCATATCATACATTTGATGCTTGTTCGACATAGGATAAAATTAGATATAAGGGCAATATAAGCCAAATAAAATATTTCTTTGGGAAATGTGGAATAAAGGTGGATATAATTTCTTATATCTATATTAGGAAAGTTATTTTTCTCAAATAACAAACTTCTTGAATTAACAAATCTAAAATTATATCTCAATATGAACAATATTTGAACTCTAATATAAGAAATTCAAAATAACAAAAGATAACAATTTAATTTTTTAATTCAATCTTATTTTTATTTGTATATTCAAATATTATTCTATCTTATAATATATATTTTAGGTTAGTATTTTAGATATATTGATATTATTTTCTATTTAATTAAATTTTATTAGAGAATGATGGAAGGAGAATAAGGGCGCATTTGGTAACGACTTTGTTCTCGGGAGCTGATTCTGACTAAAAATGATTATTTTTTATTCTGTTCCCGGGAACTAATTATGAGTAAAAAAACGTGTTTGGTAACTATTCAAAATTTTTTTTTCTGGAATAGAATTGCGTTTGATACCATGCTAATTGATTATGTTCCAAATTAATTTCTTTTGATTTTTAAATAATTTTTTTACTCTTTTTTTTTCCTTTTTTTCGTTTTTTTCGTTTTTTTCTTTTTTTTTCTCCTTTTTTCCTATTCTTCTTCTTCTTTATGTGGCCGGTCGCCGATCCGGTGACCGGCCCTCAACGAGGTCGGCCCTCGTCGGCCGAGCCTCGCCGGGTACCGGGCGAACCTCATCGGTGGCCGGGCTTGCCTCAGCGAGCTCATCGGAACCTCGCCTTGGCTCAGTGAGCTCGCCGGACCAGCGATCGGCAGCGGATGGCGGCGGCGGGCAGCAGCGGGCAGCTAACGCAGCGGCGGCGAACGGTGGCGGGCGGTGGCGAACAGCAATTGCGGGATGACGGAAGGGAAGAATGAGAGTTTCATTGTTTTGATTCTTTTTTTGATTCTTGGACGAAGAATCATATTTTTTTTATTCTCAATCCTCTTCCCAATCTATTCCCGGGAACAAAAATTTTACCAAATGCTATTCTCATCCCAAACCGATTCTGGAAACAAAAAATCAAAATCAGGCACTATTTGACACATTGCCAAATAGGCCCTAAAGAAATTTAAAAAAATTAATTAAAAAAGAGAGTAAAATAAAATCAAATAATATAATATACATAATATTATGTGAATATATTTGATTTTATTACTACAATCACCAAACATGAAATAGAATATAATAAAATCTCATGAATTTCATATTCTATTTTATCAAATCTTATCATGGCTAGAAACCTAAATGATCAAATGTAGCATAAGGGGTTTGAAAATATTTGAAGTCAGAGATTTGTTAGAAAATAGTAAAATTGACTTTATATTTTGTTTACTGACTCCAACTTCAATGATAAAGAAGAGGATAGTTTGTATGAAGACTAAAGTCCAAGTTGAAAAGTTACTTCTTGCATGGAAGAAACATAGTGAATTTCCTACTTTGACTGACATCATTAAGGGCGCATTTGGTAACGTTTCTGTTTCGGAGAATAATTTTTTAATAGAAATAGCTGTTTTTGTTTTTGTTTTAGGGAACAATTTCTAAGTATAAGAACACGCTTGGTAACTTCAAAAAATTTCTACTCCAAGAACAGAGATTCGTTTGGTAAACTTGTATAAATTTTTTTGTTTCTTTTAATTTTTCAATATTTTAATTTTGTTTATTTTTTTATTTTTTTTTCTTTTTCTTCTTTCTTTCTTTTGGCCGGCGACCTCGCCGACTCCTTGTGAGGCCGAGCATCACCGTGGCTGGGCGAGCTGAGGCAAGTGATAGGCTAAAAGGAAGAAAAAAGAAAAAAAAAGAAAAATGAGAAAAAGAAAAAAGTGTTTCTCGGAAGTGCTCACGAGAATAAGAAATAAGTTTTTCCCACTTCTTATTTTTGTTCCAAATCTGTTCCCGGAAACTAAGAAAAAAGTAGATTTTTTGTTCTCGGAAACAAAAGTGTAGATAAACGCATTTCTGATATTTTTTTTTTTTGTTCTCCGAAACAAAAGAATAAAAATTTGTGTTCCGGGGAACATAAACACAAATAAAAAAACACACCCTAAATGACCGGCTGGAGAATACTTCACATGTAAATTTTTTTGCTTCAACGGTGGACTCCTCTTAGCCTTATAAAGCAAGAGGTGACTAGATTACAGTGGAGCACCAAGTCAAAGAAGAGTTGACCAAGTTACATTACTGATTGGCTTAGAGATTGGCGTTGGACAAGCTTGCACCAGCTGGATTTTTGCCAATTGCACTTGGCAGTGGTGTCATGTCATGCTAAAATGGCGTTGCTTTCGCTATTATGGTTACTAGGAGTCCACGTCATTCTTCCAAAAATTATTAAAATACCAACTCATCCACATAATTGCAGTGTTAGGGTGGTCCTCCATGTGAAGAGACCATAAGGGTTTTCCTAATATGGGCTACATTAATTGATATTGTAATTTATCATTTTACGAGGTTGGTATAAAGTGAGATAGAATATTTCTTAATTAAGTGATAATTTACCATTTTACGGGGTTGGTCTAAAGTGAGATAGAATATTTCTTAATTAGTCTAATATGTAACTGGCTAGTGCAGGCTAAGTTGAGCCTGGCCTATAATGAGATGGCCTAATTGGAAATTGTATAAGTAGTGCTCAAATCTCTCATCTAACCTTAATTATCACAAATATTCTCACAAAATGAGCGTTTACCTAGCATAAAGGGTGAGAGGGTCGTCTCATTGAGCCAGTGATACAGAGGGCAATAGAGGAGAAGGACTTGCGCGTGAATCATCGTTTTTCCACTTCCGCATCAAGAATGATGAATTTCAAAATAGATGCGTTAATCTTTTTACTCAATTATCTGTGTTCTTGTTCTGGTTATTGAGATCATGGGATTACATGTTTTGCATCTTACATGTGGTATCGGAGCAACCATAACCTAGAACTCGAATGCATAGAATTTTTGCCCTATTTTTCGTGATTTTCATGATTTTTTGTTCAATAAAAATCAAATTTAATTATAAATTCAGACTTGGCTCATTGAGATGAGCAAAACCATGGGTGGCACGTCGCCAAGGGAGGCCCCACGTGCCCCCACACGCAGCAATGCATCACCGGGCATCGAGCATGCGCGGTCACACGCCCTCACACGCTCCCACGCGCGGGGCACCACTCACATGTGTGATGAGGCTAACGTCACGATGACTTCAACGATAGAGGCCGGACCTAACCCGATACGCGGCCAATCGACTTGACTCGACGACCTGCCTGAACTAGTCAACCGTGGACCAAACGGTCAAGCCGAGAACCGATC
Source organism: Eucalyptus leucophloia subsp. euroa (assembly GCA_017140325.1). NCBI lineage: Eukaryota > Viridiplantae > Streptophyta > Magnoliopsida > Myrtales > Myrtaceae > Eucalyptus > Eucalyptus leucophloia. The sequence continues at coordinate 583,102 of CM029477.1, read as the reverse complement.
AAAGTGCTACTAGTAGACCGATTTTGAGGGGGTCTTACATGCACGTGTGTGCTCCACGTGCTGCGCACTCAAGTGGCGCGTGTGGGTGCGTGGTTGGCGGCTAGAAGTTTGTATGGCCATCTCTATCTTATGGTGCATTTATTTTACATGTTTGATGATTTTATGGATGTGAAAATACATATGAAAACCTAAATACGTGTATTTTTAGTATATTTTTGCGAATTTTTCTTGTATTTTTTGTGATATTGGAAATACGAATGTTAGTTTACAAGTATGTTATCACATAAATATTATAGAAGTGTGATTCTTTGATAATATATATAAAGTTTAACTTTTATTAATAAATAAAGCGATGTAATTAGTATGATATATGATTTTAGTGAAATATTGTCCATATTGCTAATGTTAAAATCACATATATATTATGTATGTGAGAAGTAAAGTTTATATCCTCGGATATAAGAAAGTTTTAAGGATTCAATTAAGTTGTGACTGTCAAAGTGGCACACTTGATTGGATTTGAGAAATATCGGTCTCGTATAATGATTGTGATGCCTCTTGGTCTAATGCGTGGTCATACTCCAAAAGAATGTGATTGTGATTAGTTCATGGAAGGATATATGGTGGTGTGGTAGATGAGTAACTGATCCTAGTGATTTATATGCCCAAAGGTGATAAATTCACAAAAATTAGAATATATTATCATAACCGCTATCATGTGGGAGTTTACAATTGTATGTCATGTATTATGCCCAAATGTGATTATATGATTTTGCATGTAACTCTCTAGATGTGTATTTGTACGTCACGTTACACAGTGCTTACATAATATTAAGTATATACATTGTTTGTTTTTCAGTTACTTTTTTTATAATTAATAACTCTACTATTATTGAGGTTTTTACTAGTTTAAATTTTAAGTTGTGGAAATGGGATTTTCTATTTGGTAAAAGAGCAATCGGATTTACTTGTTATTCATGAAGTATTTTATTTATAAACATTTGAAAAGTGGTTTACCAACTGACTGTACTACTAAAAGATGATGGAAGCCTTAGTAGCTTCAAATTATGTATTGTCTAATACCGAAATTAGGACACATCTGCAAGAACTCTTTAACATAAGATATGATTATTTTGATAAGGTTATGGATTACGTTCTAAGGATGGTAGATTTGAAGTTTAAAAATCATACTTATAAAAGAATTATGAAACCACTGTATATTTTAATAGTCTGGGTCCTACAATAGAATCATTCAAGAAGAATTAGTGAATGTATCATGGTGAGATATGACTCATTTTGATTTGACTTCTTTAGATTTATGAATAAATAAATAAATAAATAATTGTGTTCTTTAATTCAAATAAGGTTGAGTACGATATTATATCAAATGAATTGTAAAATTGTGCTTAAGTCCTAATTATATATATGTCTCATATATGGTTGAAAATGTTGTTTTCAAAAGTTTTCTGTCCAAGGAATAATCTCACACATGTCTAAAGAAATAGTAGAAAATGTGATGAAGTCAATATTTTGTTTACTCTTAACGGTTATCTAAAGACTTCTACGGATTATTGTAGAAGTAAAATGACTGAGAGAAAGAATAAAACAATTAAAATTAGTCTTAAAGGTTGTCAGGCCTAACAGTGGCGGTGAATATTTTAGTAAGTATGGCAATGCTGAATAATTTAAAAGGTTATTTGTCAAATACTTGGTAAATTCTGGGGTGGTAACTTAATTTATTATGCCTAAAACAAATTTTCCAAAGTAAAGTGAATGATTTTATTTATAAAACAACTCTGATCAGTAATAGATTATGAAAAGGAAATTAGACTCTTATAATCAAATAGAATTACGATCAAAGTAAAAGAGTTTAAAGAATAGAATAAGAACACAATGTTTATAATGGTCCGGCTTAATCCAAGCCTATGTCCACTCTTCCGCACTGACAGCCCACTGGCTAGATTTAACTATGAATCAAAAGAGTTGTTACAATATAGCTCTTCCTTGATTCCACAGTGTAGGGACTCTGCTACACTTCCTCAAAGCCTCACAAAGATATAAACTCTCTTTTGAGTACAAGATTTAGCTCAACAATTGAATTGACTAAGAACAGGGAGTTTCAGACTTTGGAATTCTTTTATCGCACACACACTCAAATAACTAAAATGTATTCCTTATATACTCCTTCATGCCATCACATCCGTTGGCACTTACCAAAGGAGTTCTTCCAATCTACCCGTTGAACAGAATCAATCAAGGAGATTTCGAGTTATTTAAGAAATATGATGATAGCCCACCAATCCTACTCGTCCATACAATTAGGATCTAAGTTTCCATAAGTAGAACATTTCAAATATATTTTGCCAATCAACGGATCCAAAATCCCTAAATCAATCTCAATTTGAATAATGAATTCCGACATGGTATATCCAGCCAAGAGATCTTCTTCAGTCGATAGAATCAAATCCTTAACGAAATACTCAGTTCTGGATAAGCCTTCTTCGACGGTCTAGCAACTATCAATGAGGATAGACTTTGAGTCTTGAGTTTGGTACTCCGGTGATCTTCAGACTTTGATGAAAGAGTCTACAAGTGTTCAGACTAGACTAATAGAAACGTTTTGTCAACTTCAAAACACTTAAGGAAGTTTTCTCCAACAATTTCCCCATTTTTTTATGGTGACAAAACTTTCCTATAGATTTGGATAACTTTAACCTGCAAAACAATACTCAAGCAAACATGGATATCTCATAAAAGATATTCAGCTTAGTAAGGATAACATTAAAATATGCATCCACAAAAAATAAATTAGTCCTATAAATGAGCTATTATCTTTGCCATGAAATACCAATAGTGCTTAAAATAAACAAACGATCAAACAATCCAAATCCAAATCCAGTCACAACCAAAGAGCCAAAAACAAAAGTAAAGTCAATCAAAAAGTCAAGAGTTTAAATCTCAAATCTCAAATATGCACCACATGTCCCCCTTTTTGTCAGCATTAAAAAAGGTAGAGACGAAAAAATGAATGGAATTAGGATTGCTTTGGAACACGAACAAGCTGGAAATCTCCCATTGACTGGACAATCCCTTCCAGCTTTTTCAAATCCTCCTTCAGTTGAACCACATCTTCACTCTTGGCATTTGCTTGAACTTAAAGAGCAATGCATGAATTTGATCATGCAAAGAAACTGAAGAGGCTTGACCTGCATTCTGCAAGTTCTGAACTTCGCATCCTAGAGCATAAATTTGGCATCACATCTCCATAAGAACATCAAGCACTCTGCAAAAATCTGTTGAATTATCAATTTGAGTACTGGCTTCTATACGATCAAAAGGTGTATTGGCAGATGATCGTAAGTCAGCATAATCACTCAGATTGGGCGATGAAACCTCATGGCCTTCCTCAAGAAATTAAGAGGCATAGATGTCTTCTGGATCTACTGATGAGCGACTTACTCCTTCACTAGTAACAGCAATTGAAGATGTACCTCTTTTCTTAGCATCTCCCCCCGTTTCATTGTCTTCAGGCGGTGAGAAGTACTCTTCATGCTCTGCCTCTTCTTGTTCACCTCTACCCTCTTCTTCTTCTTCCTCAATCCTTTCTTTCCTCTACTTCTTTCTCCATTGATTCTCTCTCTCCAGTCCTCTGTTCAATCTCCTCCTTATCTTGTTCTTATCTTACCTATGTCTCTGGAATAGAAAGACTTAAGTTTTTTAAAGCAAGAGCAGAAATTGTGATATCATCCTCATCCTCTGCATCCTCCAAGATGAGTGCTCTTCTTTTCTTGGATGAAGCAACCATGGGCTCCTTCCCTTTCTATTTTGTAGCCGAAGAGACTGGATGAGTCTTGACAGGGGTTTTATCCTTGAATAGCTCCAAAGCCTTGTTAAGTTCCTTCAAATGCATTTTAGAGACCATTTTTAGTCCCACCACAATTTGATCGCATGTTCGAATACAAAGAATCCTGGGAGGCTGAATGTTCAAATGTCTAAATAACTTAGTGACAAGTGTTGAGTAAGGAAGTTGGCCCTTGTCTTTCACCATTGTTCTGTACATGTGGAACATAATAATATGTGGAAGAGATAACTTTTTGCCAGCGTTAATGGCATACATCAGCTTTGCCTCCGAGTTTGAAACATCGGTCTTCGAAGTTGATTTGGGTCTGGGGCAGTTAATCACTATCTTGTGAAGCAAAATATTTGAGGCATTTATCCTCAAATATGAAATCTTTCCTTCCACCGTTCTATCCCAAACAAGCTCTACCGTCGCTAGACCAATAGACACACTGATTGGTTGGAATTTCCCTCTTTCAACCCCAATCACATCAGTCAATGTATCCATGTCAACTACATAGTCCTGATCTTGAACACTGAAAGAGAATCTACTCGCATTCAAGAAACTTAGATTAGAATAGAAGTAAGCAGTGAGTTTAGCATGAGCCTCTGTCGTTTCAAAACAAAACCGTTCTAGATGAAGAAGATTGAATTTCTCTCGTAGCTTGACATTCAGAGAGTCAAGAAAATCAAAGTTCACACTTCTAGGGTTAATCACACCTCGCTTTAGCAACTTAGAGTATAGTTGCTTGTGTTCCTCCAAGCGAAACAAATCTATTCTTTTGCTTCGGATTTTTGCTGCAACACCCATTCTAGGTTTAAAATGAGTGTACATCCTATCATCATCATTCCCATCAGTTTGACTTAGCCCTCTAACACGTGGATCACTTGGAATATTTGCAAATGCTTCTTCCGCTGACCCCGTAGGAGCAATTCTCATTCGTTTCATTGTGCGTAAAAAGTAGGTTTCATTTCGATACCATTTGTCTTTCAAAAATTCATCAATATAGTTCAAAGGAGTGCCACGCTTCTTCAAAGCACGGTAAAGCTTAGAAGTAAAAATGGTCTTTTGAGTTCTTACAGGTTCTGCATCTTCGATGATTTCTTCTTCTTCTCAATGTTCAATATTCTGAGGTCTAGATGGAGGAGATGGACTCTGCTAAGAATGTTATGGGCTCTGCTGCTGTTTGGGAGATTCTTCTTCCTCGGTAAGATCAAAATGCGTAGGACCCTCACGCATTTGCTGTGATCCCCTATTCGCAATCCTCAAAGATTTTCTTTAGAGACGACATTCTTCACAGTCTTTGAGAGATTCTAAGCTTGTTTCGCAAGAAATGTGAAAACTTTTCAAGGATTAAACAAGAGAAGAAAAGAGAAGTTAAAAATCTATGCTCTCTTAGAGTTTTTGTGAGTAAAACGAAGAAAAACCAACAATATATAAGGCAGTTGAAGCGAGGCATACGGAACGTCATAAAAGGAAAAATAAAAATGCCTTTTTCAAAAATAACTACTTTTTTAAAAAATTAGATAACCATCATTTCAAAAAATAACTTATTTTTTAAAAAGGAAAGATTGCAATAATTACGAAAACTATGGAAGATAACATCAATCAATTACAGATAAATGATCGTACCTTTTTGAGATTTTGTCCGAGAGATAAATTTTTAAAATAGAAATAACTTACGGTCATGAATCTTGATCATCTGAGTCTGAGTGTCTTTAGACTTTCAGTTTTAAGTTTGAACTTCCTCAGACTTTAAGATATTGAGTCTGGAACGAATAAATTCAAATTGATTTTTCTCCAAATACTTTGTAAATATGTCCGCCAATTGATTCTTTGAATTAACAAACTAAATCGAAACTTCTCCATTTTGAACATGATATTTAATGAAATGATGTCGAATCTCTATATGTTTTGCTTTTGAATGAAGAATTGAATTTTTGGTGAGATTGATTGCGCTAGTGTTGTCACATTTGATCTCAATGCATAAATCTTCAATTCCAAAGTCTCTTAGCTATTGTTTTATCCACATAATTTGTGAACAGCAACTTCCAAGAGCTACATACTCTGCTTCTACTATAGAAAGAGTTACAGTACTTTGCTTCCTTTAAAACCAAGACACTGTCCTATTACCAAGTAGTTGACAGGTGCCCAAGGTGCTCTTTCTATCAACTTTGCATCTTGCTAGGTCTGCATCTAAGTATCCAAGAAGAGTGAAGTCTCCTTCTTTAGGATACTAAAGGCCTAAATTTGAAGTTGAGGCAATGTATTTGATAATACGTTTTGTAGCACTTAAATGAGATTCTTTGGGGTCTGATTGAAATCGGACACAAATACAAACACTAAACAAAATGTCAGGTCTAGAAGTAGTAAGATAAATAAGTGAACCAATGATACTCCTATATAGCTTCTGGTCAACTTTCTTTCCTCCTTCATCTTTGTCCAGTTTCAAAGAACTTGACATTAGTATATCGGTCTTTTTGCAATTCTCTAGTCCAAACTTTTTGACAAGTTCTTTAGCATGTTTTTCTTGGTGAATAAAAGTTCCCTCATTCAGTTGTTTCACTTAAAACTCGAGAAAGAAGGTTAGTTCACCTATCATGCTCATTTCAAATTCATCATGCATAGACTTAGAGAATCTCTTGTATAGATTTTCATTAGAAGATCCAAAAATAATATCATCAACATAAATTTGAACAAGTAAAAAGCTTTTGCTTTCTCTTTTAAAATCATCTACTTTACCTTTGACAAAGCCATTTTGGATTAAAAACTTACTTAGCCTGTCGTACCAAGCTCGAGGTGCTTGCTTTAAATCATATAGAGCCTTTTTTAGTCTTAATACAGAATCTTGTTTCCTTAGGTCTTCAAAATCGGGAGGTTGTTTCACATAGACTTCCTCTTGGTTAAATCCATTTAGGAAAGCACTTTTAACATCCATTTGGAATAACCTGAAATTATTATAACAAGCAAAAGCAAGTAATAATCTAATTGCTTCTAACCTTGCTACTGGCGCGTAAGTCTCATTATAGTCTATCTCTTCTTCTTGAGTATATCCTTTGGTCACGAATCTTGCTTTGTTTCTTACAACTTTTTTTTTCTCGTTCATCTTGTTCCTAAACACCCATTAGCTCCAATGATGGATTTATCTTTCGATTTAGGAGTCAATTCCCAAACATCATTGATACTGAATTGCCTGAGTTCTTCTTGCATAACTTTAATCCAGCTTTTATCAGTTAAAACTTCTTCTATGCTTTTGGGTTCTTTCTCAAAAATAAGAGCCACAGCACTAGACTCTTCACGCCTTTTGGATCTTGTACAAATTCCTTCATTAATATCACCAATAATGAGATCTTTGGGATGACTGAAATTATGCTTCCAATTGCTGGTTGATTTGTCAGACTGTTGATTATTTCCTTCATTTGAATCTTCGATAATTATTTGTTGTTGGTCTTCTAAAATCTGAGTTGCTTCTGTAGATTTAGACTTTGTAGAGTTTGAAGTAGATTCTGATTCTTTAGGTTGAGTCTGAATCGATTGGTTTTGTATAAAATCTTGAAATTTGACATTCATCGATTCCTCCACAGATTAAGTCTTTTTGTTATATACTCTGTAAGTTTTTCTTGTGATTGAATATCTAAGGAAAATACCTTCATCTAATTTTTCTTCAAACTTACCAACTCGATCATTTGCATTTTTCAATATAAAACATTTGCATCCAAACACATGAAAATACGAAACAATTGGCTTATTTCCTTTAAATAACTCATATGGAGTTTTCTCCAGAATAGACCTTAAGAAGACTCTATTAATAATATAGCACGTTGTAAAAACTGCTTCAGCCGAAAAATGAGAAGATATGTTACTTTCAATTAAAAGAGTTATAGCCTATTTCCTGCAGCGATTTATTATTTCTTTCCACAACTCCATTTTGCTCTGGAGTGTATGGTGAAGAGAACACATGCTGAAAGCCAGATTCTTCACAGAATTTAGCAAAGTCTTGATTTTCAAATTCACCTCCATGGTATGTTCGTATACTTGAAATAACATATCATTTCTCATTTTGGACTTTCTTAGCAAACTTTATAAAATAAGAAAAGGTTTCAGACTTACTTGCCAGGAAATATACTCAAATGAATCGTGAATAATCGTCCAAAATTACTAGGCAGTATTTCTTATGTCCAATGCTCTGAGTTTTGGTTGATCCAAAGAGATTTATATGCAAGAGCTGCAGTACACGGTTAGTGGATACTTGATTTATTGGTTTGAATGGATTTCTTACCTGTTTTCCCAACACGCATGATGTACATAGATTAGACTTTTGGTATGTTAGTTTGGGTAGTCTACGAACAAGCTTCTTTACTGAGATTTTGGCTATTTGCTTTATGTTAATGTGCCCAAATTTTCTGTGCCATAAGTTTGCTTCCTCTTGAATTGAGATTAGACATTGGGTTTCATCTGGTTGGATATCTAAGAGGTAGATATTCCCATGTCTTCGCCCTCTGAAAGATTGAGAGGAGTCATTACTGGTTCCTAAACATATTCCTTCTTGAAAGTTGATTTTGAAACCAGTGTCACACAGCTGACTAATACTCAGCAAGTTGTAGTTGAGTCCTTCCACTAAGGAAATATTACTGATCGTGAGGCTTCCAATCTTTACAGTTCTGTATCCCACAATTCTTCCTTTGTTATTTCCTCCAAAAGAAACTTTTCCACCATTAATTTGCACAAGTTTTATGAAATAATTTGAGTCTCCCGTCATATGTCTTGAACATTCACTATCCAAGTACCATTTAACCTTTTTTTTTTTATAGTGACATGTATTTAGAAAAGAAACTCAAGCTTTCTTTGACACCCATATTTTTTGGGTCCATTGGTGTTAATGTAATTACGATCTTTGCCCATACCTTCTTAACATGTTTCCAAACTATAAGACATTCTTTCTCAAAATGATATGAGCTATTGCACTTAGAACATTTAAGAGCACTGCGGCCAACAGGTTTTACAAAAACTTTTTGGAAATGATTTTTGTAATAATCTTTTGTAGGTCTTTGCTTAATTATTTCCTTTTACTTTAGGAAAATCAATTAGAGGAATGGTTTCAATAGTCATTCCCAAACCTAATTTGTTGAAGTAAGGTCTTTGTGCTGAAAGAATTTTTTCAAGTTTCACAGATCCTATAAAAAAATTTTTAAAAATACTTGAGATATCATTTTTCAAGAATGCATTTTCTTTTGAAAGATTGTCTATATTTTCTTTCACAGCAGTAACACTTTTGTCAAAACTTTCGACCTTCTCTTTCCAAACAACTTCCTGTTGTTTGAGTGTAGAATTTTCCATTTTAAGTTCGGAAATCCTTTTGAGAGAGGCTTTAAGACTAAGACATAATTCATCAATATATCTAAAAACTTTAGTAGGAATTTTTAAATTACTTACCTCGATTTCACTGTCTGAATCTGAGTCTGTCTTAGAGTCTGAATCTGAATCTGATTGTGCCATGAGACAAATATTGGCATAATCATCATCACTTTCCTCACATTCGGTATCACTCCAAGTTTCTGCTTTAAGCGCCTTTTGATATTTCTCAACTTTTTCTTTCTTTCTCTTCAGCAGGGGACAGTTAGAGCTGATGTGTCCCTTTTTTCTTGCATTCAAAGCAGACTACATCTTTATTGGATTCATCATCCTCAACTGATTTATTTTGTAGCCTTTGAGAACTTTGTTTCTTTGAGTTAAATCTTCTCCCTTTTCTATTTATTTTTCTAAACCTTCTTATCATGAGAGCAAGCTCTTCGTCATCTATATCGTCTTCAGAATCTATGATATTAATATCATCATTAAATTTTAATGTAATGGGTTTTTTACCTTTAGGATCTTTATCTTCATTGATTTGCTCCACTTCATAAGATTGAAGAGTGCCAACCAATTTGTCAACAAAGAGTGGTATGATTCTTTGTGTCTCCCTTATTGAGGTATTTATGTGATTCCAATCTTTGGACAGTCAACGCAGTAACTTCTTAACATTCATGGGTCCAGAAATTGGTTAACCTCGATATTCAAGACCATTCACGATTTCTGTAAAACGACTAAACATGTTAGTGATAGATTCTCATGATTTCATCTTGAATGCTTCAAATTGACCGAGCAAAATGTTGATTCTGGTTTCTTTCACGCGATCAGTTCCTTCATAGGTGATGTGTAATCTATCCCAGACTTCTTTAGCTATTTCAAAAGAAGATATTTTGTTATATTCAGTAGGAGATAATGCATAATATAAAGAATAAATTGTTTTTGTATCAAGAGCTTGTCTCTTGGTTATCTCTTCTTGAGTCATTTCACTGGACTTAAAAGCTTCTTTTCCTCTTGTTGAGACTGTTGTAGCTTTAGGAATGATTCCTTTGTCCATCACGTCCCATTCCAGAGGATCCTTTGATCTTAGGAATGCCTTCATCTTGTTTTTTCATATGTTGTATTTATTTTCATCAAAATAAGGCGGTCTGGTATTGCTTTACCCTTCAACCAGACTTAGAGCCAACGTACTAGCCATGAATCTTTAACTCTGAAGTAAAACACTTCAACTTAAGTGAATACACAAGCTTTGATACCAATTGTGAAAGCTAGTACAAACATCTAGAGGGGTGAATAGGTGCGAAAATAAATTTTCCAAAGTAAAGTGAATGATTTTATCTTTAAAACAACTCTGATCAACAATAGATTATGAAAAAAAATTAGACTCTTATAATCAAATAGAATTACGATCAAAGTAAAAGAGTTTAGAGAAGAGAATAAGAACACAAGGTTTATAGTGGTTTGGCTTAATCCAAGCCTACGTCTACTCTTCCGCACTGACAGCCCACTGGCTGGATTTCACTATGAATTAAAAGAGTTGTTACAATATAGCTCTTCCTTGATTCCACAGTGTAGGGACTCTGCTACACTTCCTCAAGGCCTCACAAAGATATAAACTCTCTTTTGAGTACAAGATTTCGCTCAACAATTGAATTGACTAAGAACAAGGAACTTCAGACTTTAGAATTCTTTTATCGAGCACACATTCGAATAACTAAAACGTCTTCCTTATATACTCCTTCATGCTATCACACCCATTGGCACTTACCAAAGGAGTTCTTCCAATCTACCCGTTGGACAGAATCAATAAGGGAGATTTCAAGTTATTTAAGGAATATGACGATAGCCCGCCAATCCTGCTCGCCCATACAATCAGGATCTAGGTTTCCATAAGTAGAACCTTCCAAGTATACTTTGACAATAAATAGATCCAGAATCCCTAAATTAATCTCAATTTGAATAATGGATTCCAACATGCTATATCTAGCCAAGAGATCTTCTTCAGTCGACAGAATCAAATCCTTAACGAAATACTCAATTCTAGATAAGCCTTCTTCGACGGTCTAACAACTATCAATGAGGATAGACTTTGAGTCTTAAGTCTGGTAGTCCGATGGTCTTCAGACTTTGATGAAAGAGTCTGCAAGTCTTCAAACTAAACTGATGGAAATGTTTTGTCAACTTCAAAACACTCAAGAAAGTTTTCTCCAACAGCTTCAACCTAAAACTAAACCTTAAGCTCACCAAATGTCGGTTTTATCTCACCGCCAAAGGTTGCAACTCAGCTCAACTACGAGATCTAGTCCATGCAATTGCCGACCGAATGTGAGTCAATTCCAAATTCGTGCCTTAATGAACATTACTTCTTGTAATTGCTACTTCTTCAATAACCTTTTTGTTATTTTACTAGGATATGTTGATAGAGTGGTAGGCGAGCTTTGTAATGTTTGCCATCAATGACAGATGGAAGCTAAAAGGAAGTATGGCATGAAGGAGGCGCTTCAATTGCTATTGAGCAGCTCTTTAGTTGGAAGGATCAAAAATATTGGGTAGATCCTCTAGCCTAACATTTTTTATGCGTGTGCTTTCTAGAATGTTGTTTCCGTTCTCTGCACATCAATTTGGTAGGTCATATCTTGTTTTTGTGTACTGTCTTGGGTTGCCACTTAAGGATTCCTTGATTTTCTTTATATGTGACTGTACAAGCTAGCATTTTTTCATTTACACTTAGCCAAAAGGATTAGCAATCTCTTGATTACAAAACATGACAATGTCATGTTTAGGATGTTCCATGAACCCATGAGCTTGGAATTGATGTGTTTGTTTGTGAGATTAGTTTCGTGTTGTTCGTGCGTGCGCCTGGATGTTGGCATTTGGGTTCCATTTTTTCCTTTCAGTTTGGTCAATTCTTGTTTTGCTGTGTCTAGTTTACTACTTGTGACATGGAAATTTTCTTCTACTCGTTATTGCTTCTTGCTCGATTAGTCTAGTTGAGTAGCATGTTATTGAATAGCATGTCATGCCCCACCTAAAGTTCCATAGAGTATTTGACATCTTACACATTTCCAATTTTACAAATTAATGGACATTTGATAATTTTGATATAATGGTGTCATTTCCTTTTAATGTCAAGGTTGTGGGTCATATATAGTAGCTTTATGCTATGGGAGATCCTTTATCTGTTGATGATATTGAAAGTTCTAGAGTTCTTTTTCTTTTGATAGTTTGTTGAAACTTGATGCTTCAAGTAGCTTCATGTGACATTCACGAATTCAAATCATCAAGAGTACTACTTTGTTCTTTTGGTCAATTTTCATATAGCTTTTTTTATGTTGTTTATTATAGTCCTCATAAGAACCTTAGCTGTCCTTGTACTCTAAGCTAAAGTTCCCATGTTTAGACCACCCTTGAGCCCCAACTTCTCAGCTTGCTATAGCAAGATTCCATGCATTATATTGTTTCATAGCTACCGAACTGACATCTCTTTCTTTTTGCTAGATTAGCATAAAGCAATGGAGATATTACGATTTTGGTCAAAAAGTGGTGCCATTGCTTGTTTGTCTTCCTGGCACAGCAGGAACGGTAGATGTCTATTACAAGTAGGTCATGCATTTGGTGATGAAGGTAGTTACTTCAATATCATAGAGATTTTTCAACAGCAGCAATATGAGTAATGATTACGAATTTCTAGTTATTTGCTATTCAATTTTATCATCTTACACTTTGACCACTTACTAGTCACTACACAACAAACTTCTTTGGTGTTGCTAATGTTGATCCGAGGATACAGAGCATGAGTTTTCCATAATTGGCCTATTTTAAAAACTTTCAGGGTTATTGAGTGATTTTTGCTGATATTCCACTTGTTTGGAACCATCATGGATTTAGGCATTTGAAATTTTCTTGAATGCTATCAACATTCATCATGTAAGTACTCTGTTGGAATTGGAATTACTTTATCTATCTATTTGGCATTTGTTTACATTGTTGGTGACACTTTAAGTGTGAAGTAACCATACCCCTTGATTCATTCTGTAATGCTGAATGTGTATTTGAAAGTGTATTTCTTTATCTATTTTGTGTCGATTATTGACAGACAGCTTTATTATATTTAGGATGTTCCGTGAACTAATTTCCTCTACTTTATTTAGTCAAATTCCTTGCCAAGAATTCCTTTCCTCTATTGATAGTTTTGTTCGTTTTGTATTCTCTTTGATGAAAGACAAGCGTGTTTATTATTATTGCATTCATTTTCATTTTTTTAAACTAAAAATGAAAAAAAAAAAAAAAAAAGAACCTATTGGACCTAGAACCGACCCTAAAACCTGTAATGGGGTAGGTTCCGGGTTCTAGGCAAAACCTATAAGGAACTTGGAATCGCTCATCCTTAGTGATGAATATGATTAATAAGACTAATTGATCCGGTCTTATGTGGGCTGATATTTTGAAAATAACATTTTCACATACAAAAACGTCTTTCTTACCAAAGTTATTCCCTAAACTTCTTTTGAGTTATGGATTGAACGTAAATTTAACTTGAATTATATTAAAATTTAGAGGTGTCATGCAGATGTGAGGTTATATAATCCAATATTAAATGCATTAAAATTCAAATCCACTTGGAATTATTTTGTATCTTACCCAGATTGTTCAAAGGAGATTGTTCAAAGGAGCATCGATTTTATAACCTTAATGAAGATACAAGAATTATGGAATCATAGACAGTAAAGTTTCTAGAGTTTGACGTGGTTGTTGTAGAGGATGGCTACTTTCAGACTATTAAGGATAATAGTACAATGGAAATCATTATGTCTTTATCTTTTACTATACAGACAATTGTGGAATTTCTCATATCATAGACTAAACTTGTTAAGATTCAAGGTACTATTTTCGATATAGTTTATGATGAAATTTCTCAAACCTCTCAAGTGTAGAATGAAGTGGTTATAGCTTTATTCAAGAGATTTGCTAAGGAAAGACGATCAATTATAACATCAGACTATATAGTATATTTATGAAAGCATGATTGCAATATCTACTGCATGGTTAATTTAGCGACTTACATAAATATTGTTTCTTATTATCAATCAAGTATGTGATTAGATGCCACAAAAGGACGATATGCAATCTATGAAATATCATAATGTTTGGAAACTTATTGATTTGCCTAAAAATGATTTGAAAAAAAGATTGTGGAGTTTAAAGTTAAGCTGGTAGCCAAAGTTTTCACTCTTAAAAAGGGGTGAACAGTAAAAAAAAATTAGAGTGAACATGGCATTAATAAATACTTTTGATGTGGAATTATGCCAAATAGATATTATCTTTTCAAATAGACACATTGATAACAAAATATATATAGTGCAACTGGAGGATTTTGCAGCAGATGATTCAAGTAAATTTGTGTGTAGATTGAAAAGTTTTATTTATGGTCTTAAGCAAACAAGTTTCCATACAATATTATTAGAGTTCCATAGTGTTGTCACTTCGTTCAGTTGGGAACATAGTAATCCAGTATATATATATACTGTAAGGTTAGTGGAAGGAAATTTATTTTTCTCATACTCTATGTAAATACTATTTTGCTTACAAATAATGACCTTGAGGCATGCTTTATCCTTTGCACTGAGGTCCGTAAGGATTGTTATCGTCATATATATTGGATTTATTTTAGAGAACATTTGTTTATCATATTTTGGAAATATTCAATATACATCACTGCAAGTTAGAAATTGTTCCTATCATTAAGGGTGATGGACCGAATCCATTGCATTGTTCTTATTTTAGATATTGAGAAAATCTAGTTAAAAGGTGTACCTTGTGTCAGTGTACTTAAAATTATAATGTATGTTCAAATTTATACTAGACTAAATATCGCATTTGCCACAAGTCTTGTCTTGTTTAAGTTAGAACGCAATCATTGGGTCACTGCCAATAAGTTTTCTTGAGGTACCAAAAAAAAAGGACAAAAGACTATATGTTGATTTACACTATATACTGATTTTCATATATGTTCAAGTCTTGCAGCTAGTAGGGTATTTTGATGTAAACTTTGCTGGTTGTTAGAATGACATGAGATCAATAACAGAATACATATTTATGTTAACATGAAGTGAAGTAAATAAAGTTCTACGTCATCATTTACTATGTAAGCAGAGTTTGTAACATTCTTTTAGGTTATTACTTAGGTTATTAGACTTTAGAACATCATTAAGGAGTTAACCGTATTTAACTTTTTGAATAGACCCATACAATTTTATTGAGACAATAAATTTGTAGTATTATTTATTAACAACAAAGGTCTCAAAAAGGTCTAAATATATGGTAGTCAAATGTTTTATCATAAAAAAATGGTATAAAAATGTGACATTATAATATAATATATTTTTATAAATGATATTGTTATAGATCCACTAACTAAAGGACTTGACATGTCATCAATATAAGCTTAAAAGTATCATTAGATGTTATTTAGTGGGAGCTGTTTTAGTTTTACTCTAATAAAGTTTACAACTGTGTTCATTACACTTAGTAACGGTTTGATATATATCAATTTTTGCATTCAATAATTTTTTTTTTTTTTTTGAATGTATTGTTATTATGTTAAATACATATTGATAAAAGTCTCAAGGTATTGTATAAATCTTGAGTGAAGGCTAGGAGCATTCAGTTATTAACCTTATGCATATGTCTTATTATACATAAAGAAATGTTAACCGTAAAAATAAGGCATACATGGGTTCATTGGAACCATAAAAACATTATCTAGTAGCATAAGTTTTTTTGTAACACTTAAGATAATGGTGACTAACAAATGGGATCTATCTATAAGAGATGTTACCCATTCATCACATTACCATATTGAATCCATATCACTAAAGTTGAAAACACTCATGACCATAGAAAGCTCTGTGTGTATAAATGTAGTTACCACCATGATTCAGTGTTTGAGATTTTATGGGATATGATTGATTATTAAGAATTATCTCTAGATCAATGTGCGTGCATATAGTACAATTTTAATTAATATAGCTCAAGTGAGAGACTATAAGAATTTTTCTAATGTGGGCTACATTAATCGATATTATAATTTACCGTTTTACAGGGTTAGTCTAAGGCGAGATAGAAGATTTCTTAATTAGTCTAATATGTGACTAGCTAGTGTGGGACAAGTTTAGTCTAACCCATAATGAGAGGGCCTGGTTGGAAACTCTATAAATAGTGCACAAGTCTCTCCTCTAACCCTAATTATCACAAATATCCTCACAAAAGGAGTGATTACTTGGCACAAAAGGGTAAGGGGGCCGTATCATTGAGCTAGTGATACATAGGGCAATAGAGAAGAAGGACTTGCACATAGATCATCGCTTTTCTGCTTCCACATCAAAAACGATGAATTCCAAAATAGGTGTGTTAATCTTTTTACTCAATTATCAGTGTTCTTGTTCTGATTATGGAGATCATGAGATTGCACGTTTTGTGTCATATAGAGACAAGTTCAAGGTTTGAAGAACTTTAGATTGAATATTAAATGCTTTGCTCTATGTGACCACAATTCTCATTACGAATTGTTTACTTCTATAAGATGTATGTAGCCTTTTGCAATCTTCTTTGAGATGAGCCATCAAGAGAAAACTAATGGAATACTAGGCAACATGATGGTTACTCATTAGAAATGGTGCCGTTGCCTAGTGCAGACTCTTCCAATCCCATACCAATCACAACTTGGGATTCAATTAAATCATTTTTCAACATGTTATTCAATTTACTTAGGAACTGCCACTGATCGGTTATTGGTCAATTAGACACCCTAGTAAATTAGTGAACTAGATATTCATGAATATAAGAACTTGATTATGCTAGATTAGTCTAACACCCTTTGAGTACATTTTCTCTTTATTACGAAAATGTTTTGCAAGTAGTCTTTATCAATTTTAATTCTAAACCATTAACATATGAGGTATGCATAATACATATAAATCAAGACATGCATAATACATATACTTCATTATTGCTTAATGGGGAATGTGTTTTGAGTGAAAATGTTAAGGGATAAATGATGATCACTAGTATAAAGGATATGTCACTAGCCAAGAATAAATATAGAAATAAATGAAGTTCAAATCTAAGGCTTAAGGGACAAGTCACTTGCCAAGGGTAAATGATTTTGAGGTAGGAGAAGTTCACCATAAAGGCCTAAGGAACACCAACAACCAATTATATAGGACTTGGGATAGAAAAAGTTCACAACAAAAGGCTAAAGGAAACCCACCGGCCAAGAATAAAGGATTTCTTAGTTCACCACCAAGGAACTTGGACAAAGAACTAAGGTATGAATTTGCTCACTTGAAGAAAATCTCATTCTTCATCAGATTCAAGTTAACTATCATACAAATGAGATAACGACCCCATTTTATAGAGGAACTCTAGTGAACAATAGAATACAACTCTTGGAATCATAGAAATCAAAATCACTTTTGGAGTATTCACATAATTGAGACTAGTTAAACAACATCATAATAAGTAGTCCAAAAACTATGAATTAAGACACTTAATAACTAGGACTAAATGCATTTAACTAGGATTAAATGCATTGTAAGTTGACTTAACCCTTCAATTTCATGCACCAGCCTTGGAAGCCTGATAGCCACCTTTGAATATCAATAAACAACACTGGAAATTGACCAAAACAATCTCTAGTCATTAGGTAGTAGATTAGGGTCCCAAAGTCGACAACAAGTCTTCTATATCGACAACTATACTGCATGATCGGTAACTTCAACCTTGAAACCATCTTATTAAGTTGTGTTAAAAATTGGCTTTTGCTTGCATGATCAAGGAATCAATTGGTCCAATCGACGAAACAAGGGTTGATCAATGGAACCTAATGCTCCCACATCAATCTTTCTAGGTTGATTGAGGTTTGTCCTTAAATTCAATCTTCATCTTCAAAGTAAGGAGACAAGTCTTCCACGTTGAAAGTAGTAGAGACGTAATATTCTCCAAAGAGATCAACTTTGCATGCATTGTCGTCGATTCTCTCAAGTACTTTATATTGGCCATCAGCTGTATAAATGGCTCGTTATTTCATCAAGACAGAAACCTCTCCTTCCTCAACCGTATCCTCATAAGATTACTCGGTCGAAATTGAGCCTTTTTTCTATGCTTGTTAGTTTTTCTTTTTGTAGGACTCATTCACTTTTTCAATCTTGGATTAAATCTGCTCACAAACTTCTTCATCACCTTGACTCTCTTTTCAACTTCATGGTTGACTTGTGAGTCAGATGGAATGGGAATCATGTCGATATGTGCGAGAGGATTGATTCCATACCCAACTTAAAAATATGTGAGCTACTAGTGACTAATGGGGTAATGAATCATAAGCAAATTCGGCATGTGCAAACTTTAAATCTCAATTCTTCATTGTCTTACCCAACAAACATAGAAGAAGAGTGGTAATGGTCTGGTCTAGTTGGTTACTTCAGTTTGACCATTTGTTTATAAATGACAAGTTGTGCTGAATAGGAGTTTAGTGTCAAGCATTCTTCATAGCATTTTCCAAAAGTAACTTAGGATTTCGGAATCTTGATCCAACACTATAGTCTTAGGAACCCCATGAAGAAAAAAAAAATCTTGAAATACATCTCGGCCATGTGAGAAACATTATTTATCTTATGACATGAAATAAACTATGCCATCTTCGTAAATGGATCAATAACCATCATGATCACATCTTTCTTCCTTTAGTTCTTGGAATTGCCATAATAAAATCTATATTTACATCTTCCTAGGGTAGTGTTGGTATGTGAAGTGAAGTATAAAGCCCTTGATGGAAATAATTTTTTTTCCTTTGACACATTGAACATCTAGAAATAATTGCATGTACATCTTTAATCACTTTTTGCCAATAAAAACGTTTTTTTTTTTAAGATTGCAAGAGTTTTGTTGATTCTAAAGTAGCCTTGTAATCTTCCTCCATGCGTTTCTTGAATTAATAGCTCTATAACGGAACTCTTTGACATACAAAATCAGTTTCCCTTATAGAGAAATTCATCCTAAATGGAATAAGTACCAAGAATACCATGTTTGAGTTGTTGATGATGGGCGAGAATCTTGGATCTTTAGTATAGAGTTCTTCAATCGACTTGATGTCAAGGACCATAGATTCCATAACAACGATCATTAAGTACCTTCTCAATGGAGTATATGTTACAATATTAGTCTTGCCAAGTTTATACTCGAGACAAATTAAAAATCAAAAATCAAAAAAAAAAATTCCACCCAATTGATGTGTCTCAATTCCATAATTGGAGTCATGATGGCCTGAAATTCTTGACAGAACATTTGTAAAATGGATCAAGTCCATGGACTTTACATTGAAGATCGATTTTGGAGTTGGCCAAGTCTTGATTGCTTCCACCCTGGACTGATCAATACAGATCCCCATCTAAGGAAACTACATAACCCAAAAATGTGATGTTTGCCAAAAACAATTGTCATTTCTCAATCTTTGCAAAGAGCCTATGCTTTCTTAAGACTTCAAAGACCTTGTCTCAAATGAGTTACATGTTCTTTCTCATTACAACTATATAACAAGACTATCGTCGAAATTAACAACAATCAACCAATGAAAGAAAGAAGGACCTCATCCATGAGTCTTATAAAGGCCTGGGGAGCATTTGACAATCCAAATGGCATGACTAACAACTCATAAAAACCTTCTTTAGTCTTGAAAGTTGTTGTCCTTTCATTTTCTTCTTTCATCTAGATTTAATGATAGCCACTCCTCAAATCGATCTTGGAAAATGTTGCTGATCCATGCAACTCATCGAGCATATTGTCAAGTCTCGGTATGAGGTACTTATACTTGATCTTGATGTTCTTGATAACATGGCTACCTGCTAACACCCATGTTTTCTTGACGGTCACGGTTAGAAAATTCAATATTCAAGTTCCTTATTGCTGCAAGTCTCCTTTTTTTACCAAAAAATTTTGTTTGTGCCCTTAGTAACTTAATTGCGTGTAAGTGTCAATTTAGCATAGGCATGTAGAATTAGGCCTTTAGATTTCAAGTTCTCATAAATATGGAAAAAGGTTAGCTTTTTTGTCAAACCAAAGAACTAAACCTCTTAAATATTTGATTTGCGACAATGAAATTTAGAGACCTTAGATCAGATTAAAGAAACTCTAACTTTTGGAGCTGGCCAACACCACAAGATCTATTAACTAAAGCGTACGCTCCTCGCGATTGCGCCAAGTGGGGCAAAAATAGTGGCCGCAAAAAGAGGCCACCCGCCAAACTTTGTAAAAGGAAGAAAGGATAAAACGGAAAAAGGGGATCCCACCTTCAAATTCAAGGTGGCTCTTTTGTGATGGGGCTCTCGGATGCACACCAAGAGAGGGCAGGAGAAAGGAGAGCAGGAGAACAGGGCCTCTCGTTCTTTTCCCTCGGAACCCAACGCACTCCTCCTTCGCTCTCGGTGATACGCGTTCCCCTTTCTTGACCTTGCCCAACCAGTCACCTTCACCGTCACCATCTGATAACCTCCGGCTGGCGTCCTCACCCTCACGATCTCCTCTCTCCCGATTCCCACATCTTTGGTGAGTTTCTTTTTTATTCGAGCCCTTTTCCCAAGGATCTTGGCTCAGAGACATTGCGAGGTTGTCGGCCATAGCTTGACTCATCTTGAGCTCGCCCTCTAGCTGCCGTTTCTGAGCCGGGTAGGGATTTCAAAATTCAGGACGTTGATTAAATTGTCATCAATTACTAAGGTAATTAGGCTGTACACTCCAATAAGTTGGAAACTGAAAATCAAAACTGGGTAGGTAAGTAGTGACAAGCGGATCAATACTTCTCGAGAGGCATGATGAGTAGGAGAAGCCCAGGATCTCATTCCTTCAGTTTGAAGTATCAAATTACCCAATCTTGACATCAGAGATTAGACAAGGATGTTATTACCGTAGCTCGCAAATCAAAGATATAGGCCAGGAAAATCTTGGCTGAACCACTCAATCTATTGGTAAGGAAGGCCATTTCCCCAACATTTTAAGATGTGGGATATTTAAAAAAAAAAAAAATGTTCATGCAGTTGTTATTAGGACTTATCAAAGGCATTTGCGTCCAAGAACAAGGAATTTGTGTTTACTTTAGAGATCAGTATTTCTCTTTTAATGCACATTGATATATCCAGGATATAATTAGTAGCGATTTCATTAATTCCTTTTGAGTAGTCTTGATTACTGATGAATGATGATCCCATCAGTAACATGGGTTTTAAAGTTTACGTGATAGGTTTGGATTTAGCTCTGGTTGTATTTGAGCTAGCGGGCTTTGGGGTCATCAAGTGGGCTTTGCTGAGTCCGGGCTTGTCTCTGGTTAGAATCGGATTGGGTTCAAGTCAATGAGCCCGCTTCATCTCTCAGGCTTTTTTTTCCCCTGTTTTCGTGACACAGACCCGAAAGTTTATAATAGCCAGGTTTTGACCAGGCCGGAGGGCCCAGCCCTAGTCCCTATTTTCGGAATAAAATATTATTTTTTAAATGTATATTTTAAAAATAATGTAAAAATATTAAAAATTAAACAAATCTGAAAAATTCTTAAAAAAATAAAATTAGAAAATAGCTTAGAATTAGAACTCGTTTAAGTTGTTACACTTTAATGGTTAGAATTAGTTTAGTTTTTTTGGATAGTTAAAAAAACTTATGTTTTCCCCAAATTTGGTTTAGGTTGATTAGACTACTTGGAAAAATTAATTTTGATTTCATTTTAGCTCATGGTGATCATGTCATGTGGCTTATAATATGACCATGTGTATTCTTTGCTCAATGAGTTTTAAGTTTTTCAAATATTTGATTATTTCATTACCACTCTGTCATTTAAATACATCGCTTGTTGATTTCTTTTCTAAATAGGTCTAATTTAGAATTAAATCATAAAAAACATGTGCATGATCATATATGTTCTTGGGAACAATTTTTGGCTAAAAATAGATTATTTTTATTTTTATTCTCCAAACGAGTTTCAGAACAGAGAAACACGTTTAATAATGATACAAAATTTTTGTTCCCAAAACAGAAATTCATTTGAGAACAGCATTAAAATTTTATTTTCTAGAATAGAATTTATTTAATAACAGCACAAAATTTCTAATTCGGAAATTATGTTTCCATATTACGCTCTCCTTATGTCACCAAATAGGGTTGACAAGTGGATTTTTCCATTTCCTTTTACTATCCTAGAATAAAACTAAAAGGAAGCATTCTCTACGTGTTAATTAAGTAGACTTAAAGGAAATTTATCCTGACATGCGGTAAAGCATGAAAATCAAGAAAAGTTAAATGCAAATATTAGGCTTGCGTTGTCAACCCTGTCGTCTAGAGACAATAACCTTCTCTTGAAATAAGGTGGGAATGTTGATTAAATGCCATTTTTTCCCCAAGGATATACAGGACCAACTACATTATTACACTCTATTCTCCAACATTAAGACTAATCAGATGTGTCTAATGGTTAATCTCATCAACAATAATTGCGTTGCCATAAAACTTCAAGCCAAATGATGGGCATTGGGACATGTTTTTATTATTGATATGAGCTACTGATTTGATGGCAATTAGATTAACCTATAGATAAAAGAGAGGTGATCATACCAAGCAAAGAATTGCATGTAGTACTTGATTTCACTTCCTTGCTTGACCATACCACCCAATGATACTACAAAAGATCAGCACAAAAAGACATGCAATATGGCATAAATGATGATCTTTTGAAATTGATAAAAAAAAAATCCTCAATTACAAATAATGAAAATACATTACAAAAGACAAAAACACATCATGTAATCTATGGCATATTATGATTCCTTGTCATTTTATTGGCAATACTTTTCCTACGCACATTCATCTTAGTTTCCTCATTGGTTGATATATTGTCTGTAACCTCATCTTGTGTAGGTCCAAACAAATACTCTAAATCTCCATATATAGAAAAGTTCTTATCCCTCCTATCTTTATCACGATGTCATTATGGGTAGCACAACATGTAATTCAATTATGTGCTTGCTCTTGAATTGTAAATAAAGGCATGTGTCTCAAAGTGAAAAAACGATTCCTTAATGTTGCAAATGATCTCTCAATAACATTTTTAGTGAAGAATGCCTATAGTTGAACAATTGTCTTGCTGCTCTTGGTTGTTTTACTCTACCGCTACAATCATTTAGATGATACCATTCATTTTTAAAAAGAGTTAAAATCCCAAAGTTGCTATATAACCTAAATTTACCATTTAGTATTTGTCTAAAATAAGGTATTCATAAATTGGTCATGATATGCAACTACAATACAAGCACAAAGAAGATTACCCTTTATAAAAGAAGCAAATACCTAATGGTAGTCGAGGAAATTCTAAGCAAGAAGTTTCAAGTGCTGTCAAGAGCATCCAACAATCATCGGTAGACCTTTCCAATCCAAAATACTCCAAAGTAAATTTCATATCAAATGAATAAACATACATCACATTCCAAGTGATAATTCCTTGCCTCCTTCTAAATGGGATTTGCTTTGACACGAGTACAAAAGCATGAACATAGATGCGTGCCAACAATAGTGCCTATGAAGTCACACCATATTATCAAAGACTAGTATTATACAAGTTCATTAACAAAATTAAATTGATGTGTGAAAAAATGTATGAAAATCCTATCTTGAAGTAATGTTTATGGTTATGATTCATAAGAATTTCCTTTATGACAACATCAAAATAAGGTGATACGTTAACCTCTTTTGCCAGTTTGAGAACTGCTTTTTGTACTATGGCGAGATACTTGCTAATAGTTTGTCCCCAACTTTGGATTTTTTTACATAAATTTCTATTAGAGTTCTAGTGAAAAAGAACCAACTTGTTCATCTACCCTAGTTGTTGATTATCTTCCAACCAATCTTGCCTTCATCAAATTATAAATGTTGAGAAAGACATGTCTCTCTATTTTAAAAGCTTCATGTACTCTATTTGAATGTCCACAAAGAACCTCCCTTACCCATTCAAGTCTTGACAATACGCTTTCCCTAGTAGGTTTTCTAATGTGCATGGACATATCCATTGTACTAGTGCACAACCATGCTATTTGCATATCAAGATCGAAATCATCAAAGTCTTGTTCAACTAATGCAACTTATGTTACTTGACCATTATACATTCTACTTCCATCCCCCTCCATATTACCTATGCCCATGTCATCACATGAAAAAATAACATGAATATAATGGATAAATAAGGAATCCAATAACAATCAACAATAGCCACAACGTTGTCATTATCATTAAAAAAAAAAACACAATATCTCAAATACATAATTTATAGAGTGAAATTGAGCCAAATATAAATCTACAGTATATTTTTCAACATTTATTTAATGAGATTCAAGAAGTTGAGGTCTCCTTTCAAGTAGAGATCTAATGAAAGTCTCTCCCAAGATGCATTAAACCATGTTTGGTTCGTAGCTTTGTTGTAAAGAATATACTTCGAGTGATGGAGCATGTGAAATTATGGAGCCACTTGTTGATTGATCCATTGTGAATTTAATCATTTCTTGAATGACTTTATAGGTGCCAATAACATCAAATGTATTACAGTTTCTCCCTCTCTTGAATTTGGAGTCATATCCAATTTGTGTTTCTCATAAATTAGGGTGGCAGCCATGTTAAGTATAAAGACTCCATCAATTTGGTATTCATTAAATTTATCCAGATCACCTGCTACATCACTGCCACCAATGTCATCTTCTTCCAACACCACCACGTCTTCTATATTTCCTATTACATATTTTCTAGTAGCATATGTATCACCAAATACAATACACAGATTAGGATATTGAGGAAACTCATTCTTTTTAAATTGGAAAAAAAAAACCACGAAAAACTCTAAACTTTGCCCAAAGTGACAAATTTACCACATCCTTTTTTTTTATGACGTGAAAAACCTTGAAATTTGCCAACCGCGACACATTTACCCAAAACTTTTTTTTGTGACACAAAAAACCTCGAACTTCTGTTATGTGACACATCTACCCTAAATTAAATGGCATTTTGGTTTTTTACTTTTAAATTTTTTTCCGTTTTTTTCTTTTTTTTTTCCTTCTCTCTTCCCTCCGCTAGCCATGGCAAAGCCAGCAGAGGGAAGCCGGTGTCCGGCGAGGGCTGCCCTCACCGGCATCGGGAGAGGGTCCCCCCACCTGGGCTGGTTAGGGCTGCCCTTGCTAGCATCAGGTGAGGGCAACCCTCGGTTGGGTCGGGCGAGGGCTACCCTCGCCGCCCTCATCAATGTCGGGCGAGGGCCTCCCTCGCCAAATCTGGCAAAGGCACCCCTCGCCTGAGTCCTGTGAGGGCATCCCTCACCAAGCCCTTGCCAGCGTCAAGCAAGGGAGGCCCTTGCTCGACCTAGCCAAGGGCTGCCCTCACCCGACACCGCAAGGGCCACCCTAGCCAGCCTAGGCGAGGGCAAGCCTCACCCAACGCCAGCAAGGGCAACTCTTGCCGGACACCGGTGAGGGAAGAAGAAGAAAAAAAGAAAAAAAAAAGGAAAAACAGAAAAATAAGACAAAAATGCCCTTGATAGGGTAAATGTGTCATAGTTTGAAAAGTTTGGAGTTTTTCACAATAAAAAAAAAATTGGGGTAAATTTGTCACTTTGGGCAAAATTTAGGATTTTAGGTGGTCTTTTCCCTTTTAAAAATCCCATTCACTATTATCCTGGAATTTTCACAATAATGAAATGTTCAGCAACATAATCAAAACTTACATTCACAATAAGTACAAAATAATCCAAGCAAAGTGATTCCTTGATATGAGACTCCCAAACACTTAGATCCTTGACAACAATCATTTTGTTTGCATTATCCCATCCCAATGTAGATTGATGAACACTCCTAAAAAGACCATATGTTATGGAATTTAACTATATTATTTTGTTTATGGGTTAAAGAATAATCCTTAATTTTCTAAGCAATTAATCATAAATGATTAGCCAAAATTTATGGAGGTATGAACACTTTGAGTGCCAAAACTTGGCACGGAGGGACACTTAAGTGTCAAAAGTTAAGAAAGTGATACTTAAGTGCGAAAATTGGAGCAAAATGGATCACTTAAGTGTCACTCCGACCAAATTACTAATATGGCAATTTTCCAGCGAAATAAATGTAAAACGGCGTTATTTCGCACGCTAACGTGGCCAGAAAATGTAAAAACGACGTCGTTTTATCTCTAATGTGATAATAATTAATATAAAAATTAATTAAATTAAATTGAAAACTAAATTTATTTAAAATATTTTTAAAAAAATAAAAACTTAAAATAAAAATTTAAAAGGGGGGAGGGAAGCGGCGAAGACCGAGCCCTCGTCACCACCGCCGAAAGGGCCTGCGATAGAGGGGGAGGGTCGACCGAGTCGCCGGCCCCTAGCCAATCGGCGGCGAGGGCTCCTGAGCCCTTGCCAAATCTGGGTGAGGGTCGAATAAGCGCTCGCAGGCCCTCGCCACCTCCCCATTATCGCCGGGAATGGCCAACCATGGTGGGGGAGTGTTGATCAGGGTCGCTAGGCCTTGGCCAAGGGCTAGTAGCGAGAGCCCACGAGCCCTTGCCCAGATCTAGGGCGAGGGTGCCCTAGATCTGGCAAGGGCTTTCGGGCCCTCGGCGCGGGTTGGCCGGGGTTGGCGATCCGGGCGAGGGCTCGCGAGCCCTCACCGCGATCGACTAGGGGCCGATGACCCGGCCGACCCCGGCCGACCCTCCCCCTTCGTTGCCGCCCCTTCTAAGCGATGCCCTCAACCGCCTCCCTTTGCCCCCCCCCCCCCCCCCCAACCCTCCTTTTTAAGTTTTTTTTTTAAATTTTTTTTAAATATTTAAATAAATTATGTTTAATTTAATTTAATTAATCTTCATATTAATTATTTACTAGGTGAGGGACAAAACGACGTCATTTTTGCTTTTTTTAGCTACATCAACGTGCAAAACGACATTGTTTTACACTTATTTTGTCGAAAAATCGTCACATCAGCAACTTGGTCGAATTGGAACTTAAGTGATCCATTTTGCTCCAATTTTGATACTTAAGTGTTATTTTCCTAATTTTTGACATTTAAATGTCCCTCCGTATCAAATTTTGGCACTTGAACTGTACTTTGTTCGATATTGAGGAAACTCATTCTTTTTGAATTTATCCCATTCACTATTATCTTGGAATTTTCACAATAATGAGATGTGTCGGCAACATAATCAAAACTTACATTCACAATAAGTACAAAATAATCCAAGCAAAGTGATTCCTTTATATGAGACTCCCAAACACTTCAATCCTTCACAACAATCATTTTGTTTGCATTATACCATCCAAATGTAGATTGATGAACACTCCTAAAAAGACCATATGTTATGGAATTTAACTATATTATTTTGTTTATGGGTTAAAGAATAATCCTTAATTTTCTATGCAATTAATCATAAATGATTAGCCAAAATTTATGTATCAAAAGGTCATTCTCACTTGTGGAATTACATTTTTTGTATCAACTACATAAGGTGTAAAATTTCATCTTGTGACATGGACATATAACCAGTATGAGAAGATATATTGGGACCATTATTTAACTAGTGATCAATAATGTTGATTGCACGACATTATTTAATGATGCACCCATCGGTGGCATTGTGGATATATATATATATATATATATATATATATATATATATATATTTATATATGTATGTATGTATGTATATATTATGTCACAAGTAATCACTTCCATGTAATAAATCATAAGAGAAATATTTACTTCTAATCTTTCCTTTTTTTGAACGTAGATGCACCCATAAGTTCAATATCCTAAATCCATGTTTTACAGTGGCTATATCGTATGTAGAGATTTTCCGACTCTTAGACAAATTAATGAGCTGTGGTGATGTAATTCGCAATCCCGAACTTTGTGATTACAGGTGAAATAAGTGATCAATACTCAAACAGTGCCCCCTCATTTCTTGTGACCGGTAAGAAAAGGACGGACATTTGTACCCGAAGAAGAAATCTCTCTCTCTCTCTCTCTCTCTCTCTCTCTCTCTCTCTGTGTTTTCGTTGACTCCTTCCTGCGACTGTGAGGCTCTCTCACTGACATAAAAAGCCCTGAAAATGGAGATGCTAGAACAGTTGCTCACATTGAGGGTGCATGTGATCCTCTTTGCCCGCATGACTACATGAGGACAAAAGGTCGTTTCAACTTGTACTGTCTTAACAACAAATGACAACGAGCGCTGATGAGGCGCAAACAGCCGGCCCAGGAAAACCCTAAAGAGTACATGGTCCCGGATGACGTGGGAGAATATTCTGGCTTTGGAGACCCCGACGAGAGCTCCATCCTCACGCCTTGGCTAGGACAAGATCAGCCCACTTCTTTTCGTTTTCAGCTTCAAGAGAACTGTTTCATTTGTCCCCGCTTTTCGGCCTTAGGTCGACCTCATATTATAACTCATAATGTAATTTTTGTGGTCCAATAAAAGTTTGACCTTACTATGTCTCAGTTCATCATCTTGATTAGTTACACAAATGAAGTCTCACAATTATTGATGGTTAGACATCTAGCAATTGATTGTATGTTGGTCTAGTGCAGTGGACATAGATCTTTGATGGGAAATTTCATAGAATATTATAGTAATCAACAGAAGTTGCGGGAAGACTTAGATTAAAGATTATAAAACCTAAAATTTTCCTTATTTAGCTAAAAGCTTTTTAAGTACTATTATAAGTATTGGTTATTGATTCATTTAGTTAAGAGCTTACAGAAGGCCTCTAATTCTGATAGGAGACAAGAAAAAGTACTTTCTTTCGAGGAGGAAATTAACTACATCGATGTATGCATATGTTATCATACTCTTGGTGCAAAAAATTAACATGACTAGATGAGCACGACATCTTTATCGAGAGCTAGAATGTCACCACAGGTAAGCCTAAAGGGTCTTCTTGACGAGGTAATTGATGGACGTAAATAATGAGGAAATAATTTATTTTCATTTTGATTGTGCATATAAGGAGAATAGTTAATATATCCAAAAGTGAAATATGTCCTTATTTGGTTAATTAACGAGTGCATTTAAAGTACATTTTAACACAATATATTCTATATTTTTTTCTTGTATCAATATTGATCCTATTACATTGCGCACCCTTAGTTAATGTATGAATGAGATGCTACCTCGCACTCGAATGACTCATCCACACTTCTTTGGAGAAAGGGTATAAATAAGCTCATATGTTGCACAAGACTATATAAGATAAAGCAAAACTATATTGAATATGTAATATCTCCAAAAAGTATATGAAAACGATTTGGATTACGGCCCCTTGCACAAGTTAATTGTTTGGACTTAACTGATTTAGGGGGTTTGTATATTTCATTGACCTCTAGGTAATTGGGTCTCTATGCTTATACATTTGGATTATTAACCAAAAAAAAGAGTTAAGTCATGGACTATAATATTATCAAATTTCGATCAATTTTCGATACTTCGACAAACTAATAAATTGAACTAAAATAATTCTTTGAACAACTCTAATTTAGTTTTTCAATAGAGTAAATTAGATGTAATTAAGCTGAATTATTTGAAACATGAAGGTCCAATTACTCGTGGCAAATTGTATAGAATCCACCCAATCAACTTGTTAAAGATAAATCTTATTAGTGGTATCCACATGTTAACAATCGAAGAACTTCACTTTTTTGTAATTACTCCCATTATGGACATTTATTAGAGTAAAATTGCAATAAACTTGGAGAAAGGTATAATACCTAATCTTTTACGAGGTACATTGTTTAGCATACACATCACATGGTAATTAGTTATTTCTTTTCTCTGTCGAAAATAAATTGATTTTTTGAATTATTTTACCTTATCTAGCTGGTGAGAATTAAGTGCAGGTCGTGTTGTCAACATGGCATACAAATAGGGATAATTGAAAATAAAATGAAAAGGAAAAAATTTTGTTAACACCTAAATTTTGACTAGATATTTTAAATTAATAAAATTAGGGATCGATTTGACCCTAACAAAAATATTTTTTTGCGCCATTTAGGTCCTAATTTTTATTTGCATCCATCTATCTTTTTTTCTTTTCTTTTCTTTTTACTTATTTTTCACTTTTTTCAGATAATAATAATAATAATAATAACAACAATAAATAGATAAAGAAATAAGAAGCAGCAGCCACTGGCCCAGCCCACTTTCCTTCCTCCTCTCTCCCCCTCCCCCCCCAAAACGGACGGGCCCGGGGGCCCATTCCCTTTCTTCCTGGCCCGGCCCTCGTCTTCTAGTCTCCTTCCTCCTTCTTGTCTTCTTCCTCAACCTCTGCAACTAGCGCAGGACCTACGGCCGAGGGGGAGTAGGCCGACGGCGGCCGGAGGAGACGTTTCTCAGGCGCCATCAATGCTTGCCTTCAATGCCGAGCGTGCCGGGGTGAAGAAGCGGAGATGGGACACTAGTTCGACCGAGAGTCCGGTCGGCAAGCCATAGGTGGGTGCGATCTCCGTCAACGGGGCGAGCGAGCTTGGAGAACTTCCCCAGAGAGACTTCAGGGGAGGCTCGAAGAGTAAGCGCGAGAGAGAGAGGGGTCGCAAGCTCAAACGACCTCCCCCGAGAGACATCAGGGGAGGCCGGCGGCGAGCGAACCCGAGAGAGAAGGGCTCTGCGACTCAAGAGACCGCGAGTGAGGAGAGGAGAAACCAAGATCTGCTGGGTTGCGGGGAGAAGGGGCACAAACGCCGCCGCCGGCCGCTCCTGCTTCGTGACCGGCCGCACACCTCTACGCCCCCTTTTGCAGTGAGCTACGGTTTGCTTTTTGCGCTTTGGGTCGTCGGGCCAGGACTTGCGGCCGTCAGTCTCATGTGAGTTCCGGCCCCCGACCGTTCCCGTCGCGATCCTGACGTCGAATGGCTCGACCTTGCCCCTCTCAGCCGATGTCCTCCAGGCGTTCGACGAAAATCCCAAGTGAGCACTGTAACCGCGGCTGGATCTGCGGTGACTAGCGGCGACGAGCGACGTGATCGGCAACGATGGCCGGCCGGGCGGAGGTTGAGGCGATGCCGGCGAAGGCCCGAGCTCAGACCGAGACGAGCTCAGCTGCCTCTGCCACAGATCGTCGGAAACGAGGACACGAGAAAGCCGGGTCTGCGAAGGGGATTCCGGGTCGGAATCGGGTCGGGTGTGGGTCATCGTTTGGGTAGGGTTTTGTCGGAATCGGGTCGCGGCTGCAGAATCGGGTCGGATGCGGGTCATCGCTCGGGCAGGGTTCCGTCCAATCTAGGCCTGCACGCGTGGGCTGGCTGATGCTTGGGCTGGACCCTTCTGGAAAATGAGCTAAATTGGTTTGGGCTGGTTTTGTTTTAAAAAAAGGAGAAAAAGGGATCCGGGCCGGGCCCGCGCTTCAGGCCCAACCGGACCAATTGCCGGCGATTCGGGTCGGTCCCAACCCGGGGATCCGACCCCGGGTCGTTTTTATTATATTATTATAATAAAATAAATAAGTAATTAATATTTTAAATATAAAAAATAAAAAAATTATTTTTTAGTAAATAAAAAACTCCAAAAAATCCCATGATTTCCCAATTTTTCAAAAAAAAAATAGAAAATGCCAAAAAATGATTTATATTTTCAAAAGACGATAAAAAAATAATAAAATGCTTTTTATGTTAAAAAAAAAAGAAAAAGACCCAAAAAAATGTGATTTTCCTATATAAATGCATGGAAAATCCTTAAAAGTTTCAAAAAATCTTAAGGTTTAAACAAGATTAGGTACTATAAGGGTATTAGTGATTAATTAGTATAATCAAGTTCACGAACCTAGTTTTTCTTGTTGCGCATGAGCGAAAACTCCTTCCAATATTTCGTTTGGGTTTTTAATTTACTCATCCCAACTTGATTAGTGGCAACGCATTTTTTAAAATTAACTTATAAGTTAGAAAACCAAACCATTAAGTTGTGAATTAGTGGACTTAGGAGAGCTTAGGCTAAGCTTAATAAACCTAGCCAAACCATTAGCCTTCACAAGCGTCCCTAAGCGGGCGCTGAAAGAAGAGGTCGCGACAAACTCATAAACCCATTTACAAATGTTCATTCAGTTCTAAAAGTTTTAATTTAGTCAATTTAATATTAAACATTTTGATAATTTGTTAATATAGTCATTTTAATCAATTTTGATTAGAAATCATTGGCATGAACAACCGCCATCATACATGGCAACGACACTAATATTGACAAATTTTACAATTTTTAAAAGTATTTTGTAAAATTTGTTATTTTCTTTTTCTATCACTATGGCCAACCATTGGCCCTTGGCAGCCCTCATTGGCCATAGGGAAACAAAAGAAAAGAAAACTAAAAGAAAATAAAAGTAATAAAAGTTATAAAAATTCAAAAAATTTTTTAAAAAAATTGTAAAAATTATTCATGTTAACGCTTGTCATATCACATAAGATGACCAATATTTATGTCGGAAATTTACAATTAAAATTGGTTGGAATGACTATATTGGCAAATTGTAAAATGATTTATCAAATTGAAATATTTAAGACTTAATTGATATTCGAACAATAAGTTGAAGACTTTTCTAATAGTTAAATCAATTAACAATTATGCCATGCCCATAATATCAGGAGATCTTATGCATATTGAAAATAGGGGAATCTATAAGTCTATTTCACGTTTATAAAGTAACTGATTACCGATGGAACTGGTGATATGGATTTTTTTCATTAGATGCTCATAAAAAAAGAAAAGAAAATCTCTTGAAATTCGTTAACAAGATGGACAACCGTTGGTGGTACATTCATTGACAAATTAATTGTTTATAGAAGATTTTATGAGAGTGACTAAAGGTGAAATTGAATTTCTCACAATGATGGTAAAGGTTAAAACTGAAATCTTGCATTTTAAATTCCTAATTAGAAGATTTTAGTGACTGTCCAATATTTTCATCAAATGAAATGTAAAAAGTCGAATGGAGCACCAAATTGCTCTACCAATTCTAAACCAAAAAAGACGACATATAGTGAAAATTCTTCTAGTTACATCATCATTTGTCACCATCCCTATAGCAAAGACTCATTTTGCTTAATCTATACAACAAGCATGGCACCTATTCTTTGCTTTTCATTTTTGTAATTCGGGTAGGTGCGCTGAATGATCAATGCTGTTACGAAACAAAGATACCTATAAGGAACACATGCAAATATATACGCATTATATGTACACACATATATATTAGTTACAAAATTCAATTATTTTAGAAGTGATATAGCAAGTACGAGTACCTAGAGGGGGGTGAATAGGTATATAAAAATTTTCTTGAAGATTGCACAATACTTAGACAGTTGAAGGATTTGCAATAATTAAAAATCAATCGTAAGACCGAGCAAGGGAAAGAGAGAATTGAACACGCGGTTTTATAGTGGTTCGGCTTGATTCAAGCCTACGTCCACTCTTCGCACCGACAGCTGATTGGCTGGATTCCACTATAATCAAAGAGATGTTACAGTGTTGATCTTCCTTGATTTCTAAGTGTAGATGATCTACCACACTCGCTCAAGGTGTCACCAAGTATAAACACTCTCTGTGTATACAATTTCGCTCGAACAGTATCGACTAACAATCAAGGTTCTTCAGACTCTGGAATTTTTCTATCGATCATACCCTTAAAACAACTAGAACGTCTTCCTTTTATACTCCTTTATGCCATCATAGCCGTTGGCACTTACCAAAGGAATTCCTCCAATCTACCCGTTGGACGAAATCAATCAAGAAGATCATCCGAGCTAATTAAGGAATCGATGATAGCCCATCAATCGTTTCGCCAATACAATCGGGATCTTGGTTTCCAAGAATAGAACATTCCAAGAATATTTCGTCGACCATCGGATCTTCAATTGATCTTAGATAAGAATCAAAGAATCCGAAATATCTATCCAACCAAAGAATCTATTCCGAGGATAGGATCGAATCCTCAACCATACACTTCGGCTTTGGATTTCCTTCGTTCGGATTAGAAAGACTGTCAGTGAGAATAGACTTGAGTCTTGAGTCTCGAGTCTTGAGTCTTGAGTCTTGAGTCTTGAGTCTTGAGTCTTGAGAATACAAAGTCTTCAGACTTTAAACTGTCGGTCTTCAAATATCCAGACGGATCGATAGAAATGTTTTGTCGCCTTCAAAATATTCTGGAAAAATTTCTCCAACAATCTCCCTTTTTGATGGTGACAAAACTTTCTTGTAGATTTGAACAACTTTGACCTGCAAACATTTCTCAAGCAATATGGCTAACTCAAAAAGATTAATAAAGCAACCAGACTCCGCATCCACAGAAAATTGGTTAGTCTTTCATGAGTAATACCATAACAACACTTGATATAAATGCAATCAGTCAAGCATCAAAATCCACAGCCAATTCAGTCAAATTTAAATTCACACCCAAGTTCAAGTTCTCAAGTCATACTCAAAAATAAACATAACCACAAAAGTTTTAAAATGTTGAAAGTTGTTTGTTCAAATTGATTCTCTCCCTTTTTGTCATCATTAAAAAGGATGAGAAAGGAGTCATGTCTCGCTTGGGAATGCGCACGATCGGAAATCTCCCATAGACTGGACTACTCCTTCTAGCCTCTTCAAGTCTTCCCGTAGTTGAGCTACCTCCTCTCCTTTGGCATTGGCTTGAAGTTGCAGAGCGAGGTCTTTCATTTTGTCCTCCAGGGTGACTGAGGATGCTTGTCCAGCATTCTTCATGGCTTGGATTTCACAGTCTAGAGCATATATCTGGCCACGCATTTCCAGAAGAATATCCATGATGCGACGAAAATCTGCAGAATTGTCCGTCTGTGTACTGGCATGAGCTTTCTCTGATGGAGTAAATGCAGACGATGGCGCTTCTGTATAGTCTGGCAGATTTGGTATCGACGTATCACCTTCTTCGTGCAAATCGAGAAGCCTGAAATTCTTTCGGGTCTGCTGGAGATAGTCTTGGACCTTCACTAACAAAGCAAAAGCATGAGGTGATGACCTTTCTTGCTCGCCAACTCCCCCCGTCTCTAGGACATCGAAAGGGGAAGAGTGATGATCATGCTCTTGATTTCCCTTCTCTCCGCATTCAGCAGACTTTTCTTTCTCTCCTTCTCTTTCTTCTTCAGCTTCTTTCTCCTTCTCTCTCTCGCTCTTCTTCTTCTCTCGTTCTTCCGAAGTTCGTCGGTTGAGGCACGAGCGTCCGGTTCTTGTCGTTGCTTGGATAGTGGGATCTTCATCCTCTTCATCTTCATCTTCATCCTCCAGATGATGAGAGTTCTTTTCTTCTTCTTCGATGGAGCACCAATGGCTTCCTTTCCTTTCCTTTTTGAAGCAGATCGAATCGGAGATTTCACTCGAATTTCTCCATTGCCTTGGACAGTTCTTGCGACGCATCTTCGTTAACATCTTCAAACCTACCACCATCTTATCACACGGTCGAACACAAAATGTTTGTGGCGGTTCAATGTTCATGTGTCGAAGATCTTGGTCACTGAGACCAGGATAAGGCAATTGTCCTTTGTCTTTTGACATTGCTCGTACATATGGAAGAGAATAGTGTGCGGGAGAGAGAACTTCCGTCCCGAGTTGATCGCGTACATCAACTTTGCTTCGTAAAGAGACACGAAGTCTTTGACGTAGACTTCGATCCGAGACAGTTGATCACAATCTTATGAAGCACAATGTTGATGGCATTCATCCTGGAATAGGTAATTTTCTTCTCTACGTCCCTATCTTTGACAAGTTCCAGAGTAGTACGAGCAGATGAGACTTTGATTGGTAGATAACGTCCTCGTTCAACTCCAACTATGTCCGCCAAAATATTCACATTAACCACATAGACTTGGTCTCGTACACTGAATGAAATTCTATTCGCATACAAAAAGCTAAGATTTGAATAAAAATAAGCGGTCAGTTGAGCATACCTGTCCGTAGAGTCAGAGCAAAACGTCTCAAGTTGAAGCAAATTCAACTTCTCTCTTAAGTTCATGTTGATGGCATCTAGGAAGTCAAAATCGACACTTCTAGGGTTTATCACCCCTCTTTCAACAGCCTGAAATACACATTTTCCCGATCCTTGGACTTAAACAAATCCATCCGATTTCCTTTCACCTTTGCCGCCACACCCATTTTGGGTTGAAATTCAAGGAACATTCTGTCATCATCGTTCCCTTCAATCAGATTTTGTCTCGGCATACGAGGGTCACTTGGAATGTTCGCAAGTGCCTCCTCCGCCCTTCCTTTCGGAGCAATTCCCAATTCCTCCATTTTCCGCAGAAAAAGATACTCATTCCCATAATTTTTGTCCTTAAGGAATTCATCTATATATTTTAATGAAGTGCCGGTGCTTTTCAACGCACGATAAAGCTTATAGATAAAGGAGGGTCTTTGGACTCTTACTGGGTCGGCATCCTCGATTATCTCTTCTTCCAGATGTTGACTCGCACCTTGTGGGGCAGGAGGTGTTGAATGACATGGAGGAGAGCGAATCGGACTTTGTCGCCGACTTGATAAGTCTTCTTCCTCGCAAGATCGAAGTGAGTCTGGTCCCTTCTCCATTCTTTGTGGTCCCCGTTTGCGATTCTTGATGATTTTCTCGAAGAATACATCTTTCTTTGTCGATTGGAAGATTCCTTCACTTGCTTTCCCAAGAAAAAAATGACCACTTTCTCGAAGATGAACGGAAATAGAAACAGATCGGGAGGAGAGTTATTTTTAGGGTTTTGAAGATTTGGGCGAAGAAAACTGTATATATATATATAACTCGTTTTGAAAAGGGAAGTTCAACGGTACAAGGAAAGTGTACGAACACTTCTTTTCAAAATCAATAACTCGCTAAAATTAATCCCTTTTTTTAAAAAAAAAAAAAAAAAAAAAAAAGAGACAAGTTTTCGAATTTCACACGGATTATAGAATAACCGAACGAAAGATCGTACCTTTCGAGTTTAGATAACTAAACGAGAATTCGTACCTTTTCGATAAAATAGCAACTTACGCCTATAGCCATGCACGTCCGAGTCCGAGGGTTTAAAGTCCGAGAGATTAGAGTCTTAGAGTTGGTGAGTCTCTAGACTTTAACTTCTTCAAGCTTCAAAATGTTGAGTCTTGAACGGATAAAGTCGAATTGATTTTTCTCCGAAGGCTTTGTGAATATATCCGCTAGTTGACTTTTTGAATCAACAAATTGAATCGAGATTTCTCCATTTTGAATGTGATCTCTAATGAAGTGATGTCGAATCTCAATATGCTTTGCTCTTGAATGAAGGATTAGATTTTTGGTGAGATTGATCGCACTGGTGTTGTCACATTTGATTTCTGTGCATGAGTCTTTAATCCTAAAGTCTTGTAGCTGTTGTTTTATCCATAGAATTTGCGAACAGCAGCTTCCAAGAGCTACATACTCTGCTTCTGTTGTTGAGAGAGCTACAGTGCTTTGCTTCCTCGAAAACCAAGATACTGTCCTGTTTCCAAGCAAGTTGACAAGTTCCCGAAGTGCTCTTTCTATCGACTACGCAACCGGCCAGATCTCGCATCTAAGTAACCTAGAAGATTAAAGTCTCCTTCTTGGGATACTAGAGACCGATGCTTGAAGATGAGGCAACGTATTTGATAACACGTTTTGCAGCACCGAGATGGGATTCTCTAGGATCCGATTGAAACCTAGCACGGATGCAAACACTAAACAAAATATCGGTCTAGAAAGCAAAGTAAGATAAAGAAGTGAACCGATCATGCTCCCTGCATGCAGCTTTTGATCTACTTTCTTCCCTTCTTCATCCTTGTCTATCTTATGAGAACATGACATTGGTATGTCAGTCTTTTGCACTTTTCCAATCCAAACCTTTTGACAAGATCATTTGCATATTTTTCTTGATGAATAAAAGTTCCTTCCTTCATTTGTTTCACTTGGAGTCCAAGAAAGAATGTTGATTCTCCCATCATACTCATTTCAAACTCATCCCGCATAGACTTAGAAAATTTCTTGCATAGACTTTCATTAGGTGATCCAAAAATAATATCGTCCACATATATTTGAACAAGTAAAAAGCTTTTGTTTTCCTTTTTGATAAACAAAGTAGTATCTACTTTACCTTTGACAAAATCATTCGTAATAAAAACTTACTTAGTCCTGTCGTACCTGTGCTCGAGGTGCTTGCTTTAAACCATACAAGGCCTTTTTCGCCCAAGATCGAGTCTCGGCTTCTTTGGGTCTTCAAACCCAGGTGGTTGTTCCACATAAACTTCCTCATGGATAAATCCATTTAGGAACGCACTTTTGACGTCCATTTGGAATAACTGAAATTTTTATAACAAGCAAACGCAAGTAATAGTCGAATAGCTTCTAACCTTGCAACTGGTGCGTAAGTCTCGTCATAGTCTATTCCTTCTTCTTGCGTATATCCTTTGGCCACGAGTCTTGCTTTATTTCGTACGACTTTTCCTTCTTCATTCATCTTGTTCCTGAATACCCATTTGGCTCCAATAACAGTTTTACCTTTTGGTTTAGATGTTAATTCCCGACATCATTGATGTTGAACTGTCTCGAGTTCTTCTTGCATAGCTTCGATCCAAATTTCATCGATAAAGCTTCTTCTATGCTTTTTGGTTCAATTTCAGAAATGAGAGCCACAAAGACTAGATTCTTCACGCCTTTTTGATCTGGTGCGGATTGATTTCGCCAATAATGAGATCTTTGGGATGACTGGATTTATGCTTCCAGTTACTAGTTGATTTGCCTGGTTGATGATTTCTTTCTTTATTTGAATCTTCATGAGTATCTTGATGTTGGACTTCCAGAGTCTGAGATGCTTCTTGAGTTGTAGACTTTGGAAGATCTAGAGAGGGTTCGACTCTTCATACCGAGTCCGGGCTCGGATTCATCTAGCGTTGAGTCTTAGAATTTGACGTTCATTGATTCCTCCACAGATCGGCTTTTCTTGTTGTAGACTCGTAGGCTTTGCTTGATGAAGAATATCCAAGGAAGATGCCTTCATCTGATCTTTCTTCAAACTTACCAACTCAATCATTTGCATTTTTCAAAATAAAGCATTTGCAACCAAACACATGAAAGTATGAAACAATAGACTTCTTACCTTTGAATAATTCATAGGGGTTTTCTCTAAAATAGGTCTTAGAAAGACTCTATTTATAATATAGCAAGCAGTTGAAACAACTTTCGCCCAAAATCGTGAAGAAATTTTACTTTCAATTAAAAGTGTTCTAGCCATTTCTTGAAGAGATCTATTCTTTCTTTCCACAACTCCATTTTGCTCGGAGTATATGGAGAGGAAAACATATGATTAAAACCAGATTTATCACAAAATTTCGTAAAATCTTGATTCTCAAATTCACTTCCATGATCTGTTCTTATACTTGAGATTACACATCCTTTTTCATTTTGAACCTTTTTAGCAAATTTCTCAAAGTACGAAAAGGTTTCGACTTACTTGCAAGAAAATATACCAGGTAAAGCGAGAATAGTCATCCACGATTACTAGACAATATTTCTTACCTCCAATGCTCGGGTTCTTGTTGGTCCGAAGAGATCCATATGAAGCAATCGTAGTACATGATTAGTAAAGACATGATTTATTGGCTTAAATGAATTTCTTACTCGCTTTCCCTAATGCATGGAGTGCATAAATCGACTTTTGGTATGGCAATTTAGATAGACCTCGAACAAGCTTCTTTGATGAGATTTTGGCTAATTGCTTCATGTTGACATGTGTTGGAGAAATCTTTCCAGAATATTTTGAAGCCGACAAAACGTTTCTTTTAGTCTAAAGTCCTGGATGTTTGGAGACCGTCGCTTTAAAGTCCGAAGACTTTGTTCTCTCAAGACTCAAGACCCAAGACTCAAGACTCAAAGACTTAAGACTCAGGACTTAAGACTTAAGTCTATTCTCACCGTCGTCTTTCTAATCCAAAGTGACGAAGGAAATCCAAAGCCGAGGTTTATGGTTGAGGATTCGATCCTATCTTCCGGGAATAGATTCTTTGGTTGGATAATCATTTCGGATTCTTTAATTCTTATCTAAGATCGATTAAAGATCCGATGGTCGACGAAACAATCTTGGAATATTCTATTCTTGGAAACCGAGATCCCGATTGTATGGGCGAACAGATTGATGGGCTATCATCGATTCCTTAAATAGCTCGGATGATCTTCTTGATTGATTCCGTCCAAACGGGTAGATTGGAGGAATTCCTTTGGTAAGTGCCAACGGATGATGGCATGAAGGAGTATAAAAGGAAGACGTCTAGCTGTTTTAAGTGTGTGATCGATAGAAAAATTTCAGAGTCTGAAGACCCTTGATTGTTAGTTGAGATCGAGCGAAATTGTATACAGAGAGTGTTTATACTGGTGACACCTTGAGTGAGTGTGGTAGATCATCTACACCTAGAAATCAAGGAAGATCAACTTTGTAACATCTCTTTGATCATAGTGGAATCCAGCCAATCACTCGCCGCGTAAGAGTGGACGTAGGCTTGAATCAAGCCGAACCACTATAAACCGAGCGTTCAATTCTCTCTTTCCCTTACTCGCCTTACGATTAAATTTTTAATTGTTGCAAATCCTCTAATTGCTTAAATATCGTACAAGTTTCGAGAAAATTTTTGTACACCTATTCACCCCCTCTAGGTACTCGCACTAGCTATTTCAATTGGTATCGAGCTCGTGTTCTTACTTTGTTTGAAGTGTTTTACTTCGAGTAAAAGATCCATGGCTAGTATGCTAGCACCGTGGCTGATGGAGGGGCAAAGCAATACCAGACCTCCCTACTTCGATGGAAAGGATTACAACATCCGGAAGAACAAGATGAAAGCTTTCCTACGATCAAAGGATCCTCCGGAATGGGACGTTGTGGAAAGAGGAATCACCCGCCGCTGCATCAATCTCTCCGAAAGAGGGAAAGAAACCGTTGAAGCCAGCGGAATGTCTCAAGAAGAATTAAACAAGAGACAAGCACTCGATGCAAAAGCGATTTATTCTTTATATTGTGCTTTATCACCAACTGAATATACAGAATATCTTCTTGTGTTACAGCAAAAGAAGTCGGGGACAGTTACATATCACTTATGAAGGACAGACGAGTGAAGGAGACCAGAATTAACATTCTTCTTGGTCAATATGAATCCTTCAAAATGAAATCAGGAGAATCTATAACTCGACATGTTTAGTCGTTTTACGATATTGTCAATGGTCTTGAGAATCAAGGACAAAAATTTCTGATCCCATGAAGGTGAACAAGCTTCGCGTGGACTCTCCAAGGATTGGAATCATATAAAGACTTCAATAAGAGAGACGCAAAGAATCATGCCATTATCTCGAGACGAACCGATTGGAACTCTTGGTCTTACGAAGTGGAACGAATTAATGAAGACGAAGATCCAAGAGGTAAGAAATCAATTGCACTAAAATCAAATGATGATTCCGATGATGCAGATTCTGAAGATGATATGGATGATGAGGAGCTCGCCCTCATGATAAGAAGATTCAGAAAACTGAATAGAAAAGGCAGAAGGTTCATTCC
The DNA here is from genome assembly GCA_017140325.1 of Eucalyptus leucophloia subsp. euroa. NCBI lineage: Eukaryota > Viridiplantae > Streptophyta > Magnoliopsida > Myrtales > Myrtaceae > Eucalyptus > Eucalyptus leucophloia. The sequence goes on along the minus strand of CM029477.1, from coordinate 541,306 downwards.
AAAGAAACAGAAGTTTTCGAGACAGCAGACCAAGTCTGTTGATGATGTGGAACCAAACAAAGATGTAGTCTCGCCGAGTGTAAAAAGAAGGGACACATCAGACCCAACCGTCCTCTTCGAAAAAGAAAAGAGGAAAAGTTGAGAAGTCTCGAAAAGCTCTCAAAGCCGAGACCGGAGCGACACAGAGTGTGAAGAGAGTGATGAGGAATATGCCAACCCGTGTCTAATGGCACAATCGACTCGACACGGATCGACTGATCGACTGACAAAGTGAATTTGAGGTAAGTGATTATAAAATCCCTGTCAAAGTCTCTAAATATATTGATGAGTTATGTTTCAGTCTTAAGACTTCTCTTAAAAAGATTTCCGAACTTAAAAAGGAAAACTCAGTTTTAAAACAAAAGGAAAATACTTTAGAAGAAAAGGTAAAAAATTTAGATTTGAAAGTTTCTACTCTTAAAGAGAGTGAAGACAATCTTTCAAAAGAAAATGCTTTCTTAAAAACTGATTTATCAAATATTTCAAAGAAATTTTCAATAGGGTCCGAAAAACTTGAAAAAGTTCTTTCAATCCAAAGACCTTACTTCAATAAGTCGGGTCTAGGTATGACAGCTGAAACAATTCCTTTGATTGATTTTCCGAAAGTAAAAGAAAGAATTAAGAAAAGACCATCGAGAGAGGCTTATAGAAATCATTTTAAAAGAGTTTTTGTAAAACCCGTAGGTCGAAATGCCTTAAGGTGTTCTAAGTGTAATAGTCAGATCATTTTGAAAAAGAGTGTCCTATGGTTTGGAAGCCTCGTTAAGAGAGTATGGCCTAATAATGCTCATCCTACTAACACCAAAGGACCCAAGAAAATTTGGGTACCAAAGAAAGCTTGAGACTCTCTTTTGAATGCAGTGTCTCTGTCAAAAGAAGGTAAAGTGGTATCTTGACAGCGGATGCTCAAGACACATGACAGGAGACTCAAATTGTTTCGTAAAGCTTATTCAAGTAAATGGTGGAAAAGTTTCATTCGGAGGAAATAGCAAAGGAAGCATTGTGGGATTCGGAACGTGAAAATTGGAAATCTCACAATAAGCAATGTCTCTCTAGTGGAAGGACTCAACTATAATCTACTCAAAGATTAGCCAATTGTGTGATACTGGTTACAAGATCTCCTTTCAAGAAGGCATATGTTCTGGAATTAGCAAAGATTCGACTCGTCTTTCATGGGTCGAAGGCATGGAAACATCTATCTCCTTGATGTAAAGCCAAATGAAGATCAATGCTTAATCTCAATTCAAGATGAAGCAGTTTTATGGCACAGAAAACTTGGCCATATCAACAAGAAGCAATTAGCCAAAATCTCTTCAAAGCAGCTTGTTCGAGGGCTACCTAAATTGCCTTACCAAAAGTCTCGACTTATGTACTCCATGCATTCCGGGGAAAGCAGGTAAGAAATTCATTTAAGCAAATAAATCATGTATCTACTAATCATGCACTGCGCTTGCTTCATATGGATCTCTTCGGACCAACAAGAACCCGAGCATTGGAGGTAAGAAATATTGTCTAGTAATTGTAGACGATTACTCTCGTTTTACTTGGGTATATTTTCTTGCAAATAAATCAGAAACCTTTTCGTACTTTGAGAAGTTTGCTAAAAAGGTTCAAAATGAAAAAGGATGTGCTATTTCTAGCATAAGAACAGATCATGGAAGTGAATTTGAAAATCAAGATTTTACGAGATTCGTGATAAATCTGGTGTTAATCACATGTTTTCCTCTCCATATACTCCGAGCAAAATGGAGTTGTGGAAAGAAAGAATAGATCTCTTCAAGAAATGGCTAGAACACTTTTAATTGAAAGTAAAATTTCTTCACGATTTTGGGCTGAAGTCTGTTTCAACTGCTTGCTATATTATAAATAGAGTCTTTCTAAGACCTATTCTTGAGAAAACCCCCTATGAATTGTTCAAAGGTAAGAAGCCTATTGTTTCATACTTTCATGTATTTGGTTGCAAATGCTTTATTTTGAAAAATGCAAATGATCGAGTTGGTAAGTTCGAAGAAAGATCGATGAAGGTATCTTCCTTGGATATTCTACATCAAGCAAAGCCTACGTAGTCTACAACAAGAAAAGCCGTATGTGGAAGAATCAATGAATGTAAAATTCCAAGACTCGTGCAAGATGAATCCAAAGCAAGACTCGCACGAAGAGACCGAACCCGCTCTAGATCTTCAAATGTCTACATCTCAAGAATCATCTCGTAGTCGGAAGACCATCATCAAGACGCTCATGGAGAATCAAATAAAGAAAGAGATCATCAACCTGGAAAATCAATCGCAACCGGAAGCACAAATCCAGTCATCCTAAAGATCTTATTATTGGTGAACTTGATGAAGGAATCCGTACCAGATCAAAAAGGCATGAAGAATCTAGTGTCGTGGGCTCTCATCTCGAAATTGAACCAAAAAGCATAGAAGAAGCTTTATCCGATGAAAGCTGGATCGAAGCTATGCAAGAAGAGCTCAGACAGTTCGACATCAATGATGTCTGGGAATTGACATCTAAACCAAAAGGTAAAACCGTTATTGGAACCAAATGGGTATTCAGGAACAAGATGGACGAAAAGGAAAAGTCGTACGAAACAAAGCAAGACTCGTGGCCAAAGGCTATACGCAAGAAGAAGGAATAGACTATGACGAGACATATGCACCAGCTTGCAAGGTTTCAATCAGATCCTAGAGAATCACATCTCATTGCTGTGAAGCGTATTATCAAATACGTTGCTTCATCTTCAAGCATCGGTCTTTGGTATCCAAAGAGGGGAGACTTTAATCTTCTAGGATACTCAGACGCAGATCTGGCCGGTTGCAGAGTCGATAGAAAGAGCACTTCTGGAACTTGTCAGCTACTTGGAAACAGGATGTTGTCTTGGTTTTCAAGGAAGCAAAGCACCGTAGCTCTCTCAACGACGTAAGCGGAGTATGTAGCTCTTGGAAGCTGCTGTTCGCAAATTCTATGGATAAAACAACAGCTACAAGACTTTGGCATTGAAGACTCATGCACGTAAATCAGATGTGACAACACCACAAGCGATCAATCTCACCAAAAATCCAATCCTTCATTCAAGAGCAAAGCATATTGAGATTCGTCATCACTTCATTAGAGATCACATTCAAAACGGAGAAATCTCAATTCAATTTGTTGATTCAAAAAGTCAACTAGCGGACATATTCACAAAGCCTTTGGAGAAGAATCAATTCGACTTCATCCGCTCAAGACTCAACATTTTGAAGCTTGAAGAAGTTAAAGTCTAGAGACTCACCAACTCTAAAGACTCGATCTCTTAGACTCTAAATCCCGAGACTCAATCATTCATTGCTAAAGACCGTAAGTTGCTATCTAAAAGGTACGAATTCTCGCTTATTCTATCTCAAAAAGGTACGTTCTTTTATAATTCATGTGAAATTTGAAAACTTGTCTTTTTAGAGGAAGTTATTTTTGGCAGTTATTGATTTTGAAAAAGAAAGTGTTCGTACACTTTCCTTGTGCCGTTTAATCTTCTCTTTTCAAATCCGAGGCACATATAAATTCACAGTCATTCTTCCCCCAATTTTCAAAACCCTAAAAAGACACTCTCCTCCCGTTCGTTTCTACTCTCTGTTCATCGTCGAGAAAGTTGTCATTTTTCTTGGGAAAAGCAAGTGAAGGAATCCTCCAATAGACAAAGAAAGATGTCGTCTTCGAGGAAATCATCAAGAATCGCAAAAGGGGACCACAAAGAATGGAGAAGGGACCGACTCACTTCGATCTTATCGAGGAAGAAGACTTTCCAAGTCAGCGACAAAGTCCGATTCGCTCTCCTCCACGTCATTCAGCATCTCCCGACCCACAAGGTGCAAGTCAAAATCTAGAAGAAGACATAATCGAGGATGCCGACCCAAAGAAGAGTCCAAAAACCTCGTTATCTATAAGCTTTATCGTGCGTTGAAAAGCACCGGTTCTTCATTAAAGTATATAGATGACTTTCTTAAGGACAAAAATTATGGGAATGAGTATCTTTTTCTGCGGAAAATGGAAGAGTTGGGAATTGCTCCGAAAGGAAGAGCAGAGGAGGCTCTTGCGAACATTCCTAGTGATCCTCGTATGCCGTGACGTAACCGATTGACGGGAACGATGATGACAAAATGTTCCTTGAATTTAAACCTAGAATGGGTGTGGCTGCAAAGGTGAAAGGAAATCGGATGGATTTGTTTAAATCCAAGGATCGGAAAAAGTGTATCTAAGGCTGTTGAAAAGAGGGGTAATCAACCCTAGAAGTGTCGACTTTGACTTCCCGGATTCCATCAACTTGAACTTAAGGGAGAAGTTGAATTTGCTTCAACTTGAGACTTTTTGCTCGACTCTACAGACGGGTATGATCATCTGACCGCTTACTTCTATTCAAATCTTAGCTTTTTGGATGCGAATAGAATTTCATTCAAAGTGTCCGAGACCAAGTCTATGTAGTAGATGTGAATATGTTGGCGGACATAATTGGAGTTAAAAGGGGACGTTATCTCCCAATCAAAGTCTCATTTCCGCCGGCGCTACTACTCGGATCTTGTCAAAGATAGGGATGTAGATAAGAAAATTATCTATTCCAGGATGAATGCAATCAACATTGTGCTTCACAAGATTGTGATCAATTGTCTCGATCGAAGTCTACGTCAAAGACTTTCGTGTCTTTCTCCGAAGCTAAGTTGATGTATGCGATCAACTCAGAAGGAAATTTTCTCTCCCGCACACTATCCTTTTCCACATGTACGAGAAAGTGTCAAAAGACAAAGGACAATTGCCTTATCCCGGTCCGGGTGACCAAGATCTTCGACATCCGAATATTGAACCGCCACATACTTTTTGTGTTCGACCGTGTGACAAGATGGTGGTAGGGTTGAAAATGTTAATGAAGATGCGTCGAAAGAACTCTCTAAGGCAATGGAGAAATTCAAGGTGAAATCTCCAGTCCAAACCGCTTCAAAAAGGAAAGGGAAGGAGGCCATTGGTGTCTCATCGAAAAGGAGAAAAAGAACTCTTATCCCGGAGGATGAGGATGAAGATGAAGATGATGAAGATCCCACTATTCCCGCACCGACAAGAACAAGACGTTCGTGTCTTATCCGACGTAACTTCAGCAGAGAAGAGAGAAAGAAGAATGTAAAGAGAAGGAGAAAGAAGTTGAGGAAGAAGGAGAAGAAGAAAAAGAACGGTCCGCCGACAAACGGAGGGAAGGGAACTCAAAAGCATGATCATCACTCTTCCCCTCTCGATGTCCTAGTGACATGGGGGAGTTAGTGAGCAAGAGAGGTCTACACCTCATGCATGTCTGAAGATCTACGACAATCTCCGAAGACCCGAAGAAGTTCAGGTCTCTCCATTGCCCGAAGAAGGTGGTACGTCGATTCGAAATCCGCCGATCGTACGTAAGCGCCATCGTCCGCCGAGAAAGTCAATGCCGATACGACGGATAATTCTCGCAGATCTTCGCAGTATCATGAATATTCTTCTGGAAATGCGTAACCAGATATATGTTCTGGACTGTGAAATCCAAGCTTTAAAGCATGCTGGACAAGAATCTTCAGTCTCTTTGGAAGATAAATTCAAAGACCTCGCTCAACAACTCCAAGCCAATGCCAAGGGAGAAGAGGTAGCTCGTCCGCGAGAAGACCGAAGAAGCTTGAAGGAGTAGTCCAGTCCATTGGGGACTTCCGGATCGTGCGCATTCCCAAGCAGACATGACTCCTTTCTCACCCTTTTCAATGCCGACAAAAAGGGGGAGAATCAATTTGAACTTTCATTTTTTTAATCTTTGACCTTTGTGGTTATGTTTATGACTTGAGAACTTGAACTTGGGTGTGAACTTGACGAATTGATCGGATTTGATTATGAACTTGACTGGTTGCACTTATTCAAGTGTTGTTATGTTGTTATGTGGTGTTTCTCATGAAAGACTAACCAATTTTCTCGTGGATGCGTAGTCCGGTTGTTTTATTAATCTTTATGAGTTAGCCATATTACTTGAGAAATGTTTTGCGGTGTCAAAGTTGTTCAAATCTTCAAGAAAGTTTTGTCACCATCAAAAAGGGGGAGATTGTTGGAGAAATCTTTCCAGAATATTTTGAAGCCGACAAAACGTTTCTTTTAGTCTAAAGTCTGGATGTTTGGAGACCGTCGCTTTAAAGTCCGAAGACTTTGTTTCTCTCAAGACTCAAGACCCAAGACTCAAGACTCAAAGACTTAAGACTCGGGACTTAAGACTTAAGTCTATTCTCACCGTCGATCTTTCTAATCCGTTGACGAAGGAAATCCAAAGCCGAGGTTTATGGTTGAGGATTCGATCCTATCTTCTCGGAATAGATTCTTTGGTTGGATAATCATTTCGGATTCTTTAATTCTTATCTAAGATCGATTAAAGATCCGATGGTCGATTTAAACAATCTTGGAATATTCTATTCTTGGAAACCGAGATCCCGATTGTATGGGCGAACAGATTGATGGGCTATCATCGATTCCTTAAATAGCTCGGATGATCTTCTTGATTGATTCCGTCCAAACGGGTAGATTGGAGGAATTCCTTTGGTAAGTGCCAACGGCTATGATGGCATGAAGGAGTATAAAAGGAAGACGTCTAGCTGTTTTAAGTGTGTGATCGATAGAAAATTTCGAGTCCAAGACCCTTGATTGTTAGTTGAGATAAGAGCGAAATTGTATACAGAGAGTGTTTATACCTGGTGACACCTTGAGTGAGTGTGGTAGATCATCTACACCTAGAAATCAAGGAAGATCAACTTTGTAACATCTCTTTGATCATAGTGGAATCCAGCCAATCGGCCGTCGCGTAAGAGTGGACGTAGGCTTGAATCAAGCCGAACCACTATAAACCGAGCGTTCAATTCTCTCTTTCCCTTACTCAGTCTTACGATTAAATTTTTAATTGTTGCAAATCCTCTAATTGCTTAAATATCGTACAAGTTTCGAGAAAATTTTTGTACACCTATTCACCCCCTCTAGGTACTCGCACTAGCTATTTCAACATGGCCAAGCTTTCTGTGCCATAGGACTGCTTCATCTTGAATTGAAATTAAGCATTGATCTTCATTTGGTTTTACATCAAGGAGGTAAATATTTCCATGCCTTCGACCCATGAAAGACGAGTTGAGTCTTTGCTAATTCCAGAACATATGCCTTCTTGAAAGGAGATCTTGTAACCGTATCACACGGTTGGCTAATGCTGAGAAGATTGTAGTTGAGTCCTTCCACTAGAGAGACATTGTTTATTGTGAGATTTCCAATTTTCACATTTCAAATCCCACAATGCTTCATTTGCTGTTTCCTCCAAATGAAACTTTTCCACCATTTACTTGAATAAGCTTTATGAAGCAATTTGAGTCTCCTATCATGTGTCTTGAGCATCCGTTGTCAAGATACCACTTTACATTCTTTTGACAGAGACCCGCATTCAAAAGAGAGTCTCAAGCTTTCTTTGGTACCCAAATTTTCTTGGGTCCTTTGGCGTTAGTAGAATGAGCATTATTATGCCATACTTTCTTAACTGTGCTTCCAAACCATAGGACACTCTTTTTCAAAATGATCCGATGTTACATTTTGAACACCTTAAAGCATTTCGACCTACAGACTTTACAAAAACTTTCTTGAAATGATTTTTGTAAGCCTCTCTCGACGGTCTTTTCTTAATTCTTTCTTTTACTTTCGGAAAATCAATCAAGGGGATAGTTTCTGCTGTCATACCTAGACCAGACTTATTGAAGTAAGGTCTTTGGATTGAAAGAATTTTTTCAAGTTTTTCGGACCCTATTGAAAATTTCTTTGAAATACTTGATAAGTCAGTTTTTAAGAAAGCATTTTCTTTTGAAAGTTTATCTTCATTCTCTTTAAGAGTAGAAACATTCAAGTCTAAACTTTTCACTTTTTCTTCTAAAATATTTTCCTTTTGTTTTAAAACTGAGTTTTTCTTTTTAAGTTCGGAAATCTTTTTGAGAGAAGTCTTAAGACTAAACATAGTTCATTAATGTATTTAGAGACTTTGACAGGGATTTTATAATCACTTACCTCAAATTCACCGTCCGAGTCGATCAGTCCGAGTCCGATTGCGCCATCGACACACGGGTTGGCATATTCCTCATCACTTTCTTCACACTCGTATTGCTCCGTGTTTCGGCTTTAAGAGCTTTTCGAGACTTCTCAAACTTTCTCTTTTCTTCTTCGAAGAGGACAGTTGGGTCCGATGTGCCCCTTTTTCTTACACTCAAAGCAAACTACATCTTTGTTTGGTTCCTCATTATCAACAAACTTGGTTTGCTGTTTTTGAAAACTTTGTTTCTTTGAGTTGAACCTTCTTCCTTTTCTATTGAGCTTTCGAACCTTCTAATCATAAGAGCAAGCTCCTCATCGTCCGATCTTCTTGGGAATCTGTATCATCGAATCATCGTTAGATTTTAATGCGATGGATTTCTTACCTCTTGGATCTTCGTCTTCATTAATTCGTTCCACTTCGTAAGATGAAGAGTTCCAATCAGCTCGTCTACGATAATGGCATGATTCTTTGCGTCTCTCTTATTGAAGTCTTTATATGATTCCAATCCTTGGAGAGTCTACGCAGTAGCTTGGTCACCTTCATAGGATCAGAAATTTTCTGTCCTTGATTCTCAAGACCATTGACAATATCTGTAAAACGGCTAAACATGTCAGTTATAGATTCTCCTAGTTTCATTTTAAAGGATTCATATTGACCAAGAAGAATGTTAATTCTGGTCTCCTTCACTCGATCTGTCCCTTCATAAGTGATATGTAATCTGTCCCGCACTTCTTTTGCTGTAACACAAGAAGATATTCTGTTATATTCGGTTGGTGACAAAGCACAATATAAAGAATAAATTGCTTTAGCATCGAGTGCTTGTCTCTTGTTTATCTCTTCTTGAGACATTCCGCTGGCTTCAACAGTTTCTTTCCCTCTTTCGATATCGATGCAGCAAAGTAGGAGTGATTCCTTTTTCCACCACATCCCATTCCGGAGGATCCTTTGACCGTAGAAAAGCTTTCATCTTGTTTTTCCAGATGTTGTAATCCTTTCCATCAAAGTAGGGTGGTCTGGTATTGCTTTGCCCTTCCACCAGCCCTGGTGCTAGCATACTCGCCATGGATCTTTTACTCAAGTAAAACACTTCAAATAAAGTAAGAACACGAGCTCGATACCAAATGATATAGCAAGTACGAGTACCTAGAGGGGGTGAATAGGTATATAAAAATTTTCTTGAAGATTGCACAATACTTAGACAGTTGAAGGATTTGCAATAATTAAAAATCAATCGTAAGACTGAGCAAGGGAAAGAGAGAATTGAACACGCGGTTTTATAGTGGTTCGGCTTGATTCAAGCCTACGTCCACTCTTCTGCACTGACAGCTGATTGGCTGGATTCCACTATAATCAAAGAGATGTTACAGTGTTGATCTTCCTTGATTTCTAGGTGTAGATGATCTACCACACTCGCTCAAGGTGTCATCAAGTATAAACACCCTCTCGTGTATACAATTTCGCTCGAACAAAAGATCGACTAACAATCAAGGCTCTTTAGACTCGGAATTTTTCTATCGATCACACCCTTAAAACAACTAGAACGTCTTCCTTTATACTCATTTATGCCATCATAGCCGTTGGCACTTACCAAAGGAATTCCTCCAATCTACCCGTTGGACGGAATCAATCAAGAAGATCATCCGAGCTAATTAAGGAATCGATGATAGCCCATCAATCCTGTTCGCCCATACAATCAGGATCTTGGTTTCCAAGAATAGAACATTCCAAGAATATTTCGTCGACCATCGGATCTTCAATTGATCTTAGATAAGAATCAAAGAATCCGAAATATCTATCCAACCAAAGAATCTATTCCAAAGGATAGGATCGAATCCTCAACCATACACTTCGGCTTTGGATTTCCTTCGTTACTGGATTAGAAAGACTGTCAGTGAGAATAGACTTGAGTCTTGAGTCTTGAGTCTTGAGTCTTGAGTCTTGAGAATACAAAGTCTTCAGACTTTAAACTGTCGGTCTTCAAATATCCAGACTAGACTGATATAAATGTTTTGTCAGCTTCAAAATATTCTGGAAAGATTTCTCCAACAAGAAGTAGTGCACCCCCTCCTAAGAACACAGCATGCTTCAAGGGGGACATGCCACTTTCTTTCATGTCGTCATTTATTACACGTAGAAAATGGTTAAGTGAATTTGTTCCACTTGCAGAGCACAAACCGATGATCGAGAGAATTCATGCCTTTCTTTTTGTCTTAGAGAGCGATTTTGGATAGAGATCGTCTCAAGATTCACCACTTCACCGAATGTTGCATTTGCGCAAGCAAGCACCACGAAAAACGTTTGCGTGATCGAGAGAGGAAGAGAGAGTCGCCGATAATTAGGATTTCGACATTTTTGCTCATGGAACTGCGAGACCATGTGAAAGACAAAGATCCATTGATTTTGCAATCATTAAGGGGTGCCTCTTACGACTCCCGTTGACATTTCAAGGGGAGCATGAATTTTATATGTGTAGCCAAGAATTTTGCGTCTCTTGTGAATCCAATTCATTGAAATTTCCTTTCAGGGAAGATGGTTAATCTCTAAAATGATTGGTAGGAATGACAATTATAAAGCTAATTAGGTTTTTCCCACACTCGTTGAGATAGGACTTTTATATTAACGCACATAGAGCCCATAGTCCAGATTTATTAGGTAATTTTTAAAGTCATTTAACCTCGTTTTCATTTATAATCAACAAAATCAACTTCGCACTTTTAGTTTTACACAGGTGTTTCTTAACACTATTTTTTTTTTTATACCAAGAAAGATTACGGCGGGTCGACTCTTTAAGATACAAATGTTAATGTTCTTGCTTAAATAGCTGAATGCAAATTTACAAGAACCTATTGCTCGTTACCATAAAAATAACTGTACTTTCCTTCATCCTTGATAGGAGAAAGTTTAGTCAGTCATGCGTTTAATCAGTGAGTTGCAATTTATGGATATCAATCACATGTATACTTCACTAAAATTATAAATAGTTAGTATTAACGTCTGCAACCTACCAGTTCCTCCAACCAGAGATGAAGACGATCATGAACCTCGTTATAATTTCAATAGGTTGGAAATTAACTTAACTATGAGGTCACTGATCGCCTTCACTGATCGCCTTTTCTTTGCCTCAGCTTAAAAATCTTCGGTTAATGAGATAGAAGGCATATGAGACCCAACTCCAAGAAGCATAACTTTTTTCAATTATATCCAAAATCATTTGATTATGGAATTTCTTAATCATCCAGAAGTGTGAATTGTATTGTGGTGTAGGTCATTCAATCATCACGCCAAAACGGTATCAACCCGCTTCTGATTGTGTCATAAATTTGACATGTTATTAGAATGCCAACAAAGAGTGATACATTGAAAATCTAAGAGTCAAGATAAAATTTTTCAATTCAAGAAAAGACAGAAAGCTGTTGCAAACGACTCGGCTTTATAAAATTCAATTCGAGAAGAGCAAAAAGAGTTGTTGCAAACGACTTGGCTACGATGGTTACTCAGCCACATGGGTTTCTTCTAGAAAGATAAGATTAAGTGTCATGCCATGATCCTAGATGCCTTCCAACTTTATTGTTAATTCAGCATTCCATGTGGTAGATAAGCCGAAATTCGACAAATTCCCAACCTAAATCGATTTATTTATTTACTTTTTGGACTGGAGTGAATCAAATTGACCGGTCAAAACAGTCACCAGAAATTGAAATAAAATGCGTGAACCCAAAAAGAAAGAAAAAAGAAGGATTCTTGCTGTGGATGGTGTCCGCTGTGTTCCGACCATATCGAGAATTTAAAGATCTCACAAAAAAAAAAATCTGCTAAAAAAACGATGTCTGTTGACCGAGCTACAACAATCTGCTGATGAAACTTGATTGAATTTTTTAGACAGAATTGTTCACGTTCTGTTCGTAGAAGATGGTCCACATTCTGGTCTAAGCAATCTGCTGATGAAACTTGATTTGATTCATTGCATGCAATGCAAACGGTGCCCGACACTTATCACGAAAAATCAAGTTCTGAAGTTTCAGCAATCCCAAGTTTGAGCGAGAGAGATGGCTATTGAAACGGTGTAGAAAGATTTTAGTCATTGCTGCTGCTTTCTTCATTAGCAAGGGGATGATTTAACTATGTTCAGCGCCCATTTTGACAATAAAAATGCTGCAAAAATTGCTTTCCGAAACAATTCCAAAATGTATTAACAAGTTATGTTGGCTTCAAAATAGCAGAATTAGTATTCGTGTCATGTCAAATTCGTGCTTCTTCTCCTTTATTTTCTCTTACATTATCATGTCACCTTAGGTCGTGCATTTATGTCATTTTGTGAATTGATCACTTGTTAGAATGTGGCTTTCATCCCATTGCTCATCATATTTGGCCAATTAATTATTTTGTGACGTCACTGTCTAAGGAGCTCTTCCCGTATATATCACATTGCGGAATAGCATATGTCACATTGCAGAATAGCGTGAGATGTGAGAGAATGGTACTGAATAAAAAAATACATTAATTTACACAAGTACCTAAGCCTAAGATGACATATATTTCATTACAATTTCATTGAGAAATTGGTAAAGTAGACATAGCTTTCATTCAAATCCAAGCCCTAGGATTGAGTATTGAGGGCGGAATTATCCAAAAAGTCATAAACATATTTCACTTTTACCAATTGAATTTATTCAGCTAATTTTGGTCAAAAATCAATGATGGAATCAGCGGCCATCCTATATGGCATAGTTGGCGTTAACATGAATAATTTTTAATAATATTTTAATACTTTTCTTATAATTCCTTTTTATTTTATATTTTCTTTCTCTTTCTTTCTTTCTTTTTTTCCCTACCCTTTTTCCTTTAGCTGATCTCTTGACCTTGGCAATTGGCTAGAGGTGAGGGCTAACGAGAGTGACCTCATCCCTTTCACCAATGGCGAGGGTGAGCCTTGCCAAATCCGACAAGGTGGGACCTCATCTAGTGACAATGAGGGCGAGCCTTGTTGGCCCTTGCCTTTGGCTAGTCATCGACCATTGCTAAGGCTTAGCAATTGGCTAGAGGAAGAAGGGAAGACAAACAAAAAAGAAAAGAGAAAAAAATTGAAAAAAAATAAAATATTACTAAAAATTATGTATATCAACACTGGCCTCATTATATAGGATGGCTAATGTTTATGTCAACATTTCCAACCAAATTTGAATAGATTGGCTCAATTGATAAAAAAATGAAAATGTTTATAACTTAATTGGTACAATTAAAAAGTTTATAACTGAATTAATAAAAGTGCAATAGGCTAAGGACTTTTTGGATTATTTTCCTCTCAATGGAGCTTTGCCTTCTTGATATTTAACAAGAAAATCTTTTAAACTCATGAAGAAGAGAAATAGTAAATTAGAAGTCATAAAATTATCGAATGAAGCAGAATTTAGACTTATAGCTTTTCAGTCAGTTTTTTTAACTTTTCAGTCAATTTTTTAAGTACTAATGTATATTTATTTTAAAATGACTCTATGAAGTAACTTTAGCTATATATCTTGCTGCATATTTGAACCTTAAACTTGCCTGTAATACTTAAATGTACAAGAGTGCAATTGAATATTTCATCGAGTTCATTCAAACCAAAATGCAAGTATCATGCTTGGTTTCAAGGGTCTCGGCTTGTCAATGTGAGTTTTTCCAAGTGCGTGAGTATTACTAGTGTTCTTTGATAAGAATGGAAAATTGAATTGCACTGAAACTTCTTTCGACAACAATATGAGATGAATGTCTTTCTAGGGTTTTTCGACTATAATTTGCTTTCTATTATTTTTGCATTCAATTTGAACTTGTTGACTTCATGAGCTCACAGTTAAATTGATCACTTTTGAATCTTCGGAACTCATTAAATTTGTATGATGATTTTGGTAGAATGGGTACATAGAGGCAACTGTAAGCGAGTGAAGAAGAACATAGTTAGAGTAAGATTCATTGTCCTATTGATTTGCACAACGAGTTATTGTAAGAAAAGAATAAAATACGTCTTTTGACAAAATGGTGAAAAGGAGAGGGACTAATGTTGGATTTATGGGTCATTGTAGATGCATTTGGCTGAAAAACCATCTGATGGAAGGGTAAATGTGCAATTAGATATAAGTTTGGGAGTTTTTTTATGTCATAATAAAAAGTTAAGGGTAAATATATCATAGTGGGCATGGTTGGGAATTTTTAATGTCACTAAAAAAAAGTTCAGGGTAAGTGTATCATGGTAAGTATAGTTTTGAGTTTTTAATGGCCTTTTTTTCTGAAATCTATTAATGTATTAATAAAATTTAACTGTTTTTATAATATCATTATTACTATTCATTATGTAGATTTTATTTAACAACTTTTCTGAAATCTATATCTAATATGTAGATTTTATTATTTATTATTCTCCATTTTATTTATTCTTGTTTTTGTATAGAAATCAAGGGTAAAAGAGAGATTCGGTTAAACAAAGATGAAAATACACTTTTACTCTTAAAAGGCATGTGCATTTCAAGTTCTAATGAAATATAACAAAGAGTTAACAAAGTTTACGGGGACATAGTGCAATAGTTGAATGCTTAGGAATTACCTAAATAGTAAAGTACAGTTTCAGTCCTCTAAGTTATAGCATTTGTGTTTGGCCCTCTAACTTTTATTTTGTTCAATAAAATCCTCAAAAATTTATAATTTGTACATGTTCATACTCTTAAATTTTATTCTATACAACTAATTCCTCTAACTTTCTCAATTTATGCAATTAAAACCTTCGTCTAATTGCTCTTACTAAGTTGTCAAATTAATTAGTGAAGTGACATGTTCACTGTGGTAGAAAATGTTAACATGATGCTAGGGTGGTGTGAAATTAGCATCAAATTAGCAAAAATCAAATTCTGATAAAATAGAAAAAAGAAACTCTAATTTGATAATATTAAGCACATTGGGCAAAAGAAGCGCTTGATTGCACAAACCAAGAGCATTAGAGGATTTGAATGAAGAAAAGAAAACTTAGAGGACCAAACCGTTCAAATTGATAATGATAGAGGGCTTGATTGCATAACATAATAGTTAGATGACCAAATTGCATACATAGTGAAAGATAATTGTCCTTAACCATGACTTAAACTAAACAACTGTCGGATTGCAAATCCATTCTATCATAGTTGTAACAATTACGTAATAACTAATACATGATAACCTTGTCAGCACTCCAGCCAAATTCGCAGTTCAAAAATATAAAATTTGGTTTCTTTTAGCTATATAAAATCATATTGCTTTGACAAGGAATCCCCATTTCAGGTGGATAGACGGTCCAGGAAATATTTCGTTAACTTTATAAATTGTGTGAGGCGTAATTGGAATCAATAGTGGATGCACAAAACATAATAGTATTTTAACTCGAGCACACGAAGAGTGATCAAATTTGACGTCGGTAAATCTCCCACATTAGTTCCTTCTCTACTCAAAGTAAGTTATCATGGGGTTTAGATTCATAAATATGGCAACATAGCTAACTAAATAGAATCATTCGCGTTCCGACGTCAGAAGTCTCCGATGACCCAAACCAACTTAGTCATATTTTAAACTAATTGTGGACCGTTACTTCTCGCAACAAATTACCCACTTCCACATCCAATAAATATATTATCTCTTACTTTACAGCAGAATAAGAAACTCCAACAAAAGTGCCACACTGTCTGGAGTTTTTTGAAAAAAAAAAAACAAACAAACAAACAAACGAGTATGTTTTTAATGCTATTTTTGTTTTGTGGATAAAAGAAAAGAAAAAAAAATAAGTGTACTAGAAGTTCTAAAACTTATCACAAAAATGCAATTGAATTCTAAAATTTTGAAAAAGTATAATTAAGTTCTAAAACTTATCAAATTGATACGATCAAGCCTTTTTATTAACTTCATCCAACATGAACCAAAAAATACAAATGTGACTTTTTTTATACTATTTTCTCTTTCCTACATGACATTGATGTTGCTAAACATGAAACATAAGGCTAAAACAATATTGTTTTTGTCTAAATCCTATTTTCAACCTAAATTTTAGTTAAATAAGATTAAAATTTTAAAAAAAAGACTAAAATGAAAAAGAGAACAGAGGGGAAAAAAAAAAAAAAACAAGTGAGGGCTTGCAACCCTCATTGCCACTACCCATCAATGCTAGAAAGGGCCAATGATGGTCATGTGATGGCCAGCAAGAGTCGCCGGGGCTTGAGTTGTGGTTGATGACTCTCTCTGACCACAATCACCTAGATAGAGTGAGGGTCATTGGCCCTCTCCTGCTCTGTGAGGGTTGCCGGCCACTTATCAGTGAGGGTGTGGCAGCGGTGGTGACGGCGCGGCAATGAGGGCTTGCATGGTTTTTTTTTTTTTTTTTTTTTGTCCATTTTCTCTTTTGTAAATTTTTCTTATCTTATAATCTAATTTAACTAACATTTGGTTTAAAAAATAAGAAATGGATCATAATGATGGCATTTTAGGCTTATGTTTCATGTTTTAGCAATGTCAATGTCATGTGGGAGAAAAAAAAAAAAACCACATCGGTACTTTCATTAGTCAAATTAGATGGAGTTAAATGAATGACTTGACTACACTAATTTAATATTTTTTGGATTTGATTGTATTTTTTAAAAGTTGTAAGATTCAATTGCATTTTCGTGATAATTGTAAGACTTTATAATGCCTTTTACTAAAAAAAAAAAAAAAGACTAGAATGGTTCATTAGATCGAGTAGTCGAACAACAAATAGAAAATCTTTTTGTTTCAGAATGGATATATTTTGCGGTATAAAAGATGTCTAATAGGATAACTCTTATCCTATCCTAGTTCTATTAATCATACACAACCTACTTAATTATCAAGTGGGATTGAATACACATGCATCCACCTTTACTTAGTAAGACGGAATTTGTTAGCGTGGTCCAAACTTTAGTTTCAATTCTCAAAATTCTTTTTAATGTCATTCTTCACATGATTTATAGTTCATCTGATTTGTCTGTCTTCATCTTTACATGGTGAGAAGAGACGTCAAAATTTTCCACAAACCTCATTATAGGATTCGTCAGTATCATCAATCTATAGTATTGTACCAAGTCTCATCCATGGAAACACTCAGAGCCTGTGTTCTTTCAAGCAAATCGAAAAAATCAGACTTTTCCCCTTTCTTCTAGTTCTTATACTATGGAGCTCAATTCGTTTCGATACTTCAAGACTTATATAAACGTCTCTAAACTTCAACATTCAGTTATTTTCAAGATCTTAAGCATTCAACATAAAAGTAAAAGTCGAAAAAAGAAAAGTTCCCATCTGAGTACTCGCGAAACCTTTTCACTTAGATTCCATGCATCGAGGGACATGACGCGGATGCTTGCTAACTCCAATGACTTTTTTCTTAAGGTGTCGCTCCTTACACATCTCAATCAAGCTTCCACAGCCATGATAAAAGAGATGGGTCCAATCCCACGATCAATCGAAAGCGTCCTTTCTTCAATGCTCAAAACGGCCCAACTCTTCAATCCATACGCAATGCGACCTGTCCAAACCGCATATCCTAAACTGCCGAAAGATCAATTTCACTGGCAAGTAGCATGTCGGCTCCGGTCTCACGAAAGGTCATCTCCCCATCATGTCATTTTGCCACTCGGATGAACTTTCAACTCAATAGATATTCGAGAAGCCTGTGTGTACATGTGACTCCACTGAGCTCGGTACAGTGCAGTTATTCTTTGACACGTACGAGGGAATTGAATGTACAATGTCAGGAATGACACATGAGGCAAATGTTGCCCGAGTTACTTTCGAATCGAACCAGACGGAATAGGAGATTGCCTTAAGATTCAGAGTTGACGAGCACAGTTGATGATCGTAAATTCTTAAGAGTTTCGTAAGGATATTAGAATAAGTGATCCAACGTTACAATGATGAAGTTCATTTGGTCTCTACGTGAACATAGGTACCATTTGTGGCCTTAATAGAGTCCAATACCTTGCAATGGGAAGGGGAGAGAGCCCCAAATCGCAGACTTGATCATGTAGTTTTTCAAGCTTAGTGCTAGTTGGAAGCCTGAACAATCGAATTATGAGCCAATTATCTACTTAACTATTTATTTCACGTTAATTATCTGATGTGAGACACTATTTTTGCTAACAACCCACACAAATGAGCAAATCTCTCCTCACATGTGAGCTTGTCATATAGATCCAATTCTCTAATAATAATAAAAACTAGGTAACCTTCTAAACAAATCTATTGACTACAAAGCAATGGCTCACTTCTAGGAACTCGATTTTGGTGTATTGGGACGGCACCAAAGTCCAAGACGTGGTAAGATGAAGATGACAAGAGGAAGCCTGAGCATTTGTCATAACATACATTGTCGATGGAAGTGTTTTCATCCACGTGTGAGGTGGTGATCATTACCCAAATAAAGTTAGTAGATAATTGACTAATTTTACTTTTTAGGAATCAAATAGACCTAATTCTGAAACTTGAAGAAAATTTGATAAGTAAGCTGGGGAGACTAAACTATGGCAATGAGGAACAGAAGAACAAAGAGCATACAATATCAGAATGAAAAGTCTCGTCGACTTCCGTTATTTGGACACCATGTTTATATAAACCATTAATTGGGCTTACCAATATAATGAGAGACCCGGCCATGACGAGGCCCCTTTCTTTTATATAGATCATGAAAGTAGACTCATGGAATATGAGGGACAGAAGCAAGACGAGAAATAAATTAGAAAGATCATAATTGATTCAACTTGCATATTTCTAGAGCTAGTTAGAAAAAATTAGTAAAACAAGAGTTGCCCAAAATTTGAGGCAAAACTAAACTTGGTCTGGTTATCTCATATTTACTAAAATGCCTTCAGACTTTAAAAAAAAATGACTCCCATAATAAAAAATCCTAACACTTCTCTCTCTCCTTCTCCCTCGTCGGTTGCTTCCGACTGCGGCCTCTCATCACGCGCTCTCCTCCGTCGTCGGGCTGCACTCTTTCGCTCACCTGATTCTCGTCAGTGTCCAAATCTCTCTCTCTCTCTCTCTCTCTCTCTCTCTCTCTCTCTCTCTACATGATAGGTAATGATGGCATCGAGGAAGCTGAGGGGCAATGGCCGGTGGTGATAGACGTGTGATGGCTGTTCATAGCTTGATCAAGGAAGATGGGAGGGAGAAAAGGGAAGAAAAATGGTAAAAGGGAAAAAAAAAAAAAAAAAAAGGAGGCAAGCGAAAATACATCACAACCCTTGAAGTCCATGGTGCCAATATTTAATTAAATTGTTCAGAGATTTCTAACACGAGCTGAATTTCATCCATTCAAATCCTATCAATTACGTGTAACTTGGTATAAGACAGGATCACTTTCGTAATCCAAAGGTCAAAATTAATAGATTCCTGGAGTTTTCAAAATGTTTAAAT
Organism: Eucalyptus leucophloia subsp. euroa; assembly: GCA_017140325.1. NCBI lineage: Eukaryota > Viridiplantae > Streptophyta > Magnoliopsida > Myrtales > Myrtaceae > Eucalyptus > Eucalyptus leucophloia. The sequence goes on along the minus strand of CM029477.1, from coordinate 521,769 downwards.
AAGTTTTTGCGCTCTAGCTTTTGGATATAAAAAGACAATCTATCGAACCTTAAACACGCCGAGTAAGGACTGACCCAACCTTTTACTTAACCACAAAAGTGATTTTGTGCAATCTTGATTAAGATCCATGCGTTGTGGTCGGTGACTCAAAAAAGTTGAGATGCTCCGAAGGGTTCTTCCGAAGTGGAAGATAAGGAGTCAAACCGACTTTGGATCACGAATGTATTGCAACTTCCGATGAGAACTAACCATGTTTTCAACCATATAACAATTAAACTAATTCCTGGTTCCTAGGAGGATCTGAAGGCGTTCACCAATCCCAATCCTTATTCTTATCCCTTCCCCATTCCGTCCGAGGAGGGTGCACTGCACTTTTGTTGTTGCTTTGACACGATTGTCCTCTCAAAATGGCCAGTGCTAAACTTAATATTGATTTGATTTGAAAGAGGAAAATTGTCCTATCATTTCTAAATTTATTATACAAATGTCAATTTAGTTATAAAATTTTCAATTTTACTAATTGAGTTCTCAATCTTACTGAAAAATTTCAATGCAATCCTTATGGCCAATTCTTATTGAGAATCACTGACATAACAACATGCTATGTAGAATGACAGCATGCCACTTCAGTGATTTTTAGGAAAAATTGGGTGAAATGACTACAATGGAATTTCATGCAAGATTTCGGATTAAATTAACAAAGTTAAAAAATTTAGGACTTAATTGACATATGTACAATAGATTTAGAATTGATTAGGTAATTTCCTGATTGGAAATGATTGAAAAGGGAATTTAAAAACCAAACTCCCAATACCTTATGGCCGGTATTACTCTCGTCGATTTACTCAACTAGAGGATTTCCGTGATGAAAACAATGGATTATGGTGATTGTGACATCAAATTCTAAAGAATTGTGATTTTGGTCTTCAAGATTGGTAAGATCAAAGAGATCTAACAAATAAAAGGGGTAGGTAAAATCAAGTGTCTTTGTTCAATCATGACATGTCGACTTGATATTAAATTGATAAACGGTCGCAATGTACTCTATGCTTATCCTTAAAAAGCCTTGATTGAATGTCCACCGATTTAACTTTCACATGGGCAAAATTATCCAAAAAATATCAACCACGTTGCCTCTATTAAGAAATATTTTTCCTTTTATACTAGAAGATTTTATTGTCAAATTGGCATGTTAGTGAGCAACATGGATTATCAATAACGGCTTGTTAGTTACATAAATTATATGGTGGATCGGGCTGGGTAAGGAACCGGACGAGATCATTGTAGCACACATACATCCCGTAGATCGATAATATGTTATCCGACATTTACTAAATACTTCCTTAGTCCTCTTGTAAAGCATATTGACTTAAATTAGATATGCAAACAAGTGCTCCAAGGACATGTTTTGAATGTACTCCACAAAAAATGTTTACTTCTCTATATATTGACTATGCAAAGTATCTTAGAAAGTCTACTCCAAAAATTTAAGTTGATAAATAATGAAAGAATCATACATATAAAAGGCAATTAAATGCAATAATCAAGCGACATGAGATTATACTTTAATAAAGTTCATCTGATAAATTATATATGCAACAAGAAAGGAGTACTTGTGAGATATACTTTTTCTTATTATATATGTTCTGTTTACAAGATATGTTATGTATCTAGTAATTCTCCTTAAGCAAAGGCTACATTTTCCTCAATTCCTTAATTGTAAGAAATTTCCTCCAATCACTCTCCCGATGATGGATTATAAGTTTCAACACCACCTATATGCAAAAATAACTAAATATATATGGGATGATATTCATATAAGTAACCTACCAGCAAGAACGATGGAAGCAACTTCTTGTAATCAAGGATCGAGATAAAAACGATGCAACAAAGAAAAAAGGTATTTATAACTTTATTTCGAAGGGTCTTTGGGAATGGTCTTCAACCCCTCCATGACTGTAAAATAAAATAAATAAAAAAGTAAGATATTGCCCGTCGATTACAAAGTATTAAAATCTTTTTGTGTTACGATGATGCATTGTATGGAAATTACAGAAATACACGAAGGAGCCACAGAGACGAGAGATAAGGAGATTTTTTTTGCTTCAGTAACAGCCCAAGAAAATTAGGGAAAAGAGAAAATCAAAACAAACGGCGGCCTCCTCGAGGCACCCAAGGCCCAGGCGATGCCCTCTGCTCTCTCTCTCTCTCTCTCTCCCCCCCCCCCCCTCCCTCTCTCCCTCAAACCCCCCTTATAAATACACGTCTCGACCCACCTTGGTTTTCATCACTCGTCTATTCCCTCATTTGTCTCGGTAAGTCGGAATTTCTCTCACTATCGCTCCGTCTTCTGTTCTCTCTACTGCCCGGCAGAGGGTATCAAGATTCGTTTCTTGAATTGCCCCCTCGGAAGGGTCCTCTGCGTTACCTTCATTCCTTGGCTTCTCTGGCTATGGCCACTGCGGCTGACACTGCGCCTCCGTTCTACTTCGACGAGAAATGGAAGCTGTCCAAGAAGGAATCGTCCTCAAGAAGCCGATCTTCGTCGTCTTCTTGTTCGTCTTCTTCGACTTCTTCGATGATGAAAGGCTCCGGGTCGCGGAGGAGGTGTGCCTTCACTAGGAGATGTGCTCGGTTGGTGCGGGAGCAGAGAGCCAGGTTCTACATCGTGAGGCGTTGCGTCACGATGCTCATTTGCTGGCACGAGTATGGCAATTCCTGAAGAAAAGAAAGGATGGCTATTTCCAGATCTGGAAGAGGGAAAAAAAGACAGTCAAGTTCTCTTTTTTCTCTGTATTTTTGTTGTTGCTCTGTTTTTTGTCCCGTGGGTCTATTTAGGTGGGATTTGTTCTTGGGTCAAGAACCCAAGAAGAGGAAGACAGCTAGTATTATACATGTACATAAAGCGGCTTTCCCCTTTAATTTCCTTTTTGGGATGTCCTTTTTTCTTGTGCCACGGTTCTCCATTGAAGGAGGCGGGATTCTTGATGTTGCTACTTGGCTCTTCTCTCTGACCTACTAAAGAGAGAGAGTATAGATATTTTCACTATCGCTATCGCATTAATTGCGCTTCCTCTTCTCTCCTTCCCATACATTTACCAATTTCAGCTCTCTGGGCATTCACAAGTTTTCATGATTGGAAGTAATGGGGCCTCTCTGGTTTCTAACATCTCCAGCTGCAACTTCTGTGAGAGAGAGAGAGAGAGAGAGATTCCGTTCAACCATGGCAGAGTGAGGCCTGTGGATCTGGCGTGCCTGGCTCAGAGATGCCAATTAAATTAATGGGGGTTTTCTCTTTAATACTATTCTAGTGGGAATTATGGGGGCTGAGAAAGAGACTGGAGAGAATCATGAGTGAGCCGTGCCGGTTTGGGTTCTGGCCATGAGGGATCCAACGTGGGGGGTTGGGGGGAGAGAGAGAGAGAGAGAGAGAGAGGACCTCCTTAAATGCTTCCAGAGGCAAAGCCCATGTGTCTCTGAAGCTTTCTTGAATATCAAATGCCTTCAAGTGACGATACAATCATAGGGTCTGAAGTCATCTCCCCCAATTAATCTAACGTTTGAAGAACGCCACTACCACTTGCTGTTAAGAAAGACTGGACAGTTCTTGTCACCCACGAGCTCATTACAATATATGCAAAGGAATTGCAGGGTTGGCGAAATTGATGGGTAGGAATTCGATTCATGCGTTAGCAAGAAGATTATTCTGGTGAACTAATGGGATGCGCCAGGCAAGGTTACGGTGTTTGACCGAATGCCTGGACCACCTCGACTTCTAAGCCCGGTTAACTCTTCAGGCTATAGCTGCAGTGAGATTGGCTTCTTTTTTTTTTTTTTTTTGTCTTTTTCCCCATACGTTGGAGGTCTTTTTCTTCTGTACATTTTAAAACGGGCTTGATTACATAATTTTTGGGTGGCGTATCATATACCCGTTATCTTCGCCCGGACAGATCAATAAGAAAAAGCGCAAGTTTGAGTTCATTAGCATGTCCGATTAAATTTGCCTTCATTCAAAAGGTTAAACCAATGAATAAATCAATAATTTTATATTGGACCACATTTTATCGTAGAACTTCTTCTTGACCTAACATCTTCACACTAGCACCATGGAAATAATTTTTGAGGTGTTTTTCCATTTCTATATAAGACTTTGAAATACTTCGATGCGACTCACATAGTTAGGAGAAAAGTCTTAAAAAAGTCCTAAACCTTTTGCATTTGTGTCAATTTAGTCATAAATCTTTTTTTGATGCCAATTAAGTCCTAAACATTTTTACGTCATGTTAATTTAGTCCTTTAATCCTTTCCAGTCAATTTTGACCGGATTTTGCTGACTAGACGCCGGATCGACGCTAACATGGATAACTTTTAATAATATTTTAATTTTTAAAATTTTTCTTTTTTTCCTTCTCCTCCTTCTTCCTCTAGCCGATTGTCGGACCTCTGCGACTGATCGACCTTGTCGGCCACCTCACCAAGCCTCACCAGATCCAGCGAGGGCGATCCTCACCCGCCCAACATAAGGCCGCCCTTGAGGCTTGGGTGGCAAGGCTTGCCCTCGTCGAATCTGGGGAGGCTTGACCCTCGCCCATGGCCGCCGAGGGTGAGCCTTGCCAACCCAATGGGAGGCCGCCCTCGCAACCTCGAGCTAGCCTCGCGCTAAGCTAGTGGGGCTCGCCCTCGGTGGCCATGGGCGAGGCTCAACCCTCACCAGATCCGATGAGGGTGAACCTCACCGCCCAGGCCTCGAAGGTGGCCTCGCGGCCACTAGCAAGGTGCCTAGTGAGGTTGACCTCGACCTCGCCAGTTGTTGCCTCTGGCCAGTCGCTGAGGTCAGGTGACCGGCTGGAGGAAGAATGAGGAGAAGGAAAAAATAAAAATAAAAATAAAAATAAAAAGAATTAAAAATATTATTAAAAGTTGTCTATATCGGTGATCGAGATCACGTTAGTTGGTTGGCGTCCAGTCAGTAAAATTCGGCCAAAATTGGCTAGAAATGATTGAATTGGCACGACATAAAAATGTTTAGGACTTAATTGGCACAAAAAAAAAAAAAGGCTTATGACGCAATTTGTACAAATGCAAAAGGTTTAGGACTTTTTAAAGACTTTTCCCCATAGTTAGTGTCAATAAATGTCTAACCAAAGTCCCTCGGCTTGGTTGCATATTAATAGATTTGGTCAATTTTGATTTCTAGCGACCATATCAATAATGACTACTTTACCTCTCACTCCTTTTCCCATAGTTAATGCAGTTATTCCTTTGACTATGCATTGCACATGTCACACGGCTGGAGTGCATTTTGTTGCAGCTCTTATCCAAATTGTCATAACACAAACGCTAAAAGAAAATTAAATGAACAGTCGAGACCTATCCTGTGTGATCTAATGACTACCAATTTCCTAAAGATGCTTTACATTATGATTGTTGGAATCTTAATTTAGAACTAAGAAGTTGCATAATTTTATCTACGCTATTGTGTCTTATGGCAAACCATAATATGGGCAACTTCACGCTCCATCTCCAAATTAATGACAAATACTTATAACTTAAAAAGAGTCCTCCACATTAAGAGAACATTACTCAATTTTATTAAGGGATAATTATACAATTGGTCTTTAAACTATAACCCAATGAGTAACGTGATCTTTGAAATTTTAATTAATTTAATGTTTTCCTAAACTTGTTCAATCTAGTCTTTAGACTAAATGAAAATATTCGTTGTTACCCTTCCATTAATTTAAGTTAATATAATTTGTTAATTTGGCTTTTACTCCCGTATATTTGAACAATGAACCAAAAAATAATGTGCCACGTGGATTATTTATGTGAAATATGCAACTCAAATTAAGATATAATAGTCCACATCATCAAATAACATGAAAATCATTTTTTAAACAAATTATATATAATCTATTTTTAAAACTAAACAAATCAAACATATTATAAAGGATATTACATTATAATTTAAGTTGAATATCTTACGTGGATGATTCACGTGTGACTTTTTTTTTTTTTTAGTCCAACCTAACATATCGAATTGGAACCCAAATCAACTTGAATTAATGGAATGACTATATTCACATTCTCTTATAGATCATGAACTAAATTGAACATGTACTAAAAGTTTAGAGATTACATTGAACAAATTAAAGATTAGGATGGACATTGCATTTGGGGCTCAAGTGCAAGGACCACATTAAATAAATTCAAAGTTCATGCTATTACATATTAAGTCAAAATTGAGAGATCATTTGTGTCACTTTGCCTTTTACTAAGTAAGAGATCAAATGTATGTGTTAGATTAATCCATACTGAAGTTGAGATAAACAAAAGAAAAAGAAAAGTGGTCTCTTGTTTACTGTTTTTTGTTTATTAAAAAAAAATTGATAGTAATCTCTACTTACTAATAAACATTACAGATTTCAAAAAAAAAAAATTCTATGTATATAGTTGCCCTAGGAAAGATATCAGATTCTTTAGGTGGGGATATCTCATACATTTCCCAAGAACTGTGCTACAGAAATGTGAAATCTTAATAGTGAGCATCAAAATTATCATTCAACATAGAATATGAGACATTATCAAAACAATCAAATTAGTTACCTCATTGAAAGAAATCTCAAAACCGCGGTGATAATTGAAAATTTTAAAAGCATGTGGAGCAAAATGTTAAGGGAGGACTATCAATAGGAAGTCAAGAGTTTATAGCGAATTTAAAGATCACTGCGGTCGTTACAAAGTTAAACGAATGAGAGTTGATTGCAACTTGTTCCATTATTAAGAGGATTCGTTTGTCTCACTTTTTTAAAATTCCACTAAACAAAGTTGCTTTTGCTAGCTTGCATGCAACAATTAACTTTCAGCTTTAGCTTTGAGTGCCTTCTACTGTTTCATGGAACTTTTCGTTTTCCACCTGCATGTACTCATTGACCACAAGAATCTTGAACAATGGAAATGGAAAAGAATGGACTAAAATATATGCTTTACATTTATAAAAAAATTCAAAAAATTTTGAAAATTGCAATAACCATCCACGTTAGTGCCAGTTGGGCCACGTAAGATGTCCAACGCTGATTGGACCGTAACATTAGCGAATTCCAACCAATATTAGCTAGAAGAGTTCTATTGGCAAACCATCAAAAGGTTTAGGAGTAAATTGGTCAAATAAAAAAAAATAAGATTGAATTGACTATTATATAATATGTTTAGGACTTTTAAGATAATTTTCCCTTTAAAACACTTATCATATGTATTTTCAAAAGTCACAATGTTTCCCCGTTGATTGCTTACAATGAGTCCTAAGGCAACTTTAAATGAGATTTTGTTAAAAAGAGTCATATTTTTCTCGTATCATGGAAACTATTATATTATAAATTGAAAATTTTAATACCTTTTTGTAATCACTTTCCCTATTCCCATATTTTTCATGGAGTCAAGGTGGTCAAGGGGGAATCTGTGTTTTTCTAGGCAATTTCTTCTTTTCATGCACTTTGTAAAGGCGATCAAACTTGAACGCCTTCCCATCATACATCATGGTTTGAATATTAATCATTGGGTCCCCTTTAAGCATGAGCCAGAAACAATCATTGGAAATTAGAAGAATGGTATTACATGGTCAACCCAACATTCTAATCATTCTTAGAATTTTTTTAGGCATGACTTGCTTTATCGACTCAAAATCCGAAGGGATATTTTGTTGTCTCCTCGAGCAATACCTCAAAAAGCTCAAGCGTTGCCGATACTTTTGACTTTCAAGATCTCTAGATTTCTGTGTCAAACCAGCTCATTTGCTTTTAGTTGATCACATAGAATCTTGCTTTTGCCTATTACCATTGCGCATGCTAATTGATTGTGGTAAGTGCAATGATGATCACTAGGTACAATATGTTAAAAGGAATTAGTATACTAATTGATGCGACATGCTCTAATTGGTAAATTGTTTAAATATGTTTTGCAATTGGTCACATTAGTTAGCATACCGATTTTCCGAATTGGTCTTAGTATTGCATAACCTTACTCTTGTGCAAATATATAAAACAGCAAATTGCAGGATATGAAGTGTGCTTTAGTGCAGTTCTGTCGTGGAGTCATAGAATTTGTGCGTTTTGGTAATATTGAAAGGTGCTATAGACATTTGCTTTTATGAGCGCGTTGTAGCTACAAGGTGATTATGAAAACTGTGACTAAGAATGAATTTATAGGGACTGGATTAGTGGTTCAAAGAATTGACATGTGCGAGGGGGGAAGGTATAGCGCATCTCCTAGTAGACAGTGATTATTTCTCTATAATGAAGTAAACCCAACATCACTTTTCATCTCAAACTTTGGCCTGCAAAATTTCAGTTAGTAATTAAAACAATGTGTAAAAGGATAATTTACAGAAGAATCGACATAGAAAATAAGTTGAATTATGCTGTATTTTCCTTTATTAATCTTTTTGTCTTCTAATTTTTGCACATACTACATGCCCGACGAGAGAGCTCTTAGCGGTTTGCTTTCTATGCTGCAGATATATTTGTGAATTTTTATCGCTTGTGTGTTGTTAAATGTTAAAGTGTCCTATAAGCTATTGTAATTGACCTATTGCAGCTGCGAGATGTTTAATAAAAATGGGACCTTGAAGAATAAATTATTTTTTCACAGCTTAAAAACACCTTTGAGGAGGCACAATAAAAAAAAAAAAATGTTTCTTGGATTCAGGAAGAGGAGCATAAATTACTTTTATCATCAATGGAGCACCACCTCTTCATCCTATTAAAGGCTATTAACCTGTTCAAGATAGTGAGCCAAGCTATAAAGCTGAATTTAAGCAAGTTTGGATTAAACCATATGACTCTTGCCTGTAAAAATAACTTTTTCCACAAAAAACAGAGGAAGGAGGGATAGCATCTAATAAAACTTTTTCAATCTGCACCAATAAATCCGATTCTGTAGGAGGCCAGACCCACTCATCTCCCTTAATGACAGCAGCAACTTAAAAATCAAGGCCCAATGCATCATCATAAATCACTTTCTGAGAGTAAACAACACCTCATGAGGTCCATTACCAATAAGATGTCTAACATGTGGTTTAAGGACAGATCTTGCCTTGAAAAGCTTCCTCCAAGCATATCTATTGTCATTCTTGGGGGAAACCAACCAATAGAAACAATGGTCAAGCCAAGAAACTCGCACCCATGGCACTCAAATATAACCAGCCCTCAGTAGCAACTTCCTTAGGTTCTTAAGAAGACCAGCGAAGTCCAGAGAACCAACTTCCTCAAACCCGAGCCTCCTTCATACTTAGGAAGACAAACATCATCCCAAGAGACATCGGCCTTTTTTTTTTTTTTTTGCCTTCTCAGGATTTCCTTGCCATAGTTATGCCTTACATTTGCTTTCAGCCATCTTCAAAACGTTTGGCAATGCAATAACTTGCCTCCAAAAGTATACCATGTTATAGATGACTGTTTGTATCAGCTGAATCCTTCATGCACTAGTAAGATGCCTAACTGTTCAAGAGGTCATTATTTGAGTTACGTTGCCAACAAGAGGCTTGCCATCCCTGTCACTAAGCCTACCAGAGACTACCGGGGGACCAAAATACCTTGCAGGAAGCTTACCTAATTTGAATGCAATCATATCAGCCAATTCAGCCTCATATTCAGACTCCATACCAGCTGCGACAGTCTCAGTTTTCTGAGGACTCGAAATCAGACCAGACAGCTCATTAAACTCCTGAGACAAATTTAGTATTCTTTGCGAAGATTTCTTATCACCATTGAAAAAATCATCAAATCATCTACAAAGTTAAGGTGTAAGACGCATTTCAGGACAATTAGGATGATAGCTTATCCTTCCTTACAAAGCAGCTCTATCAATCATCTGCGAAGACACCTTGATTGCTATCTGAAAGAAGTAACGTGAAAGAGGATCATCTTGTCTAAGTCCCTTCTTTCCTTCGAAGAAACCCTCAAGTCCTCCATTTAACAGATGGAGAAACGAGGATTTGTAAAGCAACCCTCAATCCAAGAGAAAAACTTAAAAGTAATATTCAGAACTTCGGGAACAGTAAGCAAAAAACTCCAATTAATAGAGTCGAATGCTTTCATATGGTCAGCCTTAATTATTCCCTAGGAGAAATAACAACTCTACGGTAATTTTTAATCAATTCATGAGCCGACAAGACGTTATCTGAAATGCTTTTACCCTCCACAAAGGCTGCCTGATTAAAACTGATGATGTTAGCAAGACTTCGTAAGTATATAAGCCAGAATCTTTGTAATGCATTTGTAAATAATATGAGAACACGAGATGGGCCTGAACTGAGTCATTTTAAAGGTTTTTAAAGGCATATTCCACCTTTGGAACCAGAGAAATTGCAGTGGCATTCACTCGTTTCAAAAGCCTACCAAACTTGAAAAAATCACCAATTGCATTTGTAAAGTCCTCTCCAACCACTGATCAAGAGGAAGTGAAAACTGAGGACAATCCATTCATGGACCATAAAACATCCTTAATTTCCTCAGAAGTAACAGGCATTACGAGAAAGGTGTGCTCACAAATGCATATGATCGATCATACTTAATGGGGTTGGAACTTACAGAGAATGTGCAACCGGGTTTTAGAGCTTTTCCGGGTTTTAGAGCTTTTAAACTATGTAATCAAGTCTTAAAATTCGTCTAGAAAATGTGATTAGATATTTTGTTTGCTATATCCATTTTGAGCGATGAAGAAAATTGACATGACTTTGTTAAATATCTTCATTGACACTTGACGTTGATGTGAAAATAAGCAGGTATTAATGTGGGATTAAGCAGAAGGCACATTAAAAAATAGACTAATAGTAAAACCAATTATGAGAGGGCGAGAGGAGGGTGAGAGGGTAAGCCTACTTTGCATGCGATAGCAGACCACATAGGGTTCGAGGAAGAGATGCAACACGTCTCCTAAAATAGGTTGTTTATCTCCTCACCCCATAAAGGAAACCCAATATCATCTTCGATCTCGAACTGTGGCCCCAACTTTTTTAATGGTCTCTATGATTAGTTTCTGATAAATACATCAAATATTTAGAATAATTTACAAAGTGAGATATACAATCATATAATCTCCCTTATTCTCTAAAATAAGTCATGTCATACTTTGTCTTTATATATCCACCAACTCCATGATTTGTTTCTTACTGGTATGCTTGCGTGTGCTAGAAACTCCAAATGGGCCCTATACTGGCCTAGAATTCATAAATATAGGCCCAGTGTCAGACTCTGAACACTTTATTTCCATGGGGCCAAGCCCCCGTATTATTGGTAGGTGGAAATTGTTTTCGTCAAGCATTATTATTTTTTGAAGGTGCATTATTTCATGAAAAATTCAAGATTTTAAAATAAATTCAATAAATGATAAATTATATCTTTTACAAAAATGAATAAATGAATAATATTTTCACCACCAAGGAAAACGTTAAGCATAAATTGTTCGTGATAGTGAAAGCATTTTCCTTTTCTATGTCATGAATTTTTCACGAGATAAATGGAGTCTAACTGTAATTTTTTTTCTTGGCTTATTTGTCAATTTTAGGAAGAGAACAGAAACCCCAGTTTGGTCAATGGACACACCATTGAACAATGGCTTTGGACACGCCATCGACAGAGCTCAAACCAGATGATGATTGGCACGGCATGGCCTCTCCTTCCTCCTTGAGAAGAAGCTTTTATGCTAACTGTCATTCCTTCTTGACAAAATAAGCTTGGGATATTTAAATGTTTATACATATTTATAGTTAATAGAGGTTAAACGGGTGCAAATTTTCAATTCATGGGGGCTATTACGAGCAATAACCAATGTTCCATTTTTTTTTCTGAGATAATAAATGATTTGGGAAATATTTTTTTTAAATATTCATCTAAATCGCTCAAAATAATTAGTTGATGAAAATTTTTCATTATTGACAATAATTTATATTTAAATTTTTTGCAGACAATAAAAATATTTTTCGTTTGTTTATATTTATAAGCGACACAAACGATTTTCTAGGAAAATATTTGCTAAATTATTCATTTTTCGCGAAATAAATAGAGCCTAAGAGCAATGTAAATCTCCAGTGTCTGAAACGTAGGCATACATGCAACTCGAAATGTAGTAGCTAGAGAAGAATTTACTAATTTGTTTGAAGCTAGCTTGAAAGTTTATCAGTAGTCCATCTTGTGTGTCTTGAATAGGAGAATCTTCAAATAGCACATCCTCTTTCATTCTTTTCTCTACTTGTAGGTCGGGGCAGAGGGAGTTGACCAAAATATTAGAATTAGGGATTTTCATTTGACGGGGGAGAGCTCAAGGTACAGTATCCGCGTATCGTCATCCGATGTATGGAAACAACAGAACGCTAGAGTATGAAATATTCCAGATCTGCATCCCTCAACCTCCTCCAAACAGAAAGGATGACTTGTGTCCTTTGGGACCCCACCATCACCTTGGAATACATTAGCAGAAGGTGGGAGATACAAATAAAATTACCAAATGTCAGATTAGTTGCTTTTTCTGTAGTCTCTTAGATTAGGGCTTGTCGCCGGGGTTCCCTGCTTTTGCCCTCTATTAAATGATGGGGCTATAGTTTTCGTAGGGGATGTAAAAGCTATGAGATACCCACATCACACAAAGTCAACATAAACATGCACTGCTAGGTCTCGGATCGTGGGCCATTATGAAGTTGTCATACATGTGCTCTGTAAGTACATTGCACTTGGCTTTTGTTATGTGATGAGAAGCGGTCCATACACGGGCATAGAAAGCAATCTCCTTCCATTATGGTACCAAAAACTAAAGAAGTATAGGGCAAACAATAAGGAGATGAGTGGGATATGTTCACCGTAATATATGTAAAAAGTGTTTGTTCCAAAACTTGCAGCATTTGATATGGGGTTGCTTGTCACCTAATATACGATTGCCTCGCTTTTTGCTAGTTGAAGAGGCTATATTTCAGGGTCAAACTTCTATTTGCAATCAACAATCTTTCTGTATAGTACTTCAGGAGAATTATCAAAAAAGTCTTAAATGTATTGCAATTATGCTAATTTAGTCTCAAACTTCTTTTTTTGGCCATTTAAGTTCTAAACCATTTGCATAGGAGTCAATTCAATCCATCTAGCTAATTTTGACTGAAAATCATTAACATGGATGCTAATCCTCCTATACAGCACAACTTGCACTGACATGAATAATTTTTAATATTTTTTCAAAATTCTATTTTTTATTTTATTTTTGTTTTTTTTCCTTTTTATCTCTCTCTCTCTCTCTCTCTCTCTCTCTCTCTCTCTCTCTCTCTCTCTCTCTCTCTCTCTCTCTCTCTCTCTCTCTCTCTCTCTCTCCCAACTTTTTCCTTATTCCTCTAGCCGGTCACTAGACTTCATTGACCAACCAAAGCGAGGGCCAACGAGGTCAATCTTAATGGCCACTGGCGAGGACGAGTCTCTCCTTCCCTTGATGGGGCTCTATCTTGCTATCACTAGGCAAGGGTGAGCTTGTTTGACCACTGTCGAGACTCAACACTTGCTAGATTCAACAAGGACAGACCTTGCCCAACGTCAAAGGTCAATTCGGGGTTCGATTGAACTGAAATTTGGTCAGCATACTTATGACACATTTTTCTCAAATTTGAATGATTGATTTTCATTTGGAGCTCCCTACATAAGGTTTTTCATGGGTTTAATTGAACTTGCATTTTTTGATGAGATTTATTCTTAATCTCTTGTGAAAATTATACGTGTTGCTAAGAATAATATTTTTGATGTCTTTGCTGCAAAGTACCTCTAGTATTTACTCGAGAAGAACTTTGTTTACCCAATTTTGCTGATAGTGAAGATTTTTTGGTGGATTCCGGTCCCGTGGTTCTTGATCTCCTCACACCAAGGATGTTCTCCACATAAAAAAGTCGCATTATGTTTGCGTGCTTGGTTTTCCACATAAGGTTCTTGGTGCATTGAATTAAACCTGCATTTTTGGTGAGATTTATCCTTGATCTCTTGTGATACATATTGCTAATAATGATATACTTGATGTCTTTGCTGCTAAGTACCTCTAATATTTACTAGAGAAGAACTTTGCTCACCCAGTTTTTGCTAATAGTGAAGAATTTCGGGTGGACCCGGTCCTATGGTTTTTGATCTCTTCATACCGAAGAGATTTTCCACGTAAAAAAGTCACATTGTGTTTGTGTGCTTAGTATTTATATTACTCTGCTATATCGTTTCCTATTACGTTTGTAGTTTGCATAAGAGGGAAGATTGTTTTGTTTGGCTGAACTAATCCGATATTGTTTGGGTTGTTACTGTCATCCCGCAATCCATGTATCATCATCCTATTTATGTAAACAATGGAACGTGATTAGAGTAGGAAAAACTTCAGATCTGTTTCCCTCAATCTCCTCCGAAACAGAAAGGATGACTTGTGTCCTTTGGGACCACACCATCATCATATACATCAGCAGAACGTGGGAGATACAATTACCAAATGTCAGTTTAATTGCATTTTCTATATTCTCTGAGATTAGGGCTTATCGAGCCGGGGTTCCCTACGTTTGCCCTATATTAAATGATGGGGCTATAGTTCCCGTAGGTTTCCTAAAAGCTATGAGATACGCACATCACACAAAGTCAACATGAAAATGCACTGCTAGGTCTCGGATCGTGGGCCTTCATGAAGCTGTTATAGATGTGCTCTATAAGTACATTGCACTTGGCTTTTGTTAAGTGATAAGAAGCGATCCATACACGGGCATATAGAAATCAAGCTACTTCCATTATGGTACCAAAAACTAGAGAAGCATAGGGCAAATAATATGTAGATGAGTGAGAGATGTTCACTGCAATATATGTAAGAAAGTGTCCCAAAACTCGCAGCCTTGAAAACATAGTTAAATACAATTGCCTCTCCTTTTGCTGGTTGAAGAGGCTATATTTTAGGGTCAAACTTCTATTTGCAATCAGCAATCCTTATGTGATATACATTGGGAGAATTACTAAAAGGGTCATAAATCTATTGCATTATGTCAATTTAGTCCTTTTTTTTTTTTTTTTTTTTGCTAATTAAGTTCTAAAATTTTTGCGTATGTGCCAATTCAGTCTATTTGGCCAATTTTAACTAAAAACATTAACATTGATGCTAATAGTCCTACATGGCATGGCCTACACTAACATGGATAATTTTAATAATGTTTTAATATTTTTTCAAAATTTTTATTTAGTATTCATTTTTTAACTTTCCTTCTTCCTCTAGATAGTCATCGGGCCTCAATGACTAGCTAAATACGAGGGCCAACAAGGTCAATCTTGCTCGCAATTGATGAGGGCAAGTATCACCTACCCTTGGTGAGGCTCGACCTTGCTATCGCTAGGTGAGGATGAGCTCTTTCTACCACTAGTGAGGCTTGACGCTCCCTAGATTTTGTGAAGACGAACCTTGCCTAGCCGTTAGCAAGAAAGAGAGAGTCTTCATCTTTCCCTCTCATGCTGCTCAGTTTTGGGTTGGAAGAACTCTACAATCACATCCTCCCTTCATCCCTAATATGATGTTTGTTTGAACTTGTACCTTCTCTTTGATTTTAATGGTTTTCGATTCTTCATGTGTTTAAGCTTCTTGGCCAACCTTTTACATATTATGCCAATTCGACTAAACTTTGTGGTATTCTCTTTTCTCTGCTAAGGGTTGGTAGGTCTTTTTACCGAAATCATCTCCATGGGCTCCACTTTTCATAGCAGAAAATTTTAATGGCATTGTGTCTCTATTGGTTAGCATTGAGCAACTCTCATGCCCAGTCAAGGTGAGGTTGACCTCACCATCTTGGTGATGGTAAGATCAACCCTGACAATAGCTGGGTGAGAAGTCACCTTCGCCGAACGTGGCAAGGGTCAAGCATTGTTAGTGGCTGACAAGGTTGACCTAGCTAGCCTTCGCCTTTGGCCAGTCACAGAGGTCTAACGATTGGGTAGAGGAAGAAGAAAATGGCAAAAAAAAAAAAAAAAAAAAAAGAAAGAGAAAGAGAAAGAAAAGGAAAAAAATAAATAAATAAGAAAAATAAATAAATAATTCTAAAAATAATATAATGTCATTAAAAATTACTTATATTAGCGTTGGTCGTGTCAATGATTTTCAGCTAGAATTGATCGAATGGATTAAATTGACATAGATACAAAAGATTTATGACTCAATTAGCCAAAAAAAAGTATAAGATTGAATTTATACAACTTAAATAGATTTATGATTATTTTTTCTAGCAATTCTTCTGAGTATATTTTATTTGCAAGTTTGTCATCTTCGATGTTAAAAATGGATGTTTAATTGATAAGAGGTTGAGGAGTCAAGAGCTATGATCTTTTGTAAGGAATTAGTATATGTTGTAATTAGGCACATATTGTGCCTTGATAATTGCTTTTCCCCTTTCTATATGCTTCACTAATCCAACTTATTGTTAGAGAAAACTCCTTTGATATTTTGAAGTTGACAAAACATTTTCTACATTCCGTTATGAAGATTTTCAGACTTTTGTGTCAAAGTCTATTTTATATCAGAAGTTTGCCTGCTCTAACAAATTCTGAACTAAACGCAAGTAAAGAACAAGACTAATCTAGACGCGAGATTATTTTTGTTTCTTCAAGGGTTTGGTTCGTGTGGATTATATATGGCATTTCTGGTTGGAAATATCACCTACGAGATTGGTTATCTTTATTGAAATCAATTTAGATACATCAAATATTTTTGGAAGGCAAGTAAATTTGGAAATAATCTACTTATGGAAACCAAGATCTTGATTGTATAAGCAAACATGATTGATGGGCTTTCATCATAGTCTTCAAATGGCTCGAGATCTACTTGATTGATTATGTCCAATAGATTGATTGGAAGAATTCCTTTAGAAAGTGCCAACAGTCGAAAAGGCATTTGATATAGTGTGTGAAAGAAAAATTCCAAAGTCTAAAGCTTCCATTTACTTGTTATTCCTTACACTAAGCTCAAATTTGTACTACAAAAAGAGTGAGACTTATAGTGCGACTTCATGAGAAGTAATAGAAACTCTTTACTGTGAAGTCAAGATCGCGAGATTGTAAATTCTCTTTTGTTTTATAGTGGAATTTAGCCAGAAGGCTATCAACGTGGGAGAGTAGACGTAGGCTTAAAATAAGCCAAACCACCATAAATTCTATGTTCATTTTCTTTTTCCTGATCTCTCTTACTTAGTTCGTATTTCATATTGATCATTTAAGTTTAATCTCCTTTAAAGTCTATTGCTATTTAGACTCAGCTTCAAGAGTAAAATATTCTTACTGCATTTCGTGAAAAACAGTCTTCACACATATTCACCCCCTCTAGGTGCTCATACTAGGACTTACACCTACAACATTGTGCAATGGAAATACTGAATATTTATTTCAATATTGTCAACTAGTATCACACAAATTTTTTCAATCGGTTAAACCTTTCACTAATTAGTGCAAAAACCCTCTCACCCTATGTGAGCTTCTCTCTATCCCTTAGGTGATAGCTTCTTTCTCATTTCAAACCCAAGAAACCAAAAACTTGATTTCCCGTCCCATGGTAACACCAATCCCACTGTCATTAAATTGGGGATTCGGTTGACCTCCTTCGAGATTGTTGCAACTAGAATCATTTAGTACTGCCCTCCTTGCTATTTGAATCCATCACTTTCCTTCTTTTCCCCCCCAAAGAAAAATCAACAATGGGGAAACTTAAAGCCACCTTTTTGTCCATACACGAACCCAAAATCCCTCATAAGTAGACCTTTATACAGCCACCCCAAAAAAGCCATCTACACCAAAAACCCTATGTGCAGTGATCTATGTTCTGTCAAGAGCTCCCTTCACTCCATAACTTGGGAAACTTCTAGCCTTTCCTCCTCACATCTACCCCATCAAACAATTGGATCACATCACGGTACTTATGGTAGAGATTTTTTAGAACCAACTGAGGCTGGTGCCATTGTGCAGGAAAATAGGCAATTTGTGGTCCAAAGAAGATATACAGAGCTGGCAGTAGAGATACAAGAAAGTGAATTGATCCTCTATCGAAAACTCTTTTCTAAATCCAATATGAATTTTCAAGCATTTCTAAGTACGATTAGGAAAGCGTGGAAACTAGATTCAGTAAAATGTGAGCAAATATAGCCTGGGTTTTTTCTCTTTTGTTTTCGGCTCTATTAAGGATAAAAGAAGAGAGTTAGAGACGGGACCTTGCTCATTTGCCAACAATATTCTTGCCCTACAATAAGGAGATCTAGATATTCCAGAACATTGTTATGAATTCAAACATCATGCTTTCTGGGTACATATCTTGGGGCTTTCTTGAGCTCATATTAATGAAGTTTCTATGCAGCAAATAGCTTAAAAATTAGGCAAGGTAGAAGAAGTAAAACTTGAAGCAAAAAACAGTAACTCGCTTAAAACTGGAAAGGCAAAAGTGTGCTTAAATTCGGCAAACCCACTAAAAAATGGCACTATTATCAATATGGGAGACAAAGTGGTAAAAGATGAAACTATTAAAGGGATCAAACTGAGTAGTAGCTATCCAACCTTGTCACACCTCCTATTTGCAAACGATGCCATCTTCTTAGATGGAACAACTACAATAGCCCAAAATATAGCATCTATTATGAACCAATATTGTTTTGCCTTAGGTCAAGTTATAAATCTCAAAAAATTAGGTATTTTCTTAGAAAAAACTGTCTTTAGAGCCTCAAGTCAAATTTAGCGACTGAAATGTGGGTTCCAATTATAGGAAAAACAAGGAAGTACCTTGGAATACCTTTAGATTGGGGTCAAACCAAAAAACAAATGTTTGCCTGGGTTCTTGCCAAAGTTGATAGAAAATTAGAAGGATGGAAAAAGAAATTGATTTCAAATGTGGGCAAAGAAATTTTAATCAAAATAGTTGTTCAAGCAATACCACAATATGCCATGTCCAACTTCAAAATCCCTATATCCGTTTGACGTAGCAAATTAATTAGAAATGACTAAGCCATAAAATCGAATCAAACAGAAATAGTTCCTGATAAATTCAATTTCTATAAAATATGACGTAGGATATGTTTGGTACAATGTAGAGTGAATTTTTATGTAAGCCAAGTGACCCTATAATATTCAATTATCTTCCAAGTGACAGATATTTTTTCAAGTGATTTTTCTCTTACAATTTTATAGTTGTTGTCACTACTAACTTTAGAAATACTATTTGAATATATGTTGAATGTGCAAGAGTAGAGAAGCAGTTTGATAAACAGAATTTTCCAAAGAGAAAAAGAAAATATGTATAAAACCCATGCGAAGCACGGGCAAATATACTAGTATATATAAACATAACTCCTCTCATTTATTGTAACTGTCAATTACTTAACCCCATATTTTTCTAAGTAGCCGCGTAGCTAGCATCACTACGGTGTGATCTTCAATTTCGCCGAAGTGTTTATTGATGGCGGGCTTTCTTCATAACTACTTGTTTCAAGATCTTGGCACTTTCCTTCCCGACCACCAAAGTTTAAACTAATAAATTGATCTTTATTTTTCTTTAATTTGCAAACCAAATTGCGGATGTATTACCAAGAGCTTGCAATGTCGCAATTCATGCTAATTGTACATAGACATGGAGGATTTGCTTGGTGAGGTCTTGTAATTTCCAAATTTGTAAGTAGAACATGTTGTATCTGTTTTCTTAACCATTTGGAATATAAATCTTGGACAATGGACATCACTTGTAAATCGTGTGACGGGTCTCCACCTTTAGTCAAGATTAGGGATAGAATTCTCGCAACTTGCTTCATCATAGCATCCTTCTGTAACCCATCTTTGTCGCGAATGATCATACAGTATAATTAATTTAATATTCAGAACAATCGCGCTACCTTCCTCCGCAGCCAGTAATCACGCAGTTAAATTAACCAAAAATGCGTGTACTGCTTACATGGTTACATTAATCTGAAAATTGCAATGATAAGCATATCCAGGACATGTGTTCAAGTAATATATATGCACATACATTTATTTGGCAATTCCAGAAATAATAATAGTCCGAGAATTGAAATACAAAAAAATTGCCGTAGGCAATCCCATCCATGCATGTCACTAAAGGGCAAACAAAGCACCACTTATAAGAAATATACAAACGAAATATAACCCAAAAGGAAACAAAAGAATATGGTTCATATTTCCCTGTCTCAGAACTGTATGAAGGGCTTGAATGTGCTTACCACCTTCCTGATCTGATCAAGCAAGGAAGTGTAGGAAACGGTCCCATCGTTTCCAGCAAGAACCCTGTACTTGTCCTTTCTAGTAAAGTTCGTGCACTCGAACCCCAGCGTTGCGGCTAATATTCTCTGCACGTAATTCGCGACGTCATAAGGGCTTTTCCCGGCCGAGCATGTCGCCTCAACCGGCAACTGGTTCAAGAACGTGACCTCGTAGATAGGCCTAGGGTTCATGAAGAAGAAGATGGGGTCCATCCCCTTCCAACCCCTCGCTGTCGTTGCGTGAAAGAACCCGACCCTATAGTTCATCGCCACGGGCACTATTCTATCGGTTAATTCCGCGAAAAGAGGGCTGAATCTCAAGAGGAAGGGTTCTCTGCATGTTGTTCCCTCTGGACAAACTATCAGATCGCCCTTCGATAGTTCTTGTTTGATCTTTTGAGCATCTACTTCACGAACTCTTGTCAATCGGACAGTCGGAATGGGCGATAATATCTCAGATAACCTGGAGATAGAGTAGGTTAGTGCCGGGATTCTACGTCCTAAGACGGTGGACAAAACAACGGGATCCATCAGAGTGCGGTGCGTGCAGACAAACAACAAGCCGGAGCTTCCGCCTGATGGCGATCTTGGTGGTTTGCCTTTGACGATGATTTTCCCTCCGAAAATACGGGAAACGTGGGGCATCATCTGTAAGGGGAAAATTATTCCAATGGTAATGCGGATAATTGCAAGGATCACGCCGAAAGGAATCCACAGGAGGATCAAGAGCGCAGTGGATGGGGTTGGGCGCTTCACTAGTCGACCATCGTGGAAGATCACGGGGTGAGGAAAGAGATGATGCTGGTTATCGTGCTCCTGAAGATTGGTGAAGGGCGGATGCAACTCTTCCTGAAAAGAGGAATACGATGAACGTGATAATTAATCAGTCTTATTTTACATTGTAGCGAGGAGATCATATATGTTAATTTGAACATAGGAAATTAGAGTAAAGATATGATTAATATGCAAGTAGAAGGCAAATATGGCAATACTTTATAAATCGTCTTCATCGTTCCCAAACTACCGAGAAAGTCGGATGGATCGTCATGAAGGAGACGAACTCACCTTGCATAGCGATAAAACCAAAGAAGAGGACGATGGCCTTCGTAACCCTAAAGTCGGCTGTTCACCTTCAAAAAACTTCTTGACATTATCGACGAAGTGCTTGTTGTCGCCCTTAGTGAAACCAGTGGCATATCCAAACCGATTCACAATAAGCTCGCTCCCAATCACTTCGTCGGCTTGCAAATGCTCCTTTGCAAACCTCTCTACCATGACTCTCGGCATTTTTGTCACCACCACTCTCTTTCCATGTGAGCTGAGCACCCGCCAAGCACCCATGTTCAAGTCATCCATGAAAAACTTGGGCAGGACGGCTCTTGCCACTGATCTGATCTCGGACTCCGGCACCGCGGCCATCACTACGAAGGTCATGACCTTCAGCCCGACATCTTCCTTCCCGAATGCATTGAGCAGCCAAATCACAGGCCACAGTAACAACAGTAGCCCGAAGCGTACCATACCAGACGCTTCGAACGCCACCAGCATGAAGTAAGAAAAGGGATCCGGATCGTTCAAGAGAGTCCCTTCAAGCTCGGAAACGACCGACGCCATTCCGAATTCTCGCTTTTGCAGGGTAATCGGCCTTCTATTCGTAGTTTAACACTTAGAAATGGTGATTTTGATCTTTGCTTAATGGGCTAGGCTAAGGAATGGGGATAGGCAGTAGGGTTATGAGACGATGGGGATGAAATTGCAAATCGCTATCGCTATTGACTTCGTATGTTCAAGAAAGGAATGAGGCGGTTCATCAGCTCGAACCACCTTATATAGCGTTTCAACTCAGCCTACGCATTGTCCGGCTTGGTCAATCAATGGAAGGTTTCGTGCCACGTTTTCGCGACATATTTGATTAATTTAAATCCAGCAACTTGGTCTGAAATTAGGAAGGGCTTTTGTATCCCAGAGGAGAAATCGAAATATATAATAAAATTAGGAAAACCCCTTTAATTAATTAGCTCGTTCCACGTTTACGCGGAGCAATGGGTCTTAGATAAATCTATTAGGTTACCTAGATGTAATCGACTTGAATGCGGTTACCTACACACTATTTCAAGGTGGTAAGGTTTCAAAAAAGTTTTATCAACTTGTGACCACTATAGCCTCCACGTTGTTGGATGGTAAGCGCCTTAATATTTTTCACACGTGGCTATGAGACCTCTCTCTCTCTCTCTCTCTCTCTCTCTCTCTCTCTCTCTCTCTCTCTCTCTCTCAATATATTTAACGCGTGGCTATGAGATCTCTGGATTTGTCCAGCTTCGTCCCCGACTTTGCTACCGGAAATAAAGAAAGAGTTCAATTAGAATGACTTTTCTTTAAAGTTGTTAAGCCAGACCGTTGTTTCCAAAAACTTAAACCGTTAAAAGCACAGGTTAATCATATATATGTATACGTATATGTAACTTACTGGTTTTAACGGCAAAGTAGAAAAATATGCAGAATAAAGGTAATTTTGCAGGGTCAAACTGAGAGTGATGTTAAGATGAACCCTTTGCCTGTATTTTTTTTTTTTTGGTCAGTAACCCTTTGCCTGTACTTGATACTAGGTAAGATGAATCGTTTTTCTCAGACTTATGCCGATAGAAGACGGAACAACAATATATATTAGTGGATATAATTATTAAGGAAATTACGGAATTTTATAATGACCTTTTTTAAAGAAAAAGAACCATAATATAATTTCGGAAGTTGATTGCATATAGTGTATAACATATTGTTTTCTTAACAAATGGCTATCTAACACTCTCTGACTTGATGCGGTAGATGACATCATGTGAACGAGTTGTCACATAATATAAGAATAATTATAATAAAAATCCCAAACGTATTGTACGAATGACAAAGTATTAATCTTTTCTTATAGTTTTCAATTTTTTCAATTTAGTTCTAAATCTTTTTAGTATTTCTCAATATAGTAATTCCAATCAATTTTGGCCAATAAGTACTAATGTAGATGCTAACTATCACATGTAGCATGACTAGAGGTAATATGAATAATTTTTGCATTTTTTTTTTGTTTTATAAGGTTTTGCTAGCATAATAGTCTTTGAACTACTGTTATAATAACATCTTGAGAGCTACAAATTCTTCAAGGAATAAATCTTACAACAATTTTTACAACAATTTTTACAACAATTTTTAATTATTATTCATTTATTTATTATTTGCCCAAACCCAGCTATTATCCTAACAGTAGATTAAAGACAGTCACATAAAAATTTATCTTTTTTTATAATCTCAAATTACAACAATTTGAGGTAAATATAGCATGGGTGTATCAATTTGCAATGTGCCACGGATATATTAGTTTAAGGTTTTTTATGACATAAAAATTAGTTTGGGGTAAATGTAGCTCATGTATATCAAATTAGAGTTCTTTGTGGTATTAACCCAAAAAAATGTGAATTCATATGTAAATATTTGTATATTATGAAATGTTTTAATGTTTCATTTAAGAAGAAATTTAATTTTGCCTATGGCAAAATTTAAATTAAGGAATAGTAAAAACTACTCCAACATTCAACATGGTTAATTCGAATTCACTCTTCCTAGGAAATTAGTTTTCTCATCCCTTCCCTATATACATATTTGCAGGCAATTTATGTACTCTCAGCAGCCGCCACTAGGCGATCGACCAGGTGGTGAAGTGGTCGAGCATGGAAACGTTGACCATGAGGAGGAAAAAAAAGAACTCTTCTAGGGAGCCGTAGCGAACTGGACCGTCTTCATCCAATAATGCATGATATTAAAGAAAGAGTGGAAATCATCGAATATGGGGCAGTAGATATAGGTGAACTAAGTTTTTTTCATTTTGGTCTGGAGGTGAACTAAGTTTGGCAGAAGTTAGAACTCAACCAGGTTCACATGGTTTATTAACTTGAGGGACTGCTTAAGTGCGTGTTGATGTTTCTCGTTCAAAGATTCAATTAGAATCATTACAATCGCGACTTTTTATGAGAAACTAAAAGTACAGACATTATCTCCTGTAAATACTAGCCATGTGCAGGAATGGGAGGACTATAGCATCTATTGAGGAGTAGCCGAGTGCCCAAATAGATTTAGACATCCAATTGTTAGTGAAAGAAATGTTAGATAGAGCTTGAACCAACTAATTATTAAGTGCTCAGCGTGCTCTTAATTCAATCCTAAGTAACTTTTGAAGTGTAATAGTCCACGTCGACAAGGGAGGGATTGAGTATTAGGGTAAGATTGCCTAAACAAGATTTTTAGAAGGTGAAGCAGGTACAAATGAACTCATATTGAACAAGGGGAGAGTGCGTGTGGGTTTTACATGTGAAACCATCATATTGGACAAGTTATAAGTGATAATACTTCGAGTGAGTTAAGTCACTGTGCCACAATACGGTATTGGAGTACAATTCTCTAGAGTAGATGTGTGATTTAGGGATGAGCCATACAAAAATTGGTCAAGGGCAGAGAGTGATTGTCATGGCAAGAAGGTCTAAGTAAAGTGCAGTTCCAAGTTGGCTTCTAAAATGACGAGTGAGTAAGAAATCAAAAAATAAAAATAAAAATTGCACACCTACTAGGAAGACAGTATTTCTAAGTACATGTGATATAGAAATTAAACTACAATAACTTTTTTATGGAAGAAGAAGTTCGGCATTTAAATTCCAATATTAAGTGTACTTAGATGAGAGTACAATCAAAACACACGACTTTCTAGGAACGCATTTACCTATATGTTAAAGGATTAAACCTTAAGAGTAGATATGGGACTAAATTGATTAGCAAAGTTGAAACACAGAGTTGAAATAAATTTTAGTAGAAACACAGAGATGCTCAAACTCTAGTCGTGAAAGTACAACAAACTTGAAATAACTTTCTCATATATAATTATTTATCCACTTGCAGTTCGAATATCTCAGAAACATCTAGAGTCGTTCATTGGAAATGTTCTTAAGTAACCTGCCAATGGTGATCAAATATCTTGTGACGTTTTGGAGTCATATACCCCTCTACACGAATTGGACTCCTCAGGAAACCAGTGGATCTGTGCGATTAAGGAAAGTAAGCACGGATAAACTACGCTGCACCACTTGAAACATTGGGCACTTTCGACCAAAAAAAGAAAAACAATCGGACATTAATCAAGTCATATTTTGAACGGATGGTTGTTGTACCTTAATTTTTTTTTTCTTTTTTTGGGTCAGAGTTGTACCTCAATTAGCGAGGCTCTCCTATGGTAACCGCTAGCATTTTTCCTATTCTTTATGGGCCAAAACATGTAGTTTAAGTCCGTCGCGCACCTAACGATTAGGCATGACGAGGAGGAGCAATACAACATTCTTTCTATTCTACAATTATAAATCCTTAATTCCTCAAACTTCTTCTAAATAAAGTATTTATTCAGGATCTTGTCTTTTTCTTTGGACACTAAGGTAGGATTCGCCAATCTACCAGATAAAATTTCATGAGAAACTAAGACCAACACTTTGAAAGTTGGGTCACTTCTAATCCCAAATCGCTGCAACCATATACTATTATAATCGTAACTAATCTTTTAATTGGTTAAGCGGTCAAGTTCGGAACTCAACTTGATCTTAAAAAAGTGGGTCCCTCGTATAATTTGTCATATTCAAAGCCTAACGAATTTTATGCCGAATGAGTATTAGGTATAATATTTTATTATCGTATACATCAGCAATTCAAATGAGAAAGAAATCCTCTCGAAAGCTTCTTTGTCATTGAACTTCTTTTAGCTTGCAAGTCAAGTCAAATCAAAAATCTTAATACCTCCCCCCACCAGTAATTGAGCTAATCAAAGCTGTATAAAAGCTGGTCCTTTTGGCATGACTTGCCCGTAATCGAAACCCAAAGTAGGTCAGAAAATAATCGAAGAACGAGACTTGGAATTTGGAAGTTCTCTCTGGTACATCTAATTGCATTTGGCGGGAGTTGTAATTGTCGTGGGAACCTTGTAGGAAGAATTCATGGTAGGTTTGAAGCTTGTTATTTTGGATTGCTATTTAATTCCTCTTATTTAGTCTTTTGGATGGCTGCAAATGGGGAAGAAGATCTTTTACCAGGCTATATTTGATTTTTGGGTTTTCGTTATGTTCTTTTGTTCTCTTTTTGGTGGGGTAGGTTTGATAATTAGGAAGCGTCCTAGACGGTGCAACTCTCAACACTTTTGACCTAAGCTACCCTTTTTAGTTGAGAAATGATGCTTGACCTTTGTTATAGCGATTACCCCACGCCAGTAAACTTTCAGACCCTGATTTCATCACCCAAATTAATAGAAAAAGCAGACTGAACCCGCCTTTTACGCAAGAATAAATGCCGAAAAGAGGTACGCTATCGTAAACCCATTAATTATTAATAAAATAATGTGAAAGATTTCTGCAGTCCTTATCTCCTTAAAATAAAGGCACATTTTATGAGAAATTTTCAATTGTGAAAAGATCATAAAAACTGCTCCATGTTGAGCAGTATATTAGGGGTGAGAGATTAGGATTGATTTTCAATTTTTGGAATCTGAAATTTATCTTATAGATCTAGATCTTTGAATTAACTTTGAAACCAAATTTGTTGGTGCCAATCCCCCCTCCCCATTTTGCTTTCATTATTCTTAGTTAAAAGTTGATGATAACCGGTGTCAAAGATATCAATGCTTTTATATAACAGATCAGAAGTATGAGCCCCACCCGTCAATATAATGTCTCTTGCAAATAAGTTTTTCTTGTGACAAATTTCTTGTAATTTCTTAGCAACTTCCCTCGTTTTATCATGTCACAACTTTCTTAATTTAGCCAACATTTTATAACTTTGTCATCTAGGCTTAATGAAGTAGCCGTGGAATTCCATAGCAGGACAAGCAAGGAATTAGAGGTGGCAACACGATGCAATGCAAGAGTAAAAATAGAAAATTATGGTTATTTCGGTTCGGTTTGATCCAATTCTCTGATTTACTCCGATTCCACACTTTGAAGCCTCGCTTGTTTGGGTTCAATAGCCAATTTCGTTGGTAATGTTGTACAAGGAGAGGAAACAAGTTCCTATAGTTGGAGGAAACTTATTGATTTCAGAGATTAGGGGATTACTTTAGTACTAATTCAAAATTAGGTTATATGTAGAATCTCCAGGAAATTAGGATGATCTCATGCAGAAACATCTCAATGTTATTCTATCAAGAGCTGAAGTTCTGTCCATGAGCCGAAAATGTCATAAACATTGTCCATCAACATGATCATCATCACCTCTTTGGAACCTCCAAATTTCGATTAATAGACGATTAAAGCATTACATAAGAAATTCTATCAGTTTATCCCGCCGTGCATAATGATCCGCATGGTGCTATAGCTGATGCATTGAATATCCAGGCTACGATGGTTGCTATTTCTTGATTGCTTAATGGATGGGGTTGATCCGATATTTTATTAGCATGATAAAGTACATACGAAAATGTATAATATTACGTTGTATACGGGCAGATTCTTCAAAGGACGGGCCTGACACAAAAAGTTTAAAAACGTTGGTTGAAACAATATTTATTTTCTTGAACTGATGTCCGACTTACCAAGAGGGTACCAAAAGAAAGTCACCCCTATAAATAAAGAGTATTCAAAATATAAGAACTAATAAAATAATAATTGGAACGGACCTGTTGTTAGGTTCAGTAGACTGAGGAAGGCCAGCCCAATCTTCATTTACAAGGCCCACCCTCAGTTACTTTATTTGGGTTAATCTTTTTTTCGGGCTACAAATTGGGTCATTTTGCTAATCCGCCATAGATATTGGGTCAATGTGGCTTGATTCATTTAAAGAAAATCGAAGATTCAGTGGGCCGAAAGCTACGACCTGCTAGGTGTACGTGCTACAAGACTAAAGTGCCCATCTAATTTGCTGACTTCGTCTTTATAAACCAATTACACCATGTTGAAATCGAGCTTAGCCGAATCAACCGTGGTTTATCTTCTTTCTCCAAGTGCTATCTCGGCCCCCAATCTGTTGGGCCTCCAGAGAATAATGTGCGTATCTAGAGAGTGGTTTATCTTCCTTCTCCAAATATTATCTCCCTCCCTCGAGATTTTTCCAGACGCGTTAGAAGGGAAAGCCTTGGCTTCATCATGTTGGCTTAACCTTTGAATCCATGAGTGAGTTTTACACAAAAAATTAGATATATTTTTGAATCCTTACTTTTTCCTGGTCCACCAGCCACTTTCTTTGCTAGTGTCATACATGGCAAGGAAACTTGTCGGTTTCAGGGATATCGTATCTCCAACATTTGCACTATTAGCTTGACATTAGTATTAATTCAATATTACGTTATACATAATATCTTCAGAAAACTAGGATGATCTAATGTACAAATCTCTCAAGGAATTGTGTCAAGAGTTGAAGTTTTGTCCATAAGCCAAAAATGTCATAAACATTGTCTATCAAACATTCATTGTAACAATCCAAATTTTCAACTCAGTTGAGAAAAGATAGGTTTAAAGGTACTGCTTAAAAAATGGGCGATGATCGTCAATTAGGTGCAGGCTTTTCCAAGTCTATACCTCGCATGATATTGGATATCATCTTTAGTTCTTAATAACCTAAATAATTTTAGAAGTCCCCACTAGTTATTTGAGGTCGATTAGGAACCAATTAAGATACAAGAGAGTTGCTTTTGATATTTGATTTTTAGCCAATGCATCATATAAAGGTAAAAACTTGAAATTAAGATTTCTAATTGTGATAGAGCCCTTTTTTAGCCAAAAATAGTTATTTAATGCTTTTTTTTTTCTCGCATTAGCACTCCATTTCCTTTTCATTTACGCTTTAATCTCAAAAGCCCAAAACATTGACTTTTGAGTTTACTTTTTTGGTCAAATTTTGATGATTTTTTTTTTTTTGGCATTGAAAACCCTAAAATAGTGTCAATTTTGCTTTTTCATTATTAATTTTTTTATTAAAAAAAAGCAAAGTTTGAACCATTAGTAACAAATCACTAAAATGTTGATTTTTAGTCAGCACTTCGTCTGGAAATTTTTTTTTAAAAAAATTTAAAAATCATCATCCTCTTTACACCTTATTCTAACTTTGGCATTGTTAAATTTACAAAAATCTGTTGAGGGACTTTTCGCCAATTTGTGAATTCTAGATCAAATCGGCCAAAAATGAAATTAGTTCATTTCTAGTTGTTTTTTTTTTTTTAAGAATTCTTCCTTCATGACATATGATCTAGAAGTCATTCCACATTAAATTTCCAAACCAATTTCAGATTTCCAAGCTAGAGGATAAAAATCCCAATTTTGGCCACAATAAATGATTCTGATCGAATCTCCATGAATTATAAGGTTTCGTCACAATTGTGTCTAGTTCATTAAATGAAACTCAATTCTAAAATCAATTTTGATGATAGCACACCAATTGGACTCAATTTGATCATTTTAATCAATCAATGATTAACAAAATCATGAAGGATTGTTTCGATTAACACGGCTCACTTTGACCCATTATAGACTAGTAATTAATTTGATGAATTGAAGTTCAATTTGGCCAATTTGACTTCAATGGATTTCACTGGTCTAGCTTGGTAATGAAATCAAACCAATTTGGGAAGGAATTTGATCAAACAGGTTAAAATTAATTAAATTGTGCCCACATTTCAACTAATTCAATCCAGTTTGATCAAATTAAATTCAATTGGGTTAATTGAGTAAAATCAGAAAAAAAATAAAACCAACATCGAAGCCTAGAAGCACTGGTCAAGGCCTAAAACCAACATGGTCCCACCCGATTTGACCCGGCTGACCTCATCAAGCATTTTCGGGCGAGGTTTTCAATGGTTGGCAATCCATTCCAGCCACACGAGATCATGGCCGATCAGCCCTCTCTCCCACATGTTGAAATTACACAATTGCCCTTGGTGGAATTAAAAAATTACCCCCCAAGGCCATGTCATCAATCCATGCCATCAAAATTGGACCAATCGAAGCATTTCCTTAATAATTTAGCAAATAATCCAGGCCGTTCATCATCTTAGATCATACCATCCATTTTACCAAGTCACCTATCCATGTGACATGGAATGGACCAATGAGAGAGATCCCGATTAAGTAAAATTCTAGAGCTAGTAGATTGATCCAAGAATCATAATTCAAATTAGGCATGATATATAAGAATTTTTCCCTCCATTTTTTGGGGTTGTTTCGGCCATATTATTTAGAAAAAACTCTCTCTCTCTCTCCACCCCCAGCCACCTGCCAGACAGTTTCCAGTGAGCCCCTGCCTTGCTGACGTTCCACAGGCTTCTCCCCAGCTAGTCGCAAGTCAAGCTCCACCGACACACTGCCGGCTAACCTCGAATCGGTTTGTTTTTCCTCCTTGGCTTCGGCTCGCTCTCCACGCCGGTGGAGGTGCTAGTAGCTTCTGACAGCGATTCAGCTACTCTGCCGACGATCCCTCAACCCCTGATTTTTGCGACGTCGATCATCGTTTTTCCTTCGAGGTGTTGGTGGCTGGAGTTCGATTGAACAGCCACCGAAGCTCCTCAACTTGCTTGATCATTTTATCGTTCATTAGAGTTCAAAATACTCGATTCTTATTTTCAATTTTACTTTTACTTGTTTAGATCATGGTGAGCTATTTCCGGCCATTTTGTGAAATTAATTTAGTGGCCGAATAGCTCAATTGAGCTCAGCAAGTTCATTGGCAAAGGTATGACACGCTTCGACTTAGTTTTTCTGGCCTATTTTTGCTTGAAAATACTAAGTGACAGTTCTATCATCTTTCGTAGCATGTCTAAGTGTAAAAGCTTGAGTAAAACAACATTACTTTGTTTAATTTTTCGATTTTTTATTTTATTTTATTTTATTTTGCATTTCGTTCCATATTTGTGATCATTGCCATCTTCTTTCAAGCGAAGAGTCAACAGCTACTCTCATAGAAATCGTTGGCGTGAGAAACAACTACTGTTCATACTTTTGAACTCACAACTAATTTTGGGGAAAGCTAAAAAATAAGACCGGAGGTTTGTTGAGGATGCCATCGAGGAGGAAAAAGCATGGATCTTGACGCGAGCGCATCAGGTTCTATTGATTAGCCCACAAGCTCAACTCCCGTTTCGTTGACTGAGCCAACCCATGCGCTATCCATGAAAGCAAAATTCAAAGTTATGTTGCAATTTAATGATGTGGGTCCAAGGATGAAACTTGCTGATCATGCGACATGGTTGCTGATTTACAAATTTGTTGCCGATTTTGAGACTCCCCCTCAACAACTTGAATGACTGGAGGCTGTTCTGATCAATTTTACCGTTGTTTGATGACTCTCTACGATGACTATTCAGCTTCCAAGACTAGTGCACGAATTTAGAGAGTCTTGTCAAGTTTCAATATATCTAATAATTAGCCGCATCTATCTAAGTCTCGTTGTTCAAACTTTTTATGAGTCTTTATCGTGGCGTTGTTTTTTTAGAGTCTTAATTAGGTGAATTCCCCATGAGTCTATTCAATTTCAGAAATTCGAAAGTCTTCTCTTTTATTTGGTATTATCTCTATAAATAGATGTGTGATCTCATTTGAAAGACACAATGATTTAAATATATGCATAAATGAGATTTTCCTAAGCATGAGTGAAAATCTTTGCAAAGTCAATAACACTTATCCCGATTCCTTTATCATTGGAGAGAGGATTACTTATTGATGGGAGCCAAGAAGCACTTTATCCTTGGTTGGTGGTTCATCATTTATGATTTAGCGGTGAGCTTCTCCTACCCAAAATCCTTTATTCTTGACAGGTGGTTTATCCTTTAAGCTTTGGTGGTTAGTTTCATCAATCCCAATATTCTACTTTGGCTGGTGATTCGTTAGTTTCATCAATCCCAATATTCTACTTTGGCTGGTGATTCATCCTTTAAGCCTTAATGGTGATCATAATCTATTTGGCAACTATGTTTATTCATCAATTTCCATTTCAATACTCTAGTCTATCCGCACTTCAATCGGTATATCACTCAAAACACATCTTTTTTCCCCCTTTTTTGGGTCATACCCTCAAAACACACTTTGCCTCATACTCTAGTCTATCCGCGCTTCATTATGTTATCGTACCTTGGAATATTTCATGTCGATTTTTAAACACGTAAGGCCGGCCAAGAAGAGGTGTTTTTGACCAAAACTGACGCTAATATCTTTTGAGAACTCGTTAAGGTAATGATGGGCACATGATAGGGTATTGGACTAATTAGGATGTTATTGAAAATTTGGTAATGGAGAAAACTTTCCCAAATTCTCTGGATTATCGTGAAAGATATAAATACTACCCACGCCTATTTGTTGACGAAAAATCTATAGTCTATCTAAAACTAGAACATGTAGACATAAGGCAGCAAATGAACCGGCTTGCACTTCGTGTGTCCTTGATTCTTTAATCATACATTTGATTTTATTAGGCGAAAGGAAAAATTTGTCACACACATAACATATTTTGGTTTTTCTTTTGCTCATCCCATGAGCAGCTCATGAAAATCGATTCAACCTCCCACGAGACAAATTGGTTTCCAACATAAAGTCTAACAAAATGCTGAATCTCAGAAATACTAGATGTATAATCATACTTCTCTCGAGAAGTCTCTCGATTTCATTAAGCTTGTGCATACACCCTTTTAAGCAGTATCTGCAACAGTTTTAATACCTTAGAGATCACAAAGTCAATAATTATTGTACCACTAATTGAAGGGCATAGGGTCGAATAAAACCAACATAAGGTGGCCATTGGTTTTGCCACTGGGTCCACCATGTGGAAAGCTAAAACTAATACTTAGAGGGGGTGAAAGGTGATTAAAAAATCTCAACAAATAAGAACTGATCAAAATAAACTATTTGCTAGAGTCTCAAAACCACGAGATTCTAGACTTCTATGAAATACAGAAAGTGTACAATAGACTTTAAATGAAGGAGACAAAGAGAGACAATTGTGCACATAAATTTTATAATAGTTCGGCTTAAATTAAGTCTATGTCCACTCTTCACGCTGATAGTCTACTAGCTAAATTCCACTATATGATCAATCAAGAAATTACAACTTAGAGAGCACACACTTAGTGGTAGATTTCTCAAATTTGCTAAGATACTCTTTTGTGTTTTCTCTTTAGATCACACTTTGTAAAGCTCTCAAAAGAAGACTAATAAAATGCGAGTAGCCTAAGACTTTGGAATCGTAAATTCATGTTCCTACACTCTTCTAGGCCGAATGAACTCCTTTATATACTTCTCCATGCCATACTAGTCATTGATAATTTCCAGAGTAATTTTCTTCCAATCAAGCTGTCGAATAGAATTAATTAAAGGAATCTTGTGGCCGTTGAAATTAGGAATAAAATTTCCACTTGATTCTAGTTGCCAAAACAATCAGAATTTTAGTTTCCATAAGTAGATGCTTCCGAAAAAGGAATTTGTCTTCAAGATTGATTTCATCAATTTGCGATTGATTCAATCAACAAATTTATAACAAGTAAGTGAAATCCTTTGCTAGAAAACTAAACATTGTAGAATAAATTCCCAATAAATTTATCTTGAATCCATGTCGCAAAATTGATAAGTTTGAATCTGTTTTCTTCCTCATTCTAGATGCAATCTCATTCTAGACTACATCAGAGTGGGAATTGCTTCTAGGGCAGAATAGACTCTGATGAAAGTCTTCGATAGAACCTTAGAAGTAACTTTAAGTGCAATATGTTCTTGATAAGAAAGTAACGACTAGAAAGTTTTGTTAATTTCAAAACTTTGGTAAGAGTTTTTTCAACAATGGAGTTTTTCAAAATGCAAAATGGAGTTTTTTCAAAGCTCCATTTTTTTTTTTTTTTTATGGTGACAAAACTTTTACGTTGATTTAAGCACAAAATCTATATTATCCTGCAAAATAGCACTTGAACACTATGTCTTATAAAATAAGCAATCATAAGCAAACAACATAGATATAGATATGATATTTCTTAAAAAATTAACCACTTCAAAGTCTAAAAATTTGCAAAAACACACAAACACATCGGCACACCAAAATAATTGAAATCTATAAAAAGTCTCCCCCCTTTTGTCAACAGCAAAAGGGTTCAAAAAGTCTGCAAATGAGATAATAGTTCAAACCAACGAAAATGCTGAAAATACTCAAAAACATAATGTAAAAGTAGGTTTCAAAAAGCAGGTGTTTTTGGTAAGTCGGACAAGACGGAGATCTTCCCGATCGAGACGGGTGCCTGCGGAGGCTAATGGTTTGGTTAAGTCTATTAGGCTTAACCTGGACTCTCCCAAATCCATCAAATCACGACTTAATAGTCTAAGTTTTTAACCTATAAGTTAATTTTAAAATGGAGTCGCCACTAATTAATTTGGGATGGGTCGATTAGAAAATCAAGTAAAGTATCGGAAAAAATACTCGCTCCTGTGCAACCAAAGAAACTAGGATATGTGACTTGATTACACTAGTTAATCACTAATATTCTTTCGGTACCTAATCTTGTTTAGACCCTAAGGCTTTTTGGATTTTTGAGGGGTTTTCCTTGCATTTAGAGGGAAAATACTTTTTTGGGTCATTTTCTCATTTTTTGGACACAAAAGCATTTTTTTATTTTTTTATATTTTTCTGAAAATATAAATAATTTTTTTGGCTTTTTTCGAAAAATATGGATATGTTTGATTTTTTGGAAAATAAAATATTTTTTGACTTTAAAAATTATTTTATATGATAATATTATAATATATTAAAAGGGCAACCTCGGTCAGCTTTCTGAGTCGAGCCCGACATGGGTCGCTAGAGGTTGGCTCAGATGAGCCTAGAACGCGGGCACAGCCCGGGCCCTACTTTAAAAAAAGCTTGGCCCACAAGACGAGCCTGTTTTTAAACAAAATAGGGGCACCCGCTCAAACCCAACCTAACAACCCGACTTGCTTGAAGAAACCCTAGGGCACCAAGTTTTTATATATACAGGAACTATATGGTATATGCAAGTATAACCTATTGATATCAAGTAGAATACACTTTTATCAAACAAATATGTGAATAAGTAAGGGGAGAGATGGTAGAGTTGCATGTAGATCTTATGGTAGTTTGGTTCAGACCAAGCCTATGTGCGCTTTTCCAATTAGCAACCACCAACAGACTAGATTGCATTAGTAATTCTTTAAGAGGTTAGACTAGTTTGTGCTACTTCTACCCAAAACAAGTAGATCATGCTACTAATCCAAGCACTCCTACAACATTTGTACACTTCTCAAAAGATATTATGAACAACTTTATGTAAAATGACTACATGCTTAATAACAAGAGTATTGTGTCAGAGAGTAAAGGTTTCTCAATTTGTAATCATTTCATAGTTGGTGTCTTCTTCAATGTGTATTGATCTTCCTATACAGTTTTCAAGATCCGAGCTAGCAATTAGATAATCTTCAAGAGGATTAATTTAACTGATGAAGATAAACTACACAATCACCAGGAGATTTAGTCGCCCATACAATCAAATCTTCCTAATGATAGTGTAGTTTCCACAAGTAGAGTTGATTATATTAGGTAATAGCAGCTTGATTGAAAACAATTAATTTATTTCATATGCCAACTCCGAAGTTCCAGTTCTGCTATTTGTTGCCAATATTCCTTGTGACTCATATTAAAGTTCAACAGAATGTTGGGGTCTTCAAATTGAATATGTGTTATCATATAATATGCACATTCTTCTGAAATGATATAGTGAGTCGCTTCGATTGGCAACGTGTGAGTCTATTAACGTTTCTCACCGATGGTTTGACTTGCGTATTGCTTCCCACCTTAACTTCCTCGGCATGACCACGATCACACGAATTGTTCACCTCTTGTCTTGGTATCTCCAAGTCCCTGTGAACTTGCCGTTCCCTATTAGAGTCTTTCTTGTGATCTTCAGTCTTTCATTTCATACTTCAGGTTCTATCAGTGGTAACGGAGCTTTCATTGCATTTGTTCAACCTAAGATAATACCACATTTACATTTATCTAGAATCTAATATAACCATATACTTTTGTCAATTTTAAAATATTATAGAATATTTTTCAGCTTCATTAAGAGCTCCAATGCAATGCTAATATACTTAATATAAATAATTAAATATGATAACATATTTTTTAGATAAAATATGTGACATTTTTCATATTACATAACTTAAAGTAGGGATGAATTCCTCTTCCTGGATATTGTCAGAGGTGTAGTGCCATTTGGTGGTCTTATAACATGCTTGTATAATTTTAGAATTGCTTGTAAAATAAATCTAAAGTATCGATGAATGGTCTTGTTTGACCTATTGAACCTTAACCTTATCGCTCTCAACCTCACATTATGCCCTACAATAAGGCAAAAGACTAGTACTTGCTCTTTGAATGACACATTGGTTGGTGTAACAAATTAGTTGACACAAGAATTCTATATAATTCAAAGAAAATTTGTGGTCGCCTATGCATTGATTGAGACAATCAGTATCTGGAGAATGAAAAATGCGATTGATGAATAACTTCTTGAAATCTCTTTCCACTCGGGGCACTTGCTCCAGAACAGCACTAGTTTCCATCTACAAGAATATAATTAGAATTTTCATTTCTTAATTCCAGATTCACTAAGACAACTGCTTTTTCTCAAAGGCTAACCCAATAGCAACATTAAAAAAAAAATGTCATAAAAAAGTGAAGACAAGTACAACCTAACTTGACATTTTCGAAAACATCTCCCGTGCTTTCCACTTGACATTTTAACGAACATCTTTCATGCTTCCCTCTTTGACGTTATCACTTAGTTTAGTGAAACAATCATGTAAATAATGATACTGTCTATTCTTAGGTGAATCTAAACATGAAATGCTGAGTTTATGAACCTACTCTATCAAATTGACACAAGCAAATACAGGAAAGTTCTCAAAAAAGTATCGACCAAGCCAAATGGCAAATCAAGGAAAAAGGTCAAGTGCTTAATAGATTACCATAATTCCTTGCAGTAGCCTAGAATCTTCAATTGGCCTTCAAAAGTCAACTCTCTAGAATATTCAAAAATTGGAACTGAATTTTCAAGATGAACAGAAACGAGAATCAAATGATCATAACATGTGAGATAATTGAACTATCGAATAAATAACAGATTCACAATGTAAAGGATTGATTGAATTTTCAGAGATCATTTTCAAATTGAGGTTTTTTTTTTTTTTTTGGGGGGGGGGGAAGGAGAGCGTGAAACAAAGTCGTAAGTGTTGATGAAGAAGAGATGAACTTTTAGCAAAGATGTGAAGCATTGGTGAAGAAGAGCAAATCTTGAAGAAGACATTGAGTGTTTGTTGCAAGAGACTTGTTATGCTTGAGAACATGATTTTCTCTATTTAGAACCGAAAATACATTTTTATCATTTTAAGTGTGGGTGTTCTGTTTGATTGTAAATACCTTTCTACTGTCTAACCATTTTTAACAAACCAAATATGTGAAAGTCTGAAAAACTAATTCGCATAAAGCTCTTTTAGTAAAACAAACACACCTGATATTCTAGAACTTTCTTTTCATGTTTGTTAGTCATAAAATTTGCAAGTTCAATGCATTTGTGTCCTTCCGTTGACTTCACAAGTTTCTAGTGGATGTGAGAAAATGCCACACGACTTTTTATTATAAGTCACTTGGCATATTCCATTTACGAAAATCTAAAGGAGTTAATGGGAGGACTAAAGTGGATGATCATGACAAAATTTAGGACTTCATTGCATATGATGAAGCTTTTAGGGTTCAAGTATATTGGCAAAGCTATGCCACGTCTTGCCACATGGCAATTGTCGAGGCGAAGTGAAGTATCACATGACAAGTATAGGAGCAAGCATTCTCATTGGGCTCAATATGCCACGTGGAAAAACTATGCTGCTTATTTTGCTATGTGGTAATGTGGAAAGTATCTAGGCAAAGTAAAGTAACATGTCGTGAGCACAAGAGGGAACATCCGTTCCCGAGTTTAACTGTATACAATAGATGAGATCTTGCATGGTTGGGGGTTAATGTATCATGTGATAGGCTGAAACATATTTTAGAATCACCAAATAACATACATAACTCTTGAACTCCCACATCCAGATGAAGACTCAGAGAGTTTACAATGTTATGCATACATACAACCTACTCCCAACTCCTTAAAAGTACTATATGTTTTGCGTTCCGCCCAAGGACTGGGTCAATTCTTACAAATTATAACAAGGCAGGGCCATTTTTAATAGATGTTGGTTTGAGGACAAACTGAGCTGATAGCCCCTGATCCAATTAGGATAGGACGCAATAACTTGGGTAGAGAACTTGGATAACATGTCGGATAACATGTGGCTCACGAAAGCTTCTCAAGAGGTGAAGGGAAGCGAGCAAGAAGGAGCGAAGTGTCATTGTGTAGTATTGGCCGCAATGTATACGTTGGAGAGGACTTGCGATGTTTTCCATAAATGAGAACCTCGTTTGAAGTGGTTACCACTTATTACACCCATATGCTTGACCCATATAAAATGGGCTGAATCATTCCAGTGTATCTAGTTGAAATTAGGCCCAATAGAAAACGCATTTTGGGCCCATTTTTGGGACTGGGGCAAGCACGCTGGCAGTCCATCGTTATAAAGGTCCCAGGACTCCAATTTTCCTGGTAATTGACAGCAGCGAAGAGGAGAGTGATTCATGTTCTCTCGTAGTGTCGTAATATTCGGCTCTATTGTAACAAGAGACATCCTAGTCCTTCTCCAAGAACACACGACAGCAAGCAGCGAGAAACGGGACATCATGATTCAGATTTTGTGCACATTGAAATTACATAACACAAAATCATAGGACACATTAACTTGTTCTTAATACGCAGGAATGCATAAAAGTATTAGATTATTCGATCATTGATCTCACAACCATAATCAAAATTAACTCAAATTTCTGTCTCCCTCCCTCTCTCCCTCTCTCTAAAATGTGTATAAGCAGCTCCCATCATCACTCCTGGCTGTTGGGTCAAAGTTTTTTGCGTTCGGGTCAGTGCATCCTTCAGGCACGGGGACATTTACTTGCTGAGCTGCTTTGCCTGATCAAGAACAACCCGGAACAATTACACTAAATCAGAAAGAGATCTTCTTTTTAATATGGTAATAAAACGGTATTATCAGTAAAATGAAGACTCTTTCGCACACATTTGTCTGACATATGTACGAAGGCCAATTTACCAAAAGGATCATTACAACGTGATGGACATTCAAACCTAAAAAAAAAAACCCGTTTACCAAAAGCCATGATTTGAATCCAATTCTAGGTTTTTGCATATCAAATCTAAAGGGCGTGTACAGAAATGAACATGTTTATATAGAGGTAAAATGGAAAGAGACTTTGGACTGACCGTAGAAAGTGCCACTGTCGATGGAGTCTTGGTTGGCATCGCCGAGAGCAGCCTCGCTCATGTACTTGTCGGCCAACTGGACTCTCTTGACGTTCTCTTGCTCCTGGACAAGCATGTTGCCGTACTCCAACAACTTCTCTATGCTCATCTTCGGCTGATCAAACGTCGGAGGCCCTTCCTTTGAGTTCACCAGCTTCTTCCCGATGGTCTCCACCCCAACGCCCGAAATCCACTTTCTCACCTCGTCGTCGTACACTCTTGCCCTCAG
Source organism: Eucalyptus leucophloia subsp. euroa (assembly GCA_017140325.1). Lineage (NCBI taxonomy): Eukaryota > Viridiplantae > Streptophyta > Magnoliopsida > Myrtales > Myrtaceae > Eucalyptus > Eucalyptus leucophloia. The sequence goes on along the minus strand of CM029477.1, from coordinate 481,821 downwards.
GGCTCCGAAGAAATCTGCCATTTTCATACCAAAAATGGAAGATTGTAACAATTTTAATTCTCAAACGTATCTCTCATTCAATGTTTAGGTGAAAAGACGTCGAGGAAACTTACCAATGGATTGTCCGGGGAAAGCATCAACAATCTTCACAACATCCTCATCAGCTATATTGTCCGTCCTGAAGATCCCCTTGCACACCCCGATGCGGTCCTCACGGGTCGGGGCCCAGTAGAACTTCTCCATACGCCCATCACGGATGAGCGGCGCATACAGCGTGGAGAAGTCGTTCCCTGTGACGATGATTGGGACCCGTGGGTTCTCCTCCTTGTTGTACATCCCGGGGAGCTGGACGTTGGTGGGGTTGTCGGCGATGTTCATGAGGGTGGCATTGACCATCTGGTTGTTGACTGTGTACTGGGTGGTCCCACCCATACGCCCGGCACCGGCGTCGAGATCGTTGATGAAGAGGCAGCACATCTTTCCTTTCTTGATGATGTCGGCAGCTTCACGGTACCTTTGTCGGATCAGCTTGGCGGGCTCTCCAGCATTGCCACTTTCCAATTCTCCGGCGCTCATCATGATGGGGCTAAAATGCAAACCAAACAGGATAGAATTGAATTATTTTCAGTTGGGCGACCAGCAATTATTCCCGTTTTATATTTTTCCATATCTGAAAATGATACATCACGGTTAATTCAGAATCATCCTGATTCTTTATTGAAGTGACAGTCTTAAGGGAAAAAGTTCTGATTCTTGTTCCTTGAACATAAAAGCCAATAAGAGTGCAAGACACGCATTTCACACATGCGAGACTTACTTGATTCCCATCTTGGCAAAGACAAGCTCACATTGGAAGGATTTTCCCTGACCTTTGCCTCCCCAGATACCAAGGATTAGCGGAACCTGTACAAAAACAGGACATCTTATTCATGTTTCCTTTAATTCCTAGTCATAAATCTATCGATAGAAAAAAGATCAACTAATTTCTTGAAGCAGACCTTGATGTTAGGGAGGGTCATGAAGTTCTTGGTGATGTGAACAACAAGCTTGTCCATGAAGGCTGGTGCAATATAGAATCCACCCATGGTGTTATCAAAGTCGTACCTTCACTCAAGTTTATACAAAAATTTAGTTGCACTACTTCATCAAATATCAAGAACGAAAATTTAATGAGGCCTATAGATAGCAAAATCATTTTAAGGAAAAATTTGGCCGAAAGGAAAAGGGAATATTATCGATGGGAATGTTTTCTTTTTCCTTACTGGCGGAGCCCGGTGCTGATGTAGTCGTAAGAGCTCATGATAGCGTAGTGGGTGCCAGTGCCCATGGGAGCTTGGAAGACGGAGTCGACCATGCCCTTCCCACGGGTGATGTCCTGCTGGTCGTCCGAAGTGTCATAGGCAAGCCCTCTCCACTTGTCCTTGTTGGTCTGCTTCTCTTCATCGTCAGCCATAGCGCGCACGCCCAAACCACCGGAGGGTGAGCAGGCCTTGGGTAGCTTCTGAGTCATCTTCTTCAAGCTGCTTCCAAAGAAGGCCGAGCTTGGAGCTGATGCTCCGGTGTTCGAGCCATTTAGGTTGAGCTGCATTGGCATCCATTCATTAAAAGACGAATCCACAAACTCCTTGTCAACCCATTCATGAATATCAACATGAGTCACTTGTATATGATCGGCTTATGAACCAGAGGTCTCTTTCCCCTCAACAATGTTGAACATAAAATTGGTATAATTGATTAGTTATAGTTAGAAGGTAAGAGTTCCTACTGTTTTGATTACACAGTAGTACTATTCAATTCTAACATTATAATCCCCAAGGCAATTTCCATGACTTCAATATTGGGTTAGAGAAATAGCCTATGTGCGTTTGGATCAAGTCGTTAGAAATAGGATCAAACTATTTAAAGCTATACAGCAGGCATAAGTGTCACTTCGTTGGAGCTGTGGCTTCTGGCATAACCAAAGCCGAGGATGTCGCTCGGGAATGGTATCCTAAGTTAATATCTAAGTCAAGTGAAAGATATATCCACTTTTAATAAGTAAAGAGTTCACTTTATCAAAGGATATGAATAGGGTCATCACAGAAAATATGAAATTAATTGATGAGTCCCAAGCAATTGAGTTTCAGAAAGGAAAGGTTTAAGGTTAAATGTGATTTGTATGAAAGAGATGATAAAAATTCCCAACCAAATCACGTTGCTTATCAACTTCATCAATCCTAACTGGTGAGAATGACCTACTCTAAAACTAGTGCTACGTAATGTCCTGTACGTACTATCGACATACGCGTGTAGTGTCTACCTCCACCAGAGATAAACTTCCATCCCTAAGTCGGATTTCTTTGCCGAATCATTAGAAAAGAAAGGACTAAAGAAAATGCCTTGACAAAAATAGACACAAGGTAGCACGTGTTCTATCTCTACAGGTTATGTGCACGAGAGAGAGAGAGAGAGAGAGAGAGAGAGAGAGAGAGAGAGAGGAAGGGAAAGGGAGGGAGGGGGGGGGGGGATGTTGGATTACCGGTGCTCTGTTTACAGTTCCGACAGTGGGTACCGCAGTGGCCATCTCCGGGGACGATCGGACGACTTCCCCTCGCTCTAAATGATTTCTGCGAAGCAGAGAACCACTCACCACCCCCAAATAAAGAGCGAGCTTTGAGGAGGGAGCGGAGCAGAGCGGATAACTTATAGCTGGGAAAGATCGGGTGTGTGTCCAGGAATCGACGGGGTCTCTGAAACTCCCTGACGGCCACACAATGCTGATCGCCTGGCGACCACACGTGGCAGAATTGGAGAGCTCATATCGCAGTCCCTCGTTGGTCCTTGAGGTTGGAGTTCAAGCACTTATCTCTTCCACAAGAATCTCGCAGCCATTAATTCCCACGTAATCTAAGAAACAAACTTGACTTTCGTTTTAGTTTTAGTGTCCTTTCATGATTCCTAATGTCTATTGGCTTGTCCGTGTCTGAGTCTTTGCTTGTCAAAGTCGCAATTATTGTAGCATTTTACCCGAAAAATTTTGAAAGGAAAAAACGAGAGAGAAGCGGAGAAAAGAATTTTGTCCCTTGCAACTAAACCTATTTTTCGAGTTTATACGATTTTCCCATTTTTAGAATTCTTGGAATAAGAAGATATATTCCATAATTTTTTCTGTATAGAAATGAATGTGATGACTTAGATATTTTTAACATCGTCTTCAACCTCATCAGCTTAGGCCCATTAGCATCACAAAATGGGTATCGTCCGAATCTATGGAGCATCTTATGAAATAGAAGTTGGAACCTAATTTTGTCCTTTTCTTTTTTTAATAATCTAGGAGTACGAACATAAAGACTAGACTACCCGACGTAAAAGCTAAGCAATGCGACCAGTTTAACGTAGAAACCTAACCAAACTATCTTTACCTGCAGTTCCAAATAGATTCATATAGGGATCTTATTTAGTTTTTAGGTAAATTAAACACGTCTGCTGCTAGTTTTACTGGAACCACTTCAAAACCAAATCTTACTAGTCTTAATAGAAAACTTATGCAAAAAAAGAATGAGGTTGAACATTCTAACACAATTATGATATCTAGATGACAAAATGAGAAAGGTAAACTTTTTCCATATAATCCAATGTTGTCTAAAATCAATTTATCAAATTTATGTTTTACTGATGATATCCGGTACTTACCTTGGAAGTGCTGGGGCTCTAAGGAAAATCATGAATATATGCGGAAAAGCTCTATTAACCGTTCGGACTTAAGACTTCATCCACAAAAAAAGAAAAAGAAAAAAGAGTTGTATTCTTTTGGTAATTCAAGTGATTTCTTGCATGAGTGGGTCCCCGATAATGGTTTCGAGTTGAGATTTTACTTGTGAGGTACTTGGGCCTTCCGTTAGTCTTAGATCTAGGCACCGGCAAAGATTGTAATCCTTTGGCCTAGAAATTCTAATTAGAGTAATAAATGAAAAAAATGATTAATATCACCAAAAACTTCAAACCGGTATACCCTCAAATTAAATTTTTGATCACAAAAAATCCTAAATTGACATATGTATGACAAATATACCCCAAATGACTACAAAAAATCTATAATTAGTACACTTATGACAAATTTACTAAAACTTATTTTTTCCACCAAAAATCCCAATTGATATTTTTGTGATAAATATATCATTTGTTAAATTAGATTAATAATAAAAAAACCAAAAAATTGGTACAATTGTAACAAACGGAAAGTAAAATCTTAAATTAGTATACCGGTTAATTGTCACGTGTCATCCAACTTAGTAATTTTATAATAAAATTTAATGGAAACTATCAGAGGGTAAATTTATCAAAAATGTATCAATTTAAGGTAAATATGTTAAAAGTATATTGGTTTGGAGTTTTTGGTGGTTAAAACATTAGTTTAGGGTAAATTTGTCATAGGTTTATTAGTTTAGAGTTATTTGTAGTATAAACCCATAAGAAAATAAAATATATATATATATAGGCTAGTTCGCAAGTTAAATCTAAAACAAGCCGGTTCTGCTCTAGGCTAGTTTTAAAGCTCACCGATGTGGTTTTGAATATAGACTGGAAGTGTCTGATATATGATTCCCAGAAAGTACCATATTGAAATTTGGAAAGAGGGTGACAAACACCATTCCAGCATTTAAGGAAGTTTGTAGAATCTCACTCAAAGTTTTTGAAAAAACTGCTCTAATCCTTTGTGACAAAATTCTGAATTCTTTGTTCGAGGTTCTTGGTCTGGAAGCTACCCATTTAAGAACTGATCACCTTGACATGGATGTCTATTTAACAGTAGATAAACCGTATGAATGATTAAATTTAGACATTGAACTTGTACATATAGCCAGGACCTAGAAAAACCTATCTCTATCTCTTTTGCTATCTTTCTCTCAATTCGCAAAAACCCATCTCTCTCTCTCTCTCTCTCTCTCTCTCTCTCTCTCTCTCTCTCTCTCTCTCTCATGTTCATGCGTGCTTTGTTTTTTTTCCTACTAGTTAACTATTTAACTATCATGATATATTTGGGAGAAAACATCTTATTATTATGGTCGTAATAGGTTTCCCCTTTAAGGAAATCTAACTCGCTTAGGTCGGCAGAGTGCCATAGAACTTCGTGTACTTGGTCGTCCTGCTTGGAGAAATAAAGGAAAGGAAATTACCGCTTTGCACAATTGATCCTATTTAATCTTCGCAATTTTTTTTTCCTTTTTTTATCATAAAGATAATTTTCATTGAAAAAGCTTAAGTTTGAGAATGAATAATAGATGCTTTGGAGTAGAAAAGAGCTCGAAGGACTTGAAGAGGATGAGAAACCCAAATTGAACAGAAACATTTCGTCTTTAGGCTTTGGCGACTCAGTCCATTTGATTGGCTTAACGTTTGCAATGAGTTAGAGAAGAGTCTTAATTGGACTTGGGCCTCATTCATAGGCACACTCGTAGCCCATCCCACTTGATCTACGATAAACACCCTACTTATCAGTTCAAAGTAATCAGACTCCCAACTCCAAACGCTCTTCAGTTCATACTTGCAGGTTTTTAAGGATTTCCACGAGAGTTGCCGCTTTGATTTGAACCTCGTCGACCAAGAGACCTAAGCAACCTCGAACAACACAGGCTATGGTACCTTCATTTGTTCCTTTGAGGTAAGATCCGTCCATGTTTAGCTTTAAAATTCCCCGTTTTGGTGGCTTCCGGTGCCGAGATGAGCCAGTCTGATACTTCCCTTCTTGTTTTGCTTTCGAAAGCTTTCCAACCTTTTCTTCGTCTGTTAAAACCTAGATAGCACTGACATGCGACATAGACACGTCACATGACATGACACGACAGACTAACACATCATTTCTCAAAAATAAAAAATTTCAACACATTATGACACGTTATATATTAAATAAATATTTTTATTTTTAATTAATTTGATTCAAATTCACAAATAAATAAATAATAATAAAAGAACTTACAATAAATTTGTGCTAATAATATTAATAAATATATTCATAGAAAATTTAAAGGACATATTCATAATTAATGCGTACCCATATATGGGAATATGTTTTTAATTTTAACAAAAATTATGAATGAAATTAATGACTGACTAACAAAAGAATAGAATCAACTTTATTTAAATAAATCTACGATTTTTTATAATAATTAAAATTTATCATTATTTAACATTCAATATTTTTATTTTTTAAAATCACTTTTTAACTCGTTTATTTAATTTTTTTAACAAAAATAACTTTACCCCCTCATCATTTCTCTCTCCCCTGTTCCAAATGCCACCCCAAAATCCCCCTCGATTTCTTCCCCTACTCTCTCTCTCTCCTCTCCCCTACTCTCTCTCTCCCCCTCCCCCTCCCCCCATGCTACCACCTGCTCCCTACCCCCATCAATCACCCCATCCTTGCTCCCCTACTCCTCGGTTTCTTCCCCTTCTCTCCTCTCTCTCTCCTCCCCTTCCCTCCATGCCACCACCTGCTCCCCTACCCCCCATCAATCACCTCCATCTTTATTCTTCCCCTACTCTCTCTCTCCCCCTGCCCTTCCCTCACGCCACCACTTGCTCTCTACCCCCATCAATCACCCCCGCCCCCTTAGCTTCTTCCCCACCCCCAAGAGCACCGCCATTTACTTGATTTCTCTCTCCCCCACCCCACCCCACCTCACGCCACCCCATCCACCCCCTCTCTACCCCTGGTTTCTTTCCGTCGCCCCCCATCACCCTCCCTCTCTTCTTGCTAAAACCCTAAAGACAGCCTCTTCTTCCTTCTCGTCGCATGATCCTCTCAGCTCTCTTGGTTGCCTTATCGTAGTCTTTTGCCGCCTCGCCTTCGGCCCTTCCTCTTTCGCAACTACCGCCTCACCATCTTTCCTCCATCGTAGCATCGCCTCAGTTTATGCTCTTCCTCTGGCCCTCCCTCGCTGTCGCAACCTCACCTCCACTCCCTTGGCCTCACCTCCACCCTCCATCATCTTCTTCAATAATCTCCCCCTTGGACACGCGTGTTGAAACGTTTCAAGAAAAGTTGATCATGTGTCCGATTGTGTCCAAGTATGTCGACGTGTCCGACATGCTCCGACACATGTTGGACACAACATGGAAGCATGGGTAACGTGTCTGTGCTTCATAGGTTAAAACTTTCCAACTTTAGTGATATGTTTATAGTCATTTCAGTTTTGTCCACAGGCCATACCATAATTAAAACATCAAAGGACGCAATTGATCCTACTAAAATAATGGCTAATTTGACCTCTAAGACTCTGCTTCTAGAGCACTGTTCTGCCAAGTGTATTCCTAAACTCAGTAGGCCTCTATTAGGCTCACATGGGGAAATCCCATAAACCACACCCCCCGCCCCCAAAATAATATATATTGAAGGGGAGTTTCGTACTCTCCACCTCCCATTTTCATATGGAAATGGTGGCTACTAACGACATGATTAGCTTACATGTTATTCAATCACCAATAGTTTATCATTATCCATATATATATATATATATATATATATATATTAAATGGAAAATGGGAAAGACTAGGTGACAAGGAACATATATTGCTCTAGTGATAAATGATGAGGAATGGAATGTGCTTCAATACCAAATAGCACATAATGAATCTAGCTCTGTTTCGAATTGATGAAGAAAAAGTGTTACTCCTATACCAATTGATGAAGAATGCAAGTGCATAATGTTAACATTTGATTTTTAGTCAACACGTCGAGAAGAGGTAAAAATCGAGATTTGGGTTTTGATTGTGACAAACCTCATTCCTCGACTTAAAAACATCGTTTTTCATTTCTTTCTATTGCATTGTCATTTTTAAGCGAATTCCAAGTTATTTTGAAGATAAATCCAAAAAGTCAAATAGTTGATTTTTTGGGTTGATATTTTTATCAACCCTTTGACTAAACGCCAACTATAAGTTAAAATTTGGTTTTTCATTAAAAAAAAAAAAGATGCCGTTAAGCTTTAAATTCACTTTTGTCAAATTAATTTCTCAAAAATTGAAATATTTGATTAAGAAATCGACCCTTTTTAGGAACAATCGACTAAAATGTTGACTTTTGGTCAAACATTTGACCAAAAAATTAGAAAAATTGAAAGTCTCCAAAAATATTTCTGTTAGTGTCAATTTAATTTGTGTATAAAAAATTTCACAAAATTCGAGTAAGAACCTTGTTTTTAGAATTTTTCAATTTTATGTTCTAAATTGAACAAAAAATCAAATTACTTTCATTGTAGCTACAATTAGGTGCAATTCTTTCTTCGACATTTAGTTTAAGACTATTTGAAATTTTCTTGTGCATTGAATTTCATGCATTGGCAGGTCAAAATACACATTGCCATTTTGAGCCCTAATTAGGGGACCGAAATTGATTCTTCATGATTTGTGAACAGATGATTTTTCTTCATTCATTTTTTAAAGACAAGTCCAAATCCGAAATCAATTTTGGAAAATTCACATCAAAACTTTTCGATTTGAAGAATTCTTTTCTTCCAAACATAAGAAAGTCAAGCCATTAAGCTTCAATAGAAAAAATTTAAGTTGACCCATTCAAGGCTTTGGTTTAATTTCATAAATCTAGGTCTAATTTTGATATTAGAGCTAGATTCATTTTTGACATAAGCTCGAACACTTCAAATCAAGGCATATAATAAGTGATCTTACACATGGATGTCTAATTAAATAAGACAATTGTGGCACTAATTGAATTCAATTTCAATCGATTTGCAATTTTACCCATTGAATTGCAAATTTGATCGTTTTAGCCCTTTAGGTTCAATTCAAAGCACCTTTGATTTTGACTTGTTGTTTTTTTTGTAATAATCATTCAATTAAGTCAATAAAAGGCCTTTAGGGTAAATTTCCTTTTTAATTCAATCGGCTTAATTGAATCACAATTGGGCAATTTCCTCTCAAATAGGGTAAATTTTCTTTTTTAATTTGATCATTTAGGGACCAAATTGGATAAATTTGAACCTACAAGGGCCCCAAGTGAATGGATTAGCCAAAATCATACTAAACCAGTCAAGAACCAGTAAAGGACCGACCAACCCAAAGTGAATCGATCTGACCGGTCGCTAGTGGTGCTGGCTGATTTAGCCATTTGCCAGCTAGTTTTAGACCTCCAATGACAGGTTCTGAGATTGTCATTGTGCCAATTTCACTTATGCACTTTCAATTTCCCACGATTTTACAGTCGACTCTCGGATTTCATAAATGACAATTTAACCCTTAATCGGGGGTTTTGACGTAATTCTCGATTTCGGCTAGGGTTTTCACAAATCAAACCTATTGGATCGATTACTCGACACCTCAAGATCATAATAGACCCTTCGAAATCAACTTTTGATCGTTGGATCAAAATTTTGACCATCGAATCGAACATACGATCATAATTGTTCGATTTAGGGGTGGTATATATACCACATTTCCCTCCATTTTGGGGGGTTCATTTTCACAAAATTACAGAAAAAGATTTGTAACAAACTCTCTCTCTCTCTCTCTCTCTCTCTCTCTCTCTCTCTCTCTCTCTCCCACCAACTCTTTTCCTCCTCTCTTCGCCACATGCATCCTTTGATCGCCGACATAGGCCACCGCGTTGATGACCTTGTCATCATCGACCATCCCTCCAATATTCTTCACTCCCCGGTAGCTAGTTATAGCATTTGGTTGCCTCAACAATCTCCGACGTTCTCCCAAACCGGTTCGGCTCAAACCAGCTCCTATGGTTGTTTGAACCAACGGTCAACAATTGCTCAGTGGCCGCCCAACCTCAATTGAGAGATCACCACCAACCAAGGTGTGGTTGGAGCTTGATCAATCGATCACCAGAAGAGAGCCGGTGGGCCATTTCTTTCTTGGTGTTTTTTTTTTTTGGTCAAAGGTACCGATTAATATTATAGAGTAAAGGATGTACATCCAGCCAGAACAGCATCAGAGAGAATAATATCAACAAAAGGGGGGAGGAAAGAGAAGCCAGTTTTTGACTGGGCCAAGAGATCTATGGGCTTTTGCGGCCCAGTCAGCAGCTAGGTTAACTTCTCTACAAACATATTGAACGGAAACAAGTAGGGCAAGTCGAGAACAGCTCTTGAAGAACGAGAACAGGTGCCGCTCCCGCCAAGGTTGTGGCTAACGATTCCGAAGGATTTCCACCAGATGAAGACAGTCCGATTCAAGCCGTAGTCGTTGAAGATGAAGACCCCGATTTATCAAGTGCTGAAGAGCTCGAATAAGAGCGAAAATTTCCGCTTGAAAGGCTGAATGGGCTGGAACCGTAGTCGTGAACATATCGGTAAGAATTCCTTTATGATTCCTGAAAATACAAGCTACCGTGCCTTGGTGATCACTTGGAATGAATGATCCGTCAATATTGCATTTAATAGTTCCCCGAATCGGAGCTTTCCATTGACGATCGGTAGTAACCCTAGCTTCTTGAAATCGAGGATGATAGGGTTGAAGGGACTGGACTATGCGGCTATGGACTATAGCATTCTCCACAACTCGATTGGGATCGAGGGTTTTCTCGTCTAAAGATAGCATCGTTTCGATGACGCTGCATTTCCCACATCGAGTGGCAAGAAGTTCAAAGCTTGGGAAACTCCGAGATTGAGCAGCTACGGAGGCTACCCATTCATCCGGCGTCGTACAGAGGTAAGAGTTATAAGGATTCGATCATATGATGTTTCCAAATTCCACTCGTCCAAGGGCAATAGAAAAAGAGATGTTCAATGGTTTCAGGAGTGTGCTGATCGCATAGAGAGCAGTTTGGGTTAGGGACAATGTGTCTGTGATATAGATTGGCTTTCGTAGCAAGAGCGTTTTTACATGCTAACCACATAAATACTCTGATTTTTGGGGCTGTCTTCATATGCCATATCTTTTTCCATAGATGACCAGGGTTATGGTAGGAGGATGAGGCCAAGGCAGGGGGGTGTTTTTGGTTTAAAGATAAGTAATGGTAACAACTCTTTACAGAGAAATTACCTGATGAAGTTTCAGTCCAGATTAATTGATCCGAACCCATAGCCGAATTTATAGGAGTATTGAAGATGGATGCACAAACCTGGGCATTGAAAAAATTCGAGATGAGATTCAGCTTCCATGTAGAGGTATCTGGGTTTAAAATGTTTGAAACTAAGATTGGTTCTCCCTCTGCTGGTTGCCCTCCTATTTTGCCTATTGACAGCCAATTGTCAGCTCGAATATTAATCTTTGAATCATCTCCCACTAACCATCGGAGTTTAGGAAGAATTGCATCTCGGCCTTTTATTATACTCTGCCACCCCCAAGAAGGTCTATATCCTAGGGTAGCATCTTGAAAAGAGGAATGTCTAAAATATAGGCCTCTAAATAGTTGACTCCAAATGGCGTTAGGTTGCTGGAACATACGCCATGCTTGCCTCCCGAGCATTGCTAGGTTGAAAAAGATAAGGTCACGGAAACCCATCCCTCCCTCTGCTTTGGGGTTCTTTAATTCTGTCCCTGCTGTCCAATGAATACCAGGATCATTATTGTTTCTGCTCCACCAAAATGCTGATATTTTCCTTTCTATCAATCTGCGAGTGATAGGGAAGCTTGAAGATGGACATGGCATACTGAGGTAAAGCTTGAATTACAGCTTTCAATAAAATCTCCTTGCCCCCTTTGGATAAAAGATTTTCCTTCCAACCTACTAACTTAGCATTGATTTTAGCTAGAATCCAGGAGAACATCTCACGTTTGGAACGTCCCCAGTCCGAAGGAATGCCCAAATATTTACCATATTTGCTGATCACAGGTATGCGCATTTCTCTGGCTAAAGTATTCTGTAGAGAGAAAGGGCAATTCTTGCTGAAAAAAATACCAGATTTATTCCTATTTATAAGCTGTCATGTAGCATAGCAATACTGGTTAATGATATTCATAAGATTCTGGCATTCCAGCACTGTAGCTTTGAGGAAAAATACTGAGTCATCAGCAAACATTAAGTGAGATAGTTTAGGACATGTGTGGTTGAATTGAATCCCCTGTAAGTGACCCATGCTTACCGCTTGATTTATAACAGTAGATAATGCATTAGCAAGCAATATGAATATGTAAGGGGATAATGGATCACCTTGCCTAATACCTCGACTAGGTTTGAAATATGGGAGCTGTTCTCCATTGAAACGGATGCTAAATGAAGTTGTAGTAATGCAGGTCATAACCATTGAAACCCATTGATTTGCAAATCCCAATTGTTGTAAATAAGCCGCTAGAAAGTCCCATTCAACCCTGTCATAGGCTTTTTGCATGTCAGTTTTCAGGATAAGATTGAAACGTTTAGATCTTGATCTAACCTTGAACCGGTGAAGAACTTCCGGACTATCATAATATTGTCTTGGATCTGTCTGTCTCTGACAAATGCTGCCTGTTTTGGATTGATCAATCTAGGTAAGCATGATCTGAGTCTATTAGCCAAGACTTTTGAGATGATTTTGTATGCGAAGTTGCATAGGCTAATGGGGCGATACTGGGAGATGTTTTCTGGGTGTTTTACTTTAGGTACTAAAGTCAGAATAGTTTTATTTAAGTTTGGATGCATGAAACCTGGTTGGAAGAAATTCTGCACTGTTTTGACAATAGTTGTTTTTATTGTATTCCAGTGATGTCGATAGAACAGACCGTTGAGACCATCAGGGCCAGGAGCCTTGGAAGCACCCAGCTGGAAAGTAGCTTGATATACCTCCTCTTCAGTCACCTGACTTAGTAAGTGTTCATTCATTTGTTGAGTTACAGTAGGAGGACACTGATCAAGAAAAGGAGTAAAGTCTCTAGCCCCAACTGACTTGTATAGTTGAGAAAAGAAGCCCATGGTGATCTCTTTAAGTTGTTGTGGTTCACGTATCCAGTTTTGGTCTTCATCCATTAACATACAAATACGATTTCGTTGTCGTCGTTGCATTGTACTTGCATGGAAAAACCTTGAATTTTTATCGCCCCATGTTAACCAGTTTAGACGGGAACGCAACGCCCAAAACTGTTCCTCTTGATTCCATAACTGTTGAATTTTAGATCGATGGAAGAGGCTAATTCTTTGTCTCCGCACGATAGGAAGTCCTGTTGGTGATGAGTTGAAGTTGTTGCTGTAATTGAAGGATGTGTTGTTTGGCATTGCTAAAACGGGCACGGCTCCATCTTCCAAGGTTGTGGGAGACATTATGTAATTTGGAATGTAAGGATGTAGGACTACTTTCCCATGCTGATTTAACAACCTCTTTACATTCAGAATGATCACTCCAGAAAGCTTCATAATGGAAGGTCTTTGTAGGCTTTCTGAGATTGATAGCAAGTATGCAGCGAAGGGGACAGTGATCCGAGCCAATCGAAGGGAGTGCAAAAACTTTAGTTGAGGGATAAGATAAACTCCAGTCCAAAGAACAAAAAGCATGATCTAACTTCTCCTTCACCAATTCTTCACCCTCTCGATTGTTTGACCAGGTAAATTCTCAACCTTTGTTCTCGAGTTCAAATAAAGCACAATCATTAATTAATTTCCGAAAAGATTGCATTCTGGAAAAAGATGCTGGCCTTCTTCCTACTTTGTTCCAGGGAAATAGGAAATCATTGAAGTCCCTAATGCAAATCCAAGGAAGATAATTTGAAGCATAGATTGTTCTGATTATATCCCAAAAGTCCTGTCTAGCTTGAACTATAGCAGGAGCATGAAGACATGTGATGTGCATCGAAGTAGCCGAGGAAGGGTCTAATATTATCAGATCAACAAAATTCTGACCAGCATTAGCAACATTAACATCAAAAAGATCCGTCCAAAAAACTGCCAATCCACCAGACATACCTTCAGGATCTCTCAAAAAAGAGTGAGTGAAATGAAAACGACGTTGTAAGTTCTTCAAAACTCTTTCTCCATTCTTAGTTTCCATTAGAAAGACTAGGTCGGGCTTTTCAGAGGCTATCATAGCCTTAAAGGATTGAATTGTCAGGGGATTGCCCAACCCCTGACAATTCCAACTAAGTAGTTTCATTGGTAACGTGGAGGCTGTTGTGGGCCAGCCTCCAAAGCCCTTTGAGAGATATCATCAGCCATTAAGACAGGGGTTTCTAATAGATGGGATTCATCCAACTCAGGGATATTGATAAGTTTAATCTCATAAGGGGAATACCTCTTTGTTTTCTTGTTTGATCCCCCTGCTATCTGAGTACGAGGATTCTTTTGTTTCTTCTGCGGAAGATTGTCTATAGAAGAAACTTGGATGCCTTTTAATTTTGTGTTTGCAGGGACCAGATCTGTCGTGCGAGAACCTAAATGTTGAAACAGTGGTTCTGTAAGGATAACAGGGGGTGGAGCAAATACCTTAGGAGCAGGCTCTGGTGGAGGTAATGCAGGAAGGGGAAGAGGCATAGTTGGAGGAGTTTTAGGTATGGTTTCTTCCATTGGTTCCATATAAGGTTTGGGGTTGTAAAAGGCATCCTAATAGGGGCTGTGTTGTTTTACTTCAGCCCTTAACCATGGGCCATACACCATTGTTTCTCGTCCCTCAAATTTAGTTTCATCATAAGGAAAATCTTTGCAGGACGTGGCATAATGTCCAAGTTTCCCACATGAAAAAAGAAGTGGGAAAGTTTTTCATACCGAAATCGAGCGTAGAGCTTTACCTGCAATGCTAATGAGTTTACCAGATCTTAAAGGTGCTTGCAAGTCAATCTCAATACGCACTCTTCCAGAGGTATCAGGTTTGACCTCTAACACTCGACCCATATCTTTGAAATCGCTCCGCTTAACGGTTGAGGAGTGTTCCATTCCAAAGGTAATCCAATTACATGAATCCGAAAGGACATTTGGAAAAATCATAACAGTGTAAGGGGGTTTTTAGTTGCCACGAGCGTAGATTAACTAGATGGCCAGAAAATAACCAAGGACAACCATCTAATATCCGTCGTTTTTCTGTTTCAGATCGGCATTTGATGATGTAGATACCATTATCACTGCAAGAGATGTCCACATAATCAACTCGCCACGCTTTCTTCATAGCAATTTGAAAAGCAGGTAAGTTGATTGTAGGGTTTGTAAAGATATTACCCACCAGGATAAGACGACATGCTGCTATATTATCTGTATCGTTGACGTCTTCCCAAACCTCCAATTCTTGTTCGAACGAGGCGTCCTGTGCGATGGCATAAAGATGCAATTCGAGAGGAATTTTCTTCCTCATCAGTGGCCATATGAAGAGATCAATGATTATGTAAGTTGATATCACAGTTTAAACTATCACTGATGAAGATGACTTGGATGCATGTCAAGGATCGGCCAACATGCAGCAGAGAAATGCGAAAGTAAACTAGGAGATACAATCGGAGGAACAAGGTGGAAGCTGTTAACCCAGAGGAGAGTTGCGATGAAAACTAGAGAAAGAGGGAGAGATAGTCCAGTTGCGAAGGATAAAGTCCAAAGAGGAAGACATGAAGGCAAACTCGATCATATCGCGAGAGAAAACTCTAAAACAAAGGCGAGAGGATCGGCCAACATGCAGCAGAAAAATGCAAAAGTAAACCAGGAGATACAATCGAAGGAACAAAGTGGAAGCTGTTAACCCAGAGAAGAGTTGCGATGAAGACTGGAGAATGAGGGAGAGATAGTCCAGTTGCAAGGGATAAAGTTCAAATAGGAAGACATGAAGGCAAACTCGATCATATCGCGAGAGAAAACTCTAACAAAGGCGAGAGAGAAAACTCTAAAATTTTCTTTCTTGGTGTTTGAAGACTGATTTGAACTTGGATTGGTTTCGCTCAATCCTTGAATCAGCAACTATCCCTTATCCGGAGGCCAATCAGCTACTCCTAATCTGTTCCTACGCCTATCTGCCACTAGGCCGTGGTTGAAACCTAGTCGATTGGTCATCGGAATGCACCAATGACCTGATCTATCCTCAGTGATCCTTAAAGCCAGTCCAAACTTGGATCGATTCCCATTTTTCTCGCAGGCTGAGAATTGGTGATTCAGCCAATCGTGGACGTGATTCAAGGTGTCCGACTGGGACTTTAGAGATTCAATCGAACTCTGGCGAGTGTTCATTGGCTCGATCATCTCAAAGTCAACAAAACCGCATCAAGGTAATTTTCATGATCTTGAACTTCATGAAGCGAGACTAAATTAACCAGTTGGGGTTAAGGTTCAATTTTAAGACAAAATGTTATGTTTAGATATTTGATCAAAGAATTGATAATTGATTTGTTGTGATTGATTGTTCCTTGATAATAAACTTGAGATGATTGAATGATTTTGGCTTCGAATATGCATTTTTTCTATAGTAGGCTTACTGTTTTGACCGAAACGAGATTCAAAACAATCTTATTTTAGTTCGAGTTAGACATTGAAAATACACATTACAAGGTTCAAATCGATAGGTCACATGCCCCAATTGAGCGATGTTTGACCATTGAAAAACACCTCTGAAGTTGCTCGATTCTGCAGTGGTTTAGGTTTATTTCAAGTTCAATTTTAGTTTCGAAATTTGATTTTTCTATATTTGTACAGATGATTGTAACGATTTCTGGAGGAACTTTTCTTCATGAAAGTTGTTTTTAGTTGTGTGTAAAATGTCCTATATTTGTTTTTTTTTTTGGAATTTTTAGGTATGTTCAATTAGGTCAAAACCACTTAGATCTGAGCTAAGGTAAACTTGCCCTATCTTGGTCTGAGAAGAATTTAGGTAGATTTGAACATGTAATTGACCTTATTCAACCTCAAGTCTTTCATGATGAATGCATTACATGTTGTATATGTTCAATTGATGCATTTGCAAAGTTTTTATGTCGTTTAATGCATTAATTGCGTGCATTAATGCAAAAGAGTACTACAACAACATATAGCCTGGAGATGTATGTGTATTTTGTCATTTTTGTCATGATTCGCATGATCTTAATTAGTTTTTGGACTCTTAACAAAAAATGTTCATCTTTGCATATTCTATATGTGAGATTTTTTATTAAATTTTTATATGTCTCTAGGTAATTGAAATCAAGCATGTTCTGCGATGTTGAGGTTAGATTAAGACCTTATCATGTATGCACTTTATCATGCTTGTTTGGGTTTCTTAAAGACCCAACCTCACGATTTTGCCTTCTTGACTTTTAAAGAAAACTGTGCATATGCGAATTATCATGATCAAACATCATTTACTATATGAACACTATGCCTCAATTAGGCTAGTCACATTCCAAAATCATCAAGTATGTCATTTAGGTCTTAAGTCATTTGACATTGACATTAATTTGCATAATCCTTTTACATATTGACTTAGGGTTAGATGTTTAACCAAATCTTTTCTTGCATTAAATCTTTTGTCATTGGTGAATTTCATGGCATTTGTGTATTGCATGAATGACTCCTAGACTTAATAATACATGCTTAAGTTCTAGTTTTATTGACTGATGTGTGCGTTTTTAGAAACCTTGATCTTAGAGCATCAACTTGACCTCGTTTAGACCTAAGCCTTTCTAGAAAGTTTTAAAGTACTCCTAGAGCTTTCAAATGCCACTAATTTCATGTCAATTTCTTGTGGTTACGACCAATTTTCATTTTTTTTCTAAATTAGATTAGAATATGGACTTGGGGTCAAATTCAGACTCCTATTTTTACCCATGTTTAAATAGACATTTGCTAATTTTGTACTATTTTTTCTATAAGGAAATTTGTTTGTCATCATATTAGCTACGTTGTGTGAAAATTTCGTAATTCTTGGACTTCATTTGGTAGGCCGAATCTAGATCGTAATGACTGAGTGTCCTCTTATTGTGCCAATTTCCTAATATATTGTTGCCTGTTATATGATTTTTATAAAATTATGCTTGGCTTATTTAAGAAAACTTTCTATATGATAGTTGTTCGTCATCATGTCATGCAATTAGGAAAACTTTCTTTATGAACCTTCGATTGTGATTGTTTAGCTAAATCTTCTAGGTTAATTTGTGCATGAAATTAAGTCATGTCATTTTCATGAAAGTTGTTTTAAATGCTCTAATCTTTATTGTTTAATTACTTTCAATGAATAATTGTTCCAAATTATATCTTGAAAATGCTTTGTTACATGTGAAGTTTCCAAAAGCAACCTTTTTAGAAACTATTTTTCAAAGCTTGATTTAGCTTGAGGAAGAGTTATGGTTTGGACCATATTCAAAATGTCTATGACACTTGTGAATGTATTTATGTGAGTTCCAAGCTACCCTTAGCAATTGAATGTGTTCCATAGCCTATATATTCTATAATCCGAGATATTTTTAAATCTCTTTAAATCTCGATTCGACAATTGTGAAAGCCATGGTTTGGACTGTATTTAAAATGTCTGCAAAACTTGTGAATGCATTTATGCAAGCCCTAAGCTAGCCTTAGCAATTGAATGCCTTCCATAACTAAGACATCACTTTGTCTAAAAAACTTTGTGGATGATTTTAAAAAATGTCTTTGAAATATCACGTATACCTTCATTCATATAATCACATATTCATTAGAAATGTTTGTGTTCATGATTGGTGCATGCCCTTTGTAATAAGTGACCCGCCGACAGTTTACTCATTTGTTCGATTGATTGAGAAATAAGGTCCAAAAGACCTGCCTATATGTTTAATTCATGCTCATGCATGTAATTTGTAGATGTACGTTAGGGCCGATGCATGACACCGAGGGTAGATCTTGCGAATCACATAGAATGCTTTGTTAGGAACTTATAAATTTTAATGGTCATGTGAGAACACGACTGATCAATAATAGCTGTAAGTCATAAAATGAATTGGGTAGGTCTCTTAGAGGGACCTACACATGAACTACAAAAGCTAACCCCAAGGCCTAAATCTGATTCATGAATTGAACTTTCTTCAATTGATTGACTTTAGTATGATGTTGTGCTTTTGGTTGTTTTGACATGTATGCTTATTTCTTTCTATTGTATGTACCTAGTTATAACTCTTAGACTAGGTTTAGAGTAGGATCTCGAAGACGAAGATAACGCGAAGACAATGAAAAGTCGATGTTCAATTTGACCATATCTTTGTACCATTCATCACCGACATATGTCTCGGGTTCCTATAATTTGTATAAAAGCCCAAGGAATTATAGGTTCTTTTCTTTCTTGTCTTTTAATTTGGTTGATCTTTTTTATCTTTTCTAGAATTACATGATAAATTTAACACCTTCCTTGGTTGTTTACTTAATGTCTCACAATTTCAATTCAATTTATTGCTTTCTTTTCACATTTTCTAGAAATAGAATAACATGCATATTACTAACCACACATGATTCCTTAATCTAGGATAAACAATCCTGAAAAATTTAAAACGAAATGCATGGACACCTTAGGTAAACACAACATACTATTAAGCATTAAAAGAACGTTAATAGAGATATTAGCATAACTTAAGTCCCTGAACCTAGATATCTAGTTGCATAGGAATCAAGGGAACACTCTCCACTCTCAATTGTATTTTCTAGCTGATCCCAAAAAAATGAGGCTAGCAGTGACTCTCGTCTTATTTTTAGGTTATCTTAAACAACTAGATCTTATAAAATGAACTTGTCATAAGAGGTATGGATCTTGATAAGACTCACCGTGATTTAACATAACACCGTGATTTAACATACTCAATGTGGCAGTATTCCAAAGGATGAAGTGATGCCATTCTTATGAGCGATGTGTACTATCGAGAGGGCTGTCGTGGTAAAGGTACCCTTAAATTTGATATCCATACTCGACCTCTTTTCTCAAGGTGTGTCGCTAAAGTGGGTATGGACCACGATACTTCATTATCATGCCCGGTGCGAGTTTGGGAAAACTTGCAATCATGTATGAGGGAACTCAAAAGAGATTCGATTTGAAAGATGAGATGATGACGTCTTTTGGAATGTGAACTATGAGGGAACTCTTATAGTCAGTACTCTTAAACTCGACATTTCCCCTTCCTTTCCTCTAGAGGGATGGTGGCAAAATCAGGTTGCGACATGTGACAAAGGTGGGTGTAGAATCATAGTGTTGGAAGAAAGTCAGCGGAAGAAACGACTAGGAAAACATCCAATTTCCACAGCGTTAATATCAATTGTCTTCATAAATGAGTAATGTAATGCCTTTTTATTTTATTTTGTGGAAATAGAAGAAGAAGATAGGATAGTTTCTTTCTGAACGTTCTTTCTGCCAACCAACGTAATGGTTATCTTATGAAGTTATTGATATGACTCCCTCATACTCTTTCAAAGGATGTCTCTCTATTATAACATATTAAGATAAAATAGTGCATCTTAATCGCACTCTATCATGGACGTACTAATAAAGTACAACATCTCCTATTTGGATATAATGAGCTTGATAGCGCTCTATTAAGAATATGAGGCATTCAACATTCATCAACTTTAGAAACAATTCACACTAACAAGAAAGCCGTGTGATCAGTGAATACACCTGTTCAAATTATGTACCTATTAGGGATGACATAATGGCTACAACTCTAAAAAGAAATAAACAATTGATGTCTTATAGTACCCTAGACATATTTTGCTACATCAATCCAAGTATACACATCCCTTAAAGGAAGTAAATTACCATAAAGAGCGTATATCATTTATTAAATATATTAATTATATGGATCTTACATAGTTACATGCTTTTCACGTACTCAAGTTTAGCTCGAGTGCTATATTAGCTCTCTTTCTATAGTGCCCGATTAAGTATTTGATTCTGGCATCTTTCAGGCATACATGATTACGAGATTATCATATTCAATCTTATCATATACAAATCACAGACTTCATCTTGATTCCAATCAATGCGACATATTATTTTATGACTAAACTTGCTCTTCGGCATTTATTTGTACATAACTTCTCGACTCAACGTATTACCTATAGCACTTGAGGTGATTGTTCGTGTGAGTGAGCTAATCATTGCTTACCGACATACTTTTCAACAATACATGTATGTTTGTGTTAGTCTCATAATAACTTGTACTTATTGATAAAATATTAAGTCACTAAAAACAAACAAGTGCAATGCATATGTTCACATATACATAAACCAATGACCTTCTACAAATTATGTATCACATTCTACGTAACCCTAGAGACATCATGTTGGTCAAGAATATGTCTTTGAGAACAACCTTCATAAATTGATTAGTAACCATTCTATTAGTTGAAATGTATCAAAGGATTACTTCCTCTAGCGCTATTATATATCTGATGAAGTTGTTCTTTTATGTCAATATGTTTCATCTTTCCATGATACTTAAGATCTTTCACATAAGCAATAGATGCTTGACTATCATAATAAATTATAACAGGTCTTGGAACCTTAGTATAATAACTAAATTTTGCAAGAAACGTTCTTGTATTGTGGCAAAGCATGCAATAAATTCTACATCCATCATAGACAAAACTGTGCATGTTTGTTTATGCCTATTCCAAAAAATTGCACATTCATTGAGCAAGAATGTATATCCAAAAGTTGCTTTATGCTCATTTTGGTCTCCTCCCCAATCAGCATCTAAATAGTCTAATAGGCATAAATCATTTTCCTGGTAACAAAGTCAATAGTCCATGGTGCCTTCTAAATATCTCAGGATCCTCTTTACTATTTTCTAGTGTGTTTGACTAGGATTTGATTGATATCAGCTCATCAACCACACAGCATAACATATGTCCAATCGAGTACACATCATAGCATACATCAAACTTCTGATCATACTAGCGTAAGGAACAATTTCCATTTTTATTTTATTTTATTGTGGAGTCTTAAGACACATCTTAGTACTTAAAGTCTTCACTTTGCATGACACGGATATCAATAAAATTACAATATTGCATATTGAAACGCTCAATAATCTTTATTATATAAGACTTGTGATAAAGTAAGGAGTTTCCTTTATCAATCTCTTTCGAACTTAACTCTTATTATATAAATAGCTTCTCCCATATTCTTCGTTTCAAATTGGAGGACAACCATTATTTTATGATGATAACCAAAATATTATCATTTTCAGCCGATAAAATGTCGTCTACTTAAAGTGATAAAATCACAAATTTATCTTCGAACCATTTGACATATACGTAGTGATTTTCATCGATCCTCATGAATCCAAAAGTCATTATAGTTCAATGAAAACGAAGATACCACTGTCTAGATGATTACTTAAGGCCATATATTGAGTGATGAAACTTGCAAACTTTACTCTCTTGACCTTTAACTATGAAACCTATTAGTTGCTTCATATAGATTTCATTATCTAGTTTTCCATTGAGAAATATTATCTTTACATTCATTTGATATAATTCAAGGTCCAAATGTGCAACAATATTTAGGATAAGGTGTATTAAGACAAACCTTACAATAGATGAAAATGTTTCATCATAATTTATACTATCTTCTTAAGTATAATCTTTTGCTACAAGACGAGCCTTATACTTTTCAATGGATTTATCCGCCATTCACTTAATCTTAAAAGCTCATTTATTTCCAATAGCCTTATGATTGTGTGGTAAATCAACCAAGTCACAGACATAATTTGCCCTTATTGACTCCATTTCATTCTCCAAAACTTTTCTCCATTCTACTTTATTGGAGGATGAGAGAGCCTCTTGAATAGTCTTAGGTTCATCATTGTTTTGCGGAGCAATCATAAATGCTTCCCTTTCCATCTTAAAATGATGACGAAGAATACTTTTATGATTACTTTTACCTAATTGAACTTCTCTTGAATTCAGTTCGTTGAACGATGCAACACTCTCACTAAGTTTTGTATGTTGAGATAAATCTTCATTTCTCTCTATAACATTAGTGGGTGTGTTATTAGGATCTTCTATTTCATATAATTGGAAGTTCTTATCAATCTCATCTCTATTAAGAAAATCGTTCTTCAAGAACATGACATCTTGTGACTCCATTTCGATCATACTTCCATTAATTTGTTCATTTATGAACATGTACTATTTGGAATGTCATAATATATTATAAAGATACCTTTATTCCATATATGGCATAATTTGCCATATTTATTGAAAGAATCATGAATATAAGCTATACACCCTTATAGACGTAGATTACTTAAGTCTGGATTTCTACCAGTTCACATTCATAAGGAGTGGAAGTGACTAATTTTGAGAACACATGATTAAGTACATTGATAGCAGTCAATAATGCATCTCCACAATACGAGATAGGTAAATTTGCTTGTGTCATCATAAACTTAATAATTTCTAATAAATTTTATTCTTTTTTTCAACAACCCTATTTTGTTATAGAGTACCAAGAATAGTCAATTGTCGTATAATTCCATTTTCATCACAAAGAGCCTTGAATTATTTCGATAGATACTTACGTCCGCAATCGATTTTCAATGTATTTATTGTTTTTTCAACTAATTCTCTACCAACATTATATATCGTTTAAAGCAGTCCAATACTTCTAACTTATAGGAGATCAGAAAGACATAAATGTAACACGTGAAATCATTTATGAAAGTAATGAAATATGATACTCTATGCCTCGCCTTCACATTTAATGGACCATAAATATCAGAATATATGAGTTGTAACGGAAATTCAACTCTAGTTCTTGTACCAAATGGTTTTCTAGTTGCTTTTCCCATTAGACAATGTTCATATACGGGTAGATCAACATTAGCGAGTGACTTTAAAAGTTTTTCTTTAGCTAACTTTTGCATTCTTTGCAACTCAATGTGACCTAGTTTAGCATGGTAAGTATTTGCATCAATCTCAATATTACTAAAAGTTGCAATTAAATAAAAACAACCATTAACATTAACATTGTACACATCATAGTTAATGTCTAACAACATAAAACCGTCCAATACATGATTAGAACCATAATAAACTGTTCTAAACAAAATGTCAACATAATCACCATGAAAATTCAATACGTAGCCTAGACTAAGAAGAACAACTACGGAGACCAAATTTTGTCAAAAATTTAAAGCATAGAGGACATCATGTAGGAATATATTTCGACCACCACGTAAAAATTAATTTACATGTGTCGATACCTTTCACTACAACTCTTGAGCTATTCTCAACATATATTCATATTTTTTCTAAGTTGTATCTGACAGTACTCCACAAATGCTCATTGATCTCTAATTATGTGGTCTGTTGCTCCTAAATCTACAGTCCACATTAGATAAAATTCAACAAGTATTACAGTGCTAGAAACAAAATTATTACTTAAAGTAAATGAGTAATAGGGTATCTCTTTCAACTTAGTACATTCATGAGTAAAGTGACCCATCTTTCCACAATTGTAGCATTTCATTTTAGTTTTGTCCTTCTTCTTACCATACTTCTTGCATTGGGAAGTCTTAGCCCTTTTAGGTGCCTAATCAATCTCATTTCCTTTGTTGTTGAATTGGTGGTTCATTTTGCGCTTGAAGTCTAAAGTTTTGCATGAACTCAATTCAGCAATATAGGCATGGGTAAAGAATCTCATAACCTCTGGATGCTTATCATCTAATTCCAAATGACACGCTATAACGTCAAAAGTGACAATATTCTCATTATGCATTATGTTAATCTTCATATACTCCCAATTGTTAAAGAGAGACCTTATAATAACCTAAACTTACTTTTCATCAGTAAGGGAGCGATTCGCCAACTTCAACTCACGAATCATATTTGACATCTTCTGAAAATGTTGCCTTATCATTATATTTGGGCACTTTTAGTATATGACATACTTGATAGTGCGTTTCCTCAACTTAGTGTCAGATGTATCCCTAAACTTATCTTTCAAGAAAACTCACATTATTTAAGCTTTATTATAACTTTCAAATTCACACATAAAATCATGTTGCATACAACTCAGTAACGTGACGCGAGCAATGTTATTTTTCTTCTTCCAAGCTTGATAAACTTTTAGATTTCTCCTGTGTTGAGCTGAAATTTCATGCTTAGATTCATTTATGTTGTAGTTGAGGGTTTCAAAAACCTTTTAATGCTTAAAGATGTATTAAAGCTTTCGGTGCCAAATATCATAATTGTCACCATTCAACTTCCACCCTTATTGAAGTTAGCCACAATAGTCTTGGATGTCGAAACTATAATCAATTACTATAACACATTGACATAATGGACGTAGAATCAACACTAGTACATTTCTCAGAGTAATACACATTTAATTTATAACAAAGACAAACTAAATTAATGCTAATTCAACAAAAGGCATAGAAATGAAAAGTTTACTATGTTCCCAATCAACTTTTATAAATGATTGTTCTACTATCATTTATTAGTTTGATTTGCACAAATTTTAAGTTTTAGATGAGAACTCTTTCGAATTCTACAAATCTATGAACTTCCACTAGAAAAATAATTACATGATCTCATGTAATTTCCACATTTTTCCATTAACACAAAATGTATAGCATGATGTGAATTAACGTACAAAAATGATCATGCAGCAACTATACTCAAAACCGTAATTTACCATGTAATGAAAAAATCAAGAATTTCCAACTATTGTTCGAGCTTGCCTAGAACCAAGAAATTGCAAGCGTATAAAACCATATGCATGCTATCATCGAACCAATCTTTACACAACATATATGTGACCATTTTCATTTAGGCTAGCTTATGTATTTCCAAAACCATTAGAAAATACAAGTTACAAGGAATAAACAATGCATTTATACCTCAAAAATACGCGTACTTAGGGTTATGTACACATTTTTATACCTTTAAAAACCTCAAACATATAAAATAACTGTAACATAGTGTGGCACATGTGGCACACACTCCAGCGAGCTAAGAAGCACGAACACTCTCTGGGATCCTTTATGTTGTGTTCGACACGCTTCGACACGTGAGTTGGAAATTCTGACACGTGATTCCGACACGCACGGGGTTATTTTTACAAATTTCCAAAACTTCTGGGGTCTAAATATAAATATATGAAATAAAAGGTAAAACTTCAGTCGCATGCACAGGTTCTAGTCCTTCTGGACTCTTCTCTTCACTCTTCAGTTGCACGTACATGAGCAAAGCACTCTGGTTCTCTCCTTTCGCCATGAGTGTTGCCGGTGTTGCTTTGCCGGCCGTGTGGCCCACCCCACTAGTCGGCATCACCGACTTATCATAGCCCCTCGCGCCTCAGCCCCACTCGTCGCTATAGTTGCCTTCGACCTCGCCTTCATCTCTCTCACAAGCATCGAGCCATCACCCCGATGGTGAGCCGTCGCCTCTGCCTCTCACAGGCGTTGCCGCGTTGCTCTTCTTCATCTTGCGATTTCATCTTTTTGCTCATCTCAGGTTAGCATCTTGGATTTCTTTATAATGCGATTTGGGATTTTTCGACAAACCCTAAAGTTAGTTCGGGGAAAGGGGGATTAGTGAATGTTTTGTTAGATACTTCTCAACTTGAAAGTTCCAAAATTGAATGAAACAGATGGAGCTCATTGTTGGCTACGCTTGTTGATGTTGAAAAATTGGAGCATGAACCCTTTGTCTAATATTTTTCTTTTCTTTTCCTAGGCAATTCATATTTCTCTGCCTGGCAAAAGTAGGAACTTGATTCCCAGATATTTATGGGGGAATTTCTGACTTAGATGAGGGGAATCCACAATATCTATGTGCCTTGAAAGCTCCAAAGACCTTGTTTCGCCTTCTCACCTTTAGGGAAGATTCTGAAGAACTCACTTGCATTTTTATCCTCTTGTTGGGGTTACGTGATCGCAAGTAAATAAGCTAAATCTGATTGTGATGGACTTCCTTTCAGTTTCTTCATTCTAATTGAGACCCTAAAAAAATGATTTTATTGGTTGTATTTGCAGAATATTAGAACATTATGTTGACTAGAGCATTGGAAATGGATACATTACAAAATTGAGATTAAAAATTCGGTGATGCTCTTCCTTGGAGTGTCGGAAGCAAGGCATGGAATAAGGAATACATTCCCACTTTGTCTTCTTCAGAAGTTTGGTACTTATTTAGCCTGCACAGCGCATAATATTAGAAGGAAGCTAGTCCAAAATCTTTTTCACGCTTCAATTAGCATAAAATAGCCAGCTAGAGTTATTGTGACGATTGAGAATCCGCATGATATCATTGTTTAGTCTACTCGACCATATGGTCAAAGGGCCATTTTGAAGTTTGCCCAATACATGAGCGCTCAAGCAATTGCCGAAAGGCACACTCTAAGAACATTCCCTAATCAGCTCCAGACCTCATTTTGTGAGCCTCGTCTGCTCATTCTTATTGATCCGAGAACCGATCACCAGGTAAAGTTATTAATGTAGGAATTATTAATCTACACACTAAATTGATAATCTGCTCATTCTTGTTGTTGTTCTCTACCATTTGCTGGTGTATAGCTGCTGTTCTCTGCCATTTGTCGTTGTATTGCTGTTGTTTGCTGTTGTTGGCTGTTGTATTACTAAGAAACCTTATAGCAATTGATAATAACATATATATATATATATATATATATATATATTTGCATAATGTCTTCAAGTTCAAATATAGCTAGTAGTACTTCAAGCACACAACCACCTACCTCTAGCAATGAAGTTGTAAAACAACAATTATGGAAGTATGTTACTAAGTTAGTTAATCATACTGATGTGGGGGAAAATTTATCTTGGAGATGTAACTTCTGTAAAAAAGATTATAAGAGTTCATACACGAGAGTGAGGGGCCATTGATGATGATAAGTGGAAAAGGAATTGAAAAGTACACAAAAGTAGAAAAAATGATCTCTTGGAGTTGGAAAAATTAGAGGAATAAGTCAATAATAAATTAATAAGTATTGCACCTAGAAATATACCTTTGCCTCTTCCTAGTTATTCACTTAGTGGTGGTGGTGGTTATGGAATGGATTTATCATTGAACTCCAAAAAAAGGAAAGGTGGAAGTGGGAGTGGAAAATCACTTAAAGATGCATTTAATATGACTCAACGGGAACGTTTAAATTGTGAGATTACTAGGATATTTTATTCGGCGGGCTTGCCGTTTAACCTAGTAATGAATCCTTATTTTCAATCTGCTTTCACTTATGCAGCTAATCATAATATTATGGGTTATGTACCATCGAAATATAATTTGTTGAGGACCACTTTGTTGCAAAAAGAGAAGGCAAATATTGATGGGTTGTGTGCACCTATCAAAATTATGTAGAAGAAGAAGGGTGTAAGTATTGTGAGTGATGGATGGAGCAACTCACAAAGAAGACCGTTTATTAATTTCATGGCAGTATTAGATGGAGAACCAATATTTATAAAATCGGTTGATTGCTTGGGAGAAACAAAAGATATGTATTTCATTTTTAACTCGCTGAAATGAGTTATCAATGAAATTAGGCATGATAATGTGGTCCAAGTAATTACAGATAATACTTCAAATTGTAAGAGCGCGGGACAACTCATTGAGCAAGAATTTCCATACATTATGTGGATGCCTTGTGTGGTGCACACTCTTAATCTAGCTTTGAAGAACATTTGTGTTACAAAAAATATGGAGAACAATCAAATAGTTTATGGGGAATGTAGTTGGATTTCAGATATTGTTAATGAAGTTATGCAAATCAAACATTTCATCATGAACCATTTTATGAGATTAGCAATATACCATGAGTTCGTTAGCTTGAAGTTGCTTTCTGTAGCGGATACACATTTTACTTCGATGATTATAATGCTTAGGAGATTCAAGTTAATAAAAAGTGGTCTTCAAAACATGGTGATTTGTGACAAATGGAATATTTATTGGGGTTAATACCCTAAAAAACCCCCAACTGGTACACCTGTGACAAATTTACCCCAAACTATTTTTTTGACCACCAAAAACCCCAAACTGGTACATACGTGACAGATCTACCCTCCGTTAGCTTCTGTTCGATTTTTCCGTTAATTTTGCTGACGTGGTTGCTGACGTGGCAAACCATGTGGAAATTCATAAGTTTAATACCGTTAAAAACCCCAAACTGGTATATTTATGACAAATTTACCCCAAACTGGTATATTTATGACAAATTTACCCCAAGCTGATATATTTACGACAAATTTACTCTAATTAATTTTTTTGATCATACAAAACCTAAATTGGTACACGTGCGGCACATTTACCATCTTTCAATTTTCCCAAATTTGACTGAGTTGTGATGTCCAATAAATTTTATTTTCCGGATTACTCTAACGTTGCCTCCATATCATTAATACTTAATTTTTTTCTTTTTATTGGAATCATTATTAGAAAATATTCAAAGACTACCAAATGTGCACTTCATTCTTGTGCCGAGAGGATGCCCATTAACCAAAAGATGGACAGATTGCTTGCGCACATATACAAAAGAAGTGCACATATTGTGATTGCTTCACTCGTTTTTGGTTTGTGACAAACTTGGCTTTATGTTTCTATGTCTCAGCCCCACATGGTTTACTACTTGTCCGCAATCTGTTTGTACGCTTACATATCACTGTTACTTTGCTGGTCCTTATTAGCGTTACGTAGTCTTTTCTACCTTGAATTGTAAGTGTCAAAATTTTAACATGGAACTTGCATGTGAATGGTATGAGTGACTCGTACATCACATGCTCGTTGAAATGCCGGAACCAAAATCACTTATGTTTGTCGCTAATTTCAGGTGTGCTTTGAGTGTGATTCTTTTGTATATGTGCGCAAGCGATCTATCCATCTTTTAGTTAATGGGCATCTTCCCGGCACAAGAATGAAGTGCACATTTGGTAGCCTTTGAATAGTTTTCTAATAATGATTCCAATAAAAAAAAATCAAGTATTAATGATATGAAGGCAATGTTAGAGTAATCTAGAAAATAAAATTGATTGGACATCGCAACTCAGTCAAATTTGGGAAAATTGAAAGATGATAAATGTGCCGCACGTGTACCAATTTAGGTTTTTTATGATCAAAAAAATTAATTTAGAGTAAATTTGTCGTAAATATATCAGCTTGGGGTAAATTTGTCATAAATACACCAGTTTGGGGTAAATTTGTCATAAATATACCAGTTTGGGGTTTTTAACGGTATTAAACTTATGAATTTCCACATGGTTTGCCACGTCAACAACCACGTCAGCAAAATTAACGGAAAAATCGAACGGAAACTAACGAAGGGTAGATCTGTCATATATGTACCAGTTTGGGGTTTTTGGTGGTCAAAAAAATAGTTTGGGGTAAATTTGTCACAGGTGTACCAGTTTGGGGTTTTTTAAGGTATTAACCCTAAAAAAAAAAAAAATCTCAATCCTTTTTAAACATGGCGTCGAGCCATATAAAAATGTAACCTAGACTTCCATTCAAGGAAAGTTCATTGAGTTAGCGGAATTCTAGTTGCATTTTTTTGAGCAAGACGAAGTAAAAGCTTGAGGACTAATTTTGAAGAGCATAGTTAAATTTGCCAATACATTAATTTGATGTAAACATATGGTCCAAACGACGTCATCTAGCACTAATTTTGTTGAATTCACATTGTTGGCAAACCGTGTTAGAAGTTTATTTAAAAATATTATCACATTAGATTTTCCGGTAAAAAAAATCGCTGAAGGTACTGTGATCGATTCTTTTTTTTTTACACTTAAATGACAGTAAAGAAGTTGTGCCACTTGAGTGAGTATCATACAGAATTCATGGCATATATGGAGTCCTTTTTTCTCAATTGTTGCATTTGACATAATATCCTCAGATTAGTTTTGGACAGATTGTCTGGTTAAATATCCGTACATTGATGCGTATTTAATTTTGGATCCCTATGTTTGCTCTGAATTAGGTTTCAGAAAAGGGTTAATACCTTAAAAAACCCCAAACTGGTACACCTGTGACAAATTTACCCCAAACTATTTTTTTGACCACCAAAAATCCCAAACTGGTACATATGTGACAGATCTACCCTCCGTTAGTTTCCGTTCGATTTTTCCGTTAATTTTGCTGACGTGGTTGCTGACGTGGCAAACCATGTGGAAATTCATAAGTTTAATACCGTTAAAAACCCCAAACTGGTATATTTATGACAAATTTACCCCAAACTGGTATATTTATGACAAATTTACCCCAAACTGGTATATTTATGACAAATTTACCCCAAGCTGATATATTTACGACAAATTTACTCTAAATTAATTTTTTTGATCATAAAAAACCTAAATTGGTACACGTGCGGCACATTTACCATCTTTCAATTTTCCCAAATTTGACTGAGTTGCGATGTCCAATCAATTTTATTTTCTAGATTACTCTAACATTGCCTTCATATCATTAATACTTGATTTTTTTTTATTGGAATCATTATTAGAAAACTATTCAAAGGCTACCAAATGTGCACTTCATTCTTGTGCCGGGAAGATGCCCATTAACTAAAAGATGGATAGATCGCTTGCGCACATATACAAAAGAATCACACTCAAAGCACACCTGAAATTAGCGACAAACATAAGTGATTTTGGTTCCGGCATTTCAACGAGCATGTGATGTACGAGTCACTCATACCATTCACATGCAAGTTCCATGTTAAAATTTTGACACTTACAATTCAAGGTAGAAAAGACTACGTAACGCTAATAAGGACCAGCAAAGTAAGAGTGATATGTAAGCGTACAAACAGATTGCGGACAAGTAGTAAACCATGTGGGGCTGAGACATAGAAACATAAAGCCAAGTTTGTCACAAACCAAAAACGAGTGAAGCAATCACAATATGTGCACTTCTTTTGTATATGTGCGCAAGCAATCTGTCCATCTTTTGGTTAATGGGCATCCTCTCGGCACAAGAATGAAGTGCACATTTGGTAGTCTTTGAATATTTTCTAATAATGATTCCAATAAAAAGAAAAAAAAATTAAGTATTAATGATATGGAGGCAATGTTAGAGTAATCCGGAAAATAAAAATTGGACATCATCAGTCAAATTTGGGAAAATTGAAAGATGGTAAATTTACCAATTTAGGTTTTTTATGATCAAAAAAATTAATTATAAACGTAAATATTGGGGTAAATTTGTCATAAATATCAGTTTGGGGTAAATTTGTCATAAATATACCAGTTTGGGGTAAATTTGTCATAAATATACCAGTTTGGGGTTTTTAACGGTATTAAACTTATGAATTTCCACATGGTTTGCCACGTCAGCAACCACGTCAGCAAAATTAACGGAAAAATCGAACGGAAGCTAACGGAGGGTAGATCTGTCACGTATGTACCAGTTTGGGGTTTTTGGTGGTCAAAAAAATAGTTTGGGGTAAATTTGTCACAGGTGTACCAGTTGGGGGTTTTTTAGGGTATTAACCCTATTTATTGAGATGTTAATCAAGAAAAAGCTAAGTTTGTCAAGGAGAAGGTGTTGGATGATTTTTGGTTGGATTTGATTGATTATATACTTTCCTTCACGGCTCCTATTTATGATATGCTTAAAATTTGTAACACCGATAAGTCTTATCTTAGTTTATGATATGTGAGGTTTGATGATCGAAAAAATGAAGAAAGCTATATATGCACATGAAATGAAGAGGCTAGATGAGAAGTCCACATTTTATGAGGTGATTCACACAATTCTTGTAGATCATTGGACAAAAAACAACACTCCACTTCATTGCTTGGCACATGCCTTAAATCTCAGGTAAGTTCTAAAATTATATGAGATTATTACTTTAGTAGTTATTCTTTTTTTAACATGATAATATAATACTCTTCTTATTTCTTATTGTTTTCTAATTTTATTTTATTTTATTAAATAAAGGTATTATAGTGATCAATGGCTTGATAAATATCTTACTCGAATTTCTCCATGAATACAAGAATAAGGAAATCAACCAAGAAAGACTGAAATGCTTCAAGAAATAATTTCCTAACTTAGATGAGCACAACAAGGTGAATTTGGAGTATGTAGATTTTACAAGTAAAAGTGGGATTTTAGAGATTTTGATTCCATTTAAAATCGATATTCTATGGATCCTAAGGCTTGGTGGATTAATCATGGTGCATGTGCACTGATACTTCAAAGCATAGCCTTAAAGCTTCTTGCACAACCTTCTTCTTCATCATGTGCTGAGAGAAATTGAAGTACTTACTCATTTGTGCATTCGGCGAGAAGAAATAAGATGACCCCAAAACGTGCAGAAGATTTGGTTTTTATTCATAGTAATCTTCATCTTCTATCAAAAAAAAGCCCACAATACGCAAGAGGAGAGACTAAAATGTGAGTTATTGGCGGGGATGCATTTGACTCATTTGAAGATGTTGGGGTGCTTGAAGTTGCAAATCTTTCACTTGATGAGTCGGAGATGGAATTTTTTTTTTTTCAAAAGAAGTGATTAATGTGGATAAATGACTTTTTATTATATTACTTGATGGAATATTGATTTTTTTTTTGCCTATTGTTAAATTTTAAATCTAATAGTGGAATGTTGATTTCTTGTTTTTTCCTTTAAGTTTTATGGATTATTACAATAAAATGTAGTTGAATTTGTCAATTAAAAAAAATGATATTAACAAACGTAGGATTAATGTTTTTAGTATAGATTAATTCTAGGCTCTTATTAATATTTAGTTATTTATGCATTTATATAGAAAAATATTTATTTAATATTTAATATGTCAGAACGTATTGGAATTCTCTATTTTTTGAGAAATGACGTGTCGCGTTTCTCTATTTTTTGAGAAATGACGTGTCGCGTGCCACGTGTCAGTACTACATAGCCAGCGAGTCATTAAGGCTCTTAGTCGGTTTAGATTGGTTGATTGGTTGCCGGCCGACATACTACCGTTCGTAAGGTGATGTCATCGATGATGTTGTGCGGCGGTTACTGACCATTGGCTGACATCAACAGGCGTTGGTTCGCCGACGTGTGCATGGCGCTCACATGCTGGCCATGCCCAATGTTTTTGGCGCATGGCGACCACACGCCAAAGCTTTTAGCCGCGTGTGTGGGCACGTTTGGCTTCCTCTGACAATGCTCAACCCACCGTTCAACTCGTCTCGATGAGTACATTCACCACATATTCAAAAATTGATTTTGGCAGAAAAATAATTCCAAAAAATGCTCAAACTGTACGAGTGTACTCGACCTCCAAACCAGTTCTTCGCTTCGGTTTGTTTTTGACAATTCATGTTGCAATTTTCAAGCAATGAGCACCCAGACAATGTGAAGTTGATCCTCTTGATCCTCATATCAAATGGCAAACGAGAAAGTTCAATAGAAAAACAAGGCAAAAATCATAACCAGGCTTTGATACTAATGTTGGAAGAAAGTCGACAGAAGAAACAACTAACATTTTTGATGCACAATAAACAATTTACCTCGGAACGAATGTAAAATTATGGATGAACAACGAACAATATTATTTATTCACTTTCGCATACATATTAAAATGAATGGGTTGGTGACGCGTCTTGGGGTATTGCAAATTTATTGACCACCGAGGGATGGACACGCGCTCAAGGATCGAGGCGTGACAGCTAAACCCAAGAAGCTTCTGATCTCTGTCACGGTAGTTAGTCTTGGCCATTGATAATTGATTTGATCTTGGTTGGGTCCACGAAAATTCCTTCGCCTGAAATAATGTGACCTTGGAACGCCACACGAGTCAACCAAAACTCCCACCTACTGAACTTGACGTACAGCTCATGATTCCTCAGGGCCTGAAGTATCATCTTCAAATGCCTCTTGTGTTCCTCAGGATTTCTCGAATACACCAGGATATCGTCGATGAACACGATCACAAACTGGTCTAGATATTGTTTGAACACTCGGTTCATCCGATCCATGAAAGTAGCTAGGGCGTTCATTAAACCAAACAACATTACAGTGAACTCATAATGGCCATATCGAGCATGAAACGCTAACTTCGATATGTCCTCCTTTCTAATCCTCAGTTGATGATACCCTGTCCTTAAATCAATCTTTGAAAATAACGACGCTCTTTACAGTTAGTCAAACAAGTCGTCGATCCTTGGCAGCGGACACTTGTTCTTGATTGTTACTTGATTGAGTTGGCAATAGTCAATGCACAGTGCAATGAACCATCTTTCTTTTTTACAAACATAATTGGTGCTCCCCAAGGTGATGCACTGGGACGTATGAATCCCTTATCCAACAACTCCTGCATTTGTACATTTAGTTCTTTCAACTCAAACAACGCCATCCGGTAAGGAGCCTTAGAGATTGGCTCTATCCAAGGTGCTAACTCAATTACAAACTCAATCTCCCTCTCTGGCGGCAGACCTGATAATTCTTTTAGAAATACATTCGGAAACTCTTTCACTGCAATATCTTCAATTTCCAGCTCGTCAATTGTCTTATCCATGATGAGATTAAGAAAATCGAGGGTCTTCTTCGACTCCCAATAAACTCAAAACTTCCACCCAATAATGAGTTAAACTGAATCCCTTTACAATAGTAGTCCATCTTAACTCGTTGCTTGGTGAGCCAGTCCATGCTAATTATTACATCGATATCATACATGGCTAGGACTAACAAATCTATCCTCCCCTCTCGCTCACCAATCATTAACTTGCAACTAGGACAACCTAACATAGCTAACACTTTATTCTTTAATAGTGTAGATATGCTAACCACTAACTCCAACAACTCAGGACTCAATCCTACCAGCTTAACAAATTGCTCTGTTATAAACGAATGAGTTGCACCAATGTCAAATAAAGCATAAGCAGCATGGTCGTTCAGCGAAACCATACCTATAATCACATCAGGCGAGTCCTCAACCTGTCCTTTAGTGATGGCGTACCATCCTTTCTTGCGCTTGAGGCTTGTTTAGTCCACCCTATGGTGTAATCTGTGGTGCAAACCCGTTATTCTGACCCATCGGTAGTGGCGATGGCAACTGTTGTAGTCTTCTCGACTTTCTAGGATAGTCTCTGACTTGGTGACCCAGTTGGCCACACTCAAAGCAACCACCTATCCTAAAATGGAACGGGGTTGAACCATGTCGCCTTTCACAAAAGTGACATGCGCCATTCTGACTGGTTGCTGAGTTACCTATCCCACCCTTCCTGCTGGGTAGGACGTGATACATTCCTCCAGTCATGGGCTTCTTCCCGAATCGGTTTTCGTCCCTATTCGAACTGAACCTTGAACCAGACGCAATAGTCTGTTCACTCAGGTTCCTCTTTATTAGCTAGGCCTGACTATAAACCTCGTTGTAATCCTTCAGGTCGAATGGCACCAATGGATTCTTTAGCTCTGGTTGGAGGCCATTCTTGAACCTCTGAGCTTTGTCTTCTAGGTCTTCTACCAATCTTGGAGCATATCGAGACAGCTCAGCAAACTTAGCTTCATATTGATCCACGGTTAGCATCCCTTAACGGAGGCGCTGGAATTCTTCCATCTTCTGCTCTCAGTGCTACTAGAAAAATACTTGTCATTAAAGGCTTTGAGAAAGGCGTTCCACACAAGAACTACTCCTTTAGGGAAAATCATGCCTTTGGTGGCTCTCCACCATGTACTAGCGTTACCTTGCAGTTGGTATATTGCTAGGACAACCTTCTCCTCTTCAATGCACATTAGCAGTGCAAAGGCTTTCTCTAGGTCTAGAGCGTTGTAGCCTCAGGATCTCTTGTGCTTGTGAACCTCGGCAGGTTTAGCTTCAAGAATTGCTCTACGAGCTTATGCATTGGCCTTTCTCTCTCAACAACCACGTTCCTAGGTGGAACTTTGGCAGGTGTGGTAGCGGTTGTGACATTGATGGCGGCAGCAATGGCAGCAGTAGCAATAGCTATAGTGGTGACGGTAGTGGCAGCGACTTGATTATGGCCTACTGCCCCATCAAAGCTCCAAGCGTCTTTAGCGCCTGCATGATCCCGTCAATCCTTGGATTACTAGGAACTGCTACCCCAGCACCAACAGGAGGTGATGCTACACCACTAGTGCTAGCTTGAGCTAGCATTCTAGCACGACCCCCTCGGGTATCGACCTTTGTTAGCATCCTACCTTGAGTCGCTAGTCTAATGGTTCTCTTCCTAGGAGTCATCTGCTCCTGATCACTCATTATGCAAGTTCTTTACAGAAACTTGTTTTCCAATTCCACACAGAATTAGAAGCTGAGCGATCCCTACAAACAATCTATCAATTAGCAATTAATCACACGCATCAGCATAATTAAAAGGCATTTCCTACTAACTATTCCAAGGATCCATCGCACCTTATTACACCAACTATCAACCAACTCTAATACCACTCCGGGCGGGAATGTCACGCCTCGAACCTCAAGCGCGTGCCCATCCCTCAGTGGTTGATAATATTGTGACGTCTCAAGATGCGTTGCCGACCCATTTTGTTTAATGCATATGCGGAAGCGAACGATTACCCCTCACAACAACTAATACGGGATAGAAAATAAGAAAAAAAATCCACAACCAAAACACTTTTATAAACACCTCGAATTATATACAACAGCTAGTCTATGGACAAGAGTCTACAAAAGATTGGCTCTCAAAAAAAGCTGTTCTATGACTAACTAGTTGGACACATTCACCAATCCTTTGGTCTCCACAGGCTTCGAGGCCTTCGGATCCTCCACAACACCATCAGGAGGGTCAGCTGTACTCTCGCCTAGAGTGGCGTTGACTATCATTGCGGGGATTTCAAAACCCTGGAGGGGACCCTCCCTATATCCATTGAATCCATGGCGAAACTGCGCTCTGAATCGATGAGGTACCCTCTGAGGTAGGCCCTCTTCGACCCAAATGGTGGTCACCATAAGTTCATAAACCCAGTGATCCCTGGGGATAGGGTAGTCAAAACTCCACTCGGTAACCCTCATAGGCCGACCAAAACATTTCGAAGGAACATCCGTCGAAGGACCTAAAAAGATTGAGTCCACAACGGGATGAGATAATGTCTCAGCAAGTTCACCCCCTAAACTCCGACTAGGACGTAAATATGCCTAGAGGCGGTTTATGCACACAAGACAGAGGACTTACCTTATCTCAGTTTCCTCCTACACATAAGTACAATCCTTATACTCAATCAATCAATCCAATCAATACCAACGATCAATCAATCCATCCATTCAATCAATTACACGTTCCAATATGATTATTGCTTGCACAAGCATGAACTACCAACGCACATCAGTCTTCTGGCGTAGCCAGAGATTACTGCTCACACAAGCTGACATAAATTGTTGCTCGCACAAGCTAACGTGGATTATTGCTCACACAAGCTGACATAGATTATTACTCGCATAAGTTGAGATAGAATATTGCTCATACAAGCCGAAATAGATTATCGCTCACACAAGCTGACATGGACTATTGCTCCCACAAGCTGATACACCGACTCACATCGGGGATGGGGTCACTTCACCATCACACGATCAATCAATACCGGCCAAGGACATTGGGCTTTGTACACAAATTCCTCAATTAAAATAATTAACTTGGTCTAATTTTTTCGTGTTAAACACACTTGATGAAAATAATAGTGTGTGGGTATACGGTTAATTTGAACTAGAAAAATTGATATTCACACTTTTAAAATCCCACAATTCGATATAGTCCTTAAAATCATTTTCGGCATCAAAACCCGACACCTGGGATTTTTCTAATTAAATATCAAAATTTCATAGTTTTGGAATAAATAACAAAAATTCTAATCACCACTCACTTTGCACAAATTAACACTCAATTGTATAAACTAAGCACACCATTATAATTAGCATGAAATTCCGGTCACCAGATATCCCGGTCTAATTCCCAGAAAATATTAAACAATTAAATAACTACCAAACATAATTAAATAAATGCAATTAAATACCATAAATACCAACTTAGGCCGGAAATGCTAAATTGACCATTTAAACGGGCCTAGAAAATGTCCGAATATATCTAGATAAATAGCACGATCTATCTAGTCCCTAATTAGTCTATTATAAGCACCTAATATGCACAATTGAATAATTAAATCACTAATACATGCTAACTAACCACTTAATCCATAATTAGCTTAAAATAATCACCCCCTAAGCATCATTAACTCCCTAAGCTAAGTTTAGCAAGTAAACTCACTATTTTAGCGATCTGGTGAGTCCACAACGTTGGCAACATAGAGGTGAGTGACTCTCGAGCCTGCAGCGACACCAATGGACGTTTGGACGGGCCAAGAAGTGGGCCTAGAAGCTCTAGGGTCCTTGCTAGCATTCGGTTCTGTCCTTGGGCCGAAAGAGCTGGAACCAGCAACTGGCTGGGTT
Source organism: Eucalyptus leucophloia subsp. euroa (assembly GCA_017140325.1). Classification (NCBI taxonomy): domain Eukaryota; kingdom Viridiplantae; phylum Streptophyta; class Magnoliopsida; order Myrtales; family Myrtaceae; genus Eucalyptus; species Eucalyptus leucophloia. The sequence continues at coordinate 442,644 of CM029477.1, read as the reverse complement.
GGAATGAGTAAGGCGGGCTGGCGGAGGCAGCAACGAGCCAAGCGAGCGACGGCGGCGGTTCCGGTGGCTTGGTGACTTGTGATGGGCTAAATAGAGGCTTGGGAGATGGTGGCTAGGTGCAAGATGAGCATAATAAGCACGTGGGCTCGTTGGCGGCGCGACGGGCTTGCGAGCGTGAGCGAGTAGTTTCGATGGCTCAAGGCGGTGGTCGATGGTAAGGGGGCTCTCTCTAGTTTCTCTCTACAATTTTGAGCTCCAAACTTGCTCAACAATGGATAAAGTGAGCTGAATGAGGAATAAGAAGTGTGCTGAAGAGAGGGGTGCTCATTTGGCCACAAATATCCACCAAAATGCTCATTGCTTGCCCTCACCACTTCAGCTCTATCCTCAACCTCTTTGCAACCATCAAGCTTCCTTAGCAAGCCTCCTAAATAGTCCAAAATGTTGTCTCCCCTTTGGCCTACGAATTTTGGACCAATTCCCCTCAAATTGATTCAATTTGATCGCCATAAATTCAACCAAGGTACCATCATCCATCTTGTGATTTTTCCTCATCAATTTATCTAACTTGAATCCCAAAAAACGTGACCAAAAATGGCCCTACTTTGAAATTTTGCCGAAAATCCCAATTTGCCGAAAAATCTTCGAAGGATGAGTTGACATTCTTAAAATGAATCGTGACATGACAGGATTTTCAATTTCTGAAACTAGGTTCAATTTCGTGGTTAATTTCAGTTTAACGTGATTTTAGTATAACCTAACCTAATGGGTAACTTTTAGGAATTTTTAGCACATTTGACCAGTTGTCGATTACTTTTGAGCCACATTGTACATCTTCGACACAATAGTGACTCTTAGTTGTTGTGAAAATCTCGAGATTTCAAATACGGGCATAGGGTACAGAAATAACAGAAAAATCGGTCTGGTGCCGTTTGACAGAAATTTTGCAATTAGGTGGAATGACCCACTCACTAATCACATACCTCTATCAAATCGATCTATCTCCTGTTTCTAATCTATTTTGATGGTGTCATAATGACCCTTACAGATTAGCACGGTCGAGCAGTCGATTCCTAGTCGAATTCTCAAGTTTATTGCGTTTAGATTCCTTAATGGCTTCACATGATAGATTAGTTACCCCCTGAGTGATCAGTTTAGGGAAAAGAACTATAGACGCATCGATGAAAAGCCCAACTTATTCAATCGAAAACAGAACTTAAAAATCAGGATGTCACAACTAACGTTAGACATAAGTTCTTGAGTATAAGTAGCACATATTAGTGTAACTACTTAAAGATTGTTAAGGGAATCCATCCAGTATATTGTTAGTCTAGGAGAGCGAACATAGGCTTACACTAAGTCGAACTACTATAAAGCACTCAGTGTATTGTTTTCTATCTCTTGGCTTATATTTATTATTGTACAATAGAAGTGCATTGCACTAACGAATATAACATGTTCCTGTGTATATGAGCACATTGCTTATATCCAATGTTACACTTATATCAAATTGGACTCTATTAATACTGAAATATTTTGTCAAGTTCCTTGAAATTACATCTTCAATCTCCCTCCAGATGATACTACTAGCTAACGTCACATATGATAGTGCTACTTCTTTTTAATACTCAATAGTTGAACTTCAAGGCTCTCTCTCTCTCTCTCTCTCTCTTAACATGATATAGGTACTGATAAGTGAAGAAAGATATAGAAGTGCAAAGTGTGTAGAAGCAGATCTAGAAGCTTAGGGAAAGGAGAGAATAAAGGTGGCAATATTCAAATTGATCGAGGGCCTAACCATCAGTCAGTTGTTGCGCTCAGTGTAGGAAGATGAGTGCTCGAACCCACTTCATCACATGTCCATCTCAGTTAATACAGTCTCTCCTCCATCCGAGGACCACAATACAACGCCTTCGTCAAGCCCCCAAGCCTTGTCCTCACTCCCTCTCTTTCTTGAGAAACCGAATCCGAGGTCACAAGCCTAGATCTATCATCGTTGGTCACTATGGTTGTGGCCTCATGATTACTTTGAGCCTCTTTGTTTTCGTTGGCAGAAGGCATAAGAAAGATTTAAACATAGAGGCTTAATGATTTAGAGGCAATAGACAACAAAGGGCTAGACTCGATGGTGGGTGAGATGTGATGGCAGCATCGACTACCTACCTTCTTGGTGAGCTTTACGCTATACAAGGAAGAAGAACTAGTCTGAAACTGAAGGGCTAACCCTTTTTTGATTTGAATGGGCTATAAATGAGTTATGTATACACACATTAAAATCCAATCTTATTCAACTTTAATTTTCTAAACTCATTTTGATATGGCTCTCAAAAGTATAAATATACAAATGACCCACTCTTGGAAATATGAGTCATGTTATGAAATACATGAATGTATATTCATTATATTAATCTTATCCAATATACTTATTAGGGTACATATGTATCATATATTTTAAGTACATCTCCCTATAGAATGAATATGCATCTCCCTATCCAATACATGTATTATTTGATACATTGATATTAATGATAAGTACATTATTGTTTTCATAAAAATATGAGCTTAGTTTTTTCATAGACACAATGAGTAATTGGAAATAAAATTCTCTCCTAAGGCTTTATCTACTATCTTTGGTGTTTACTTACTTTCTTTTCTCAATCTCTTTATTTTCTCTATTATATATTTGCAATGCAATATTTTACAACACGTTGTCGGCATGAAGATTCACCGACTAAGTAAGTAATTTTTGCAAGGTAGGTGTTATTTTTATTAATCAACTTATATTTCATCTTCTTCTATCAATTCTTCATATTTATTTTTCTTGGCTGGAAGCCAAATTTCAAATCTCAAAGTATCATGCTGCTCCTAAAGTGGCAGTAGATATTTGGAAATCCTTTTAATTAATTTAAGGATTTATCTTTGTAAGGATTATGGCAAATATTGAAAAGGCTAAATTCCACATCTTGGAAGTGAGTGGAAAGAATTATCTATCTTGGTGCCTTGACATGGAAATGTACCTCCAAGGGCGAGGTCTCGCTAATGTAATTATAGAAGATGGAACCTCAAATGTAAAAGATAAAGTAAATGCGCTGATTTTTATTCGACGTCATTTGCATGAGAGCCTACGGACTCAATATTTATTGGTTCAAGACCCTAAAATCTTGTGAAGGAGGTTGAAGGATAGGTATGATCATACCAAGACTGTTATCCTTCCTCAAGCACAATATGACTGGCAAAATCTCAAACTATAAGATTTTAAATTAGTGTATGACTATAATTTTGCTTTATTTGATATTGTTTTTCGGTTCGAGTTATTCAGTATCAAACTCGCTGATGGGGAATTGGTTAGAGAAAACTTTCTTCACCTTATATGGTTCAAATATTATATTGCAACAGCAATATAGGTAGCGTCAGTTTGCCACATTTTGAATTGATTTATGTGCTCCTTATTGCCAAGCAAATTAATGAATTACTGCTAAAAAGTCATAATCTTAGATCTATTGGCTCAAAAGCATTGCTTGAAGTACATGCTAACTTTGAGAAAAATACTAGCCATTTTAAAGGCTATAAGCGTAGGCAAGAACATAATCCTAGAAAGGATGGCAAAAAATTTAACTACCCTAGGAAATTTAACTTTAACCCAAATCATGGCAAAGGAAAGAAGCCAAAGAAGGTGATAATGAAAATATTTGTTATCGTTGTGGCATGACTGAACATTGGTCACATACTTGTCGTACGCCAAAGCACTTTGTTGACCTATATCAGGCATCTTTAAAAAATACAAGCAAGCATGGTGAATCTCATGCCATTGAAGTCAAACATGGGACCATCTTTGTTGGTGTGACTCCTCTTACTCCTAAAGTAACAACTGCATCCTTAGATGTCTTTGATTTCTTTGAAGACCTTTGATTACTTTGATAAGGCATCAGATTGGTAGATGATAATTTGAACTTCGAATTCTATGATTTTAATAATTTCTTTTTTAGTTAAAAGTATTACTTTTTAGTATTCTCTAATATGGTTATAAAATGCTTATGAACCTTATATAATATTTATTTTGAAATTCTATTTGACTCTATAACTAATATGCAAATCTTATGATACTTGACACCGGAAATTGTCAATATAAATGCAAATGGAAAAATACTAAGAAAAAGGAAGATGTTTGTTTGCTTGTTTGATAGTGCAGCAACACATACTATATTTCGTAGTAGACACTTTTTCTCAAGTATGACATTACGTAAAGCGCAAATCCATAAAATATCAGGTCTTGTTCGATTATTAATGGTTTTAGGAATGCCACAATTGTTTTGCCAAATGGCACCATCCTGCATATTGAGGATGTGTTTCTAAGCATTAGATCAAAACAAAATCTACTCGGTTTCAAAGATATACGCTGTAATTGGTATCATATTGAGACTATTTATGAGCAAGATAAGGAATATATTGGCATTTCCTCTTATAAGTGGGCTTGAAGACCATCCATGAGAAGTTAGACGCTTTTTCTATGTGTTTGTATTGTGTCATGATTAAGGCTGTTGAAACCTACATCACCACATCTTGGAGCTTGGTAAACCCTGATTAGTTTGGACTGTGGCATAATCGCCTTAGTCACCTCGGTGCTTCAATGATGTGTAGAATAATTGAAAATACAAAAGGTCACCCTTTAAAGGATATAAAAATGTTATTGTCCAAAGATTATAATTGTGAGGCTTGTTCACAATGAAAGCTCATTACCAAACTTTCTATAAAAAATGTTAATCTTGAATCCCCTTTATTCTTGCAAAGAATTCAGGGTGATATTTGTTGACCAATACAACCATCAAGTTGACCATTTCGATATTTTATGGTACTATGTTTGTATATTATCTACGCGCAATGTCACATTTACACGTTTACTTGCGCAAATTATAAAGCTCTAGGCACAATTTCTTGATTATCCAATTAAGAGTATAAGGATGGATAATGCTAGTAAATTTATATAAAAAAGTTTTGATACCTATTGTCTTAACTCGGAATCAAGGTTGAGCACCTGGTTGCATATGTTCATACTTAAAATAGATTGGCAAAATCCTTGATTAAACATATCCAAATCATTACATACACTCTATTAATAAGAATGAATCTTAGATATAGCATGGGGTCATGCAGTTTTGCATGCTGTAGCTCTAATAAGATCACGCCCCACTACTAGTCTTATATAATCTTCCCTTCAAATGGTTCTTGATTATGAACCAAATATTTCACATTTACGCACCGTTGATTTGTGCAATACAGGTGCTTGTAGCATCGCCAAAAAGAACGAAAATGGGTCCCCAATGCCGTTTGGACATTTATGTTGGGTTTAATTCAATGTTTGTCATTAGGTTCTTGGAACCAACATTGGTGATTTTTTACTACTAGATTTGCAGATTGTCATTTTGATGATACTATGTTTCCATCAATTGGGATACCTACAACTTCCATGACTACAAAACAAAAACCGGTTAAAGTTTTCTCATAGAATGAGAAAAATTTATCTCAATTAGACACAATGACTCTTGAATGTGAAAACGAGGTGTAGCACATTATCCATTTATAAGCTATGGCCAATAGACTTCCTGACGCATTTAATGATGCTACTAAGATAATAAAGTCTCATATTCCAGCTATAAATGCTCCAGCTAAGATGGTTGTTCCCGAAGGATAGGCTAAAATGGATCAAAATCTCTTGCACTTGAAGCATGGTAGATCGATAGGATCAAGAGATACTGCTCTTTAAAAATGAAGGAAAAAGAATTATGAATCTGCTCCAGAAGAGCCTAGCATTATGCTTGCTCCCAAAGAGCTTATTACCCCTGAAGAGGCGCAAACCCAGGAATACTGAAAATTTCATTACATATTTAATGAAATTTGAGATCAAAATGAAATCATCATTAATGATGCTTTTGCATTCTCGGTTGTTAATAAAATTATGGATGATAATTGTGAACCGCAATCTATCATTGAATGCCGTCAAAGTCAAGATTAGCCTAAGTGTGAGTAAGCAATTAAGGTTGAATTAACTTCTCTAGCTAAATGAGAGGTTTTTGGATTCGTAACTCATATCCTCAGTAATGTAAAGCCCGTTAGATAAAAATAGGTATTTGTCCAGAAATGAAATGAGAAAAACGAGGTTGTCAAGTATAAAGCCCGACTCGTTGCTCAAGGATTCTCCTAGAGACTTAGGATTGATTATAACGAGACATATTCATCTGTGATGGATATAATTACATTTCATTTTCTCATTTACCTAGTAATCTTTGAAAGATTGGAAATATGTCTTATAAACGTTGTGATGACATATTTATATGGCTCATTAGACTCTAATATTTATATGAAAATTCTTAAGGGATTCTTCCCACAATTTATTCTAAATAAAATTGCAAAGCTCTTTGTACGGGTTAAAGCAATCCGGTTGCATGTGATATCAATGCCTAAATGAGTACCTTATTAAGGAAATGTACAAGAATGATCATATCTACCTATGCGTGTTTATTAAAAAATTAGAAACTAGATTTGCTATTGTAACAGTTTATGTCGACAATATAACTTTAATTGGAACTCCAGAAGTGTTAGTTAAAACTGCTGAGTATTTGAAAATGGAGTTTGAAGTTAAAGATTTAGGTAAAACTAAACTTTGTCTTAGTCTAGAGCTTGAGCATAAAGCAAATGGAATAATCGTCCATCAATCAGCATACATTGAAAGATTGCTTAAACGCTTCAACATGGACAAAAGTCACTCATTGAACACCCCTATTGTCACGCCTTGATCCTTCAAGCACATGCCCATTCCTCCTTGGTTGATTATATTGTGACGTCCCAGAATGCATCACTAACCCATTCATTTTAATACACATGCGGAAGCAAATTACTAAACCCATGACAATAACAAACATGGGATAGAAAAGCAGGACAACAAATTTCAAAACAACACATTAATAAAAACCACAATCTGGTTTACAATAGAGGTCAACTCTAGGGTCTAAGTACATGAAGTCTATCTTCGAAAGAACATCTGAGCCATTCATGCTCCTGACCCTTCTACTTCAAGCTTCAGGATTCATCACCCTAGAGACCTGAAAATTTCATCCCATAATGGGTTGAGACAATATCTCAACAAGTTCAACCCTCTAAGACCTGACTAGGAAGAAAATACGCTCTAAGGCTGCCTAAGCACAAACATTAGTCGGAGGTCTTACCTTTGCCTTTGTTTCTTCCTGCAAGTTAGTGTAGTTGACATTTTCAACACATCAAAACAAATCAAATCATCAATCAATCGACTCAGTTGATTACATGTCATCAAGACCATTCCTCGGTCATTTCAATCAATACTATCTATAAAGTTCTATCATAATCAAAACTGCTCAATCTAAGCTGATAGTAGATAGTATCGCTCACAAGAACCTACCTCAATATTGATATAGTATATTATATATGCTCGCTAGAATCTACCTCAAAAATACCGATATAGTATACTATTATGCTCGCCAGAAGCTGCCACGTATACTATTATAGTATATTGAATATGCTCAGCAGAAGTTGCTAGACCCACTAATCTAATATATTAATTATGCTCACCAGAAGTTGCCAGAGCAGAATCTGAAGGTTGATATAATATATTATCCCGATCATTTAATCATTTTTCGATAAAATACTTGTGTGTGGGTACACGGTTGGCCTAAGTCAAAAATATAATATTTTCACCTTTGAAAATTTCACTAGTTTCAAAAGCCCAAAAACATATTTTTGGCGTTGTAAATCGATGCCCAATGATTTTCTAATTAATTATAGAAATAAAACAAATTTAGGAATAATTTCCTAAAATACAAATCACACAAAGTCTACACAAATTAAAGCTTAATTAAATAAACAGATTACACCATTGCAATCAACATAAAATTCTGGCCACCAATTATCCCGGTTTGATTTTCGAAAAATAATTAAATAATTAAATAATTACATAAAATAATAAATAAATGCCAATAAATAAGACTTAGGCCCGTAAAGCCTAAATACTAAAACCTGTCTATGCTCTAATTATACTACTCTAACCATCTAATAAGCAATAACAATTAATTAAATTGCTAATCTAATCAAACTATTAACATAATCCATGCTTAGTCTAAACTAATCAATCCTTAGACGTCATTAACTTACTAAGAAAGGACGAGTGAGTTAAACTCACTGGATTAACGATTCAAGTGGACCAAAATAACAGGGAGGCGATGGCAGCCGATAAACTCCAAAGCGAGACCGCCAACGGGGGCCTGGAACGGGCCGAAATCGGGCCTCAAAGCTTCGTGGTTGCTGCCCAGTTTTCAAGGGGGTTTGTTGGTCGCGGCTTCAAGAAGGCTGGTCCAGGCTTGGTTGGGTTGGGTTGAGTTGACTTTGGCGATGCAACAACTGAAAAGGGAGAAACCAAGCTGACGTGGGCTCGTGGACGCTGGAACGAAGCTCCAAAATTGGTGGAGATGTCTCCGAGTGAATTGCGAGATCGAAGTGAAGCAAGTGGCGTGAGTGGGCTTAGCTTTGACGAAAATTGAAATGAAGAAAGCAGAAGACAAGTGGATCGAGGAAGGAAAATGAGAAGAAAACCATAAGCCGCTCATCCAAGGTGAACGGCCATTGAAACTAGGGAAAATAAAAGCAAAACATAGAAGACCAAAGGAGAATGGGGCAGCTGCAAGGGGCGTCTGCGAAGAGAAGAAGGGAGGGGGAAACACATGAAAAAGAAATGAAAAAGAAAGAGAGAGACTGTGGCACCCCTCGACAGTCCCCAATTCATTAGGGTCGCCACAGATTTCTTAACACTCATCCTACTACATATCAGTAAGGTAACCTTTAAATTTTAATGAAACCATGGTTCATAGGGGTTGATCAGTAGAATACTTTTCCATTTTTTTTTTATAAAGGTTCCAACGCAGTTCATCAACAGAAGCATAAATAAGTCTCACCATCTCTCCCTCCAATAATAATAATGCAATGCACACCAACTACGCAACAGAAGAAAAGATAAAGCTAATTCACTTTTATTTATATTTTCATAATGGACATTTCAGGTCGATACAATAAAAAGGCCAAGATTTTTAACTATACTTGGCTATGTCCAAAAGAGAACTCGACCTTATATGAAACATGTACATCCCTCCATTGACAAGTGTTGGCTATCCCCAAAAAGAAAATGTCAGCTCTCACCAATCTTACGTGCCATCACACCCAACCCAGTGCATTGGGCGGCGGTGGCGGCGGTAACATCCCTAGCATCACCCCATTGCGTCGAACGTGAACGGACAAAAACTCTTGGATGATAGGGCTATCAATTGAACCCACGTCGTACATCACCAATACTTGAACTCGGACATACTTCAGACCAGGCATACTAATACTAGAATGCTCGGTGCACTCCACCTTGACGTCAGTAGGTATGTCATAGAAGGTACCACACACAACTAGTGAAAGAGGCATCTTTCTAATCTGAAATGTTAATCCCCAAAAGGGGTGAGTACAACCACTCAAGAGTAATGATCCGCCACACTACACAGTGCATCAAACAGAACAATCAAGGTATCATGAATAAAACACATATTATTCATGCATTCAAGCATATCTCACCTTGCAGCCATGCATATATCACCATGTCATATGTGCATATACCACAATGCACTTATCATCAAGCAATCATGCATATATCATCATGCCATATGTACACATTCATGTGCATGATACATTCTCAATTTTTTTTTTTTCCAGGGACCTTTTTTGCATCCCTTAATTTATCGCTCGCATCCAACCTAGTATCGCGAGGAACCTCCGGCACACACACTCCGGGCATCTCATACTCCAATTAGCATCACGAGGTATCCCCTCAGCACACACCTCCGAGGCTTCCGACACACACCTCTGAGCATCCCGAAACTCCCAAGGACATCTGGCACACACTCCGAGCATCTCGAAACTCCCGAGGCATCGTCGGCTCACACTTTCGATGGTCTTGTTATTATCTCAATTTATACTCACACATGTATCTCAATTTCAACATGGCAGTTGATGCATCAATATCAAGAGTCTCAACCAGCTTTTGATACCATATAACATGCCATATGTCATCACATATGCAGCAAGATCAACCGCTCAAAGCATTACATCACATGGAAAAATTCATTTATTTTTTAAAACACATCAATCTTTAGATAAAACAGAATACACTCCTTTAGTTAAAACTCTAGAAAAGTTAGTAAATGGTATAAATAAATTCTGAAAACTTGACACATTATAGATGAGACCAGAAGGCAGATATCTCATGAAAAGCACCATACCAAAAGAATCTCACACAAAACAGTACGGTCCATGCATCACAGTCTCCAAAATTTTAACACTTCAGCTTGCACAGTTTCGGAAGTAATTTAAATTAAATATCCAAATGAACTCCAAAAATTATGAAATTTTGATATGTTATAGAAAACTCCTAAGGGTAAAAATCTCGTGAATAAATCAAACCCCAAATCGTTCTAGATTTACAGATATAGATGATTAATTCCCCCTGTTCTCGGTGTTGTTTTTCCAGATTATCTTCTTTCAAAGGAAGCTCGTTCCACTGATCTACATATGTCCGTTTATTCTAAATTTTTAGTATGTTATAACTCAGAATATTACCTACAACTTTCATTAAGGATACATGATTAAATTTTAGCTGTATGATTTTATAAAAATCACAGAATCATACTAAGTCGAGGTAGCATTTTCCTAGATCCAGTTTCTTCAAAGGACAATGATGTCACCGACCTATTTTTTTATTTCCTCTAAATTTTTTATATGTTTTACCTCAAGAAGTAAAATACAACTTTCATTAAGAACTCAAAGTGAGATTTTTGCAAGAAAGCTACTTTACAGTCCACGAAATCACTAAAGGTCAGCACAACAAATTCCAGATCTAATCTCTTCAAAGGAAAATCGTTTCACCAAGCAATCCTTGTCCGTTTTGTCTCAAATTTTAGTATGTTATCTCCCAAGATGTTCTATACAACTTTCATGAAGAGATTGAAGTGATATTCCAACTAAAACATCGCATGCAGCCCACAAAATCGTGAAGGGTTGGATTGATTTTTCCAGAAAACCGCATGCTAGGCCAACGAATTTCTCCCCAAAGCTTCGACCTTTCATCACATCCACCATAACCGAAATTTACCATCTTCTATACACACATCAAAGCAAGCAAAGGGTAGGTTTTAGGACTCTACTTGCCTCTAGTCCAAGTGAACACAGCAAGCAATGAACAGAGTGACAAATGGCGGGCAAGGCAGCAAATGAATGGTGGCGAACGGACCTCCTCCTTCCTCTCGCATGCACGGCCTCTTTCTCTCTTCCTTTCTTCATTTCATTTCCTTTCTCTCTTTCTCTCCTCTCTCTCAGACGACTCCCTCTCTTTCTCTCCCCTTTCCTCACTTAATCAACCCCCTCTTCCCCTCTAATTTCTTCCCCCTCATGATTAACAATCATGATCTTGCATGCCAGTGCCACTTGGCAATTGCCATGCAAGGTGGGCTTGAATCCGGTTGGGCTTGGGCCAGCTTGGTTGACGGCAGCTCCTCCTCTTCCTTTGGGCTTTGTGGGCCAAGCCCATATGGTCGAATGGTGGGTGATCGTGGGCTGGGTTTTTGGGCTGGCTTGGCCTAAGAATTTCAGTCCACTTCCCCTTTAATAATCTACTAATATCTTCCACTTAAATAAATTCCTAATTTACAAAATAATATGGCCATAAAACTTGTAGTCATAAATTCATAAATTCCAATTTATAACACACATGGCCAATGATAGAATTTTCTTTCCTATCAAATAATTATCCATTAAAAGTTTGGCCATAAATCTTATTGCAAACTATGGGTTAAATGGCCACAATTCAACTTAAGGATACTTCCATTACCTATTCATAGGTTGTAATGCTTCAAGGAATTGCCATGAGATTTTGGGATGTCACAGAGACGGAGAGAAAAAAAGAAAGAGGATAAGGATGGATGAAAAGTCAAGGTAAGAAAAGCACTTGGAGACAAAAAATTGTAGGAGATGGTCGGCTGGTGGTGGGGCCTTCGTGCATGAGTCTTCGAGAGAGATGAGAGAGACTTGTGAGAGAGAGGGACGAGTGAGAGAGAGAACGTTGGCGGGCAAAGAAATTAAATAAAAACATTCTATAATTAACTAATCTTGTCCCAAAAACTTCCATTCAATCCAAACTGGTCCCCAAAAATCCCTAAGTTAAAATACTTGATCCCCACTTGCATTCTTGCACCATAATTCCCCAAAATAACAAGTCCTGGGCAACAAAAACGACAAATTCTCTCAATTCCGAATTTTGTTTCATTTTTCTTGGAATCCAATTTTCCGAACAAACCTTTTTGATTAAGGCCCAATTTTATTGAAGAAAAAGCCCCCACGACTTTCTTTCACCAAGTAGTTCACACAGGAAGCTAAAATCCCTTCAATTTAGCCAATCCGAATTTTTGTTCGTTTTCTAAACTGTCCGAATCAATTTTCTGTAAAAATCCCAAACTCACTGAAAATTCCTCGGAATATGAGTCTACATTCCTAAAATGACCTGTGACATGATAGAACTTTTGATTTCTAAAATTGGGTTCAAATTCGCGATTAATTTCAACCAGATGTGATTTTAGCGTGACCTAACCTACTGAGTAGCTTTTAAAAATTTTTGGTATAATTGACCCGTGGTCAATTTTCTTTGAGCCACACATACCCCTTTGACACATTGGTGACTCTTGGTTGTCGTGAAAATCTCAAGATTTCAAAAAAAAACATAGGGCGCCAAAACGATAGAAAAATCGGTCTAGTGTCAATCGACAAGAATTTTGCAAATTAGTGGAATCACTCACGTTTAGCCACACATCTCAGTCGAACTAACATATCTCCGATCTCTGATAGGTTTTCGAATGTGCTATAATGACCCTTCTAGACCAACATAATCGAGCAGTTGATTCCTAGTCGAATTCTCAAATATATTGTGTTAAAATCCCTTAACGGTTTCACTTGATAGCGTAGTTATCTCGTCAGTGGCCATCTCAGAGAAAAGCACTATAGTCGTGTCGATAAAATACTCGACTTATCCAATTAAAATCAGAACATAAATTTTCAAGATGTCACAACTCTTCCCCTCTTATAAAAGTTTCATTCTCGAAATTTAAATATTTACCAATCCTTAAACAAAAATGTGGGGGTATCATCATCTCATCGAGTCTTACTTTCCCCAGTTGCTTCTTTTGTCTCATGGTGTTGTCAGACCAATTTGACTAAGGAAATCATCTTGGTACACAGAATTTGTTCTTTCTAATCCACAATCTGAACCAGGCTTTCTATGTATGAAACTCTATTGTTCACGTCTAATTCTTCAAGATTTAGCATGTGGGTTGGGTCAAGCTCATACGTCCTTAACCTAGACACGTGAAAGATGTCATGCGCTTGGGCCCATCTCGACAACGCAAGACGATACATTAGGATCTTGATTCTTTCCAAAATCTCGAAGGTCCTACGTACCTTAATTTCAGTCTTCCCTCCTTACCAAAGCACAAGGTATCCCTCATTGGTGACACCTTTAAAAAGATGTAATCACTAATTTGGAACTTTAAAGGACTTTGATGCTCAAAGGTGCAACATTTCTAGCGACTCCTAGCGATCTTGAATCTATCTTTGATCATGGCAACTGTAATCACTAATTGCTGAACTGACTCTAGGCTACGATCTTTCATTCTCTGATCTCATCTCAACAAACTAAAGTTTTGTACACTATGCTCTGTCATGCTTCAAAAGGAACCATCTGACTCATCTACTGAAACTAGGAATCCTCAGGTCTAAATATAATATAGATTCATCACTGGCACTCCATACAAATAAACTACTAACACGCATACACTTATGTATGCCTATTAAAATCGAAATATTTTCGTACTACATTGAAGTGAGTCGGCTTCACCCATCTGTTGACCACTATCCCAATTGAAATCATTGCCCCTCTGGCTCCTTGATAAGCCCATCACAACGTGCTATCATGATATACTTTCATTCCCACTTGGGACTCTCTAGTGATTGTAAAAGTCCTCTCGGTTTGCATTATAGAACTTCCACTTATTGACACATCTAACACTTACAACATGTCCGGCGATATCTATCTTTATATTGGTCTACCAATCGAGCTGCTGCCGATTTTGACCTACTTTGCACTGTTTGGTCAAATACTGCAACTGCTACAATGAGCTTCTAACAAGGTCTCTTCCCTAAGTGCCACATCACCAGATACACCCAATCATTCTCAAAACTTCAGTGTTCTACCTTAAAAAATCTTAAAGTCAGCTTTTCTCTTATAGTGTTTCTTGCAGGATCTTTTGAACATCAGGGTCTATCAGTTGAAGTGCTTTGATTCTAATTTGAGCATCTAGCTCAATTTTGAGAGTGGCTATAAGATTTGGAAGGTAGCTTATCTCGAATTTGAAAATTGAATTTCGAACTTTCTTAAGTAAGGTCCATACTTTAACCAGCCTATGCACAAATGAAGACTCTCAACTCAACACATCTGCGACCTTATTCACCAGTCTAGGTTGATACAAGATATTATAATCATAGTTCTTCAGAAGTTCTAATTCACGACGTTGTCACATATTTAACTCCTTCTGAGAGAATAAATACTTGAGACTTCAATAGTCGAGGAAGATCTTGAATCTTTTTCCATACTAATAACGTCTCTAAATCTTCAAAATGAAAATTATTGCTACGAGTTCTAAGTCATGCACCAGGTAATTCAACTCCTAGGGTCTCAACTGATGGGATGCGTATGCAACACCCTACCATGTTATATCAACACGCAATCCAATCCTCTAAACGATGCATCACTATAGATCTCACATCCTCCAGAACCATATGCAATGATTAGCACAAGTGTGGTAGCCAACTTCTGATTAAGCTCTTGAAAATTATCATCGCACTTGTCTGTCCATATGATTTTCTCTCCTTTCTTCAAGAATCGAGTCAATGGCGATGCCAATGCTGAAAATCTTACTGCGAACCTTCTATAGTACCCTGTCCAACCCAAATGGTTTATGATCTCTAATACCGTTATCGGTCTTAGTCCACGGATAACTGCTCTGATCTTGGTTGGGTCCATGGACATTTCTTTACCCGAAATCATGTGGACTAAGAACACAACATGAGTCAACCAAATTTGCATTTGCTAAACTTAGCGTACAACCCATGGATCATCAGGGTCTGAAATACCATTCTCAGATTACTCTCATGCTCATCAGCACTTCTCGAATACACCAGAAGATCATTGATAGACACAATCACGAACTGATCTAGATATTCTTTGAACACTCGCTTTGCCAAATCCATGACTGCAGCTAGAGTGTTCATCATACCAAATGGCATTATAGTACTTTCATAAAGGCTATATCGAGTATGAAGCGCTAAATTCGATACGTCTTCCTTTCAACTCCTTAACTAATAATACTGTGTCCTCAAGTCGATATTTGAGGTGTCGATGCTCTTTGTAACTGGTCACACAATTTGTCAATCTTCAGCCATGAGCATTTTTTCTTAATCATTACTTGATTGAGTTGACGATAGTTGATATATACTTGCAACAAAACATCTTTCTTTCTCTGCCGACAAGCCTAACAATTCCTGAGGAAATACATCTAGAAATTCTTGGACTACTGAGATGTCCTCAATCTTCAATTCTTCAATCTGTCCTATCTATGACAATTGTCAAGTAACCTAGGCAACCTCCATCTAACAAACGGGTTGCCTTGAAGTGATGAGACTAATGAAATCGATGGTGCTTCTCGACTCCCAATAAATTCGCCACTTTCACATACTAATGGATTAAATTGGATTGCTCCTCGACAAAACTTCATTACCACCAGATGCTCCAAGAGCCAAATCTTTTCACACTTGACATCAAAGTTGTACACAAACAACTAATCAAGTACAACTTTAGTCAGTGATTCTTCCCCCCTTTTTTTAGTTGTATTTCAATAAACTGAAGTTCCACGAACTTAACCAAAACTCTGCTGCGCTACTCTGATAACATCACCCCAAAACATTCTTCCTCTGATTGGTGCAGGGTCGCTTCTATTCCTGTCCCTTTCACCATCCTAGTTGCATTCTATCTATAGTAGCAGTGTCTGTGCTCCCTTAGACTCACACTGATAGTCCCTCACCTGATGGCCATGCCAGTCACAATCACAGCACGTTCTAGCCATACCTGGACACTAGATTTATCCATGCTTCCTTCCACAATTTTGGCACCCACCCGATGAGTCCTTTATCTCCTGTCAGGTGATAGCATGCACTCTTTCTTGTAGTAAAGGCCTGTTCCAAAAACCCCGTTGTGCGTTCTGTGGTGCATTCCCTTTGATCTGTTCCATCAACCTTTCTGGGACAGTTTCTAACCAAGTGACCATGTTGGTCACACTCAAAATAACCACCCATCCTAAATTGGCACGGGGCCGATCCATGTCGCCTTCCGTAACACATGACATTCTGAGTTGGTGCTGACTTGTCTATCCCACCCTTCTTGTTTGGCGGAATAGAATACATTTTTTCCGGTCATGGGCTCCTTCCCAAACTGGTTTCCATCTCTATTGGATCTACACCTCAACTCAGATGCAATAGCTCGCTCCCAGCTCACATCTCCAAACTGGACCTCAACAGGTGTGGCAACAACGATGGTTACGGCACTGGTAACGGTAGTAACAGTGGCAATAGCGGTGACTTGATCCTGGGCTTACTAACCTAACAAGTTTCCAAGGAACACTAGTGCCTAAACGATCCCATCAAACCTAGGATTACTCGGTGCTGTTACACTAGTACCAACCTGCGGTGGTACTCTTACACTTGTGCTGGCTTGAGCTAACACTTTACCACAACTCCCTTGGGCACTGATCCTTATTGGCGTTCTACCCTAAGTTATAGAGGCTACTGCCCTTTTACTAGGAGTTCTCAGGTCTTGATCATTCATGCTATAGGATCTTTATGGAAACCCGTTTTCCAATTCCAATACCATATTAGAATTTGAGAGACCCACACAAACAAGCTACCAATCAACTATCAATCACATACACCAGCATGAAATGAAGGTCATTTCTAATAACTATCCCATGACTCATCGCACCTTATCACTCCAATTATCGACCCCCTCCAATACCACTTAAACAGGGATGTCACGCCCCAATCCTTCGAGCACGTGCCCATCTCTCCTTGGTTGATTATATTGTGACGTCCTAGGACGCGTCACTGATCCATTCATTTTAATGCACATGCGGAAGCGAATTACTAAACCCTTGACAATAACAAATGTGGGATAGAAAAGCAGGACAATAAATTTCAAAACAACACATTAATAAAAACCACAATCTGGTTTACAATAGAGGCCAACTCTAGGGTCTAAGTACAGGAACTATATCTTCGAAAGAACTTCTAAGCCATCCATGCTTCTGATCCTTTCACCTCAAGCTCTAGGATTCATCACCCTAAAGACTTGAAAATTTTATCCCACAACGAGGTGAGACAATGTTTCAGCAAGTTCAACCCCTTAAGACTTGACTAGGAAGAAAATACGCTTTAAGGCTGCCTAAGCACAAACATGAGTCGGAGGTCTTACCTTTGCCTCCGTTCCTTCCTGTAAGTTAGTATAATTGACATTTTCAACCAATCATTTCAACACATCAAAACATATCGAATCATCGATCAATCAACTCAGTCTATTACATGTCATCGAGACAATTCCCAGTCATCTTAATCAATACTATTTATAAGGTCTGAACATAATCAGGATTGCTCATTCTAAACTGATAGTCGATAATATAGCTCACTAGAAGCTGCCTCAATATTAATATAGTATACTATATATGTTCACTAGAAGCTGCCGCAATAGATAATATAGCTCCCCAGAAGCTGCCATGTATACTACTATAGTATATTGAATATGCTCAGTAGAAGCTGCCAAACCCACTGATCTGATATATTAATTAGGGTCACAAAAGTCGTCAAACCAAAGTCTGCAGGTTGATATAATATATCATCACGATCATTTAAACATTTCGCCATTTTTATCATCCTCGATAAAATACTCGTGTGTGGGTACACAGTCGGCCTTAACCAAAAATATAATATTTTCACCTTTGAAAATTACACTACTTTCAACAGCCCATAAACTTATTTTTTGCGTTGTAAATCGATGCCTGGTGATTTTCTAATTAATTACATAAATTAAATAAATTTAGAAATAATTTTCTAAAATACAAATCACACAAAATCTGCACAAATTAAAACTCAATTAAATAAACAGATCACACCATTGCAATCAGTATAAAATTATGGTTGCTGACTATCCTAGTCTAATTTTCGGAAAATAAATAAATAATTAAATAATTATGGAAAATAATAAATAAATGCCAATAAATGAGACTTAGGCTCATAAAGCCTAATTGGAAGCCAAGACGGGCCCGAAAAATTTTCAAATCAGTCTAGTTAAATACTAGAGATTATCTACGCTCTAATTACACTACTCTAACCACCTAACATGTAATAACAATTAATTAAATTGTTAATCTAATCTAACTATCCACCTAATCCATACTTATTCTAAACTAATAAACTCTTAAACGTTATTAACTTACTAAGCAAGGATTAGAGAGTTAAACTCACCCAATTAACGATATGACTGGTCCAAAATGAAGGCGACGCAACGGCAGCCAATAAACCCCAAAGTAAGACCGCCAACGGGGGCCTGGAACGGGCCGAAATCGGGCCTCTAAGCTTCATATTTGCTGCCCGATTCTGAAGGGGGTTTGCTGGCCGTGGCTCTGAGAGGATTGGTCCTGACTCAGTTGGGCTGGGTTGAGCCGACTTTGACAGCACGACAATTGAAAAGGGAGAAATCGGGCTAACATGGGCTCGTGGACACTAGAACGAAGCTGCAAAATCGATGGAGATGTCCCCGAGTGAGCCGCGGGACCAAAGTGAAGCAAACAGCGTGAGTGGGCTTAGCTTCGACGAAAACTAAAATGTATAAAGCAGAAGATAGCTAGATCGAGGAAGGAAATTAGAAGAAAACTAGAAGCCGCTTGTCCAAGGTGAAGGGTCATCGAAACCAGGGAAAATGAAAGCAAAAAGTAGAAGACCAGAGGAGAATGGGGCAGCTGCAGGGGCATTTGTGAAGGGAAGAGGGGAGGGGGAAATGCGTGAAAAAGAAATTAAAAAGAAAGAGAGAGAGAGAGAGAGAGAGAGAGAGAGAGGATAAGGATGGATGAAAAGTTAAGGTAAGAAAAGCACTTGGAGACCAAAATTGTGGGGGACATTTGTCTAGTGGTGGGGCCTTCGTGTGTGAGTCTTCGAGAGAGATGAGAGAGACTTGCGAGAGAGAGAGAGAGAGAGAGAGAGAGAGAGAGACGAGTGAGAGAGAAACCGGTGGAAGGGGGGAAGAAATTAAATAAAAAATTCTATAATTAAGCAATCTTGTCCCACAAACTTCTATTCAATCCAAACTGGTCCCCAAAAATTCCCAAGTTAAAATACTTGATCCTCACTTGTATTCTTGTACCATAGTTCTCCCAAATAACAAGTCTTGGGCAACAAAAATGGCAATTTCTTTTAATTCCAAATTCTATTTCAATTTTCTTAGAATCCGATTTTCCGAACAAACCTCTTCGATTGAGGCCCACTTTTGTTGAAGAAAAAATTCACACGACTTTCTTTCACCAAGTAGTTCACACAGGAAGCCAAAATCCCTTCAATTTAGCCAATCTGAATTTATGTTCGTTTTCTAAACCGTCCGAATCGATTTTTCGTAAAAATCCCAAACTCACCGAAAATTCCTCAAAATATGAGTCGACGTTCCTAAAATGACTCGTGTCATAACAGAACTATCAATTTCTGAAATCGGATTTAAATTCATGGTTAATTTCAAACAGATGCGATTTTAGCGTAACTTAACCTACCGGGTAGCTTTTAGGAAATTTTTTATGCAATTGACCCGTGATCGATTTTTTTCGAGCCACACGTACCTCTTCAACACATTGGCGACTCTCGATTGTCATGAAAATCTCAAGGTTTCAAATACAGATACAGTGCGCTTAAACGACAGAAAAATCGATCTAGTGCCGATCAATGAGAATTTTGCAAATTAGTGGAATCACCCACATTTAGCCACACATCTCAGTCGAACCAATCTATCTCCAATCTCTAATAGGTTTTCGACTGTGCCGTAATGACCATTGCAAACCAACACAGTCGAGTAGTCGATTCCTAGTCGAATTCTCAAATCTTTTACATTAAAATTCCTTAACGATTTCACCTGATAGCCTAATTATCTCATGAGTGGCCATCTCAGAGAACAACACTATAGTTGCATCGATGAAAGACCTGACTTATCCAATTAAAATCAGAACCTAAATTTTCAGGATGTCACACCTATTGTTGAAAGGTCTCTAGATCTCCAAAAGGATCCATTTCGTTCTAAAAAATATGATGAAGAGATACTCAATCTTGAAGTACCATATCTCAATGCAATTGGGGTTTTGACGTACTTGGCACAATGTATGAGACCAGATATCACTTTTGCAGTAAATTTATTGGCACATTTTTGTTTTGAGCCAACTCAGAGACACTGGAATGGAGTTAAACATATTTTCCTTTATCTTTGATGAACTATAGATTTGGGATTATATTATTCCAAGGATTCCACTAACTCTGCTTTAGTTGGATATGCTAATGCTAGATATAGATCTGATCTACATATGGCTCGCTCTCAAACCCGGTATTTATTTTGTTATAACAGCATTGCTATTTCTTGATGTTCTACAAAGCAATCGCAAGTAGCTACATTCTCTAACCACTTTGAGATTATTACTTTATATGAAGCTGGAAGAAAGTGTGTTTGGTTAAGATCCATTATAACACATATTCATAATTCTTGTTGTTTAATACCGATTACAAATTCTCCCACTATAATTTATGAAAATAATGCTGCTTGTGTTGCACAAGTTAGAGGAGGATATATCAAAGGTGATAGGATCAAGCATATCTCATCGAAATTCGTCTATACTCATGAACTCCAAGAAAGTCGACAAATTGATGTTAAATAGATTCAATTCATAAATAATCTTGTAGATCTTTTTACTAAATCATTGCCAACATCAACTTTTGAGAAATTAGTATATGGCATTGGTATACGGCAAGTTCACAAGATATAAGATTGATTAGCCCTAGCATGGCTATATGGCTTAATTGAGGGGGAGATATTATGAACTATGAATTGCACTCTTTTTTTCTTTATGTCTGGTCTTTTCCCGCAGGGTTTTTTCGACTTAAAGTTTTTAACGAGACAATTAATGCATCTATAAAAGGGAGAGATTATAAAATTTGTGCTTTGCACTCTTTTTCCCTTTTGTCTGGTTTTTGTCCCACTGGATTTTTTCGAATTAAGGTTTTTCATGAGGTAATATCATTTGATACACATTCGTAATGAATATAATAAATATCTAAGGGGGAGTGATATGAAATATATGAATGAATGAAATACATAAATGAATATTCATTATATTCATAATATCTAATGTACTTATTGTTGTACATTTGTATCGTACATTTTAAGTACATCTCTATATACAATGAATGTTCATCTCCCTATCCAATACATGTATTATTTGATACATTGATATTAATGATAAGTACATCATTGTTTTCATATAAATATGAGTTTAGTTTTTGTCATAGAGATACAGTGAGTGAATGGAAATAAAATTATCTCCTTCGGCTTTCTTTACTATCTTTGGTGTTTACCTATTTTCTCTTCTCAATCTCTTTATTCTCTCTATTATATATTTGCAACGCAATATTTTACAAGTCAAACAATATCATCCATTTTGACACCTTTATGCAAAAGGTAGGAGCCCTACAAAATGCTTTAGGCCACTATCTTCGTTCTATGGATCAAAAGATTCAATCTCTTGCGTGCTTTGATGTAATCAACCTCTATCCTCCCGAAACCTTGAAATCCTCACAAAACTCCTTGCGGAAGAAGAAAGAGAAAATTTTATGTTGTAAGATCTTGAAGTCCTTTTCTCCATCAAATCAAAAGTTCTTTATTGGCTCTACATTTTCTTGTTTTGGTTTGATGACTGATTTGACATATCAATGAAATGAAGCTTGCATATTTAAAGCACATGTGCTCTGAACTGCACTCATATTCAATATATTAAAGAAATAAAATTTGTAGATGTAGGTATTTAGTCTGTAGACGCACTAAGGAACAAGTGTTGAATTTGCAGAAGCAGAAGCATTAACGAACAAATGTCATATCTGCATAAGCACTAAGGAACAGGTGCTAAAGTCTGAAGAAGCACAAAGAAACAAACTTTTTTTTTTCTGTAGAAACAAATGTGTAGTCTATAGAAGTTTTGAGGATCAACTACTAAATCTACAAAATCACTTATGAAAATGATGAATTTGCAAAAGTTTAAATAATATGTGAGATTTTGTGAGATCATTATCAAACCATAAAATGAATATGTGATTTAAAATTTAAATATTATAATAGAGATAATTTATATCAAATTTTATACTTGCAAACACCAACTAGAGAATGAGGTGCGGTCAAAATTTATAAATTCTTCTTGTCAAACTTATTATTATTATTATTATTATTATTATTATTATTATTATTATTATTATTATTCTTCTTCTTCTTCTTCTTCTTCTTCTTCTTCTTCTTCTTCTTCTTCTTCTTCTTCTTCTTCTATTCATGATAACTCCCATTTTACTTATGAAAATCTTATGTCTGAAAGAACGATTGCATTTTATGCCTTACTCTAAATTTATATTATTTTGGCACATAGTAAATTGCATTCATTTTGCACACACTCAAATCTCAATGTTGTCCTATTTGTGTGAACACGTTTGCATAATGGAAAACTAGAGATTGTTTTGTCGTCATTAGAAAGGGGGAAGATTTTAAGAAAATCATTCGATGTTTGGCAAATGACAAAATATTCGAAGGCAATTAATCTATGTATTTGAATGTGTCGAACAACTTCCATATAGAAAAACCAATATGCAAATGAGGTCGTAAACAAGACATTAAAAAGCTTGGAAAGAGAACAAGCTATTGGACGGAAAATATGACCAAGTATAGAAGAACCTTTGCAGATGGTGAACAAGCTAAAGAACAACGCTTTGTCAAAGCTTTAGATGGACTTTAAAAAGAAAGGCTTTAGATGGATCAATAGAAGGTGAACAACTGAAAGAACATGAGGAAGTTAACTTGCTTGAAAGGACCTATCTATAGAAGGTGAACAGACAAGTCAGTGAAAACTCGCAAGAAGTCTAGAAGGATCACTTTGCACAAGCAACTCATGCTACACATGACGCACATGGTTATACACGAGTCTTTCCAACCCCAATCAGAATACCCAAATTCTTTATCAATTTAATTTGAATTCAAATTTGTGTCTTAAAGTTATCTTCAAGGATTTGAATCCATTGAAAGCAACCTAAAGTATCTCATTATAGCTTTACCCTTTTTGTAAAGGCAAAAGAGTTTGTTAGGTAGACTACACAAATAAAGAGCTCTACTTTGAGAAACGACCTGCATTATTTTGGAAAAACATCTCTAAGTGATTTTAATGATTTTCAAACTATACTTGGTATAATATCTTTTATAATAAATGCAGATGTAATGAATTATCAATAACTACATGATATTCATGGTGTGATCCATTAAGTGAAAGATTGCAAAATGTCCAGATATAATTTTCTGTAAACAACACTAATGAACTGAAAGATTGGCTGACAATGATGTTTGTATCAATGCTGGAGATATCATGTGAAAGGTGATGTTGGAGCAACGACCATGTCAAATGATTGTTGCAAAAAGTCCAATATAGCCGTAATCGCCTAGAAAAGCACACCGGAAGAATCATAAGACTTCAGAGAAACGAAAATAGGCACCCTGAATCGCAAATTGAAAGAAATTCGCCAATTCGAAACCCTATCCCTAATCTGGTTTGCCCCCAACGACTTTTAACTCTTGCACACAAGCAAAATGGGGAGATGAAGGAAGAAAACAAAATTTCTCTCGTGGAACCAAGGATTAGAAGCATGGAGAACATTGATTGATGTGAATCGACCATCTCCGATCACCAGAATCTATTGCCGATTGCTTTCCATATCTCATTCTGCAAAGAATAGATCAGACCAAAGACGCATGAATTCGTGATAGTTCCTTTCGAGAAATGATTTCATCCAACTCGATTCACGATTCCAGAGAGCTAGAGCTAGTTCCGCTGATTGTCACCATCGTTGAAGGCCATCCTAACATTGCATTCCGATTCCCCCGTTCTACTATTTTCCGCAGTGATGAGATCCGAAAAAACCGAATCCAGCTCGAAGTCCTCCGCTGGAGAGAGAAGGGATGATCGATACTTTGGAAATGGATCACTAGGAGAGGAAAATCCTCTTCAAAGCAATTCCTTCGCTTGACTTGCAATTTTCGAAGTCCCTCAGATTTTTTTCCGAAGAGAATGACTCCTCCTGCTCGATAGACGTTATTCGATCACCGAAGCTAAGTCCTCTTCGTTTATCCGGTTTTGATTTTGGTTCAATTAATAGCACTGATTAAACAGCCCGAATCCAACTAATGAAGCTTGAAAGTAAAATTGGCATGTCGGTATATTGATTGGAAAAGACGCGGATTCCGTCCAAAACGCTCGACATTATGTCAGATTCTCTATTACCATTTGTTGAGCTCCTGTCCATGAAATTTCAAAACCCTATTAAGTACAAAATCGCAAAGTGACCCCAATATGTAAACCAGCTATTCCATATATTGAACGATTTCACGTGCCTTACCAGATCAGAAAAATCACAAAACCATTCTTAACTGATCGAGTTCAAATGACCATTGACGGGGACCCATTTGAGATATCAAATTCAACTCCATTCTGACTAGAAGAGGATGTCACTAACTAATTATCCAGTACGAACAATGAAGAAAACATAGAATAACCAGTTCATCTCCACTTGAGAGGCAGAGTCGTCAATTGGCACACCTGATAGGGAAACCCACTCCCACATTTGGTGGGCACCGCTCAACAAGTTGCACTCAAAAGTCAATTTTGGATGAGAAATTCCTACCCACCCAGATACAAAACAAATCTACCACTCTTCTAACGCTTTTTCTCCAAGAGAAGGATAATCCACACACTAATCCTTAGTTTGGTCAACATACATCTACCTACCAAAAAGGAACTTGTCCATGCAACTTTGCACATGAACAACTCCGACCACAAATTGATGTCACGAAAGACAAACACTAATTTACTTCTCTCCCAATCATTCTAGTAACCTGAGGATGAAATATCGTTCATGCATCACAACTTAAATCATTTGATACATAAATAGAAATTGCAAGAGAAATACGACAATGAGGAAACTGTCTACACAATCGTCTGGCCAAATAACTTCAGAAAAGGAAAAAGGAAAAGATTTTAATCACGTGAAACAAATGTAGAACAATACATATTATGCTCACTTTCTTTTAATTTTTCTTTATTATGGATGGTGATCTCATTGAAAGGTTTCAATTAGTTGGAGAATTTTCCATCGAGATAAGTGGTACCAAATCTTTTCTACTATCCCATCGATATGACATGAGTAAGAAAAGATTGCGGAAGTACTCAATCAAATGGAATGTGGACCCACTTAAACCTGCATTTTCATGGGAAAGCAAGCGTACATCACTATTTCACATAAGCTACGAGATTTTTGGAAGCAGTGTTGCAGCCTCTTCCTCTAAATGCAAAAAGGCACTCCATTGAGAAGCCCCCAGGAGGTAAAAGCATGGTCTTTAAGTCAAATTGTAGGACCTTGAGTATAAGTTGTGAAAATGCATGAGAAATCATGGTTCATGAACAACTTAATAACAAGGGTGTGACCAAGATTAAGAGCTAAAGTTCTTACACATGAAGAAACTAAATTTCTGGCAGTTTGTAACTGATCTACATGTAAGGAAACAATACAAAATAGTAGTGGGACAATAGTAATAATATGGCTTTACCTAATAGCTAAAACATGTAGGAAATTATTACGTAGGATGGTCAAAACTTTATCTTTGCTCAAGCATACAACTAATTAGGTATAATGGTTTCACTGATGGTGAAATGAATCACATACACAAAGCAATGTTGCTGTAGTGTGTACTAGGTAATAACCCTAAGTGGCACCGCTATTGTATTTGGGAAGGAACTAACTCAATTTCTTCAAACTCTACTAAAAAAAGTTATTCCGACAATGGTTATTTGTGTAAAATTCCTCAGTTGAAAAGACACTTGTGCTTTCACTTCATTTGACTGTTTTTTACTTTCATAAAGGATGATGCATCATCTAAAAAAGTACATCTACTAATATATGATGTTAATCTGGCTGCTAATAATGATGTTATGCGATGATTTTCCTTCCATGAAGGTCATATAATCGATTGTTCTCGTCATAGAATCTTCTGAGGATCAGTAGTCTTTATGTAGCATTGAGTTGTTAGGGTCTTCTTTTTAACAAATATTAGACAGATAAAGAAGCTTTCTAACGACAGAGGTCATTGAGACCTGTTAACCCAGTGATGAGCCTTCATGCCACGTCTGCCATTATAATCCCCAAGACCCAGCAAGTGTAAACCATGCAATACCCAAGTTGCAGTGTCAAATCCCAACCCTCACAGAGGTAACATCAGTGCAACAAATAGCAATGATGACTAAGCATTTGCAACAAACAGGAACGAAGTGACACACTTGGGCGAGATACACATGAAACAAAACTATTCCTCCCTGAGAGTCAAAATGAATTGAAACACTCAATAGGCGCTTGAGCCACACGCTCATAACGAAGTGCAGAGAAACCAAGAAAACATACCTAAAGAGAGGCAGTCACAGAAGTTTGCAGAGAGTACTTTCTCGTGGTTGAGACTTGAAAGCCATTTCTTGATCTCTGGGCCCGATCCAACACCGTTTCCTGAAACTAATTCGAAACTCTCTCTCTCTCTCTCTCTCTCTCTCTCTCTCTTTCTCTAAAAGAAAACGAACATAGATCAGAGACGGAAAAGAATAAGGCAACGCACAAATTACATGCACTAGAAAAACGGAGTTGCGAGTAATATAAACGAAGGATCCGGCCTTTCCTTGACAATTTCCCTTGAGGATCTGTCGACCATCTTCAAAAAACAGGCAGAAATTACAAACAAACAAAGAAAATGAACCTAACCTACAACATCACCATCTCTCTCTCTCTCTCTCTCTCTCTCTCTCTCTCTCTAAATGACTCAGTAAGAAGGCGGGGGACGAGGAGTGGCCCAGAACATATCATGGACTTGTCCGTTAGGCATCAAATTAGGAGGCAAAGTGAACATCGGCATAGAAGATGAAGCGTGATGTTGATTTGCTAATCCTTGAGAAGACTGAGATCCAGAATTATGACTACCGCTATTTCCAGGATGACTCATTCCTGCCGACGTCGGCTGCAATTGCATTGTCTCACCACCGTCCCCCACTGCCACATTCGGCTCCTCCGCCTCATCCTCCACCGGCAGCTGCTCATACGTTGCATTACTAAACGTGGCTGCGACAACCATTACTGGCCCTGATGCGACCAACGGACCCACTGCTGTGCCCCCAACTACCTGCCCCTGCCCACCCGACAAATAGACCGTCAGCCCGGTGGCCCCTGGCGGTGATGGAGCAGGCAAGAACGCGCCATTCAGGGACAAGATCTCAAATCTTCCTTGAAGAGCGATAACTCCTCCAGGCGCAGTGGGCTGCCTAAGAGTGACGTTAGTCACGATTCCACTCCCGCTGAGAACGGAAACCCCCCTATGTCTCCGCTGTGCGAAGTTTGCAATGCTCTCCGCGATGTCACTCCCACTGCTGATTTCGAGTATGTGGCTACGCAGTGAGTTAGGGCTCTCTTTGGTGACCACAATAGGGGGTCTCGGCTTGTTCTTCGACCCGGGAGGCCGGCCTCTGGGCCTCCGCCCACTTCTGCTGCCGCTGCTACTGCCGCTGCGGGGCTCAGGGGTCTCGTGGATGGAGCCTCCTGGGTCATCACCGGCTCCTGCGTTGTCGTGGCTGTCATCATCCTGAGAGTCGGCCTCGCTAAGGTTTGGATTGGTTTTGCTAGTGCCGCTGCTGTTTGTGGGCGTGGCAATCGCGTTATTGGCATTGTCCATGAAGTCTTGTTCTCTAATCGGAGGTATGCCCCTGCTCAAACCGCCCCTGCGGTCCTCGTCCGCGTTACTCAGCTGGAAAGGAGGCGGATCTGCGCCCCTCATCGCCACATTCCCGGCCCACCACCGATTTGCCATCCGAATTCAATCGCAAGAAGAGGCAAATAAACCGTCACTAAGCCCCTCTTACGGTCGCTGATGAGTCAGACAACGATAAACAACCAATAGACCGGACCAAAAAAAAGGATCTCTGAAAATGGATAAGAGAGATTATTTCTGGACGCAGCTTCGACCTTTTTCTTCCTTTTAGTTCGCTTCTATGTGCGTGAAAGATGTAAATGCGAGAAACCCAAATATCCAAAAAAAAAAAACCCTTATCTCCCTGATTTATTTTTCCTTACCCACTACAGGAGAAGACCCAGCTGTGCGTGCATGTTGCTCGAATCGGACATTGAAGACATGGGAGTTTCTTTTTTTCTCTTTCTAGCGTCGATGCCCTAATTCTTGAGAAATTTCTAGATCCAGCATGACCCAGGATGGAGAAACCCTCGGCTGATGAGCTGGAGAACCCCCCTGACCCTCAGATCTGACAAGAAATCACGGCTCGTCGTAGTCACAAGCAAAGCGTGTACCTAACTGAAACTGGGAGATTTTATGACCGAGGAAGCAGAATGATGAAACTCATGAAGAACACCTAGGACTTTCTCGCGGCGTTTCTGAGAATCTAGAGAGAGAGAGAGAGAGAGAGAGAGAGAGAGAGAGGAAGGGAGGGGGGGAAGCTTTTGTACCTCAGACAAAATCAAAGGTTCAGCTTCACTTTTAGCACTTGCTGCCGTTAGGACACAACTCCATTTTTGCGGCTGCTTTATTGGCGGTGTGGAAGAATTCTTCGTACCTGAGAAACCAAAGGTTAGCTGGTGTACATCGGTCAAAGGAGACCCAGTGTCAGTTCCACTTCGAGGGGCTCGCAGTGAAGATTCGTGCCTCACTCTTAATAGGGAAGCTTTCACAAGGGTCTAGTCCTTTTGGTTGTCTCCTTGCCAAGGGCCTGTGCGGCACAAGTTCCGTCGGACTCGCGAAACGAAAATTATATCTAGTAAAAGCAAAAATAATAATATGCGGGAGAAGCCTGACTTTTTAATCTGTTTTTAGATTATCGTATCATATTCTAACTTTATTCAAAGAAACCCTCACCTTTTAAATTTGCTTAGAGGAGAATTAACTGTTCATTAAGTTGCAAATAACGATCCATCATCTAATGTTTCACTTTGAATGTCACTTCAATAAAAGTAGCAGTGTCGCTTTGAAATTTAGTATTGTCAGTATTATTAGGCTAGCACTATTTTCACCTTCTTATTAGCTCCTAGAATCCCTTTTTACATTGAATTAACTACATTAATGCTTGCAGACTCTACTCTAGATTTAACATTATTTCTTACCTTTAGTTTTTCTTTTTTTTCATTTGTTTCATTTTTACTAGAAAAAAACTGCCCACAGCCATATCAAATAATATTTGTAATATTAAATATGGGGCCCACTCTTCATTTAAGATTATTGCTTTCCTTCATTTTTTTTTTTTTTTTTTTTAGGTTTTTCCCTTTCTTTCTTAATTTGGAAAAAAATTGTTGCACCTCTTTTTCAAAAAATAGTTTATTTTATAGATAACTACCCAATTATTTTGTTTCTGGCAAAATAATTATTTTGTTAATGATTTTTATATTTCTTTTTATATTATTCAAAAAGTAATTTAAGCACGAGTAAGAGTATAGTTTTTGAGTAAATTGTGTTTAATGCATACAACAACCACAATATTCAATCTTTGAATAAATTCTCATAAATTTTGTACCAAAATTTGAAGTTGAAAAATTCACAATCAAGAGGACAATCCATGGAAATAAAGTGAAAAATTTGCAGATAAAATGAACATTTCTTTACTCCAATATATGATTAGTGCTTGCTCAAATTATAATAATGAAGAGTAAGTTCTAAAGATGACAAAAACGAACGAGACATTGAAATGTAACGAGTGTGAAAGAATTTATGAGGGTGAAAAAAAAATTGTTTGAAAGTGATGTGGGTAAGTTTTTCTTTTAGTAAATTTGAAAAAAAAAAAGAGGAAGGGTAAGAAATAATATTAAATTAAGGGCAAAACTCACAATGAATAATGTAGTTAATTAAATTTGATAGGGGAGTGTTAAGAGCCAATAATAAGGGTGAAAGAAAAAAAATAATCTTAAATTAAGAGTGGAACCCGTAAGGGTTAATGTTGTCAATACAATGCGATGGGATATCAGGAGCTAAAAGAGTGGTGTTGACACTTAAATTTTGGCTACGTACTTTAAATTAAATTGATAGAAAAATTAGGGATCAATTTGACCCTAACAAAAATATTTCTTGTATCAATTAGGGCTTAGTTTTTATCCATTAATCTTTATTTTCTTTCTTTCTTTTTTCACTTTTTTTACTTCTTAATAATAATAATAATAATAATAATAATAATAATAATAATAATAATAATAATAATAATAATAATAAAGCAGAAAAAGCAGGCCGTTGGGGCTGGACCTTCGCGCCCAACCCCCTTTTTTCTCCTTTTCCCGCAAGGGCCCAAGGCTTGGCCTTTTCTTTCCTAGGCCCGGCCCCTTCTTTTTCCTCCTTGTCTTCTTCCTCGCCCTATCTTCTTCCTCGTCTCTACAACACGTGCAGAGGAGGCGGACATGCACAGGAGGAGACGGTGACGTACGGTGCAAGTGGTGGGGACGCACAATCAATGCTAAGCAAGCCTCTATGGAAGGGGAAGGATTGACGCTAGTTCAGCCGGTGAAGGAAGGCCGGTTGGTGCACCAAAGACCACCGGCCCAAGCTCTGTCGACCCCCCCGCCTATAAATAGGGCGTTAGGGAAAGGCCAAAACCACGCCAAGAGGGATCATCGATAGCGAGCTTCAAGAACCTCCCCTGAGAGACTTCAGGGGAGGCTCGAGGGTGAACAGCCGGAGATCTAAGGTGGGCCGAAGAGGGAGGGTCAGATCTAAGCGAGAAGGTTCAACTCTACGAGAGAGGGGCTAAGCAAGAGAGAAACTGGATGAGAAGGCTAGATTTGGAGGGCGGAGGTCCAAAGAACTAGATTTGTGGGAGAAGGGTCCATCGAATCAAACCCTATCGCCTACGTTGCGACCCGACGCCACCGCTACTCAACCACCAACATTACGTTGCCATTGGGTCTGTTGGTCCCTCAACGGCAAACTGCTGCCATCCTGATGCCATCCTTGCCAGGCTACCATTCGTCATCACTACCCCTCTCACAAATCAGAGCCGAGTCGATGACCGCGAGCTAGGCATCATGTCACCTGTCAATCTAGCCGCTACTGCTCACTGTTTGTGCATCAAGCCCCGAATCATGCTAGGTTTGTCGCCATCTATCCATTGTTGCTCACCTTCACCAACGTTGCCCCCTTCGAAACCCTAGCTACTGTTGTCCTCTACATTTCATTCTCAGCTGACCGAGCAACTCGAAACCCTAGCCACCATGCTACATCTCTAGACATCGCTCTCGCCGAGCTACAACCCACCGCCGAGATTCTCAACTGGTTACGAAACTGCAATGTCCTCCCCATCAGCCACCGGTGCTACTTGTTGCAACTATCCTTCTTGGCATCGCAAAGAAGCAGAGAGGAAGAGGCACGAGGGAGTTGGATCCACAAACGCGATGTCGAGTCGCCATCTAGGTCAGGCATGGGTCATCGTTTGGGTAGGGCTAGTTAGAACCAGGTCGCGACTACAAAGCCGGGTCGGACGCATGTCATTGTCTAAGTAGGGATCCGTTTGATCTGGGCCTACGCACATGGGCCGACTTATCCTAGGGCCGAACCCTTCTTCAATGGAAAATGGGCTAATTTGATTCAAGCTAGCTTTTTTTTTTTTTTTGATAACCCGGGAACCGCCGTACAGCCGGTAGCTAGCAACGTAAACCCAGGGGGCACTAGCACAGGGACCCACCTCCCACGGCACCCCACTTAAGTCATGCAATGGGGGCGAGAAGTTTCAAACCTCTACCCTCTCGGATGAGCGGTCAAAGTGCGAGCCAACTCGTCCATCGCGGGGTGGGTTGATTCGAGCTAGGTTTGTTTTAAAAAGAAAAGGAAAAGAGGACCCCGGGCCAGGCCCGTACTGCAAGCCTGTGTCGTTGGCCCGTTTGGGCCATGGGTGGACAACTCGGGTCGGTCCCAACCTGGGGGAATATCATCATAAAAATAATATTATAATATTATAATAAACATAAAAAAATAAAAAAAATTATTTTCAAAAATCCAAAATAGTTCATGTTTTCCCAAAAAAACCATAAAAAAGTCAAAATAATTTATATTTTAAAAAAGATTAAAAAATCCAAAAAATATGTTTTTTACAAAATGCATGGAAGAATCCTTGAAAATCCAAAAAGCCTATGGGTTTAAACAAGAGTAAGTACCGGAAGGACATTAGTGATTAACTAGTGTAATTGTCTCCGATCCTAGTTTCTCTGGTTGCGCAGGAGCAAATATTTCTCCCAAAATTTCGCTTGGGTTTCTAATCGACCCACCTTAAATTAATTAGTAGCGACTCATTTTTAAAATTAATTTACAGGTTAAAAACTTGGACCATAAGTCGTGAATTGGTGGGCTTGGGAGAGATTAGGCTAAGCCTAATAGACTTAGCAAGCCATTAACCTCCACAAGCGCTCATGCAATAGGGCGCCGAAAAAAAGGTTGCGATGGCTTGGCGACTCCGCTGGGGACTTTTTTTTGAGGACTTAGGGCGTTTTTCTTGTTAAACGCTTCACTAACTTGCGTTTTTTTTTTTCTTTTTATGCAAGTTAGTAGCTTAGAGTTTTTTTAATTTTGTTAAAATAAAATGTTTTGTGATTATAAACTGTTATGTGTGTTTTAATGTTTTAAGCACTACACGAGGCACACACAACTTGGCCATTAGACCTGGGCCGCCATAGGATATTTAGGATGATGTTAAGAAAGATACGGCCTTGAACGTGAGAATGCGATGTAGAGGTTACCTTTCTTTTCCCCGAATAAAGCCGAGGTTAAGAGGATATGATGCCAACGCAAAACTGCGATGGGCAGACACCCTTTTAATCTCCCTAGACCTTCTTAATTAGACATCGAGCCGCACATATCATGCGCATGTCTGTGTGATTGTCATCAATTTTCTCGAATGAAGTAAGTTTTTTTTATCCATGCACTTTGCAATTTACTTACATTCCTGTATGTTTTGAGCAGTCCATGATTAGTCTAGGATTTAATACTACGGTCATTTAAATTTGGAAGTAATTGTCATAATTTTTTTTTTAAAGAATTGAAAAAGAAATTACTTTCAGTTGGTGCTTTTATTTCCTCAAGCATGTTATAAATTTCTTTTCCGCAAGAAATTTCTTGTTGTTTCAAAAAAGGGATAGAAGTTTTTTTTTGAAAATTTGTTTTCAATTCATGCTTTCATCATCTTTTAAATTGAATATCTTTTTAGTCCATGCTAATATGTCGCATGCCTTTTTTTCAATCCATGCTTAGGAAATCCTCTAAATGTACAAACTTTTCATGAATAAACAAAAAGAGTAGGATTAGGTCATCATCATGGACTGACTCCCTATTTATGTCTTGTGTTTACACATGCTTGTTTATTCATGACCGGGTAACATGGAACGTCAATGTTCACCGATCCAAACTCTCCCAAAAGCAAGAGCAAGAATGGCCGAAGAGAATGTACCAAGCCATGTTGCGATTGTGGAAAGCAGAATGAAGCAAGTCTTTAATGTGCTTCAACAACTTTCAAAGCAAATAGACTCAATCCAAGGCACACTTACACCCACCCCGGCCTCAATCCAAGTATTGTCACCACAATCATCCATTAGGGGTGATCAAGGTAGAGATATCGACAATAACGTGCTCAAATTGGAGGATGATCCGCACCAAACCGTGCTTGAGAGAGCTAAGCCAAACAATATGTCTAAAATTGAGCATGACAAATGCCTCGAGAAGCTTGAGGAGAGGCTAAAACAATTACATGGCCTCCAAGATCGTACTCCGGCGAACCTCTCCATTTATTCCAAAGTTAAAATGCCGGAAAAATTCAAAATACCCGAATTTGAAAAGTATGATGGCACGACTTGCCTAGGGGCTCATTTGTAAATGTACTTGGTTCGGATGGCCCAACACATCAATAACGCATCATTGATGATCCAGTTGTTCCAACCAAGTCTAGTAGGCCCTACTCTGAGGTGGTACATCACGAAGAACATGAACATCCTCGAAATGTGGAACGAAGTGAGTGAGGCATTCTTCAAGTAGTACAAGTTCATAATGGACATTACCCCTTCTCATGAGGATCTTGAGTGTACCGAGAAGAAAAAGTATGAATCATTCAAAGAAAATGCCATTAGATGGAAGAATCTAGCCGCCTAAATTACTCCTCAACCAACCGATTTCGAGTTAAGAAAAATATTTATCATAACTCTCCCTTATGAGTACCACAATCAAATGGTAACAACGATTGTCAAATCGTTTAATCAACTCATTCCAATAAGGAAGCGAATCGAGATAGGGTTGAGGGATGGTTCACTAAACTTGCACCCACGAGCAGGAGGCTCAACATGAAGAAAGATAAATAACCCCTAGTAGATGTCAATCCAACCTATACCGCAAATACCAATCATCCTCTAACAATTTAAGACACCAACACACCACCAGCTGTCAACCGTCCTAGCATTATAGCAATAGGGGACAATTTACTCCGCTTCTTGGATCTCCATCTCAGGTATTAGCAATCCTCCTAAAGAGAACCTCCTTTCAATTGAGCCAAAAGAACCCAATGCCGAAAGCTTTTCCAACTACGACCTATCAAAGATATGCGACTACCACATGTGCAAAGTAGGGCACTCAACTGATGAATGCTTAGCCCTTAAGAATTGAATCCAAAACTTGTTGGACACTAAAGCTTTCTCATTCTAAAGCACCAAACCAAATGTCCAGAGTAATCCGCTCCCTGACCACACCAACAAAGTAAACGTGGTTTTCAATTCTGAAGTTAGTCAGATCATAAATGTTGAAGCACACACCGTCGACATCTATCGAGGGTTGGTAAAGGCTAGGTATTATTTAGGCAATGAAGCACCACCCTTAGCAACGATGAAAGAAAGAGTATCAAGAATGATGGAGGCTGGAATAATTGTACATGCTAGCCACACTGGCGTAGTCTCTACTATATCACAAGTCGTCATCAATTGGGATGAAGAGTTTGCCATGCTAAACACAAGAAAGGAAAAGATAGATTCCACCCCACCTGAAGGCATCTTTGAGGGAAAATGAGCTATAGCCCAAGTGTCAACGATAGAGGAACATATAGTTATTGAGATCCCCCAACCTTATAAATATGAAAGCAGCAATGCAGTTCCTTGGTCCTATGACCTCAACATTAGCTTAGTCACGAGGTCTAGCTAGACCTATGCTCAAGCCAATACACAGCTTGCCAAACACGTCATCGATGAAGAAGCCAAAGAATTTTTTGCTGTAATCAAAGCCAGTGAATACAATGTGGTAGAACAATTGTGGAAATCACCAGCACAAATCTCCTTACTAGAATTACTTCGGATGTGTGTCAAGCACCAAAAATCCCCATGAAGGTATTAGGTGAAGTACATATCCCAGAAGCAATTGAGCGTGACAAACTCAAGGAATTTGTCGACAACATCCCTCTAAAGGATCAAATGGCGTTTTCTGATGAAGAGATCCCCGATGAGGGTAGAGGACACACCAAAGGTCTCTACATATAGGTCAAGTGCAACGCCTCCCACGTTGCTCGAGTACTGATTGTCAATTGATCTATTCTTAACATATGTCCACTAGCGACACTCTATCGTCTTAAAATAGAGACGCCCTAGATCAAAGTAGCCAAGACTTCTGTTTGAGCATTCGAAGGGACAAAGAAGGAAATGATGGGTGAAATTGAGCTAGACATTCAAATAGGTCCAACCACATTCAAAATTTTGTTCCAAATAATGGATATTCCTGCTGCATTCAACTTCCTTTTAGGTCACTCATGGATCCATGGTGCCGGAGTAATACCCTCAAGTCTCCACCAAAATGTAAAGTTCGTGGTTGAATGAAAGCTGGTCACGATTCGCAGAGAAGTGACCATCGTATCTACCACGAGACGGCCATTCCTTATGTTGGGCCTAGTGGTAAGAATGAATCCAGCTATCAATCGTTCGAACTCGTGTCTACTATACACGGGACTCAAGGACTCCAACCCTTGTCCTCGAAGTGTCAAGCGATGCAATCATGGCAAGGAAAATCATGGTTGGATACAATTTTACCCTTGGTCAAGGGCTCAGCAAGGGAAGCCAAGGCATCTGTCAGCCTATCGAAGCCCTGAGGAGACCCCACACTATCGATTTAGTATACTACCGGGAGATGAAGGCAAAGAAGAAAGTTGGCCTTGTATCCCCCGGCCTGAGAAAACCTTCCTAGGCCCTACAAGGATGATGCATGAGGAGGAGGAAATGATCGGTACTCCAAAACAATTCAGCCATGAAACCTCAAAGTTTCCCATTTACCTGGGCATGGGTCAAGATAATATAACTCAGTCGGCACTCACAAAGAAAGAAGGGCCAGATGACATGATGGCTATGTTTGGAGACCTTTTGATAGGTGCCATTGAGGAGGAACAACTAGAAGGAATAGGCAATAACTTCTCGTTCTGCCAGCTTCA
Source organism: Eucalyptus leucophloia subsp. euroa (assembly GCA_017140325.1). NCBI lineage: Eukaryota > Viridiplantae > Streptophyta > Magnoliopsida > Myrtales > Myrtaceae > Eucalyptus > Eucalyptus leucophloia. Next base: position 405,604 of record CM029477.1, on the reverse strand, counting down.
ATGTCAAGTTGACAAACTAAGCAAGACAGTACACCACTTGACAAAAAATTTCGCTCAAGCTGCCCATATACTCCTCTCTAGTCACAAAGAGGAGTCGACAGCCAAAATGAATAAAGAAGACCCTACTGACACAACCTGGCAAAGAGCTTGGCTATCCCAATCCTCAAGCAACACATGACCATATTCGCCATTGCCTAAATCGATGATCATTATTTTCCCTATCCTCCTAGAGCAAGGAATGATCGCTTAGGAGCTGAGGCATCCTGCTCCCGAGTACTTCCCTGATTATGATCCATCCAAGTATTGCGATTATCATTCGAGGGAATTGGGACACTCGCTAGATGACTGTACTATCCTGAAAGACAAGATTCAGGATCTTTTGGATCTTGGGGTATTCACGTTTCACTCTCCATAGTTATGTTATGGCAAAGATGACCTTCTCGGGGTATCTAGCACCCGCACCATGTTCCTTGAACACACTAAGGAGACGCATGGAGGAAAGGCAATCATGGACACATTGGGTCAACAAGTGGTAAATTCGAATACTATGTTAACTATTCAGTCCCCCAAGGCTTCTATGACCATCATTAGAGCATCGTCCCTGATGGATAAGGAGGCATGGACAATCTAAGATTGATGAAGCTGGGAGCACAAGAAGGCGTGACTAGTCACTGGTATGAAGATTTCTTCGTGGGCACTATCAACGAAGGACCATCAGGGTAGATGGGTGTAGGGCCGCTCAAGTAGAACCTTTTTTGTCTTTCCTTGCATATTCTCCTACATGGGAACCTGTCCATCTTTCTTAAGTCTGGCTTGTTTTGTTTTTAACACCAGTTCCACTTGAGGAACTAACTTTTGAAATCACTCATCCAAAATGTAAATCCATCTATTACTAAATAAAATTGAAAATATTTTGAGGGCATGAGGAGACACACCAAACTAGCTCAGCGATGCTATCCGACCATGAAAAGAAAATACCATCCAAGGAGAATACTAAGGGCTGGGCTTCCTCATGCTTCCCTCCCCCTCCCCCCCCCCCAAATATATATTTTTTAAAACAAAAATATGTCATTACCAAAAGCCTTTGTCAAAACAAGATGTTAAGTTTAATCTTATTTATTTTTTTGACTTACTCACTTTGTGTCTCATAAATATCATCCCCTTTGACTTAGCGTGACAGGAAGCATTTGAAACTGGCACATCATGTGAACTCGTCAAATTTGAAGACACTCTTTTAAAAGGCAGGGGCAAACAGAAAAGATCATCTCACTTCAAAAAGGGTATGTCATACTCCTTGAATATAATTTTGGAAATGACGTCTTCTCTCTTCTGATTACAAGAGACGAAAGATAGGACGTAATAGGCACAAACAATTCGATTGAACTCGAAGCATGCATACCATGGTAGCTCAAGGCAAGGGAGAAAATCCAAATAGTTTAGGCGATCTCCAGCCCCCTATTCCAAATGATGACTTAAGAGCCTGAAGACCTCACTTCTTGTTCCAGGCACATACTCTCCCCAGAGATGATTGCCATCAGAAAATTGGAGATTTTGATTGTCCATCTCAGAGTCCATGGAAGCTTGAGGTACATGACTTTACCCAATGCTACTAATGTTCATATGATCAAAGACAAAAGAAAATTTCCACAGAAGGAATGCGTTGAAGATGAATCAACAACTATCAATCATGCATACATGGCCACAAATGAGAAGGGCCAATCAAAAGAGATGTCGAACTGTGTCAAGACAAAAAAGCTGTCATCGACATTCAAATATCCATAGAAGTCAGCAAATACAAACTTTGGAGAAGGGTAATTTGATATCGTTTCCAATACTCCCTCTCTCTGAACTCGCTGTTGACGTATTTTCCCCTATTAACAAGAAGTATCAAGATTCAAGAGCCAAATTCAATGGTTAATTTGGGCAAATCAATGTTAGCCAAGCTAACACATGGAAATGACCCTTATTGAATTCACCCGACTGGGTGTGCAAGGACGTTTCATCTAGGGAGTCAGTTCGGCTAGACAAAAAATAAGTGCTCCATGAACACCACTAGTGCCGCAGCCTGGTGATATGGGGAATGATATAATCCAAAGGTGTTAAGGGTTCGATCCTCAGAAATGGTAACTAGTTGCCATTCGTAAAAACCAATAAAAGTTTTGCTTCTCCTACAACTATAAAAATGGGGAGAATAATTGACCTAATGAAACAAAAGATGTAGGGCTTCATGTCCTTCTCAATCACTAAAAAACCAAGGATCACCTGACCGTCAAAGACACGGATAACAAGTTAATGAGAGGCGTATCAGACTCTGATAAGCTCTCCTAAGTGAAATGGCATCCCGAGTATCACCAAAGCAAATGATAGAAATCCTTCAGGCCTCAACTTACATTTGATCTTGGCCCTACTGATTAATTCTTTTTATCTTCTCTTCTGGAAGGGAAAAAAGCAAAAGTACCTGTCAAATCAATGATCAAATTCCCAACCCCAACTGATCATTCTTATGTCATCCCTCTATTCAATAGAGATAGTCCGTGGACACTTATCTTTTGAATAACTTCTTTGATGTTCAAAATTTAACATATTTGTAAATACAATTCTGTTAAATAAATACCTCAAAAGTTGTTAATAAAGTGTTTTTGAGTAAATTTAATTATTGGTTTTAGGAGAACAAAATCCCCAATGTTCTTTTACCAAAAAAAAAAAATCGCCAATGTTTAAGATACACCATGCCTTTTCCAAACGGATTTTGCATAATGATTTTGTCTATCTAAATCACTTATTCCACTGAGGATTATCAAAATAGACAACTAAATGAAGGATACAATATTGATCGAGCATGCTGGGTGAGGCACTTCAGGATGATGAAAGGTAAGTCATATCCTACACATAGTCCCATATTTATACACTTGTGAGATAAGTGCAGAAAATTCATTGTCTACAGGGTAAAGAGTTTTCTCGCAAATGGTACGATAACCAAAACAATGAGATGCATTTCATTTCTCTACGCTAAACCCTACAAGTTATCCATTGCTTATCCCCTTTGAGTCTTATACACTTGAAAAGTTTCTTTCATACCCCTATCAAGAATCACCCCGCATTGAGGCAGATCGGAGGCGAGGCAGTATCACAAGATAAGAAAGGGGATAGAAATTTCCTTGCTCACACTTGCATCAATCCTTGGGTGTCATTATTGCATATTCAACACTCATGATAATTTAAGTGCCCTAGAATGACGAAGAGCAATTCTTTCTCAATGCACTTGTATTCATTATACAGCCCAACTGGGTCCGTAATTTCACCCTCACATTATTTGGAACGCCAACTATAGATGAAGACCCCAAGAGTCTAATAGTAATGTTTGCTTGAGCGTGCCTAGGTCAGTTCCTCAAGCAACAATAATGAAAAATAGGGCATGAAAAAGCAGTCTACCTAGTAAAAGCAAGCTCAATTCCCATAAATGATAAGATTTGATTAAAAGTTAAGGGCACGAAAAAGTAGTGTGCCTAGTAAAAACAAGACCGATACCTTCAAACAAAAAGTGAATTTTAGCCATTGGTACTTCCAAACAAAGTAGTTATTATGGTTCTGTTGACACCTAAATTTTGGCAACCCATTTAATCATTTATCTCATTAAAAAGTTACAGGTTAATTTTATCCCTAAAAAAATAGTTAATTACATAGCATATAGTTTTAGGTGCATTTATTTTTAATTTGCATTTAAATTGGGCCAGTGATAAGTGGGTTCGAATTGATAGTTTAGAAACTTTAATTTGATGAGTCGAGCTTAGCCCACGAAGAGAGTAAATCAACCCAAGCTCATATCTTCAGGGAGATTTTACGGATTTATCTTTGTGAGATTTCAATTCAAAAGCAAATATTGCGTTTGGAAAAGTAAATACTGCATTTGGAAAAGAAATCTTCGTGAATATGGTTTTGGAAAATTAAAAAACCTAATCCCTAGCTTATAAATAGGTTAATTCGTGTAGGGTTTTGAGAGGGCCACACATTGAATACACGGTCACATTAAGGGGGTTTCTCTTGAGTTTTAGGTAAAAAATTTCAACATGAAAAGGAGAAGAAAAGCTTTGGGTTTTCTCCGTTTGTTCCTTTGAAAAGAAAAAAGAAAAGCTTTTTGTGGAAGAGGAGAAAAGTCTTTGCTTCTGCAAAGAGAATGGACGTGCGGGCGGTAGGGCAGAGGGAAAAGAGAGTAGGTCAGAAAATAAAAAGTGAGGCAGATAAGAGGAGAGAGGAAGAATTAAAGTAGAAGAAGACTTATTCTTCTCCGGCGGTGCTTGCTGCTGTCCACTCGAGTTTCGCCCTCTGCTTGTTAGATGCCACCGTCTCGCCACACCGGCGCCAGCACCGCTCGGTAGCCGTCTGAAGCTTCGCTGCTGTGACCGTCCCTTGCACAGCATATCCACTGCTTGCCTCCACTGTCACACCGCGCCCCTCGCGTCCATCATTGTCACTGCAACACCGGAGCCGCCCCTCACCGCGACCGCCGTCCACTACTCGAGCTACTGCACCGGAGCAATAGTGCCACATGACCCGACGCTTAAGCCGCCCCTATCACCGTCGCTCCGCCTCTGCCTTGTTGCTGTCGGAGCACCGTTCGTTCACATCCAGCGTAGATTTAACAATTAGACGTCCTTGCGCACCGCATCGACGCTGCCCGGAACGGAAGCCCACTACAATTTTGCCCTGCTGCTTTGCCGCTCAGCCACTCCGTCCCTCCACTACTCAAGATCCACCCGTGACGCTGCTGCTATGCCGATCCGAATCTCACCCGAGCGACTACCCGAGCTGCTTTCACCACTTGATTCGACGTCTCGCCACCATACGCTTGTCCGACACCCAAACTTCACCGGTGATCCGCCTTAGCCCGAGCCTACACCTCCGCCCTAGCATCTCCTGTTGCCCGAACGCTGCCCTTGTCTCGCCTGAATTGTGGCCCGCTGCTTGTGTCGCCGGTCCGCCCGGTTCTGAGCGACGCGCGCACCTATACTGCTTCAACTAGCGTCCTTGCTCGCTACTCCACTTGCTGCCGGAGTTTCTCTTGCCGGACTGACGATCGGCCATTCTTGGTTGAGCGCCCACAAGCACAAGCCATGCTTTGAAAACAAAAGGGGAAAAATTAATTCAGGTAGTTTTATTTTTATTTTTTAGTATAATTATTCCTTTACATGTGATTGAAATTCCCCCACATGAAAAAGCCTCTCAAATAAGGGATTGACAATCCGATTTTCGCTCGCCGAAATCCAACTCACAATCTCTTGCACAATCGTCAATCCGATCTCATGCCCGAGATTTGATTCGCGATTTAATTTAAAATTGGTCAACCTGATCTCATACGCGAGATATGGTTCGCCAATTTTTGGATATCAATCTTATCTTGCTTAATTTGCTGTTGTGGTGTTTTAATCAATTTTATTTTCATAAAAAAATCCAAAAATATTTGAATTAGGATTAGATTCGTTTTAGAATATTCCTAGTCTTAGGGTTATCTTGTATATTTATAATTGCAATCTTATTTCGAATTTTTAAATAAAAAATCCAAAAAATGCATTCATTTAGGATGTTAGTTTTAAATTTGAATTGCATGTTTAATTATTTGGCAATTTTAATTTCGAATTTAAAAAAAATATAAAAATCATTATGCATATGTCATGTAGAATTAGGGCATTCTTTGTATGTCATGGCATATTAGGATAAAATTGCATGTTTCATTTTAAGTTTAGATTGATTTATTTAGATAGATTGCATCTTAGGTTAGAAATTGCTAGGTTAAGATAATATCTTATTTTAAATTAGGATTTAGTCCGACCTAATCCTTAATATAAGCTGGATAAAATCTTAATCTAGATGATTAATTTTTGCATTTTTCTTAATTTCGAATTTCATGAAAAATACAAAAAAAATTGTCTTAGAATAAATTCATTTAATTCTCTAGAATAGATTGCATCTTTAGGATAATAAAAGATCATGTGCACGTCATATAGAATTGGATTCATGAAATGCACGTCATTACTAGATTCTTTTAATTAGAACTTCCTTGTCATAGAGTTAGGTCATTTGATTAATTTAGATTGCATACTTGTGTCATATAGTTTAGGTCATATTGCCATGTCACATCATTTCATTAGTAGCATCCATTGCATGATTCTCATTAAAAAAGTGAAAACAAAAATTGAGTGATTACGTGTTAATTAGAAATCATATCTAGGATTGTCGATATAAATTCTGATTTAACATTGTAGATACTTTCGTTGCTATGAGGTAAATATTGCAATTTATTCATCACTTTATCTGGGTGTTAAATTGATGGTTTGCTTATCCACATGATCACCTCACATGTTAGGCAAACAGATTTAAAATCAATACAAACTAATTGCCAAACAATTTTTCAAAATAAAAGAGAAATGTATTGAAAGGGCATTAGAGAGATTTAACGTAATCAAGTCCCCATATCCAAAATATCCGGTTCGTAGAAGTAAAATAATTCTCTCATTATTTTACTTAGGTGTCTAATCGACCTACCATAAACTAATTAGTGGCAACTCCTAATTGAAAATCTTTTGCATGCTAGATATTTGAACTTAAGTCACGAATTGGTATGGGGTTGGGAGAGCCCGAACTAAGTTTAGGCTTAGCAATCCTTAGTCAAACCCTAGGTGGTTCACCCGAAAATTTGGTCACGACAAGTTCAACTAATAGAGCCTCCATGGAGGAAATTTTCGACAGTGAGAAGAAAGACTTGTGACAATGCCATGGCAATCACCAACTCTCACCCTTTCACACATGAATCAAGCCTACGTTGCGTCCCATTGTAAAAGTCTCTTCAAACTAGGGCATTTTAATTAAAATAAAATTTCATATGTTTATAAGCATCACTCAAGTATTAGCAAGAATATTCTATCTCCTTTCGTAGGGTTCTTGAATTGTAAACCCGAAGATAATTGTGCTGCATTCCTTTCATAAGCCTTGACCTTGATGTTCCCTTTTGATAAGCCGTTGACCAAGCCTACATTACAGTCTCAACAAAGACTTCTCATACTAGTAAAGTCGTACCGCTTGCGAGAATACTTGGACCCCTGCTAACATGATGACAGTGAGATAGTGTAATCCTCATAAATCCTACATCAATGATAAGGATAAAACAACATTTTCCATGAGAGTGAGGGGAGAGTTGTTTCAAACTGAAAGTCCCTCATCTAGCATGTTCAAGACATCTACATTTTGAATGAAGATCGTCTTTCAAAATTTTCCCCAGTGGAACTCGGATGATGCAAAACTAACAAAACTATCATGCATAAATTACATTTAAATTCATGAACCTATAGCATGTACAATCACGTGTGCATATTATGTATAGTAGACATACTCTCAGAGATCAAAGATATTGTCGGGTAAGCATATCCCTATCCCTTTGTCTTTGAGTACCCACTACTGTTCGGATACTCCCTCTTATCAACACTTGACCTATTCGAGTTGTCTTTTGAGTTTGTATACTTACGACTATCCAAGTATCCCTTTGTCCTTAGGTACCTACCATTGTCTAGGTACTCTCTTATCGACACTCGACCTATTCAAGTTGTCTTCAGAGTTTGGATGCTTGCGACTATCCAGGTATCCCCTTGTCTTTGAGTACCTGCCGCTATCCAGGTGCTCCCTCTTACCGACACTCGACCTGTTCGAGTTGTCCCCATAGTATGGGTATTGGCGACTAATTAAGTATCACATTATCTTCAAGTACTTGCCACTGTCCAGGTACTCCCTTTTCATGACACTCGACCTACCTGTGTTATCCTCAAATTATATAGTAGATGTTTAAGTATTCCACTATTTTGTGTACTTGCGGTTACCTAGGTATGCTCTCTTATTATCATGACGCTTGGACATGCCTGAGTGATCCCAGATCACATCATTAAATACTCGTGATTATCCAAGTATTCCATTGCTTTTTATACCTGTAGCTACCTAGGTGTTCCGGCCTTTTTGAGTGCCTATGGCCATCTAGGTAAGTCTCATGCTACATTCAAATTCATGTTACTAGGAGGTAGGAGACCTTCACCAATTACCAAAAGGTGAGAAACTTTCACGAATATCTGAGGCACATCCTCAATATTCCAACTACTAGGAGGTGGGAGACCTTCACTAATATCCGAGGCGCATCCTCGATATTCCAACTACCAGGAGGTGGGAGACCTTCATAAATATCCGAGGCACATCCACAATATTCCAACTACTAGGAGGTGGGAGACCTTCACGAATAGCCGAGGCACGTCCTCGATATTCTAATTACCGAGAGATGGGAGACTTTCACGAAGGTGTCCCCTCGATATCACAACTTCTTTCCCACTAGATAGGAAAGACCTTCACGGATATCCCAAGTTCATCTTGGGTATTGCCCAAATTCTCTTTACCAAAAGATGAGAGACCTTCCCAAGGTTTTGTACTTGTGAATGCCCAAGTACTCTTTCATTAACTGCGAATGTCCAGGTATCTTCCCAAACAGATGCCCTGAGAAAAGTCAATGCATCTCCCAGGAAAGGTTAGGTAACAAATTAGTGTCTTTGACAAAAATCAAACACCCAACAAACAGTTGCCTTGAGAAAGCTCGGCACATCCCCCAAGAAAGGTCGGGTAACAAACCGGTGTCCTTAACAAAGATCAAACGCCCAACAAATAGATATCCTAAGAAAGCTCGGCACATCCCCCGAGAAAGGTCAGGTAATCAACCAGTGCCCTTGATAGAGATCAAACACCCAACAAACAGATGCTCGAGAAAGGTTGGCACATCCCCCAAGAAAAGTAGGGTAATCAACTGGTGTCATTGATAAGGATCAGGCACCCAACTAAAAGATGTCTCGCGAAAGGTCGGCACATCCCCTGAGATATGTTGGGTAAACAACTTATTGCTCTAACAAGCGACCGAAGAAAGGTTTGGTTCTTGGAAAAGCAATTTCTTGTCAAGGCGATCGAAGAAAGGTTCAATTTCTAGACAAACAACTTATTGCTCTAACAGGAGACTAAAGAATGATTCGAGTCCTAGAAAAGCAATTTCTAGTCAAAGCGATTAAAGAAAGGTTCGGGTCCTAAACAAACCTCTCATTACTCTAACAAGTGACCGAAGAATGGTTCGGGTCCTGGAAATGCAATTTCCCATCAAGACGACCGAAGAAAGGTTTAGGTATTGGAAAAGCAATTTCCTTATATCATAAGGCAAGATGGCACCCTAATACTTGCCAAACCCGGGGTTCGCACCCTATCTCACTCATTCCTGGTAAGTAACTACATGTATCTTCTTATATGTATTAGTATTTATAATATTATATTACTCCTTTTTCTGCATAAGGACACCTGGTCCTGAATAAAATATAACCTATTGCATATGCATAGACAAAATTTAGGTATCAGTTTATCTTTGAATACAACTTTTGTGAGCTTACCTTCAAAGAGAGACAATTGTTGACACCTAAATTTTGGCTCGTATTTTAAATCAAATTGCATAGAAAAATTAGGGATCAATTTGACCCTAACAAAAATATTTCTTGCATCAATTAGGGCTTAGTTTTTATCCATTAATCTGTATTTTCTTTCTTTTTTTTTCACTTTTTTTACTTAACAACAACAACAACAACATTATTATTATTATTATTATTATTATTATTATTATTATAATAAATAAATAAAGTAGAGAAAGCAGCTCATCAGGGTTAGGCCTTTGTGGCCAGCCTCATTTTTTCTCCTTTTCCCGCAAGGGCCCAAGGCCCGGCCTTTTCTTTCCCAGCCCCCCCCTTTTTCCTCCTTGTCTTCTTCCTCATCTCTATAGCACATGCAGAGGAGGCGGACGCTAGCAAGAGGAGACGGCAACATACGGTGCAGGCGATGGGGACACACCATCAATGCCAAGCAAGCCTTCTTGGAAGGGGAAGGACTGACGCCAGTTTGGCTAATGAAGGAAGGCTGATCAGTGCACCAAAGACCACCGGCCTAGCCTCCGTCAACCAACCCCCCTCACCTATAAATAAGGCATTAGGGGAAAGGCCAAAACCACACCAAAAGGGATCACCGATAGCGAGTTTCTAGAACCTCCCCCAAATGACTTTAGGGGAGGCCCAAGGATGAGTAGTCGAAGACCTAAGGTTAGCTGGAGAGGGAGGGTCAAATCTGAGCGAGAAGGTTCAGATCTGCGAGAGAGGGACTGAGTAAGAGAAAAACTAGAGGAGAAAGCCAGATCTGGAAGGCAAAGGTCTGGAGAACCAGATTTGTGTGAGGAGGGTCCGCCAGATCAAACCCTCTTGCCTATGTTGCCACCCAATGCCATTGCTGCTCAGCCACAAATGCTGCCCCACTGTTGGGTCTATTTGTCCCTCAATGACGAACTGTTGCCCATCCTAACGCCATCCCTGTCGGGCTACCATTCATCGTCACCACCCCTCTCACGAATCAAAGCTGAGTCGACGGCCGCGAGCTAATTGTCGCGTCGCTTGTTGATTCGACCGCTACTACCCACCATTCACGCATCAAGCCGCAAATCACGCTAGGTTTGTCGCCATCTATCTGTTGCTACTCACCTCTGCTTGTGTCGCCCCCCTCAAAACCCTAGTCGTCGTTGTCCTCTGCATTTCATTCCAAGCTAACCGAGCAACTTGAAACCCTAGCCACCGTGCTACATCTCCAAACGCCGCCCGTCGAGTTGTAGCCCACCATTGAGATTCTTAGCTAGTTGCTAACTTGCGACATCATCCCCATCAGCCACCGACGCCGCTCATCACAGCTGTCCTCCTCAATGCCACAAAGAAATAGAGAGGAAGAGGCACGAGGCAGTCGAATCCATGAACGCAATGCCGAGTCGCCATCTGGGTCAGGCATGAGTCGTCGTTCGGGTAGGGTTAGTCAGAATCAGGTCACGGCTGCAAAGCCGAGTCAAACACGGGTCGTTGTCCGGGTAAGGATCTGTCCGATCTAGGCCTGCACACGTGGGCCGGCTTATCCTTGGGCCGGATGCTTCCTCAACGGAAAATGGGCTAATTTGATTCGGGTTGGGTTTGTTTTAAAAAGAAAAGAAAAAAAGGACCCCACGCCAGGCTCTACTACAGGCTCGTGCCGCAGGCCCGTCTGGGCCATGGGTGGACAACTTAAGTCAATCCCAACCTAAGGGATCCAACCTGAGTCGTTTTTTTATAATATTATAATAAAAATAAAAATAAAAATAAAAATAATTTATTTTTCAAAATTTAAAAAAAATCCAAAATAGGTTATGTTTTCCCCCAAAAAAAAACCAAAAAAACCAAAATAATTTATATTCCAAAAAAAGATCAAAAAATCCAAAAAAAATGCATTTCATGTTCAAAGAATAAAAAAGAAAAGACCAAAAAAATATGTTTTTTTACAAAATGCATGGAAGAATCCTTGAAAATCCAATGTATGGATTGTTCGAAAATTTGAGAACGAAATAAAAGTGAGGACTGTTCACTTTCTCTCTATTTTGGGCGACTTTTTCACCGTTCCCGGCTTCGTCGAGTGGTTGATTCGGTTGATTTTCTCGATGATTGGGGCTGATTTTCAATGAAAATGGTCGTCTCGTGGACCGCCTTCGACCCTTGTGGAGCTTGATTCATATTGTCTCAAGTTTGGGGAGCATGGAAGGCCGCGACTAGGGTTTTGCTTCTGGTTTGCTGTGCAATTGACGCTGCTGGTCGTTGGGTTTTGTGGGGCTTTGACTGGTTGGTAAGTGTTGGTGGCCAGCATTGTCTTTTCCTCCCCAAATCGTGACTAAACACCTGGTATGGCTTGATTCCCAACTTCCGAAATCTTGGCTACGGTTTCTGTTTCTTTTGTGCTTCATTACTGCTGCTGTTGGGTATGGCTTCTTCCTCGAACCCTACAAATCGTATGGGCCGACCTTTTGAGAAGTCCCAAGCTGGGAATAGGCGTAGCAGAAGCCGCGTTAGATTCGGCTCACGTGGCCCTACTGTGGCTCGACCTGATGCCCAAAAACTGAATATGCAGAAAGCCCCCCCAACCCGATCATGGGCTAGTGTTGCTAAGCTTTCAGCAAAGGGCTACGAACTTAGTTATATCCCCCCAACTTCTGTTGGGAAAAATGCTGTTGTCCACCTTTCTGAGGATGTTGTGCATGCTGCTAATCCGAAATGGAACCACTGTCTAGTGGGTTACTTTGTTGGCAAGAGAGTTTCTTTCAAAATGACTGAATCGGTACTTAAGGATACTTGGGGATCTCATTTAACGGAAATGTTAGCTAACGACAAAGGATTCTATTTCTTCTTTATTCCGATCATGATTATCGCAAGAAAATTCTCGATGAAGGCTCGCTAACGGTGGATAGATTACCACTTATCCTTAAACAATGGCACCCCACTCTTGAGTTGAGGAAGGATTTGCAATCCTCTGTGCCCGTTTGGATTCGCATGAAGAACATCCCGTTCGCTTATTGGTCAGCTCCTGGTATTAGCCAAATAGCAAGTGTAGTGGGTAGACCATTGTATGTAGACCCTTTTACGAAAAAATGAGACAACTATCCTATGCAAGGGTATGTGTTGAAGTGTCTGCTAAGTTGGAAAGATGTGAAACGGTGGAAGTCTTCTTGAATGGTGAATCCTTCATTGTCCCCATCTTCTACGAGTGGAGACCAATCTCCTGTCCCAAGTGCCATGTGTTTGGCCATAACTGTGAAAGAGTAGAAGTCCCGATTCCCCCTGCTGTGGATTCTCGGGTGCCTGTTGTTGCTGAAGTCCCGGTCCCTCCTGCTGTGGAGTCTCGTACTCTTACTGTTGCTGAGCTTTCTTCGAATACTCAGGTTCATGTGGCCCAAAGTGACTAGCGTGAAGGATGGAAGCAAGTGACCCACAAGAAAAAGAAACAACAACCCAGTACATTAGTGATGGGTAAGTCTTCTACACCTCCTATTTCTGCATTGAAGTCCAAAGACAATGCGGAATCCTTGTTTCCACCTATGAGCAAATCCGTCCAGAAAGACCAAGAGATCCTTAAGCCTAATGCTGCAGGACCTTCTTCTTCGATTGTCCTAATGGAGCCAATTTTAAAAAATGCCTCTATGATGTCTGACGAGCAATGAGTAGTAGCTCTGACGAGCTTGAGCCAAAAGACTCTCGAGAGCTTGCTATTATTGATGATCGTATTGCTGAAATTGAGACAACTCCTATCAAAGAGGATATCCCTTAGGTTCCAACTCCATCAATCGAGGTGACCGCTCTTCCGAAACAAGGGACTAGTCGGAGGAGGCCTCCTAAACGCTGGTAGCTCCTTTCCCTCTCTCTTTATATATGTATTTATAGCTATGATTATAGGAGTTTGGAATATAAGGGGTCTATGTCATCACTTGAGACAAGCGGAGATTAGGAATTTCGTTAGGTCCAATAACTTATGCTGTATTGGGATAGTTGAAACTAAAATTTCCCAAGGTGCTTTCGGTCCGGTCTCTGCTGTGTTGTTGCCGGGTTGGAATTGGGAAAGCAGTTATAATTATTCCTCTAATGGAAGAATTTGGGTGGGGTGGAATCCTCTGGAAGTTTCGTTTATTGTTAACTCTTCTCCGGATCAAGCTATTCATGGAAAGCTTTCTAATGTTAGTTCTGGTAAATGGTTCTTTCTCACGGTTGTTTATGCTGAGCATACATTTGTCTCTAGATGGCCTTTATGGACCGATCTTATTCAGACCAGTTCTCTTCATTCGATTTCTCCTTGGATTATAGCAGGAGACTTTAATGCGATCCGTGACCCTTCGGATAGGTTGGGCGGGTCTAATGGCTGGATCCCAGCTTTTGACGAGTTCCGTGAGTGTCTCTTTCAAGCTGGTTTAGATGATCTCAGATATACGGGTAACAGATTTACTTGGTCTACGTCGATGGGTCCTAATCGTAAGCAAAGGAAAATCGACCGTGTTCTGGTTAATTCATGCTGGTCAGCTGAATTCTCTTTCTCTGAAGCTTCGTTTTTGGCCCCTGGCATTTCGGACCATTCTCCGATGGTCATTAAGATCCTCCCTACCCCTAAGTCTTGCAAGCCATTCAAGTTCTTCAATTTTTGGCTTACCCACCCGGATTTCTCTAATATGGTTTCTCAAGTTTGGAACTCCTCGCTTAGGGGTACTCCGATGTTTATGCTTTGCTCCAGGCTTCGTCTCCTCAAATGTAGATTGAAGCAACTCAATAAGGAGTGTTTTTTGGATCTCTCCTATAGAACGGTTGAAGCTAGACAGGTGTTATGTATTACTCAGGAAGCTCTACAGGTTGACCCTTATAATATTCAGCTTGCTGAATTGGAGAAACTTCAGCTCCAGTCTTTTTTAGATTTGCGCCTTCAAGAAGAATCTTTTTATAGAGAGAAATCCCGAGTTCGTTGGCTGAAAGAAGGGGATCTCAATACAAAGCTTTTCCATCAATCGGTAAACAAAAGGCATCTTCATAACAGAATTATTTCGCTGTCCAATGGGAACTACACCACTTCAAATCCTTTCGAAGTTCGAACCTTTTTGTTGATCATTTTCGTGAGCTCTTGGCATATTCTCCTCCAGTTGCTCGGCCTTCGTTGGAAGAGATGCGTGCGGTTCTAAGTCACACCCTTGATGAGGATCAGGTGCGTTTCATCTCTAGCCCTATTTCTAATGCTGAGATTAGAGATACGCTCTTCTCTCTTGCAGTGGGTAAAGCCCCTGGCCCTGATGGATATAATGTAGAGTTCTTTAAGCATTCTTGGGAAATAGTTGGACCCTCGGTTATTTTGGTAGTTAAAGATTTCTTTACAACAGGCAAGTTGTTGCGGGAGATAAATACAACCATATTGGCCTTGGTTCCCAAAGTCCCTAATGCTTCTAATGTTAACGATTTTCGGTCAATTGCTTGTTGTAACACCATCTACAAGTGTATCACCATGCTTATTGCCAACCGGCTCTCTCATGTGCTTCCCTCTATTATTAGCTTACCCCAAAATGCTTTTGTTAAAGGTAGGCGTATAAGCAACAATATTTTGCTTGCTCAAGAGCTCTTTTGTGGTTTCCACCTTGATCCTTATCGGCCTAAATGCGTGATAAAGGTTGACTTTAAGAAGGTTTATGATACGGTGGATTGGAATTTCATTGATCTTTGTTTGCAAGCTTTTGGTTTCCCCTCTGACTTTATTGCTCGGATTATGGTCTGCATCCATACCCCTAAATACTCGGTTTCTATAAATGGGGAGCTCCATGGGTTTTTCTCAAGTGGTAGGGGTATTCGACAAGGTGACCCGATGTCTCCCTACATCTTTACCCTTGTGATGGAAATATTTACCGGCCTCTTGGATATCCAAACTAGGCATCCTGATTTTTGGTTCTTCTGGCGTTGCAAGCCCTCTAGACTCTCTCATCTTTTCTTTGCTGATGATGTATTACTCTTTGCTGAAGCTAGCTTACCGTCCATTGAACTGCTTAAGGATGGGATTGACAAATTTTCTAATTGGAGTGGACTTGTTCCAAACCTTAGAAAGAGTGAAGTTTTTCTCTCTGGGGGCTCCTCTGATCTTCGACAGGATATTTTAAATAAACTGGGCTTCCAGATGGGCACCCTTCCTTTTCGTTACCTTGGAGTTCCAGTTATTTGTGCAAGATTGAGTAAGGCGGATTGTGTGTCTCTGGTAAATTCAATCACAGCGCGTCTCCAGTCTTGGACTCATAGATTCCTCTCTTTTGCAGGACGCCTTCAACTTATAAGGTCGGTACTCCACTCTATCCAAGCCTTTTGGGCCAACGTTTTCTTTCTACCTTGTTCGGTCATTAACCGAATTGAACAAATGTTTCGGCAATTTTTGTGGAAAGGCCCGACGATGGGCCCTGGAGGTGCTAAGGTCTCTTGGTGTGATGTTTGTCTTCCAAAAAAAGAAGGAGGCTTGGGTATTAGAACTCTTCGGGAGAATAATATCGCTTCTATGCTTAAGCATATTTGGCTTCTCTTCTCTGATAAGGAATCTCTTTGGTGCAAATGGATCCATTCTACTTTTTTAAAGCGGAAAAACTTTTGGATTGTCTCGTGTCCTACTCATTGCTCTTGGGCGTGGAGAAAGATATTAAACTTGCGAGAACATTTCCAACAATACTTCAAGTGGAATATTAGGAATGGACGATCGGTTTCGTTTTGGTTCGACCCATGGCACCCAAATGGCCCTTTATATAGGATCTTCTCCAACCAAGATATATACCACTCCGGTATCTCCCAACTAGCGACGGTTGCTGAAGGCTTTACCACGCCCATGGGCTGGTACGTGATCAACATCCTGGCCAATTGGTGGAATCCACTCCCGGTGTTTAACCAAGAAGATGATCGCTTTCATTGGCTGCCCCACCCCTCCGGTTGTTTTTCCTCCGCCTTTGCTTGGGAGTTGATTCGGCCAAAGGGCAATGCTGTCACTTGGGCCTCCTTTATTTGGAGCACTTCCTTGCCCCCAAGATATCAAACTCATCTTTGGCTTATTACTCGCAACCGGCTACCAACTCAAGTGTTGCTTATCTCTCATGGTAGAATTTTGCCTACCAATTGCCCCCTTTGCTCGTGTAGACCAGATTCTGTGAATCACTTGTTCTTTGCTTGTCATATTTCGAGTACCCTTGTTTCTTTCTGGGCAGCAAAATTTAACCTTGTTTGGCAAAACAAGCAGTGGATGGAGAATCTTGTATGGGCATCCAAGCGGTTTGTGGGTAAAAGCTTTTATCAAACTATGGCTCACTTTAGTTTTGGTGCAATGTGCTACATCATATGGAAAGAGCGTAACAATGTGCTTTTTCGCAATCAAACCCTTTCTCTTTCGGCGATGAAGATGCACCTCTAGAAGGCTATTAAAGATAAAGCTATGATGTTTAAGCATGTTGCTGACATTCCAAAGAATAGAAGATTTCAACAGATCTGGGATCTTCATCCTTCTATCTTTGATTGATAGTAGTTCTTTAGTTTGTTTTTAGTCTTCCTTTCTTTCTTTTCGTTGTTTGTTCTGTTTGTTGGGAACCACGGTACCCCTACACTCGCTTAGACTCCTGACTTCTTGAGTGTCTGTTTTTTGTTGGTGCCGGGCCTCCCCCCCTTGTTTCTTCTTCGCAAAATCTATACTATACTTACCTTTACCAAAAAAAAAAAATCCTTGAAAATCCAAAAAGTCTTAGGGTTTAAACAAGATAAGGTATTGGAAGAGTATTAGTGATTAACTAGTGTAATCAAGTTCATGATCCTAATTTCTCTGGTTGCGCATAAGTGAATATTTCTCCCAAAATTTTACTTAGGTTTCTAATCGACCCACTCCAAATTGATCAGTGATGACTCCTTTCTAAAATTAACTTATAGGTTAAAAACTCGAATGATAAATCGTGAATTGGTAGGTTTGGGAGAGTCCAAGCTAAGCCTAATAGACTTAGCGAGCCATTAACCTCCGCAGGCGCTCGCGTGATCAGGCGCCAAAAAAGAGGTTGCGACAAGTCGAAATAGGGCAAACCTATTATTAAGACGACATTTTAAGAGATCGTCGTATGAAATGTTTATATAGCATTGAAAATGGTGGTAGCTTCACTATCAGAGATATATTTTCCTTGATTTCGTATATCTCTCAAGACTATGAATTATCTTCCTTGACTAGTCTTGATTGATTGTAATTGATATTACAATATTCAATTATCTTATATAGTCATTTTGTAAAACCTATAACTAAGCGCATGTATTCTTCATTATATACCACAGTAAAAAAATTATAGAAACTCCATCTCTTTTCCACTTTATCCTTATCTTGGTATCAAAGCTTTTGTTATCTAAGCAAGAGGCCATTAAATCTTTTACAATGTGGCGATCACAACAACATTGTGCCAACAACATCAGTGTCCAATTTCCATCGAACCCCATCCCTCTTGAGTGATATTTCGACATTTTTCAAGAGATTGTTTCTAAAAATCACCACCGCAATCAGATTCAAAGCCCTCTAAATAGTTAGATCTTGAAATTTAATAGAGGTTCGCCGCCGCACACGCCTTCCCATGCTTCCACTCAGTAGTAACAAGTGGAACTCATGCACCTGTATTGAGACAATGCCTTGGAAAGCTATCCCAACACTTTTTGGTGGCTCGTTTCTCAAAATTAACACCATCAGCTTCGATGTCCTCCAACGAGCCTGATTCTAGAGACCGTGCTACCAACCGCCGCACAAGCACACATGCACCACTGCGATTAAGATCTATGTGTTATCACGCGCATATTGATGATGTCATCATCAATGCCATCTCTCAGTGCCAGTCAGATGCGGATATCACCGCTATGTCATCATTCCGTGTTAGTAGTTAACTGTTGACCATTGACCAAACCCTGACTATTGACCATAAGACCAACCCGACCTGTTTGATCGTTTTCTGACCGGTTCTTGGCGTTTTCCTATCAGTTGCTAAGCGCATGTTATGGATAAATTGGAAATCTCACTACCTATTTAGAATATTTTGAATTGATCAAGCTATGGTTATGGGTTCAAAATTTTTTTAGTTTTTGAGAGGATACCGACATAATTAATTATATTCATGCACCTACAAAGATTACTAGTGAAATTGAGGAGAAATTTGTTGCAAACTTGAAAAAGTTCGATAGCAATAATCATCATATCCACATGTGATTTTGAACACAGTTGATTCCATCTATCAAACTTCAGTTTGATCGCCTCAATATAGCAACCACATGGGATCTGCTTATTAATTGATATCCAAACATTACCCATCAATATCGACTATTAAAAATAATCATCCCATGCATCATGAGATGAATCGATCTATTAATAATTCTTGTCCTCCATCATGCTATCTAGGATCAACAAGCATTATTTAAGCCACAATTAAAAGCTGCTTTTGATGCTTGCAAGTCTGTTAAATATTGCTATTGGGTGACGTCATAAAGTTGAACGCATATTCGAGTTATGTCTTTAAATCCTCCATATTCTTTTGCTAGCTATGATGCCATAATACCATTTAAAAATTGGCATTTTTGATTGAGTCATGCTATCGCTATTGGGTTAGGTCGTAAAGTGGGACGCATATTCAAAGTTTATCTCTTTAAATCCTCCAAAATCTTTTGCTAGCTATGCTGTCATAATACCATTTAAAGATTGGCATTCCTAATTGATCATGCTACATGGTTTTAGATTAGGTCCTCTGATTTCAACTGATCATTTAAGTCTTGTTGATTTGATTTATTGCCATGTGAGTTGGGAAAACATAATGCTTTACCATTTGATCTTAGTGAATGTCTCTTATGCTCCCTTTGATCTAATTCATTCTAGCTATGTTGCCATCACCTAATCTAAAACTTGGCATTCTCAAATAGGTCATGCTTCTTTTTCTAAATTAGGTCCTCTGATTTCAAGTAGTCATTTAGGTTCTATTGACAACAAACCTTTTGATTACTTGCCATCTAAGTTATGAAAACATATTGCTTTATAGTTTGATTTTAGTTCATCTATATCTTAGGTGCTTGCTTGATGTAATCCATTCTAACATTTGGGGACCATCTCCTACTTCCACAACGAGAGGATCCCACTATCTTGTGATTTCTATTAATAATCATTGTAGTTATATATTACTTTATCTTATGAAAAATCGATCTGAACTTGCTTATATCTATTGTGCTTTTGTTGACATTATCAAAACACATTTTTTTCTCAAGATATCAAGATTTTTTGTACTAACAATGCCATGGAATATAAATAAAGAGTTTTTTGCAATTTAAACCCAAAATGGTAGTACTATTCATTGTCCTTATCCAATCCCTATGACAATGCTCTCTTTATTTGGCAAACATCTTGTGAGTATATTTTGCTACTATTATATATGTGGACAAGTCTATTAGTACTAGCAACGAACATAATAGCATTACATAACACATATATTATTAATAGTTTGAAATGAAAAATCTTAGGTGAACTCGGCTATTCTCTAAGCTTGGATGTTGTTTTTTATTCCTCTTGCTATTATCTTTCTCAAGCAAAACATATCATTCATCTTATTTCTCAAGCAAGACTCACTATTAACAATATTGCTACAACTTCCATTGAGACCAATGCTAAATTTGATGACAAATATGAAACTCCTCTTCTAAATCCTTAGCTCTATCAATAGTTGCTTGGCAATCTTGTATATCTCATTGTTACACATATTAACATCGAATATGTTTTTCATATTGTCAATCAATTTATGACCGCACCATATATGACTCACTTTGATGATGTTCTTCAAGTTCTTTACTGTGGTAAAAGTACTTTATTTTACAGTATTTACATTTTTGCTCACTCTAGTGTAGAGTTGAAGGCTTATTCTAATGCTGACTAGGTTGAAGATCCTCTCGATCATTGCTTCACTACAAGTTGCTACTTCTTTTTTAGTAACTCACTTATTACATGGCATAGCAAGAAGCAGACCATTGTTTTTCGATCTAGCATGGGAACAGAATATCATACTCTTGCTAATACGACACTACGATACTTACTAGATGACATGGGCATTTGTCATGATGAATTACACAAGAATAGGGAAAATGACACGACCGTCCTCCTACCTGAAGGACACAACCTCAAACATAATCAACATTATCCTATTATCAGAATATATGTCTTTATATTTATATATCTAATAGAATAGTAATCTAGATACATGATGAGAGTTTTGACCTCATCAACAATATATTTATTTTTCAACACTTAGAAAGTTAAAGTCAACAAATACCATTTCAGACATATCCAACTATCTAAATTCATACCCACAATCCAACTACCAATAGTTTCCCATCGATATTGCTCTCATCCAAATTGTCGCTAGCTGAAGATCTTGAAAAAGATTAGAATAAATGGAGTGAACAACCACAACTTAGTGAGTAATACATATCTCGACCAAGCAAATCAAGCATCCATTATTTACTTTTACAAAACAACATCATTACTCACTTATCTCAAAATCTAAATAAATACATATAGAAGATCATAATGAATTATATCGCTTTAATATAATCATATACATATCAACAACATTCATTAAATCAATAATATCAAAACAAACATCAATGGTCCAATTCATAGATCAATCTCATATCAAATCATGCGCCAATAATCCATTCCATTGACCAACCTATTGTTTAATAGCAAATCATGGTCATGGCACAACATCTAGGGATAAGGCAACCAAGGCTGCCCATGGCAAGATCTCGACCTATTGTCAGCCAATGGATCGGTCAATCCAAAAGGATATCCTCAATCCAATATGCATACTCAGAAACCCTTAGCCTAGGCCATAATGATATCGAGTGTCAAATCATCATCCTCTAATAATCCATAAAATCAAATCCAAATCCATCTTATATTTAGAATACATTTTATTAACTTGAACATATGTTCATCAAAAAGAATATATTTTACAAGATATTACTTAAACTATTACGAAATTCATTTTATAAACCAGACTCACAATATATTATTTTCGAGAAACTCATTAATCTATTGCCATTTGTTCTAAATTAGTATTTGAAACTTCCTCTTATTTTTTACTCCTCATTGGATCTATGAGAATTTCACTTGGTTTTTTAAGGGCTTCATGTATATAATAGCTTCATTGACTTTTGCAATCCAATTTGTTGAGCAGAGTTCAAGTATATTTGACATTTTGATTTTACTGAGCTAATATAGAGTCCATATGAGAAAGTAATCAACATAAAAATAAAAAATAAAAAAAAGGTTATTAAGTGTAATTGCACAAGGAAAAGACAACACGAAATAACATTCTATTTGTTTCATAAAAATATAAATAATTTGAAAACTATTTTCCTATAAATTATTATCAATATAATAATTAGTCAAGGAAAAAATTTCATTATTAATAATAATTTAAATCTAAATATTTTCGTTAATGATAAAAATGTATCTTATTCATTCATGGTTTTTAACCGATACAAATAATATCTTTATTAATGATAAGTAGCAATATATCTTCTAACAACAGTGAGAGTGCAAAATCAATGGGAGGGGTTTCTCAAGGTAAATTGAGCGGCTCTTGGCATTTCCAAGAGTTCTTTTAAGTTTTTAATTCCCGTAATTTGCTCTCTTTCTTTTCAATCTTTTTCTTGGGGTTAGAAATGGTGTGGGGTAGCGTGCGCATGGGAAGACGTCATTGCCTGCGAGTCCCGACAAGAAGTGTCGACGATGCTGCTCTGTTTATCCCCCCATTCCCACCAAAGTACGCGCCCCTCCAGCTTTTCCCTTGGGCACCGTATTTTGACCATTCTTCCCCATGCACTCTCATCCCTCAGAGAGCAAGGATTGTTTGTCTGCACGTGGCCACAGCATCAGATGCCTTCTACAATGTACTCGATCATCGTACAACTTCACGACAGGGAGCCAATATTAAAGTACATATGCGCTGGAAAAAAGTGTATTTCTCATTGTAGTCAAGTTCGAAGCGTTGTAACACGATGATGTATCTTAGAAGCTTTTTCCCA
Organism: Eucalyptus leucophloia subsp. euroa; assembly: GCA_017140325.1. Lineage (NCBI taxonomy): Eukaryota > Viridiplantae > Streptophyta > Magnoliopsida > Myrtales > Myrtaceae > Eucalyptus > Eucalyptus leucophloia. The sequence continues at coordinate 383,090 of CM029477.1, read as the reverse complement.
CATCACTTCATCGAGCAAGGATCGATCTAGAAATTTAGCACCAAAGAGGCAAAGCAAAATCTCGATTATAAAATAAATTGCTAAAGACACAAATGATAATTATTTTTTTTTTATTTTCAATGTGGCATCCAAAAATTTAGATGATCCTCGGATAAATGACAGTCATGATCAAGTGACGGGAGTATCGTCGGACTATGGCATTGATATCATTTATGGGCATAAATTTGTATTTGTTTATTTGGTTTAAATGATATGTCTAGCAATGGACTAATCAACTGTGCAACAAGAGAAAAGCTTTGGACTATGATTGAATAATATTTTTCAAGTTACGAAGGGATGGAATTCAATCCTATGAGAGGAGTAGGCAAGCTCAAATTTAAGGATAAAATTTTGAGGAGTTGGGTCGAATTTGAGAATCATGTACGTCTTTTCATTTTTTGCAATTCCACAAATAAGGAAAAAGAAATCTTGCTGCTTGGTCGAAATTTTCTTCTTTTCCATGCAAGAACTTTGGCTATGCAATTGTATATGAAGCAATTGGATTATGAGAATGCAAAATTTATTTCTTTAAGAAAAATAATGAAATGCTTCATAATGGTGCAAAGATTATGGGTTTATATTATAAAGTTTATGGGCCTTTTTACTTGGACTTTCTTTTGGCCCCAAAACTTTTGGGCTCAAGCGGCCCATGGAGGCCCTGAAGCCGTCGATTGAAAGAGGGGGGGGAGGGAAGAAGGGAATCGGACAAAGGGAAGGAAGATGCATGCCATTTTACACTTGTCCATAACCAACTTCCACTTGTCATTCCCATGCAAAACCTAATGATTACTAGCTAATTAAGAAATTAAAAGGAAAAGAAAGGGGCGGAATGGATGAGGAAGCAACAGAGGGAGAGAGTGATCAAGAGAAGAGGGAGAGAGTGAGACCGAGAGAGAGTTCGAGCGGGCGAGCAAGTGAGAGAGGAGGGGAAGAAGGAGACTAGCCACGCCGTGCGTGTGCCTGCTGTTGCCGTCGACACCGCCAAGCTTCGCTAGATCGAGCCGCGCCCGAAGTCCTCAAGTCGCCGTTTTGCTTGCTGCGTTTAAGGCAAGTGAAGTCCATTGATCTACATTATGCTATGTTGTGGTATTCTAGTGAAGTGTGGTAGATCTTGGAGATGTTTGAATCTTGATGCTGGATGTTGGAATTTCAAAAGGATAAAAGTAGTTCTTTAAGCTAGCAAACTGTTTCATGGAAAAACAGCTTGACCTTTGGCAACTCCGTGAATTTTCTGTAATTATCTAACCAAAATTTGACTTTGTGTCCTTGATGAAAGTTGTATATGACATCTTAAGGAATAACATACTAAAATTTGAGAAGAAACGGACAAGTATTGGTCAGTGAAACGATTTTTCTTTGAAAGTGTTAGATCGGGAAACTGTTACCGAGGGTTAGAGAGAGTTATAGTGATTATAGCTCATGTTATATAATGAATTTGACTTCAAGTTCTTCACAAAAATTTTACCTCTAGGTTTTTTCTATAACATATCAAAATTTCAGAATTTTCTGAGTTTATATAGGGTTATACCGAATTTTTTATTAAAACTGTGCAGTAGTGATGTTTGAAGTTTTATGGCTGTGATGCATGGACCATAACGACTCGTGCGAAGTTTTCTTGACATGGTATTCTTCATAAAACCTTTTTCTCTAGATCTTTTTTATAACATGTTAAATTCTTAGAATTTATTAAGATTTTTTACTAATTTTTCCAGAATTTTAATTAAAGGAGTGCATTCTGTTTTATCCGAAAATTGTTTTATTTTCAAGAACAAATGAATGACTCTATGAGATGTGGTATCTTGGGTTGTTATTTATACAGCATATGTGATGACATTTAACATATCACATGACATCAAAAATTGATTGAAACCCTTGACATTATTGCATCAAATTCTATTTTAAAAGTGAGACATATATGTATACATTGTGATGTTGATGATACCGTCGGATGGCTAAGTTGACGATGACCCGGGCCCGGAGGTGTGTGCCGGATGCCCGGAGGTGTGTGTCGGAGGCCTCGTGATGCCAGTTGAGGTGTGCAATGCCCGGAGGTGTGTGCCGGATGCCCAGAGGTGTGTGTCGGAGGTCTCACAATGCTAGGTTGGGTGCGAGAGCTAGGAGGGATGCAAATATTGGTCCATGGGAAAAAATGAGATCCTTTTGAAAAATCAAAATGAGAAATGAATCATGCGCATGTGTGTGCATATGGCATGGGACATAAATTGTCTATGAACTTGAGTTGGTACTATTTGGCATTGAAAATGTGGTCATTAAGGCATTGAATGGATCTCATGGAGATATATCCATGATTGCATGGATGATATGTGCATTTCACATGAAATCTTAGTTGTCTTGCTTGTTGCATTGTGTAGTTTGATAGATCTTTTACTGTTGAATGGTTGTACTCACCCCTTTTGGAGACTAACATTTCAGACTAGGAGTTATGTCTCTGTTGCCAGTCACCCCTGGTACTTTCTATGGCATACCGACCGACGTTGAGGTTGAGTGTACGGAGCATCATCACCCTAGATATGGGGGTTAGTTTTTGTTCATGTGCGAGTTCTGGTTTTGTAGGATGTTAGATCACCCATCGGCCCTGTCATTCAAGAGTTCTTGTCCGTGCATGTCCACCATGACAAGGTTATGCTAGGGATGTCGCTGCCGCCGCCGGCTGACGGACCAAGTTGGGCATGACTGAGTGTGATGGAGGGAGGATAAAGCTTCTTTTTGGATGGCCGACACTGAATGATGGACCGATGTACATGACTGCTGTGGGGTCGGGTACTTTTGGTTATAGCCGAGCTTAGTAAAGCCTTGGCCTTTTGATGTACCGACTCATGATGTCCATCAAGTTATGTAAATAAAAGTGGTTCGACCCCAACTTATATATATATATATATATATATATATATATATATATATGTAAAGTGTGTAGTTGGTGTACGTGTAGTTGGTGTACATTGCATTATCTAGTTTGAGTATGGGTTAGGGAGATATCGACTATGCTTCCGTTATATGAACTGTGCTGGGACCGATTTAAATAATATAAACCCCTAGGACTCAGGGACCCATCACAATTCTATGGTATTAGAGTGATGCTTTGCTAGGTCAAGTGAAAGAAAAGCGAACTGTGGCGACCCTAACGGATTGGGAATCGTTTTGGGGGTGCCACAGCGAGTGGTATCAGAGCAATGGTTATATGTGGAATGATAAGGAGCCTCATTTGGAAATTGAGGAATATGATGACAATGCACACCATAGGATACTAACAGGGATAGTTGATGAACTTTGAACAACGGGTGATGGGTATTCACTTGTAGATCCCTAGTAATTTTTATGAGTTGTCTTTAGGTGAGAATAACATGTTTATGTTACTTATATATATAGTTGTGGTTGCTTTTAAATGGAGACATTGAGTCATAGATTATTCCTAAGGCAAATGCTTGGAAGCTGCAGGAAAATCATGGTACAAGCTAGAAGTTCTTATCCATCGAGGGCTGAAGCCTCTGCTGCAAAGGCTGAACCTCGAATGGAGGACATCCTGCAGGCATTGGTCAATATAGGAAATCTGATGGAAAGACAAGCGCAGCAACAACCCGGAGTGGAACGTCGCCCTCAAGGACTGGTGGAACAATTTCTGAAGCTGAAGCCACCTAAGTTTAGTGGAACAAGAAGTCCTGAGGAGGCGGAACAATGGATAGATGGAATGGAACGAATTTTCTGGCTGTTGGATTGCAATGATGTTGAGAAAATAACTTTGACAGAGCACCAACTGGAGGGAAATGCAAAGTTTTGGTGGAGAGTTTCAAGAGATACGATTTTTCCACTAGGTACTGATATAAATTGGGATGAATTGTTAGAGCTTTCAATAGGAAGCATTTTTCTAACTGTGCCAGGGATAAGAAGATCATTGAATTTGTACAATTGGAACAAAGGGAGCTAACAGTGGATCAATATGAAGCAAAATTTTCTGAATTGTCTAGGTATGCTCCCAGATTAGTAGAGGATTGAAAGGAAAAAGCTAAGAGATTCCTGAAGAGATTAATGACTGACATCAAAAAGTAACTGGTGCCTTTGAACATAAGAGATTATAACGAAATTTATGAAAGGGCATAGTTGGTAGAGCAAGAATTGGTGAGAGAGCAATCAGAGTCTAAGAGACAGTTGATCTTTAGTAATATCCGACCATGAGAAGTTTAGCGAGTTTCAAGAATTCAATTAAGTCGTGACTGCCAAGTGGCACACTTGATTGTGTTTGAGAAATATCAATATTGTATAATGATAGAATGTCTCATATTCTAATGCATGGCCATACTCCCAAATGAGGTTATTGTATATTAATTCATGGAGAGATACATGACATTATGGTGGAGAAGTGATCAATCCTAATAGTTCATACACCTAAAGGTGATGAATTTAGGAAAGGAAATATATTCTCATGGTCATTATCATGTGAGGAGTATACAACAACATATCATGTATTCTACCCAAAAGTGATTATATGATAATGCATGTAACTTTGTCGATGTGTACGTATGTGTTTTCAAATTACACAGTACTCACATAATACTAATTATATAACATTTTATGTTAACGGTAACTCCGTTACTATTGAGGTTTTTGCTGGTTCAAATTTTAAGAAATAGAGATAAGATTTTTTGTTTGGTATGGAGATAACAAATGTTCATATTGCTCTTACTATTGATAAATTGGCAAATCTTATTATTGAAAGTATGGAAGCTCAGAAAGCATAATATTTTGCTTGGGAAAAAAGTAATCGAATTTGCTTACTACCCATAAAGCGTTTCATTTGGAAACACTTGAAAAGTGGTTTGCTTATAGACTACACTGCTAGACAAATGATGAAAGCCTTGGTGGCAAGAAATCATGTCTCGTCTAATGCTAAGACAGGGACACACCTGCAAACGCTTTTCCATATGAAGTATGATGGCTTTAATAGATTTAGGGACTATGTTATAAGGATGGTAAATTTGCAAACAAAACTTCAAGCTCTTAATGTTGCTATTCCTATTGCTTTACAAATTTACCTAGTTTTATGTGGGGTGAAGCTTTGAAAACAACACTTTACATTCTAAATCATGTACCTACCAAAGCAATTCTATTGACTCATTTTGTGTTATGGACTAGATGTAGCTTGAATCATCTTAAAGTTTGGGGTGTCTTGTAGAAATGAAGTTATATAATCCAACATTGAGTAAGTCAGACTCCAAAACTATTCAATGTTACTTTGTATTTTACCCAAATCATTCAAAGGGGTATCAATTTTATAACCCCAATTGGGGTACAGGAATTGTGACATCACAGACAACAAAATTTCTTAAGTTTGATGTAGTCCAAAAAGGAAGCTGCCCACAAATTATTGAAGATGATAGTATGATAGGGATTACTAGATCCCTATCTCTTTCTGTGCAAACAATTATGGAGCCTCTTACGCCACAAACTGAGCCTAGTGTGACCCAAGATCCTATTGTTGAGGTAGTTTATAATGAAATTCTTTAAAGCCCTTAGGTTTAGAATGAGATTGTAGTAGTTCCACTCAAGAAATCGACTAGAGAAAGACATTCAGCTATGCCACTAGACTATGTAGATTACCTAAGAGAGCATGATTATGATATCAACTGCGTTGTTAATCTAATGACTTATAAATATATTGTTTCTTATCCTCAATTAGATTTGTGGTTAAATCAATGAAAGACGAGATGCAATCCAATGGTGTTGGGAGCTTGTTAATTTGCTTAAAGATTACAAGCCCATCAACTACAAATGGGTATACAAGACTAAAGGGGATTCCAAAGAAAAGATTGAGAAGCTTAAAGCCAAGCTGGTAGCTAAGGGTTACTCGAAGAGAATGAATAAATTATGAAGCAATATTTTCTCTAGTCTCTTCTAAAGATTCCTTTATTGTAATTTTGGCATTATTAGCTCATTTTGATATCGAATTACATCAAATGGATGTTAAAACTACTTTTCTAAATAAAGACATTTATGAGGAGGCTTATATGGTGCAACACGAAGGTTTTACAGCAAATGATTCAAGTGAGATTGTGTGTAGATTGAAAAAGTTTATTTATGACCTCAAACAAACTTCTAGACAATAGTACTTAAAGTTTCATAGTGTTATTACTTCATTCAAATTTATTGAGAATAAAGTAGATAAGTGTATATATTGCAAGGTCGGTGGGAGGAAATATATTTTTATTATATCTTATGTAGACGATATTTTATTTGCAAGTAGTGACCTAGAATTACTGCATAAGACAAAGAATATTTTATCGAAAAATTTTAACGTGAAAGAGCTTGGTGAGGTGTCTTTTGCTCTTGATATTGAGGTCCATAAAGATCATTCTTGTCATTTATTGGGTTTGTCTCAAATGGCATATATTGATTGTATTTCAGAAAGATTCCATATGCAACACTACAGGTCAAGAATTGCTCCTATTATTAAGGGTGATTGAATCTCTCACAATGCTCTAATTCAAATTTTGAAAAAAAAAAAAAAAAAAAACCCAAATGAAGGATTTACCTTATGTTAGTGTACTAAGTATTATCATGTATGCTCAAATTTGCACTAGACCAGACATTGCTTTTACAATAAAACTTCTAAATAGATAACAATCAAATCCAAGACATAATTAGCCAAGAAGATTTTAAGGTATTTAAAAAGGACAATAGACTATATGCTAATTTATAGACATATTCTAAGCTTACAATTAGTAGGGTATTCGAATGCATACTTTACTGGCTATCAGGATGATGTAAATTCGATGATTAGATAGATATTTATGTTGATAGGAGGTGCCATATTATGGAAGAGCGAGAAACGGAAATCTATGTCATCTTTGACCATGCAAGCGCAATTTGTAACATGCTTCAGTTTTTACTCAAGTTATATGGCTCCAAAACCTCATTAGAGAGTTAACTTTTTTTGATTTTGTGGATAAGCTCATATAGTTGTATTGTGACAATAACTCTTTAGCATTGTTTATCAACAATAATAGAGATCTCAAGGAGTCTAAGCACATGACGGTCAAGTTTTTTACCATTAATGAGATAGTTTAGAATAGTTATGTTATAGTAGAACATATTTCCACATATGTTCACTATGGGCTTAGAAGCATCATAGGATGATGTTATTTAGTGAGAGCTATTTTTTTTTCTAATAAAGTTTACATCTATGTTTGTTATATTTAGTAACGTTTTGATATGGATCAACTTCTGCATTGAATAAAATATTTATGAATGTATTATTATTATGTTGAATATATATTGATAAAAGTCTCAATGTATTATATAAATCTGGAGTGAAGACTAGAGGTATCCAGTTATTAGCCTTGAGCATACGTATTATTACATATAAAGAAATGCTAACTATAAGAACAAGACATATGTGGGTTCATTAGAACCATAACGATATTCTTTAGTGGCACAAGTTTTTGTAATGATTAAAGTAAGAGAATGGTGATTAACAAAGAGGATGACGCATAAGGTATTATTTTCTATGAGAGGTATTATCCGTTTGTCATACTACCGTATTAAATCTATATCAATAAAGTTAAAAGCATTCGTGACCATGGAAGGTTTTGTGTATATACATACAGTTATTGCTATTATTCAGTAGTTGAGACTTTATGGGATATGATCGATTATTAAGAATTATATCTAGATTAATGTGTACACATACAGTACAATTTAAATTAATATAGCCCAAATGAAAGAATATAAGAGTTTTCCAAATGTAGGCTATATTAATTGATATTGTAATTTAACTTTTATGGGTTTGGTAAGATAGAAGGTTTCTTAACTAGTCTAATATGATATTAGCTCGTATTGGCTAAGTTTAGCTTAACTCGTAATGAGAGGACCTAATTGGAAAATCTATAAATAGTACTCAAGTTTCTCCTTTAACCCTAACACACATAATTATTCTCACAAAAGAGTGTTTGCTAGAGTAAAGGGATCGTCTATTGAGCTAGTTATACATAGGGCAATAGAAGAGAAAGACTTGTACTTGGATCATCACTTTTCTAGATCAAGAACACTGGAGATTGTGAGATTGCATTTTCATGTCTATCATTATATCCTAGAATTCATCACTAATCGAATCTGTATAGAACTACTCAGCAATTTTCCTCTTGATAGATGAAATAGGGCAATCTGCTAGATCATCAATCCTCCATATTGTTTCTAAGCCTATTGTTAATCATGTTCATCAACCCTTGACACAACTTAGAAATGGTTGTCTCATGTTTTATTCCCAATGTTGAGGAGCATCGAGGTTTTAGGGTTGAACCTGGACTCACAAATGCACCTTCTCTTGCTCTCTCAATTCATTGCAATAAAAATTTCTTGCTAGCACATTTATATCGTCAACCTTAAGCAACTCAAACTTCTCTTGCTCTCTCAATTCATTGCAATAAAAATTTCTTGCTAAAACACTTACACCGTTGACCTTAAGCAACTCAAACTTCTCTTTGGGGTGTACCGAGATTTTGACAAGCTTTTGACTAGAAGTCACCCTCGTCAAAATCTCGATTGAATGGTGCAGTTGGATAGTGCTCTAAAAGAGCTCTCCAACAACAAAAAATTTGATCAGATAAGATAACCAAATTGTTGGATATCATGACATTTAACCATGACCATACGATACCAGTGGGGTCAGAAAAATTACGATCTTCGCAAATTGGACGATGAGATCACATAGAAAATGCTCATGACCTTTCCAACACCTTAAGAATTACTTTGATCAAAGTTTTCTCAAGAAAGATATCATGAGGTCCTTGACCATCTATCAAGCCTGATTCACAAAAATCCATGATATTAACACTTTTTTAGAGATTGGACCATATTCGGAAAAATTCGAGTTGTGAGCTTTCAGTGGGTGTGAAAATTTGGGCATTGGATTTTTTTTTTTTTTTTTGGACAGAGGGCATTGGATGTTGGATGAGAGAGAAATTGGCAATAAAAGTTGGTTTAAAGAAAAAATTGCACATTTAAATTTCGATTAGAATACATATTTTTTGCTCCTTTTAGACTAGCCAACCAGCACCATGTGGCGGTTGCGTGAGAGGCGTGCTCTTGTGCCAGCACCATGCCGGTGTGGCGAAATGCCATTTTTTATTCGGCTTTTGACGAAAGGTTTTAGGAAAATACAAAAATTTAGGTTTTTTTAAATGCAAGGTATTTGGTAAATTGTTAGTTAAAAGTGCATTGAAAAACAATTTTACTATAAGTGGTGTTTGCAAAACACTTTTGCTAATTTTTTGTATAAAAAAGCTCAAAATTGTTAAAGAGCTTAATAGCCAATGGGTAGCTAGTAAGACCAAATTTGGCTGATAACAGCCTCACTTGAGGCTGCTTGGGTCACTTGACCCCAAACAACCATCGCCAGGGGTCACACAAGCACACAAGCACAGGCGATGCTTGCCTAGGTTTAGCAACCGTCAAGTGGGTCATGCAAACCTAGGCGATGTGCCCTATGGTCTTACAAACTCAAGCAATGGCCAACTCGGTTTGAGTGACCTAGGCAATGCCTAAGGTCGCACAACCTCAGGTGAGGCAGGCTGATAACAAGACCTATCCCGTCGCTCGACCTCCTGCGACTTTCAACTGAACTTCACCTGAGATGATGAACAATTCTTATAATGGCTAAAGTGGAAAATGAATCAATAGGCGAGGGTAGTTTTTAGAAGAAAATAATTATTTGATTGTAGGAAATGACCTTTCATAAATTTTAAAAGTCCAAGGCAACTCAACTTACCTTGGGCCCAAAAAAAAAAAAAAAAAAATATATATATATATATATATTACCTTGAGCTTTTAGCTTTATCAAGACCAATATGTGATCAAAGGGGTCCCAAAATATATTTGCCAGATATCTCAAATTTTCTGCAAAGCTTCTTTAGAAAGAGTTTCCCAAATAGAGCCTTTAATTCTTTGCAAGGCTCAGATATCCTTTTGCAAGGCTTACAAGGCTAGATTCTCCTTAGACTTAAAAATTCCATATAAATAAGGGTGTTCGTTTCATTTGCAATTGAAGGTAAGTTTTCTCTGAAATTTCTCTTTTGTGATTTTGGCTTTCTTAGAATAAAAAATCTCTCTCATGATTCTTTTGGAATGTGGTGATTTTGTTGCAAGTGTCAAAACTACTTTAGGCAAGATACGCCCTAAGATTAGAAAATTTGCATGCGTAAGTTGTAATAATTTTGAAAGAACTTTTGAAATCATGAAGCCCTGTAGTCATGCTGCCGAAAGAAGATTAATATTTTGATAGAAAATTTTATACTGCTTAAACTAATTTAGAAAATAGCATGTTTTGTTAGAAAATAAGTCGTTGTTCTGCTGAAATTAGCATATCTACTATCTGGATTATTGAAGTGATGTTATATTGTTGAACTGAAACTAATATTTTCAGGATTGAAGAGAACATATCGAAGTCTATATACGTAGATGATCTCATTAAATAAATCGACCCTAAGTTTATACATCAGTGGAATCAGTCCGACAGATCGAAGGGGTGGAGAAAAACGAAAGCCGTCAGTCTATGAACCAAGGCCCCATGCATGCGATAAGATTTTTCAAAAGAATTGTAGATATTATTAGAAATGATTATTCTTACTCTGTTTGTTGAAAATTAACCTATGCATTTAACGTTATTGATTGAATTTTTGAAATGCTGATTTGTAATGAATGTTGCATTATAATGAAGCATGTTGTGATTATGTATGTCCATAGTACAATTGCACCACATAGATACATGAGATACTCTGCATGCTATACTTAAATTGTACACAGCTTCGAATTATTCTCTGTCATGATAAATTGTATGAAATGAGACTTCGATTAGGATTGCAATGTATGATTTTTCATGTTGTGCTAATGTGATGAAATTGTATGTCAATTGGCATTGCATGTTGTAACGAAATCGCACACTAATATTGAAATCTAACATTGCTTTGATGGATTGGATTTGTTTCCGCCCGCAGATGCTTTTTGCATACATAGATGTGTTAATTGATCTGGCATTGGATTCATGCCTATGAATTGAATACTGCTTTGATGGGATTGGATTCCTCCCTTCTTGTTGCACTTGTATATTGTTTGCATAAACATCGTGTATTGATTGATTCGACATTGAATCATGCCTGTTTGATTGAACACTGCTTTTGTTGGGATTGGATTGGTCCTCATTTGCATGCTTCGCTCTCGCGCGCTATTTGCATACTCGAGGTGTAAAATCCCATGGTTTTACTCCATCGTAAAGTTTCTTATTCAACTGATTTGCCAGCTCAAAAACTACTAAAATCAAACCTATGACCTAAAATTACAGCTTTATCAATAATAAATATTTTAACGGATGAATTAAGGTTTTGAAATTCTTACCGAGCACTTTGAATATTAACCCTACGTGTCAAGACCTCCATGTATTTGAACCGACTACTAAAATCAAACCTACAACCTAAAAATCCAAACTGGTCCAAAATTGTTCGAATAGATGAATTAAGGTTTCGAATTTTTTCGAGCACTTTGAAACCATATTAACCCTACATGTCAAGACCTCCATGTATTTGAACCGAATTGCGTGCCCCCTCTTTCGGATTCATTCTTTTCACTTTTATCCGATTCTTCTTTCGAGGCCTCCAACTGCGACAGTGAGGCATTTGGGCTGGAAAATTGAGTATATGGGCTTGCAAAAGAAACTTGGGCCCTAGCAATAAGTTGGGTTCAGCTTATTTTCCTTTCTTTTAGAAGCCTGTTTATTACTCTAGTCGCTAGGTACTCCGGCGGCATTGCAATTACCGGTGAGCACGTATGCTTTACGAACATCCATCCAAGTACTGAACAAAAAACTCATCAACTTCTTGTCTATTTGATTAGTAAAAAAGAAAGCGTTGGCCGTCTGCCAGGGATCGTTCTACTTCCGTGCTTCTGGAGATTTCAGCAGACACGACACAAAGAAAAGGATCTCGCATTGGCCGAACGGGAACTCCCCCACTACTAAAGACTAAAGGACGAACAGTCGAGATAGAAAACAATGTCAATACTCCTAGGCAAACATCACTCATCGCACAGGAGATTTGACTCTCATTGTAGGACGTAATTTGTCCGAGAAGTTGGTGTCCTAACAATCAGCCGAACTTGCATATATCCCATTGCTCTCTCGACATCTCTCTAAGTCGTTCAGACTCGTCTTGATGTGCTACACGGGATCAATCTGTGTTGCTAATGGTTAAACGGGGATGCTTTCATCTCATGTGCTCTACACTTTCTGACCCTAATACGCATGCTCCTACTCTTTATGCTTCCCCGATCCATGAGTTCGCAACACTGCCTGCGCGGCGCCTGCACACAGAAGTTCCCACAATTGTTTCAGCTTCTCTTTATTACAATGCAAATGCGACAATGATCTCAGCAGATACTCAATAGGTATAAAGGGTGCATCTGTTTCATTGAAAATTTCTTGATAAAGAAAAATATTTTCCATGAAAATCATTTTCAAGAAAAATGGTTAATTTTCATTTGTCTGGTATTTAAGGAAAAATGATTTCCTTTAGGGGTGTTGTTTCCTCCGATTTGAGTTTGTTATTTTCAGTTATGGATTAATTAGTTTTTCATCATCCAAATACCATAAAGTCGGAAATAAATTTCTTGAAAACAGTGTTTTTTTCCCAAATAAACGGACCCTCTCCGTCAAAGCTAGAGAGCTTGCGGACCATACTATTATGCACTTAATAAAAGAAAGAGAGCCGAAAGTATTACCTTATTCCAATAGTCTGGGCCCATCTTCATGGACGAGACTGCAATACTCTGCACTGCCAACACCCGAGCGTAATCTGCTCTCCCACAGCCTCTGCCTCCCTTCAAATCGGACCTCTTATAAGTGGTCAAAGACCCGGTCCGACCCACCTCCCCAACCGAATCCACGAAATAGATAACCGGCTGGCTACATGGATCGGGGCTCACAGGCCGGGTATTGAATGCGAACGGCCCATCAGCCCATGTCCTCCAAGTCTTGAACATCTGAAACGGCAGTTCCAACACGTCCGCCGTCACCAGCGACGGATAAATCTGGATCGTGTAACCCCACGAGATAGATACCGACCACTTTCGCTTTGGATCGTAGCAAAAGCTCTGTTGGAGAATCCGGGCTGGATCGATCCGGTATGGTTCCATCAAGGCCTTCAGCGCGTCGATCTGGGTCCGGTGCGGGAATATCGGATCCACATCGTCCAGGTGATGGAGCGACACGAGGGGTGCCACTGGATGTGCCGCTAAAATGCCATACGCGTCTCCTCTAATGTCAATCTGAAATTTTTGTCCCAAACAAAAAAGATTTAGATGCGTCTTAACTTTTTTCTTTACTGTTCAGAAAAAGCCATACATATGTGAAACTTCTTAGAAGCAATTAGCTTTCTGTGGCTGTATTTAGTTTAGCATTTCCAAGGGTCTTTCAGCCTCCAAAGCCCCTTAGGGAAATACTAGACTGTTTAACATATACTTTAAAGGAGCTTTCACTTCAAAGTTAGTATTGGGAAAGCTAAAAGCCCAATAAGCTGAAAGCTCAATGCTAATATATATTAGCTTTGGGCTTTTAGCATTTAGTTAAATACTGAAATTCATTTTTTTCTTCTAAAACTACCCTTATCAATTTTTCAAAATTTTAATTTCGTCCTTCATTAGTTTTTTTTTTTTTTCAATTAAAAAGGGACCAAACCCTTCGCTAAACCAGCAAAGGGCTACAGCCGCCTGCAAGTTAGATCCAATGCCGATGGCCATCGGTTGAGGTTGCCTAATGTTGGGCAACCTTCAACAAGAGTTGTGCGACCCAGCTGAGCGTTGCCGGAGGTCGCATGACCTCGAGCGACTCTCAGCGAGGGTCATGCGACCTAGGCAACCGTCTCTTGGGTCTCATGACCTCAAGCGGTCGTTAGTTGCGTGACCCTGCGACACCCAAGTGGCAATCACTTGGGTCGCGCGACCCTCAACGACCTCCGGTGGCCCTCGACTGGGTTGTGCGACCCTCATCGAAGGTCACCCGACGTTGGGTGACCTTGACTGGCGGCCGTTGGCACTAGATTTGGCTCATCGGTAGCCATAACCCTTTGCCGAACTGGCGAAGGGTTTGGTCATTTTTCAAAAATAAATAAAATAAATAATATATATAAAAGATATCTAAAGCTCATTGAAAAAGTTTTGTTTGCCAAAACACATCTTCAACTTAAAGTCCATTTCCAAAGGGGTTTTAACCAAATACAATTTGCATTTCTCAAATAGCTTTTACTTTAAGCATTTTCATTACATCCAAAGTCGATTTGCAAAGCTGAACCAAACGCATCGTATATCATGTAAGAAAAAGTAATCTTACAAACTCATTTCTAATTTTACGGTTACCGTTTGGCTACATCCATAAACATGATGACGAAAAAGTACCATCAATTTTTTGTTGGCAAGTATTCGTCTAAATCGTCTTGGCCTCATAAGTGGGAACTACGTCACCAATAGCTGCTATCATTCTGCGATGGATCCGGATCTAGGCAAGACATTCTACAGGACAAAACAAGAGAAATATCCAAATGCTAATAACCAGCAAAGCTGAGGGTAAAAGATACTCCAAAGCTTTTTCTTTATAACTACAGGAATAGTGAATCGTAACTGTTCCTTTTTGTGTTACCATAACGGTTCTATACCATTTACTGAATGTTTCATCTAAGGCATAACTAATTGATTTACCTATAACTGTACGAGCCAGTCACACCACCTCCCCAACTAGCAATTCTTGTACAGGTTGTCTCAAAATACCTCATTTACTCGCCCAAGATGTGTCAAATGTCACCAAAAATAGCATAACTTGGAAAAATCTGGACGGTATTAAGTCACGTTCATCTCACATGCCTTTTGTGGCACCAAGTGGGAAACATATTGGCGCAGATATCTAGCAGAATCCAAGCAATTCCGCTGATGAGTAAGAAAATAAAAAGGGAGTGCTAGCGCAGAAGGTTAGCGACAAAAACATCATGTATAATTTTTCAGGCATTTCGGTCCATTGGAACGATCTCATCCTATAATTATGCTTTTCGAAGTAAAACTAATATGCAAAGAGATTCTTTTTTTCCCCCTCCTTATTCACTAAAAAAATTGATTTCAATTTTCTTTTCTAAATAATGAGATGAGGTTACGGTTTTAAAACAAGGGATGAATGGCAATTATAGCTTGGTAATATTTAGCTTCTCAAGTGTCCTCTTTTCCTTGATGTTAAAATAGGCATTAGAGATGGGCGTGACTCATATGGGTGAACTCCTTCAAATGTTAAGACTAATGATGTTTTTTGAGACAAAATAAGAATCCCAAATCCATGTTAGATTATAGAGATCTACTTTTGGGTGGGCTTGTAGTTATTAGAGCTTTGCTTTCTACCCGTACCCAAAAAGACAGAAGGAAAAAGAAAGCAATGCCAATGGAAAGGACATGCTTTAATGTTGGAGGGCCCTCCAATGATGCCCCCACCAGTTGGTGCTTGAGGTACATTGTCCTCCTTTCACCTACATTTCTCCTAACTACATTGCACACAATTGAACCGTCACGTCAATAATTTTTGATAAAAATTAATTGAAATAACTATATTGAAAGTTCATGGATAGTGTCCCCCCATTCACCTACATTGATCCTGGCTCAAGAAGAGCAAAAGAAATTTAGACTTATTTGTCCATTTCTATCAATTGGCACTTGAGGAATACAACCAGGACTTAACCACCACTTTAGCTTTGTCAAGTGAAAATTGGTTGGAATGACTACATTAAAAGTTCGCACAAAGGCTTGACACTAAACTAACAAAATCAAAAGGATTGACCAAGTAATTTTCCCAGCCCACCCGCAACGTGTCATACCCCATACACAATAGGGTCAACATATGAAAAATCTCAAATTAGTGTACCTATGATAAATTTATCCTAAATTGATTTTTAAATCATCAAAAATCCCAAACTTTAACCTATGTTAGTTTCTACCAAATTTACCGTGAAATTGCTAAGTTAGATGACATATAACAATGACTTAATTAACATGACAAATTTGTCAGGGTCCATTAGTTTTGAATTTTTAATGATCCAAACATTAGTTTTGGGTAAATTTATTTAGAAATTTTAATGATCCAAAATTATTTTAGAGTAAATTTATCATAGGTGTATCACTTTAGAATTTTTCGTGGTATTAACGCTCCAAAAATAATCACTAATACATTACATCATGACAACCATTAATTATTTATGGATTTTTAATTTAGGACTAAACATGATTACCAATGATCATCCAGTGGGCACGCTCAAAGTGGGGTGCATCCATAATCACTAGCAACGTTCATCACGGTTCTTTCAATGTTGAGAACTGTCGGCCAGTAGGCCCAAACCTTTGACTAACTTTGATGCGCAGTTGCGCCACGTGCGTATCACTTTTAAAGCAATTGTTAAATAACCCTCATAAATCTTAAAGTGGCTAAAGAGTGTAGTGCACTTATGTTGCGATTCCTCCAATCAAGAGTTCAAATATTGGAGAAAAAAGAGTACCTTCTAGGGAAAAACGAATGTACCTGGTGGAATCCGCGCTCGATCGTGAGGGGCACGCCCACCTCTTGTACGCACGCCCGAACCCTCTCATCGGAGCCGTAGAAATGAGAGTACCGGTCCAGACAGTCGTCGAGCATGTCGGCCAGTTCGGCCGCCAGCGGGTAGCTGATGGCAAACCCGCCACCGCCGAAGGCCACGCCGTACCCGTGCATCAGGTCCTGCTCCACGCTCTCCGAGTTGCCGCCGATGTACCACATCTGACGGTGATCGTACTTCGCCAACACCGTGACCAAGTTCTGCGTGAAGAACACCGTGTCGTCGTCCCCCATCACGAACCACCTCACGTCGGGCAGCTCGAGCCTAAAGCTCTCTAGGACGATCCGGGCTATGCGGGGTGCAGACTTGGAGCTCGAGGACTTGAACCGGGTAGCGTCCTCGGACACCCGGTACGGGATCAAGCCTCCGGGAAGGGAGAAATTCTCCTCGGGCTTCTTGTCAAGCCACACGAATCCCCTGGTCGAGTTCGGATCCCACCAGAGGGACGAGTAGCGGCTCCGGTCACGCCACGCGCGGAGGGAGCCTCCGATGCCGAAAAGGATGTGGGAGATGTTGGTCGGCCCGGTTCCGTTGGGTCCGCGGACTCGGGCTCGGGTCCGGTGGCCTTCCGGGAGCCGGAGCCAGTGAGTTTCGCGGGTGGTGAAGGCCGAGTAGAGCACGAGGGAGATCGACCCGGCGAGGCAACTCAGCAACGTGATTCTCCAACAGAGGGCGATGACTTTGCGCGGCCCCTCCGGGATGAAGAGAGACTTGGAATCGGAGGGTTTGAGCGGGCCGTGACTCGGATCCATCTGAGCTCGGCTCATCTAATTCGAAGAGAAAAACCACAAAATCGGATTCTTGCACCGCTAGCAGCCACTAAAGAAATCGAAATCGGAGATGATCCCTGCTCGGAGATTATCCCCCAGAAATGCTAGAAAACATCAGCCAATCACGACCAACAAATTTCAGAAACACCCGAAAACAGACCGACAGTCACCATTCCATCCAGCCTTGTTCGCGGTCGCTCTCTCGCTCGCACGCTCGCTTGGATCGAATGTTCAACAAGACGAGACCAAGAGACGATGAGTTTGATGATCCGGTATCTTCTTCCTCCACCAATGAATTCTACGCTGTCCTTTCCTTCGCTCGCTTCCAAAAGATGGGAGGAGACAGTGCGGATGCAGTGGCGAGAGGGCAAGTGCCGCACGAAGATGGTTAAGTGCGGATATGGTGGAAGGAAATTTCACAGATTTGACGAGATTCTACTGTCGAAAACGGGGGCTGCGGCTCAATGACACGTTGCCACCAATTTCCCTGCGAAGACGTTAGAGGAAAAAGGAAAGAGGTTCGTGCGGTTTAAATTTCCAGCGAACAGTCCTTGCACTCAAGGCAGGGTCCCCTCTACACACTGCACCCGTACATGATGGGACCGTGGAATGACCGTGCTTTATGCGTTTGGATGAGATGGCTGAAAGCGGTCGATGGAAAGAAAGTGATTGATGTATTTGCGAAAATATAAGTTCAAGGATGTCGAATTGAACAAAAATCCGAAGGAACATTATACTAGGAAACACTATATTAGCAGCCACTAAACTGGGAAACATCAAATTAGGATATCAACATGAACTAGGGCACTTACTCATATTAACAAATATACTTAATTTAGGATTCAACCCTTCAGCTCTTGAACGGACATTTATTTCTCTATATTTAGAAACTACATCTTGAGCATTATGTTGAGGCCGAAATCTACCATTACTTGGATAAATATCAAAGGATCTTCAATGGAATTTAATGCTCCCGCATTACCTAGCTCTTAATATGGGATGGATAAGGGCACTAGCCAATTAGTAAATATGGCCGATCTAAAAGGCTAAAGTTAAATTTCTGCAGGGGTCACTCAATTGAGATGGTATTTACAGCTAACTTGTCGGATTTTGATTTTAATAACAAAGTTCAACAAAATTTTATTGTTTTAGTAACTGATGCCCAAATTCCAATCAAATGTGGAAATAGAGGATAGACACTGTTGACATGATTTCCGATCGGATGTGGTAATCAACGACAAAAACTCAGAAAAGTTTAAAAACTACAAAATTCGAAAATTAGAAAAGGAAAACAGGGCTGGTGGGGTCGTGGGATCTTCTGCTCGCAACCACAAATTTGTGCGACCGTCTCCTGCCTTTAAGATGGCAACGCGACACCATGCGACGGTGGTGTAGCCCACCACAAACATTCTCTTTCGTTTTATGACATTTTCAACTTTTTAAACTTCTTCTTAGTTCTTTTAGAGATGACATGAGACCCGGCTACCGTCTTGCTATTTTGACCAGAATCGAGAGGCAAATTTGTCCAAAAAGTTTTTAATCTATTTTACAATAACCGATTCAGTCTTAAACTTAATTGTATCGACTTAATTTTGAACATTATAATTGTATCAATTTAATCATAAAAATTTTAACGATTTATTAAATTAGTCATCAACATTTTAACAAATTACCAATTTAATATTTTTCAGTTAATTTTGATTGGATATCACTGATATGGCAGTTTAGTCAGCATTAGTTATCCTCCATGATGCAATCAAAGTTATCCTCCGTGATGCCGAAAATTTTTTAATTTTTAAAAAAATTCAAAATTTTTTATTGACCTTTTTCATTCATTTTTTCCTTTTTTTACACAAGTTGAGCAAGGTGCACCAACCCTGCTGTCTCCTAGGCGTGGGCCATGAAGCCATGGCCTAGCAATAGGCAAGGGTTGCAAAAACCTCACTAACTGCGAGCAAGGGTCACATCTCGAATATGGCAAAGGCTCACTAGCCCTCACCTGTGTGAATTTGGGTCTCTTTGGTTCAACTAGGACCCTAGTTCCTTAATTTCTAGGTGAATTAAGATCGGGAAAAGGAAGTTTTCCAATCATTGACTCAAACTCATTGTTGAATCATTGTGGCTGGCGAGGGTGTCACAAGCCATCCCCTAGTCAATCACAAGCCACAATGAGGACTTCATGGCCCTTGCCCACCCACCTACCCTCCTTATGCTTGGCAAAGGCTTGCAAGCCCTCACACAGGCCATTGCAAGGACTGCAACACTCGCTACTAGTGAGGGCTTTGCAACCCTAGCCCAAGGGTCAATAGGGTTGCCCGGGCTTGCTCAGTAGCCAGTGGCCTTGTCGGTCCCTTTTTAAAAAGAGGGAAAGAAAAGAAAAGAAAAGAAATAAAAAAATCAATAAAAAAAACTTAAGATATTAAAATGGTTCATGTTGGTGGCATTTGCACCATGTAGGATGACTAGTGTTGACTAAACCACCATGTTAGTGATATTCAATCAAATTAGCAGAAATGGCTAAACTAACATAATTGAAAACTTTATGATTGAATTAACCGCCGTACAATAAGTTTAATGATCAAAGATCGAAGATAGGTCAATTCGACTGAGATATGTGATCAGAGCGTGGGTGATTCCACCCGATTGCAAAATACTCGTCGATCGATATTAGACCGATTTTTTTTATAATTTTGGTACCCGGTGCCCATATTTGAAATATCGAAATTTTCAAGATAACTGAGAGTCGTTAATATGTCAAAGATGTACTTTGTGACTCGAGATAAATCAATCACGGGTTAATTGTATCAAAAATTCCTAAAAGTTATCCAATAGACTATATCACTCTAAAAGCGCGCCAAAGTGAAATTAACTGCGAATTTGAACTCGATTTCAAAAATTGAAAGTTTTGTCTATCATGATCTATTTTAGGAACATCGATTTATCCTCTGAAAAATTTTCAGAGATTCTGGGATTTTTTGTGGAAAATCGTTTGGACGTTGCGGAAAATTTGGTAGGAATTCGAATGAGCTCATTCGAAAGAAATTTGGACTTCCAAGCCAAGCCTTTGAGTGTTGGGGATTTATAGAAAATTGTTTGAGATTTTTCTTCATCGAAATTGGACCTTAATTTGGGAAATTGTTGAAGGAATTGAAAACCCAAAGTTGTGAAATTCGAATTTAAGCCTAAAGCTGGAATTTTAGTGTCAATTTGAAGTATTTGAAGTATTAAGATGTTGGGAAAGTATTGGGAGACCAAGTATTCAACGCAAGAGATAAAATTTCTGACTTTTCCCTCTTTTTCCAAGTCCTCTCAGTCACGACTCTGCCGGCTCCTCATCCCTTCGCACAAAACTTGATCGATTCCCTCATCTCTGTGGCTTCTCTTTCATTTCTTCCTTCCATCTGCCCTTTTTCTTTATTTGCCGCAGCATCAAAACCCATTCTGCAGCAATCCACCTTTTCTTGTCCCCCGTTGGTCAACAACATCCACAAAACCCCCTTGTTCACCCTTGTGCGGCAGCTTCGATCCACGCCAGCTGCTTGCGTCGGCCCAGTTTCTTCGGTCAAAGACCCCACGCGTCCAAGTCCGGTGAAGACGTCAGCAGCTTCGGTGTTCACGTCTGCAGCTCGCGTGTTCTTCTTCGCCCGCGTCTTCTTCAGCTCGTGGACTTGCTGCCTCGTGGCGTCTCGCCTTTGCTTCCCCCCAGCTCGAGCATCGCCAGCGCCGTCTTCAGTCACGCGTGCGTCTCAACCCGGCGAAGCCCAGCATCTTCGGCCCATCTCCAGTCGCAAGTCCAGTCCGTTCCCTGCAGCAGTCAGCCCGCAACTTTAGTCCATCGGGCCCTTGCTGTTTCTCTCGCCAGGCCCAAGCTGCAGTCCACGAATTCATCTTCAGCAGCCCGGTTTTGAAGCCAGCGATTTCAGCCCATTCACAGTCCATTAAAGCTTGCAATTCGGCCCAAATTTCGGCCCACTTCAAATCAGCCCATCAGCCCATAAGCCAGTGAAGTCCAGCAAGCCCTTTTGAAGCCCAAGCCCGCGAAACAAGGCCTTTTGGCCTAACCCAAGTGTCTGTTGTCGCCGCCAAAAGTTCGGGTTTTGGCCACTGTCGCGGTGATCCGACCTTTGCGTTTAATTAAGTGAGTTTTGATCACTAATCCCTTATTAGTCGATTAATTATGCTTAAGAGTATATTAGATTTAATTAATTGCAATTATGTGGATATATTATATTAGAATAATTAAATTATGGATTTACTTATGCATGTTAGGCAAATAAATAGTGTAGTTAGTAAGGAAATAGGTTCTAGTATTTATTGAATGAGTCTCGGTAATTTTCCAGGCTCGTCTCGGCTTTCAATTAGGCTATAATGGGCTTAAGTTGGATATATTGCATTTATTTATTATTTTTCGTAATTATTTAATTATTTAATTATTTTTCGAAAATTAAGCTGGGATAGCCGACGACCGGAATTTCGTGCTGATTACTGTGGTGCTCTCTATTTATTTAATTGGGTATCGGTTTGTGAAAATTGAGTGTGATTGATGATTATGGGGATTTATTCCAAAATTTGAAAATGTCGTTATTTGAAGGGAAAATAACTGTGTGAGGTTATGAGTTGGATAGATAATTGCCAGGTGAGGCCGTGATGCCACCAAGTCTAGAAAATTGCCAGATGGGGCCGTGATGCCACCAAGTCGAGAAAATTGCCAAGTGAGGCCGTGATGCCACTAAATTTAAAATTGCCAAGTGGGGCCGTGATGTCACTAAACTCTAAATTTGCCGAGTGGAGCCGTGATTTCACTAAGTATAAACTATGCTTGTAGGGCTGTGATTTAAGGTCAAGAATGAATAGTCGGGAGGACCGTGTGATGGTCTTGATGACATGTAATCGATTGAGTCGATTGATTGGTAAGTCGATTTGATTGATTGGATGTTATGATTATCAATATTTAATTATTTGAACTAACTTGCAGGAAAGAAACTGAGGCCAAGGTAAGCCCTCTAACCCATGATGTGCTTAGGCAGCACTCATGGCGTATTTTCTTATTAATCGGGTCTTAGGGAGTAGAACTCACTAAGACGTTGTCTCATTAGTTATTGTATAACCATTTTCAGATCCTTAAATGATGTTGATAAAGGACTGGAAGGCTTGGAGTTTAAGAAGTGAAGGAAACAAAATCGGTAAACCTATCTGACTTGCTAGTCATAAGACAGTCCCTTTTTGATTAAGCCGATAATTTTGTAAGTGACCCGATGATGTAAATAAACCTATGTGTTTATAAAAAGTTGGTTTTGGTTTGAAAAATTTATGGCTTTACTTTCCTATCCCATTATTTTATTGCCTGGGGGTTACATATTTGCTTCCGCATGCGTATATTAATTAAAAAGGGTCAGCGATGCGTCTTCGGACATCGCTATTAATCGACTAAGCAGAGATAGGCACGTGCTCGGAGAGTTGGAGGGCGACAATGAGTATAAGGTATTTTACTGTAAGATTACGTCTAGTCATTTGAATTTCCAAGCAAGATATGATTGGATAGATTAGGACATGGAATTCAAGAATTTGGATATGTTTTTATTCATTGTTTGGTGAAATACAATAATAAAATCAGATATTTTCATATATAATCCAACTCATTGTTTGGTAGGAACTACATATAAGAATAAATGAACCAAAAAATGCACAAGTGGAGATGGTAAGGATCATTTACAATTCATTGTTAAAGAAGCCGCAAATGCACAAATGTAGACAACCCGCAATCAACCCATGATTATGAACTATCTAAACCTTCAACATCAAAAGAACTCGTTATAGCATTTTAGAGCCATAGATTCAACCATTATATTTAGCGACATTGACTATATATATCATGTAGCAAATGCCTAATCTACTAACAAAGAGAAAGTATGATCACTCATCTTCGCAATTTCAAAATGTATAGTGCTTCTACTCTCTTGCCACTTTCTGGAAACTTTGGCATGAATGAGAAGGTTTTGTTGGAGAAGGAACTTCAACTCTTCTGATAATTTTGTGAATCTTCAATGTGAACTAAAAAGTTATGGATGAGAAGGAGTTTCTAATATCGGACTGTTATCATGGAACTTCGACTTAAATTAAACAACGATAGAGGATTCGTGAAACTTTAACATAAATCGAAACTACAAAGCAAAAGGAGAATGAGAAGATATTCTTTTTTATAGAAATCTCCTAGCCCTAAATGAAAACAAAAAGTTTTAAGTTTGAATTTGCTCTTTTAATATCTAGGGAATTCTACTTCATATTCTTTTACTCTTTTTTTTTTCTTTTTTATTTTCCTTGTTTTTTATTACTTCCATCATTCTTAATAAAAATTTAATTAAATAAAAAAATACTAATATACCTAAATATAAATACTACAAGTAGGTCAAACGTGTAAAAATTTGAGACTTGAGACCCTTGCTTGCCATGAGACTCAATTCTTGACCCAAAAACCGGTAGGTTCAAGTGATTTGATTTGGCCTAAAACGAGACTGGAGTTGGAGAAAGCAAAGATAGGCTGCGCATGACAACATTTCTTGGCTGGAGAAGAGTTTTTTTTTTTTTTTCCAGAAATTGTTCTTTTCTATTTCTGTTCCGGGGAACAATTTCTGAGCAAAAAAACCTGTTTGATAACTGCACGAAATTTCTATTTCCGGAACAAAAAAAAAAAAAACAGAAACCCGTTTGATAACTGTACAAAATTTCTATTCCAAATTTTAATTTTTTTTAAAAAATTAAAGATAAGAAAAAGGAATAGATTAGATATTACATAAAATTGACAAGATCAAAATATTATAAGATTAATAATACATTTGCTTAGAAATAAGAATTCTAGTCGAAGATGAACCTATAACTATGGAACGTGAGCTATTATCTTATATCTGTGTGTGAGGATCTTTACTCATGTAGTTTATAGCCTATTGAATTTAGGTAGCGTTTTGAACTATAATTCTCAATAATATATTTTCTTTTTGAAATTTTTAATGTTTGGTATAGCAAATATTGCGGAAAAAGCACAAGGGATATTGTTAGCCAAATTAATTTGTAGTGATTTCCTTGGGACTAAGTTTTTACTCTTTGAAAAAAACTGTAATTCTAGTGCATGCGTGGCTTGGGGATTTTAGTCTTCTAATCTTGACATGGATGTCGGGTTGGGGTTGGAAATTTCCAACTATTGGAATGGTGCATGCATGGCGTGGCTTTGCTATCATTATGCATTTAGTTCATAGTATGCTCCTAAAACACTTAGTAAAGACCTTGGTCTCTTGCATTTTGAGCCGTCGATGCATCCCATCGTGATGCTACTTTTTACCTTACTTCTTCTGAATTACAAACTATTTCATTTTCGTGTTTCACGTAAGCTTATAAGGTTTTGGCTAATTTTGATGAAGGGAGGTGTTTTTCCTCTCCTCTTTTGCTTTTTTTCTTTCTTGACTAGGATGCAAGCTTCGGACAGTGGTTTGTAGGTCTTGAAGTGTCAACTATACAATAGCTTACAATTTGCTTCTCTTCTGTTTGTCCACATTTTTGATAAATTCAATGGAATTTGTGCTCATAGAGATAGAATTTGATGACCTTAGTACGATTAATAGAAATGTACTCATAATAGTTTACAAACACATTACAAAAGTTTTCACCAAAAAACAAAAACACATCACAAAAGTTGGAAATAAAAAGTCATGGAATCTCTTGCATATTATGATCCCTTACCATCATATTTGCAATATTTTTCCTAATCATGTTTATCTCAGCTGCCTCATCACCTGGTGTATCATCTACAACCTTGTCTTATGTAGGTCCAAATGAATACTCCGGATCTCCATATAGGGCAAAGTTCTTGTCCATCTTGTCTTGGTCGCGAATATAATTATGGAGAGTACAACATGCAATTACAATATATGCTTGCTTTCGAATTAAAAATGGAGGCATGTGTCTCAAAATGGAGAAGCGATTTTTTAATGCCCCAAATGACCCCTCGATAACATTTCTCAATGAGGAATGCTTATAGTTGAACAATTCTTTTGCTGTTTTGGAATGTCTAATTCTATCCCTATAATCATTCAAATGATACTGTTCACTTTTAAATAGAGTTAAAAATCCTAGAAGCACAGCATAATCAGAATCTACTACATAGTATTTTCCTACAAGAATATACACATAAATTTGTTATGATATACAATAACTATACAATCATAAAGAAAATCACTTGATATAGACAAAGCAAATACCTGGTGGTGGTCGAGGAAATTGCAATTGAGAAGTCTCGAGTGCTGCCGAGAGAATCTGACAATCATTGGCAGATCCTTCCCACCCAGCATATACGAAAGTAAATTTCATGTCGAACGAACAAGCATACAACATATTTTGAGTGGTAGTCTCTTTCTTGCCTCTAAATGGGATCTGTTTCACTAGAGGGACGGATGCATTAATGTGGATGCCATTAATAGCACCAATGCAGCCCTATGATTTTATGAAAGTATAGCATTAGACAATATTATCAGCTGTATATATTTTAATAATGTAAAATTGATATAAAAATTATACCTTGAAGTAATGTCCGTGGTTAGGATCGATAAGAATCTCTTCTGGAATAATATCAAAAGAAGGCGACATGATCATCTCTTTTGATAATTCGAGAAATGCTTTTAATACTAAAGTAAAAAACTTATTGATTGTTTGTCCCAAACGTTGAAATTTCTCACACAAATCTCTATTGGAGCTTTTGTGACCCACCACAAATAAGAAAATCCCAATTTGTTCATCTACCCTTACATATCGAGTTTTTTTCAGCCAGCCTCTTGCCTTCATTAGATCACATAGGTTAAGAAAAACATGTCTCTCTAACCTGAATGCTTCATAGATCCTATCTGAATGTCCGTAAACTCCTAATAATTTACTGTCCCTAATAGGCTCTTTTATATGCAAAGACATGTCCGAAATAACAAGAGTTAACCATGCTATTATTATGTCAATATCAGTCTCATCCAAATACCATTCAACCGCTGCTACCTCTCCATTAGACACACTATTTGATTCATTTTCCATAGTACCTATGCCCACACAAATACAAGAAAATCAATATAAATATATGTACAAAAAAGAAAAAAGAAAAAAAAGAAACCAATAACGTAAGTAATAGAGTGAAAGCAAACCGAATATAAAAATTTAACACAATCCATCATATCCAAATCACAACACAAATGTAAAAGTCTCAACATCAATATCTTGAACAACAAAATAAGAACCAACAACATAAAAAACATAGTCTAATAAAAGTCCATGCAATCCACGATACATTCCCTAACATCCACTAAAGATATCGGAGAAGTCCATATCTTATTTCACTTGGGGTTTTGATAAAAGCCTCCCTCCACATGGCATTAACGTAGGCTCGTTCCACAGCTTTATTGTAAAGATCTGGCTCCAACATAGGCATGACAAGTAGGATATCAATCACAATAGATATGGAGAATGGGTCAATAGGTGGTGATGTGACTTGTGAGTTGACATAACCACTCACAGATTGATTATCCCTATTTTTTATTATCTCTTGTAAGGCTTTGCAGGTGTTAGCAATACCAAATGATTGAGTTCTCATTCTCCTCTTACTATTTGGAGTTTTATCCATCCTATGTTTGTCATGAACTGGAGTAGGGGTTTTGTCAGACATAAAAACTTCCTCATCAATATGGTGTTCATTAAAGTTTGCTGGTCCATCGTCTGCATCATCACTACAAATACCAAGTTCATCGAACATCACCATATCTTTAGCATTTCCTACTGCATACTCCCCAACAGCATATGCATTACCAAATATAGTACAAAAGTCGGGATATTGAGGAAACCCATCATTCTTGAATTTTGCACACTCAATATTATCCTGCAATTTTCACAATGACGACATATATTAGCAATACAATTAAACATCTTGCCATGTACATCTATAGTGATCTCAAAATGATCAAAGGTTAAATCATACATTGACGTGAGATTCCCATATACTTGGATCATCAACAACAATTGTTTTGTTCACATTATCCCAGCCAAATTCGGATTGTGAAAGTAGTTTCTTGAAACTAGCATACTGCTTTTTCAATTTGTTCACCTTATTCTTTAACTGTACTTGAATATATTGAAGTTCTGCTTGTTTATTGAATTATGTCCGTATTTTAAGCCTGCTTTGTTGAAAGTACAAGAAGTGCAATTTCCCTTTTTGAACTCTTCAACCAACAAATTGATATACAAGTTGGTTAGAGGCTCAGTCCACTTTGCGGTGAATGCCTCTTTTTGGTATGCCATGTAACCTTCACTAGTTGAACATCATATGAGTTCAAGACAATTAAAAAGAGAGTGCAACATGCTGTTTCCTTCTTTTCTCATCACCATTTTTGAGAGTAAAGAAAGACACAAGTACCAAATCCAGTTATAGGATGATATTATCTCTAAACCTTGGATAGCTATTTAGAGCATCAACAACTTCAACTACTCACGCATACGCACACATGCACACATATACAACTCCTGGATTGGCTAAAACAGAGCATTAACACACACATATACAACCCTTGGATTGGCTAAAACAAATCCTTTATCACAGCGTATCGCTAAAACAGAGCATCAATAACTTCAACTACTCACGCACACGCACACATGCACACATATACAACCCCTGGATTGGCTAAAACCTCGATGCAATTTTGCAATCCAAATGCATCAGACGAGTAACTAAACTTCCAGCCATGCCACCAAGACAGACTTTGGCGTGAACTAATGCAGATCTCCAATTGAAGTCCCAAGGGGAAAAGAGGGGTGGAGAGGGGGAGAGAGAGTTTGCCATGAACTAATGCAGATCTCGAGAGACTGACTTTGGCGTGAACTAATGTAGATTTATCCTAGGCAATGTGTTCCTATTCACAAGAATAGAAGTTAGAATTGGTCAAATGATTTGTTCAATTACAAGAATAGCGAAAATGTTTCTGATTTGAAAAAGATGTCAATCAATCAAGCATAGAACTTCAGCAACTGTTTGGATGTGAGTCAAGATCAGAGAACAAACTACAAGAACTCTACCAAAGATGGCAGAGTACTAACTGTTAATGGGTCAAATGAAGACACCATCAAACATGTAAGATTTGCCTGTTGTTGCTCTCTCATGAAAGATTGTCTCTCCTCTCCCGGCAGCTTTTACTCATGGCTAATGGCTACAGCCGGTCACTGAGACAATTTTCGTCCACAATCAATAGTCTAAACAAGAACTATTAAGTCGAATGACACATGTTCTGAGCTTGGTGAATAGGCACCATTTACCATTCACATGTTGGGCTGCAAAAGAGCATCTACCACTTCCGTCCAGTTTCTTTCAGTCACAAGAGTCAGAAGCAATCAACTCCTAACTCGACAATCAATACGAAAATGAAGATATGCGACATAACACAACACCAAGCACCTGATACACCCATCTCAAATGCAAGCATTGTGGCATTGTAACTCGCATTTCAAGAAAGAAGTGATTAGCGCACCCTACAGCAAATCAGATTTTTCTCACCAGTAGACCAAAAACAAAATCACGGGCACATCATGTTTTGAAAGAATTTTCAGCTGCAAGAATCGCAACATCCTCTATATATTCAACCAAGCTTCACAATTTGTAAAATATCCAAATTTCAAGCATAAGGATAGTAGCGATGCAATGCGAGATGAGCCCAAACCAAGAACAACCCACGGACGAAATAAATCGTTGATTGAAGAAAGTAGTCAAACTCTAGAGAGGGAGTTTCACACCTTTGGAGCGGGACATCCAGTCGGAACAGATTTTGATGTCGCGGCGAGACTTGGTTAGGAGCTTGTTGAGCTCAATGCGGGACTTCTTGGTGGGCGTGAGATCGGAGGAGGAGCAGGAGGTTGTTCCGTCGTCGCCGTCTGGGGCGGCGGAGAGGGACTTGGCGACGGGCTGGGAAGAGGAGGCGACGGCATTGCAGGCTACAGAACGGAGGCCATGAGATCGGCGACGATAGGACCAACGATGACAGGACCGGCGATGACGGGATTGGTGGCGACCAGACCGGTGACGACGGGACCGGCGGTGAACGGACCGTCGACGATGGGACTGGTGGCGAAAGGAGGTGATGAGATCGGAGAGAGGCTAGCAAACGAAGGGAGAGGTGAGCTGAGAAGGGGCGTGAGTTGAGAAGGGAAAAGAGAAATTAGGGTTAAGAGAAGTCGTTTATGATTTTAATTCTCGGGAAGAGAAGCAATTTCTTTTTGTTTTTCATTTCTCTTCCAAAACCATTTCTAGGCTAAGTTTTTATTTCGGGGAATAGAAAAACAACTTGGCATTACCAAATAGGTTTCTGTTCATTTTTTGTTCCGGGAAACAAAAGAACATAAATTTTGAGGAAGAGAAACGTTCTCATGCAGCCCCATAGAGTCTAGGCAATGTGACCTCAGACCGACTATGGGGAATGATTTTGAAAAGCGTGTGGTGCTAGATTTGTGGTTGAATTAGTTAGAAATACTTGTGCTTATTGAGATTGGGATAAATCTTGTATACCAATATATCTTGCATTAATTTTACAATGATTGTTTCAAGAAAGAAGTGTCATGACCTCTCCTAACGTTATACCACCTATGGCTAATGGATTATAAAATCTAGACTTAGCTTGGGCTCTCTCAACCCTAATGCCAATTCGCAATTTTCGTTCAATTTTTTTAACATGCAAATCAATTTCATTCGGTAGTTGTCACTAATCGATTTTTTTTTTTTGTGGTTTATTAGCACCCAAGTAAAACATCGAGAGAATTATTTTATTTCTATAAACCACAGATTCAATGAGTTCAAAGATTTGATTACGCTAGATTATTCTAATGTTTTTTTGGTACCATTTCATTTATTCAAAAATATATATGCAGGTAGCTTGGATTGAATTTAACCTAGACATTAATATCCAGGAAATGATCAGGCGGGTGCACAACCAATATTGTAACAATAAAAAAAAAGTAACATAATAAATAAATTACGGAAATAAGCAAGTAAAATAACAAAATAATTTCTGGTTTTGTTTTAGTCCTAACAAGAGAATTAACTATGAATGTAGGAATGAAATTTCAATTAATTTTGGGTTTTTCTTTTCACTTTTTTAAATGAAGACTAAACTAGAATGCAATGCATGAAATGCAAACCCAAGTCTAAATGCAACTCTAGGTTAAAGTACTCTACATGACATGTGCTTTTAATTAAATGAACCTTAGATGCAAACTATATGACATGCATATTATATTTTGGTACTTTTATTCTAAATGAGCCTTAGATGCAAGCTAATTTACCTCAGATGATTTTTTTTCTTATTTTTATTAAATTATTAATTAAAATTTACTAAAATAAAAACAACCATAAATGAAGGTTATTCTATCCCTACTAAGAAATAATTTATATTAAATTTTATTTCAATTAGGAAAAACTTTTTTTATCAGCTACATATTATCTCAACGTGCAATATTATTAAATTATGCAATGTAATCTAATTCATCTATCTATTCAGAGATGATCTTATTTAGAATATATTCTAATATTATTCTAACATACTTTAACATGCAATCTAGCCTAAATATGCAATGTTATCTAAAAATACCCATACACTTTAGCATGCAATCTTTTTGAGTTTTTTTTTTTTAAATAAAGAAAGGAATCAAAATAATTAAGCACCCAAGATAGTATCCACCACTAAAATATATCCACACCATTCAAAATTGAAAACATCATCTAATCAGCTTGATATTTTCGCAAAATAAATAAATGTCCTAATCTAAGGGCTTAAAGATCAAAATATCAATTGTAACCGCTCAATCTAATAATTCCATCTAGGGGTTTATAAAAAGAATCAAGAGATTATATTTATGTTGCAGATTAAGAAATAAATCCCAATTGATGATGCATATCACTTAAAATATGTGCATTAGATATTAACAAGCACAAAACAAGCCATAAAATATATGAATTGATTCGGAAAGGATACTTAAAATATCAGGGGGGGTGACTATGACCAGTAGCTATCGTGAGAATAATACTGACAAGCACAAAACAAGTCATAAAATATGTAAATTGATTCGGACAGGATACTTAAAATAGTAGGGTGGTGGCTATGACCAATAGTTATCGTGAGAATTGTAGAGCAGTGTCGGCGTCTTGGGACCATGGATGCTTTTAGCGTCGGTCAAGGGAACAGCAACTGCACTGGGGCTACATCGCTAGCAAGTGGCAAGGTCGAGAGAAGGGTTGTTGGTCAAGCACTCTCCTTCTCACTCTCCCTTTTTCTTACGTGTTTCACTCTTGCGTGTTCTAAATCAAAATCACCAACCTTGAATTATGAGGCATTGGTGTGTTTATATAGAGTTTAACCTAGGTTATTGGGGAATAACATGCTCAATTAACTTAGGGCTTACACTTAATTAGACTCATGATGGGCTAAACCTTGATTGAGTTGGGCTTAACTTGGCCCATCCTCCTATGATTTTCGGCCAAGCCTTATGTGGGCATCTTGCTCTCTCTGGGCTTAATTGATGATGGGTTTGACCTAATTATAGCTTATTCTAATTAAACTCAAAGCTTATTAGCTCCGTGGGCTAAACCTGACTCAATTAAAGCTTAACCATTCTTATTATGGGCTTGAAATTTTAGGCGGCTGTTCTCTCTCTCTCTCTCTCTCTCTCTCTAGTGCTTGGTTCAATTATAGCCATTGTAGGCCCAATCCATGTGACTAATTTAGGCTTGCTCACCATCGCTGATTCAATGCAAATGTAGTTAATGAACTAAATTATATGATGAATGCACCTAAAACTATATGTTATGCAATTTAATTATATTATTTTGTTTAGTGGCCACAAATTAGTCCCTAGTTTTCTATTCAATCATTCTTAAATGGTAACTAAAAAATTTATGTGTCAACAAGAAGCATATGAGAGATTTTATGGATTCCCTCCCCCATAAATGAATAGGCCTAGAATGTGGATCAAAGATGGTGGTGAGACAATTAGACTTCCACCTTACAAAAGGGAGAAGGAAGGAAATAAGAAGAAATAAAAATAGAATTAGAATGCTCATAGCAATGGAGAGATGGGCAGAAGCTGCCCAAAGTGGGTATATATCACTATGGATTTTATTAATGGTCTACCGAGAATGCCAAGTAATAGAAATATTATCTGGATTATTGTGAATAAATTGACTAAGATCACTTGGAGCTCGAGGAGGTAAAACGCAAATAGCTTACATATTTGATGATTTAGGTTATCTAAATTTCGAGATAATTTTTTTTTTTAAAGGAGGGTAGATTCTATGTGGGACCTAAAGTGAGAATTAAAATTAAAGCCAAGCCCATTATTTCCTTAGCCTCGCCCATTTAATTAAGAAACACTTAAGTCTTCTTCATTCTTTCCAGCTAGCTTCATGAGTTTTAGAGAGAGAGAGAGAGAGAGAGAGAGAGAGAGAGAGAGAGAGAGAGAGTTGGATGTTGAACCTTAGGAGGGCTCATTCGTGAAGAGAAAAAAGAAAAAACTTTCACCCATAACCGATCTTAACGTCCCAACAAGTCAATATCAACTCCAAATTGTAATGGTCGATAAGTATCCAAGCCTATCGTTCGTCTAATCAGAGTAAATTTTGAACTTAGGTCTTAAATTTGAAGATGTGTGTAAGTTGAACTGTGAAGTTCGATTGAAGAGTTATTGAAATTTATATTTATATGGAAATGGTAGATAAAGGTGTTATGAAGTTGTGGGTTTTCACAAAAATTGATTTCGAAGCGGTTTGTTCATAATAAAATTTTGAAGTTTCATGTGCGAGTTATGCATAATGGATAATACATAAGAGACAAAGATGAACTTTGTTATAAATAAATTTCTTCGTTAGCACATAAAGGTGGTTTTATTAACTAATAGGCATAATTTAGTCAAATCAGTCGTTAAAGTAGTGTATTGCTCGATTTTTTACATCATTTTTTAATTAATTGTTAGGAAGTCAAATACATTGGCTCAAATAACTATTGTACGTTGGTTTTTAGCTTTCTCTAATGAATAATACTATCTCTTCTTTGAGTTTGTAATCTCATATTCCAGAACAATATGGATTAGATATATTATGAATTATGAAAAAACATGTTCATTGAATAAAAATATGATTTTCACTACATTTTGATATTTGTGAATGGTTTGAGAATTGTTTTAGGAAGTGTGTTGCAAAAAGTGTTGTATATACTGATTTGTGATCGTAGTTTATGAAATGGATTGTGAAATAATTTGTGAAACGTATTCTGATTTTTTAATTGAGTTAGCAAATGATTTTAAAAATGTTGTACGAAAATTATTTTTATCAAAGGAGCTGTACGAAAATGTCATTTGTTTGTTTTGTGAAATGTATTCTAGGAGATTGATTATGGATTAGATTTCTGATATTGCAAGATAATGTCTGGCACTTTAATGGGGCGATTTCAATACCGATGATGCAAATAAATGGGAATAGAGATGAAGCACTATTAGATTGACTAAGACCGCACTCAAATTTGCTGAACTTGAGAATCGCTTATAAAGGTGAGAGCTTTCCAAAGTAGATGAGAATAGCCTTGTGCTTCCTTGCCCAATTTAGTTGGGTTAGACTTGTAGGATTGCGGATGTAAACAGTTCCCCCAACTTGACCTTAGTAATTTAAAGTGTATGAGTATCAAGATAATGGACTTTCTAGAATGTTTTCTTGAGAAGTATTTGAAAAGTCTCACCTCACTTGAAGAATTTAGCATCGCTTTTTTGTCGTCGGTTAACTTCACTCTCACCCAGCATGTGATATCTATCGAACCTACTGGATCTTACCATTTATGATTGTCAAAAGCTGGATTTATGCAAAGGCCAAAGCAGCAACGTCTTGGATTTCCAAGGACTTCACAATCTTCAGTCCCCAACATTCGCTGGTCTTCCCAAAGTAGCATCTCTCCCGCTGTGGCTTCCACAGGCCAACGATATCGAGCATCTCCACATTTCCGAATGTAACAGTCTGAAGGACATACCAAAGCAGATCGATACCCTTCAATCACTTCAAGAACTGGCAATCCATCATTGCTTCTCATTGACGTCATTACCAGATGGAATGCGAAGGCTTGCATCCCTTACTAATCTTCATATAAGTAATTGTGATGACCTTGATTTATGCAAAGACGAGAGCTGCAATATCATCTTGGATCTCCAAGGACTTAGAGTCTCCGGTTCTTATCGATCTTTGGCCTTCCTAGACTAAATTCTCTCCCACGGTGGCTTTTGCAACTCAACAATCTCAAAGCGTCTCACCATTGACCATTGCTCCAATTTGAAGGCCTTATCCACGCGGATTAACGCCCTTCAATCACTTTAGGAGCTTAAAAT
Source organism: Eucalyptus leucophloia subsp. euroa (assembly GCA_017140325.1). Taxonomy (NCBI): domain Eukaryota; kingdom Viridiplantae; phylum Streptophyta; class Magnoliopsida; order Myrtales; family Myrtaceae; genus Eucalyptus; species Eucalyptus leucophloia. The sequence continues at coordinate 348,187 of CM029477.1, read as the reverse complement.
CATCTGGTGCCGCTCGTTGATGTCATTACCTGAAGGAATGTGAAGGCTTGCCTCCCTCGCTCACCTAACAATTGGTGACTGCCCAGAATTGGAGGAGAGATGCAAAAGAGAATCAGGCGAGGACCGGGACAAGATCTTTCATATCCTTGGAGGGCGGATCGAGCCCTAATTTTCTTCATTGAAGGTACGTGGGACATTGTTCCCCAGATTTTTGCATGAATAATTTTCGGATATTGTGTTTCCATAACTGATCTAATTTCGAGGGGGGAGGGGGGAGCATGGAAAAATCGCCGAAAGGTTTGTGCATATTGTTTAATTTCAAATAGTGCGAGAAAAATGAGGGAAAATGCATGTGCTCAAATGTAGTGGAGAACCTATTAAAAGGTTTGTAGGTATGCATATTAGATTTAAAGTATCCTTGAGGGCTATGTATTGGCAATATAAGTATAAACCTACGTAGGGAAAATCTTGGTTGCCTTTGTCATGGGGTATTATCTGTGATCATGGTTGAATACTTGTGCAAGAGATATGTAAATGAAATAGACGATTGATGTGTGATTTGATGATATTAATCAATAAACTAGACCACTGATTATTGGTTTTGAAATTAGTTATTCAAATGGTATTTTTGCTGAGTATGGTTGTGTTGAAGTAATACATAACTCATTTTGATCTTGAAGGTTTGTTATATTATGGATTTTGTATAAATAAGTTATGTTATTGTGTATATTACTTACTGAACTGTGGTTGCTCTTTCCTTTCATCTTTAATGCTTTTTAGGTTCCTCGGCTAGTGACGGATAGCTTATGGGGATTGGATTTTTGGGTATGAATTTAGTTAGCTATATATGACTAAGTTGAGATTGCTCGATTTAGTTGTTAGTATGAAGGTTTTATAATCTTAACATCCAAATTTGGAAACCTCATAAATGGCAAAGTTGAAGAAGATATCTTGGGCTTTCTAACAAGATTGATTTCCTCAAATCTTAAAGCATTTTCTACGTTTCTTAATTTCACAAAGTACAGGTTTACAATCAGTAAAAAGTAGAGGTGTCAAGATGGGTCATTAACCCATTTATGTTTAAATGGGTCGTTAATGGGTCAAGCCTATTTCTTAAAGCACTTATAATGTGTTTTAATGGGTCAAGACTGAGATATATAAGTCTTAAATGGGTCAAAGAGCTGATCCATTTAAGACTCATTTATCAACCCATTAAAAATGAATCCATTTATTTTCACTCAAAACCTCACAATCTTTTCTTCTCTCTTTAACTTTACAAAAATATATATTTTTTTATAAAAAACCGAAATTATAATTATTTTTTTAATTTTAATTTTCTTTTCTTTTTTTTTTTCTTTTTTCTTTCTTTTTTTTTTTTTCTTCCTCCTCCGGTTGCCAGCATCGCAATGGACGATGACCGGCTAGGTGAGCCTCAAGCTCGCCGAATCTATATCGAGCGAGGCGGAGGCCCTGCCAATGTCCGGCGAGGCTCGAGCCTTGCCAGATTCGGTGAGGGGCGAGCTCGAGCTCGCCGACATCGATGAGCTCCAGGTTGTTTGTGGTCGGCCGCTAGCCATTGTCGTGGCCGGTGGCCGGCCAAAGAAGAAGAACAAAAAAGAAAAAAGAACAAAGAAAATAAAAAATAAAAAATAATTAAAATTCAATATTTTAAAATATTTTTTTAAAAAAATTATAAAAATTGTCCATTAAATTTTCATTATATAAAATTATTTTAGCAATACCATAATGATGATGATGATGATGATGATGATGATGATGATGAGCTTTTTTAAGTTTAGTTAAATGGGTCGGTATGGATCGAGTATGGGTCAGGTCGGGTATAGGTCAAAATTTTTGTATTGCAATAAATGGGTTATAAACGGGTTAAATTGGTCGATTTGAGTTGGACCATTTATGACCCAACTCCAAACCCGACCCGACCCACCTATTTAACGGGTATAGTAAAAAGCTATGTAGTTCTAATCAGAACAATTCGATGGATTTTGAAAAATTCTTAAATGATATATATGAGGATAAATTTGGAATTTGATTATTTTTAGATACAAATTATTTCACATATCTCATATTTCTGAGTGATAATTATCATGTAGAATTTTTCTTTTATATAAAAACAAATTTAGTTCTATGCGATTGCTAATACTCTCAATTTAATATATTATTTTGAAACTAAATATATGAAAGATTTCTATAAATAAACTACATTCTTTTAGTTTCAACGATAAAATCTTATTATCTATCCATAATTATTCTCTATTAACTTTTAAGTTGTGCCTGGTCATTAAGACAATAATTTGGAGAGAATAGGATATGATAATAAATGTAAGGGATGGCGGTCGAGATGGCGGTCGAGATCGCAAGGTCAACCACTGCAACGCAGGTCTCAAGGGTCGACACATGGGTTGATCACCTATAAAACTGAACATGGATGAGGTCGCCTGAGGGTTGAGAAGCTCCAGTCTCAGGCGACTGACTGCAAAAACCCGACTACTTGGAGAATCATGCAACTTGCATACCTCCCAAAGCTGGTTAAATCTAGGTCATTAACAACCTCTTTGGAGTGCTTTATGTTTTGAGTCTAATCTATCATCTACTTATAATCCTTGCTTTATGAATGAATGAATGAACTATTTCAGACCAAAAAAAAACCTATGTAGATAGCTCTCATCTTAAAAAGTTCGCATGCCAATTGAATAGTTTGAACGAGCGTCCTCACATATATGAAGTGGTCTTTTCCTCCTTGGCTTTAATCCATTGCGAATTATGATCTCAAACTCCACTAATTCAACAATGACAATTCTCCACAAGCATCATGATTGACATGAATAAGTGCGCCAATCCCCATTAACTACTAATCCTTCAGGGTATATCTTCGCGCGGGTGCACCACTAGAGGAAGTGCTTTTTGACAATAAGAATTGTAAAGCTAAAGCAAGTCGAATAGCACCAAAGTATACATGTGTGTACTCTTAAGTAAGCCACTAGCGCAGAAACTTTGGAGATATTTGTAGGTTGATTAAATGCTCTAATTGGGTAGCAGGAATGGGATACTTATCAAAACGAGTCGACTGAACATATTCTTTGACATCTTTTTGAATACACTAAAAAGGTCATATATATGAAGTGGTCCTTACCTTCATGGCTTTAGTCCGTTGCCAATTATGATCTCAATCCCCATGAATTCAAGAATAACAACTCTCGACAAGCATCATAATTGGCACGTCTAAGTGCAAATCCATGGATTCGCCCCTATCTTTACTCGCCACTGTAATTAACATAGTTAATTATAAATCTAATAGATCGATGTGGAAAGAATATATCTAAGAAAAATAAAATGAGTTCTTTTGAATTCTCCATTATACTTCTTAAGGAGTCGAGAGTCCCCAATCAGAAGTGCAGTTTCAATGATAAACACCGTATGTCTATACTTCGTATTTTGGAGCATTTCTACGCCTACCACGACTTTTAATCATCCTTGAATGCATAATATGTTGTGATGATCTCTAAATCTTCACGAAAATTAAAGAGAACACATGCATATCTTCACGAATGCCAATTGTTCAGTATTACAACTTGCATCTACATATTCTAGCAGTAGTGTTTCTTATCGCTTAGAGATTTAACTCAGAAGTTATCAGAAATTAGAGAAGGAAAATAAAGAGATGCCCAAGCTTGAACAACCCAAAGGATCAAGGAAAACGTATGAACTTCATGTGTGGACAAGGATATATGTGTAATTCCCTTATATAATACAGCAAGAACGAGCCGACCCAAAGCAAATGGCGTGCCTTCAGCCAGACGGTGTGCTAAGTTAGCCAGCTCTTTGGAGACTTCACTTTGAGCGTCAGGTGGTAAAAATTATATCGAGAAAGCCAATGCAAAGAGAAGACCTTATGTTTGACATGATCAACTGTATTACTAGAGCTATTGAAGTACTTGGCTGAAAAAGAGCCATAAGAAAGGTTTTTAACATGCTTAATTTTTGGGCATGCTGCGGCCTCAGTCTCTCAAAGATCATCTCTACACTGGATGAAACGAGTGACAGCGTGCAACTTGAGAAGGGTGATCAACATTGGTCCCGAAGGGGACCAAAGACTGACTTGGGCCCCCAAAAGACTCAAATCGCAGCGAAAATCGTTGAAGCAAAATTAAAGAGCTACATCGATTTTGGATCCCTCCCAAATGGGTTGGACCCGAGATTGCATTTTCAAGTACCATCGACTAAATTGAAGGTCAAAAGTAGGGAAAGCCCCAAAGCGACCAGATCTGGTGGTCTGGACATAATTTATGATAGAGGACTTATGAAGGGGAAGTTTTTCTTCCATGTGACGGGGAAAACAGCCATTAAGAGGCAAAAGGGATACGATTCCGAATGAAACAGGGATCCAGAATTACCCGCTCAGAAATGTCGGTTTCATTGACAAGTCGGAAAAGATAATTTCCAGGGTCATCTTCTTCTCAGAGCTTGCCGTAACGGGCAAGGCCCGTTGAAGATGTATACTAGGAGTTTTACGAGCCATTGAAGCACTGCAATGAAAGCGTAGAGGAAATTTCGAAGAAGAAAGAAACTGGAATAGTAATAATTTGGCTTGACATTGAAGATGAAGTGAAAAATACGAATTTTGGCTAAGTATTTATACCATGTCAAAAGAAGCAATGGGCCAAAAACATCAATTCACTGATTGTCGTCGGCTCAATGTCGAAGTGCTGCAAGGGGAAGATAATGCAACTGTCAGACGTGAAGTACGAAGGGTCAGAGAGGTATAATACGCACTCCACAGCCTTTTAGAGGTAATCGTTTGTACCTTTTCAGAGGTTTTTTTTTTTTTTTGGGGTACCTTTTCAAAGGTTTAAAAGGAGGTTTATGTTGTTACCCAAAAATGGGTTAAGTTTTTTCAATTGATATGACAATGGTACAGAGCTTGGTGTTGAACGATTACGATTATGGACGAGTTGTCAACAATAGAAAAGCTTGCTAATGAACACGAATATCGACAACCACATGAGACTGATATAGGAGCTCAATGTCAAGCAATTGGGCTTTCGATAGGATGTCGATGGGAGGAACTTGTCGATAATCATGAATATTGATAATAAATTTAGTTAAGTGTTGAAGGCAAAAACTAGGATGATTTAAATGACAATTGAGGAGTTATAAACTATTCAAAGAGAAGGTTGACGTGCAATCATGAAAATCATGGATATGGGTTCATAACCTCTAATTTGAATATTAACCGCTTAGAAGTGCTAATCTTGTTGTGATAGGCTATGTAGGCCATGTTATATCTAATAAGGTTAATAAGGACACCTAGAGGGGGTGAATAGGTGTTTTAGGAAATTTTACGAGATTTAATAGATTAACTCGTCTTGAGAGGATAATCTATATAGCACCGACACAGACACTCGACACGCGACATGATATGACACGACACGCCAACATGTCATTTCTTAAAAATAAAGAATTTTGACACGTTCCGACACGTTATATATTAAATATATTTTTATATATAAATACATAAATAAATAATAATAAAAATAGCCTAGAATTAATTCACACGAAAAATATTAAATAATATCATTCATTATTTTAATTTGTTACAATAATACACAAAACTTAGAGGAAAAAAACATTGTTTAAAAAAAAATGCTGAAATCAACGATGTATACTAGGATTTTTTTATATTTATTTATTTATCATATATAGCATTTTTTTTATTACTTCTTTCATAGTAAAATAATTTTAAAAAAATAAAACAATTCTAAAAAAACAAAACTGAAAAAAAAAATTAACCCCGTACGTGTATATTTATAACAATTTTATTACTTCTTTTATTACTTCTTTTGTGTATATTGTGTATATTTATATTTTGACCCCTCAAGTATTAAAAATTTTTAAAATTGACCTTGTGCATGTTGGAATCACGTGTCGGAATTCTAGACTCGCGTGTTGGAGAGAGTTGACTATGTGTCGGATTTTTCGACACTCGTGACCGCATGTCGGAGTGTGTTGAGATGTGTCGGAGCGTGTCGGACACTTGTCGGAGTGTCGGACACGATACGAAGACTTCCAAAGAGTGTCCGTGCTACATAGAGGATAATAGATTAAAGATATAAATGACTGTAAACAGTTATATAAAATGATGAATCAAAGTAAAGAGTTTAGGGAAAGAAAATTATGACACAAAGTTTATAGTGGTTTGGCTTAAACTAAGCTTACGTTTACTCTCCTGCACCGATAGCCTACTGGCTAGATTTTACTAAAAATCAAAAGAGTTTTTACAACCTCACATCCTTGATTCCACACTGTAGAAACTCTACTACACTTCCTCAAGGTTTCACAAGTGTTTGATCTCTCTTTTGAGTACAACTCAAGCTCAGCGATTGAAATAACAAAGAACTTAGAGTTTCAGACTTTTGAATTTTTCTTTCACGCACACACTCGAATAACTTGAGCTTCTTCCTTATATACTTCTTCATGCCTTTATAACCGTTGGCACTTTCCAAAGGAGTTCTTCCAATCTACCTGTTGGACAAAATCAATCAAGGAGATCTCGAGTTATTTAAGGAATGTGATGATAGCGCAACAATCCTACTCGCACTTACAATCAGGATCTAGGTTTTCATAAATAAAACTTTCCAAGTATACTTCTCTTTTTATCAGATCTTGATTATCCAAATTGATTCCAAATAAAAATAATTGATCTCGATGTGCTGTCTCCAGCCGTAAGAACTTCTATAACCGTACAAACCGAATTCTTAAAGATAAACTCGCATATGAATAAGTCTTCTTTTCGTTGGTCTAGAAACTGCCAGTGTGAGTTGATTTTGAGTCTTGAGTCTTACAGTCTTCAGACTTTGAGGACAGAATCTGGAGTTCATCAGACTTTAACAGTTAAGTCTTGAATTCTTCAGATTGATGGAAACATTTTGTCAACTTCAAAATAAGAGAGTTTTCTCCAACAATATCATTGTAGAAAGGCCCACTCATCAACACAAACAATGTATCTTTAAATTTAACAATTTAACTTCCTAGTTCATGTATTTATTTTCCTTTTCCTTTATAGTAATTAGTTATAGTTCTTATTCTTGGTTATGCTTAACTCTTCCTGTCCGAGTTGCCATGGAACTCAATTCCATTTAAAATCAACGATCCAGCCTTTGGTCAAAGGTATTTTCATCGCGTGGAGCTAATCCCGATGAAACTATCGTTTTTCCAATGAAGGAAAATTAAATCTTTAGATAATATTGGACTAGCTAGGTTTGTTCATGAACGCCATTTAGAATATCATTAACTATCAACCATACAAGCTAATTATGGAATACTATCAATTGGACTTCCACTATTGATCAACTATAAATATTATTTAAGCTATAAAAGTCAGAACTTAGAAACGACAAAATGGGTTCGGGTTCCCATTTGGTTGGGAGCAAATTATGCTTGCCCTATTAGGTCACACATCTATTATAAGATGACGAAGAAGTTCGTTGAGTATATGATAAATCAGTGTCTAAAATAATTTAAGGCCGGTAGACATGAGCCACGAACCCATTTAGCAGTGAAATTTCCTTGATGATGAGTTCAAAGTTAAGCACGCAAACCCATTTAGCAAATTGTAGGCCCTTTTAATTGACAAACGGTTCCGAATTCAAGTGAGTGTTTTGAGTTCTTTTGTTACATGGAAAATTTATTTTCAATTTTTTTTTCTCATTTTCTAACAATTGAACATTGGCAACAAAATGAATTAAAGGAAAAATTTCGGTAATCAATAGAAAACCAATGTTTAAATGTAAGAAAATGACTTCTTCTAAAAACTAGAAATCATTTTCCACGATTGGATTGGCCACCACACTCGGGCTAGGGACCTTGGTGATTGGACTTAGGTACCTTGAGGATGGGCTAGGGACCTCAGCCCCTAGGTCTAGGCACCTGGCTCCCCTGCCCAAGTTGCAGCTAATGCAACTTGAGTCCACCAAGGTTGGGATCGATACCTTAGCTTTTGTGTTCGGGCTCCTGATAGCCAAGCTCAAGATTTGGGCTCCCGTGCTCAAGACAGGCTATCGAGCATCGATCTCTTGGTGATTGGGTCAAGGTCTTTGACACCTAAGCTTGAGACTCCAACACATAGGCTGAGGACTCTAGTTCTTGAACTTGAGACTCTAGGTTTTTTTTTTTTTTTTTTTAAATTTTGTCACAAATATGTGTTTCATTATTTTCCCGTAACATAGGGAAAATAAAAGGGATTCAAGAGAGTACAAGCAACACCAAGACTTGCTATCATTGAAAATAAATGGGGGACCATCTTGGCCTAGGCATGGTTGCCTTGAGGGAAGCCATGCACACATAGATTGCTAGCATCGACATAAGACATGAACGTTGTGCATGACTATCTTGTCCCAAAACTTTTGCATCTCATATCCAATTTGCATGATTTTTGTGGCATTAGAACGCTCATTTCTAGAGTGTTGTACTTTAGCTGGTACGTCCATGATGGGGTGCGATTGGAACGCACCGTTTCATCTTGATGCGTTATGATGGAAAGACACTAATGGATGAGTACGAAAGGAGACGTATTAAAGCCTCCCGAACACAACCATTGGACCGGTTGGAAAGCATACGCACCAGACTTCTCTCCATTTCTATCAAAGAAGAAGAAGGCATTCCATTTTCACTTTTGCAAGAACAATCAGCATTTATGCCTTGGAAATCGGGTGTTTTCCTTGTGATTGCATCCAGACTGACGTGAGTGAGTGTTATTCGTGATTCATTAGCAATTCAATGTTCGTTCTAGGGCTAATTGTTGTTTGCATATCAGAATTAAGTAAGTCGTCTTCCGTCGACTTGAATTCCAACATTGGTAAAAGAGCCCGGTTGTCATTTCTGCCTTCTTTTTCATCGAGTTTTCTCATTCACCATTTGATATTGAGATCAAGAGATTGTATTCTACACTATTTTTGATGTTTATTGGTCGGAATTGCAATATGAAAAACTCGAATTCGAACCGAAGCGAAGAACGAGTTTGGGGTCATGTACACCCGTATGGTATTGGCCATTTTTTGAAATAATTTTTCACCAAAATTAATTTTTGAATATACAGGATGAAAGAGCTCGTCGAGACGAGTCCGGAGATGGGTCGATCACTGCCGGACAACGCCGGACGCGCACACATGCGCGGCCAGAAGCCACTACGCATGGGCGCCACATGTCTGACGTGCTGGGGATGCCAGCGCGTGCGTAACACGCGCTGGTTGGTGAATTGACACGTGCGTGTCACACGTGCATCGCGCGAAGCGTCGTTTGATGACATCACGGATGACGTCATCTAACGGTCGGTAACCGCTGGGATGACGTCATCGATGACGTCAGCGCCGGCGGCAGTTGGCCGGCCGGCGACCCGAGACCCGAACCGACTTGAGATCCGACTCAGTTGACCCGACTCGACCCGACCGTTGACTGGTCAACCGTCGGACCAGTCAACTGATCTAGCAGTCAAACCGATCGGACCAGCCAGGAGCCATTTGGCTCGCTGGCGCGTGCGCTACACACACCGTGCAGTCAGGCGGCGCGTGGGGGTAGGTGCAAGCTTCAATTGAAGCGTGGTCGGAGGCATTAGGTTCGTATAGATGTACTCTACACTGTGGTATAATTATTTTTAATTTTGAATTTTATAAATGTATGAAAATGCATAGAAAACCCTATGTACACGTATTTTTTGGGGTTTAATGCATAGTTTATTCATTTATAGCTTGTATTTTCTTGTGATTTAGGAAATACAATAGCTAGCTTGTATACAAATGATGTCATATATGCTGTATAAAGCTTACTTCAATGATATCATGTATATAGTTTAATATACTTGCAATTTTTTAGTTACTAGAAAATTCGAACAATGGTAGGAAATCCATTACATGTTGAATTGCGATTTTGATTATAGTTGTAGCATGATTATTGTTTATACATTTGTTATTATCATGCTATGTTTTTTGTATTAAGGAAAAATGTAGAAATTACATAAGGTCATGTAATTATTTTTCCTAATGGGAGTTCGTAGGTTAGTAGAATTGAAAGGAGTTCTCACCTAGAACTTAAAATTTGCGCAAATTAAACTAATTAATGATAATAGAACAATTATACATAGAAATTGATTGGAAATATAGTGAACTTTTGCTTTTGTGTCTTTTTATTAAATTATCATTAATTTAGTTTGTTTTTGCTGTAAATTAAATATGTGTTTTACTCAGTAAAGTGTGCTAGTATTGATTATGTGTTTATTATGTCAATGTGATATAGAAATTGATTATGGCATCGGTATCCAAGACCATTGTAGCTAACTTCAATAAGGGTGAGAAGCTAAACGGTGACAATTATGATATTTGACACTGAAAGGTTTAGTACATCTTTGAGGAACAAGAGGTTTTGGAAACCCTCAACCATACCATAGATGAACCTGAGTATGGAACTTCAGCTCAACATAGGAGAAACCTAGAAGCTTATCAAGCTTGGAAAAAGAAAAATAGTATTGTTTGCATCACGTTGCAAAACTGTATGCAAGATGATCTCATGTGTGAGTTTGAAAGTTATGATAAAGCTCAAGTTATGTGGGTTGCCTTGAAGGATAAGTTTGGGGGTATATCTGCCACTAAGCTGAGGAGACTCATCATCAAATTTGACACATTTCGAAAGCGCCTAAATATAACGATAAGGCAGCATCTTCGGGAGATGTCAAATATGATTCGTGAGCTGAGGACGGCAGGTCACTCCCTTACTAATGAACAGCAAGTTCAGGCTGTTATAAGGTCTCTTCTTGACAATTTGGAGCATATGAAGATTAATATGACGCATAATGAGAATATTATCACTTTTAATGATATTGCGCGTCACTTGGAATTAGAGGATGAGCGCCTAGAGGCTGCGAGATCCTCTACCCATGCTTATGTTGTTGAATTGAGTTCACGTAAAGCTTCGGATTTCAAGCGCAAGAGGAATCTTCAGTTCAACAACAAAGGGAAGAAGACTGATCAGGCACCCAAAAGGGCTAAGACCTTCCGACGCAAGAAGCGTGGTGGGAAGAAGGACAAGGCCAAGATGAAGTGCTACAATTGTGGCAAGATGGGTCACTTTGCTCGTGAATGCACTGAGCCAAAAAATGTACCATATTACTCAATTACTTTGAGTAACGCTTTTGTTTCTAGTACTATAATGCTTGCTGAATCTCATCAAATGTGGACTATAGACTCATGAGCAATAGATCACGTAGCTAGAGACCGAGAAGCATTTGTGGAGTATCGTCGAATACCATATGGAAGAAAATGGATATATGTTGGGAATAATTCAAGAGTTGAAATGAAGGGTGTCGGCACATGTAAATTAATCTTACATGGTGGTCGAAACCTATTCTTGCATGATGTCTTTTATGCTCCAGATATTCGATGAAACTTGGTCTCTGTAATTGTTCTTCTTAGCTTAGGTTATATATTGAATTTTCATGGTGATTGTGTTGACATTTTGTATGAAACAGTTTATTATGGTTTAGGTCATGTATCGAATGGTTTTATGGTGTTAGACATTGACTATAATTAGTACAATGTTAATGTTGATGGTTGTTTTTCTTTAATTACATCTTCTAATAACGTTGAAATTGATACAAGTACTTGGCATGCTAGATTAGGCCACATTGGATTGCAAAGAATGCAAAGATTAGCTAAAGAATGCCTTTTAGGGTCACTCACTAATGTTAGTCTATTCGTATGTGAATATTGTCTAGCGGGAAAAGTAACTAGAAAACCATTCGGTAAAGGGACTAGAGCTAAATTTCCATTGCATCTCATACATTCTGACATTTGTGGTCCTTTGAATGTGAGGGCGAGGCATAGAACCTCATATTTCATCACTTTTATAGATGACTTTACACGTTTTGGTTATGTCTTTCTGATCTCCTATAAGTCAGAAACATTAGATTACTTTAGACGATATATAGCAATGGTAGAAAATCAGTTGAACAAAATAATAAAGGCATTGAGAACCGATCGTAGACGTGAGTATCTATCGAAACAATTCAAGGCTCTTTGTGATGAAAAGGGAATTGTACGACGATTGACTATTCCTGGTACTCCACAACAAAATGGGGTAGTTGAGAGAATGAGTAGAACCATATTGGAAATGGTTAGGTCTATGATAGCGCAAACAAATTTACCTATCTCCTATTGGAGAGATGCGTTATTGATTACTGCCTCTATATTTAACTATGTGCCCTCAAAATCAGTCACTTTCACCCCTTATAAATTATGGACTGGTAGGAAACCAAACTTCAGTAGTCTACGTCCATGGGAATGTGCAACTTATATTCATGATTCTTCCCACAAATATGACAAATTAGGTCTTAGAGGGAAGAAATGTATCTTTATAAGATATTCAGAATACTCCAAAGGGTGTGTGTTCATAGGTGAACAAGCTGATGGAAGTGTGATCGAAATGGAGTCACGAGATGTCACGTTCTTGGAGAACAATTTTCCTAATAGATGTGAGATTGATAAGGACTTCCAATTATATGAGATGGAAGATCTTGATAACACACCCACTGATGTTGTAGAGGGAAATGAAGATTTACCTCAACACACAAGACCTAATGTGAGTGTTGCATCGCCTGATGAATTGAATTTAAGAGAAATTCAATTGCGTAAAAGTAATCGTAAAGGTATTCCTCATCGTCATTTTAAGATTGAAGGGGGAGCATTTATGATTACTCAAAAGGACGATGCTGAGTCTAAGACTGTTCAAGAGATTCTCTCATCCTCTAATAAGGAAGAATGGAGAAAAGCTTTGCAAGATGAGATGGAGTCAATAAGGGCAAACCATATCTAAGACTTGGTTGATCTGTCACTCAATCGTAAGGCCAATAGAAACAAATGGGTCTTCAAGATTAAGTGTAGGGTGGATGGATCCATTGAAAAGTATAGGGTTTGCCTTGTGGCAAAAGGTTATACTCAATAAGAGGGTATAAAGTATAAGGAAACTTTTTCACCAGTTGCAAGGTTTGTCTCAATACGCCTTATTCTAGCCATCGTTGCACATTTGGACCTTGAATTACATAAAATAGATGTAAAGACGGCTTTTCTAAATGGAGAATTAGATGAGGAAATCTATATGAAACAACCAATAGGTTTCATAGCTAAAGGTCAAGAGTATAAAGTTTGCAAGTTTTATTGCTCAATATATGGCTTTAAGCAATCATCTAGATAGTGGTATCTTCGTTTTCATCGAGCAATAATAATTTTTGATTTCACGATTATCGAAGAAGAACACTGTGTATATGTCAAGTGGTCTAAAGATAAATTTGTGATTTTATCACTTTATGTGGACGATATTCTGTTGGCTGGAAATGACAAGGTTTTGGTTATCACCAGAAAAGAATTGTTGTCCTCCAATTTTGAGATAAATGACATGGGAGAAACTGCTTATATATTAGGAGTTAAGATTGAAAGAGATCGATCGAAGAAACTCCTTACTTTATCACAAGAGTCTTATATTATGAAGATTTTTTGGCGTTTCAATATGTAGCATTGTAATCCCATTGATACCCCTATCATGCAAGGTGAAGGCCTAAGTATTGAGATGTGTCCTAAGACTTTAGAAGAAATTAAAGTGATAGAAACTGTTCCTTACGCTAGTGTAGTCGGAAGTTTGATGTATACTATGATGTGTACTCGACTCGACATATGCTATGCCGTGGGATTGGTGAGCCGATATCAATCAAATCCTGGTCAAGCACACTGGAAAGCAGTGAAGAGGATCCTAAGATACTTGAAGGACACCGTGGACTATCGACTTTGTTACCAAGGAAGTGATTTACACCTATCAGGCTATTCAGATGCTGATTGGGGTGGAGACCTAGATAAGCATAAATCGACTTCTGAATATGCGTTCTTGCTCAATGGAGGTGTGATTTCTCGGAATAGCAAGAAATAGACATGCACGGCTTTATCTACGATAGAGGTAGAATTTATTGCATGTTCTGTTGCAGTGCAAGAAGCGGTATGGCTAAAACGTTTCTTGGAAAATTTAGCCACTATCACTAAAGTTCCAAGACCAGTGACAGTTTATTGTGATAGTCAAGCAGCCATTGCTTATGTGAAAGATCCAAAGTATCATGGAAGGACAAAACATATTAACATAAAGAATAACTTCATCAGAGATATTATAGTGCAGAAAGAAGTGATCCTGCAATACATTTCAATCAATAGAATGGTTGCTGATCCATTTACGAAGGCTATTCCTATAGACATATTCTTGACCCATAGGATGTCACTAGGATTGCATAGAATGTGATATCTATTATTGTAGAGGATCATTAGTTTATGTATTTGTGGACAGATGTATTGTACTTGTTTGTTTATTAATGATTTAATGTTTTACCAATAAGTACAAATCCATTATGAGACTAGCACAAACACACATGTATTATTAAAAAGTATGTCAGTAGGTAATGATTGGCTCACTCACACAAGCAATCACCTTAAGTGCTTTAGATAGCACGCTGAGATGAGACATTACGTACAAATAAATGCTGAAGAGCAAATTTGGTACATAAAATATGTCGCATTGATTGGAGTCAAGATGAGGTCTGTGATTTGTTTATAACAATGCCGAACATGATATTTCCACAATCATGTATGGCTAAAAGATGTCGGATGCGAGTACTTAATTGGGTGCTATAGAAAGCGAGCTGATATAGCACTCGGCCTAAACATGAGTATGTGAGAAGCACGTGACTATATTTAGGCTAAGATCTGTATGGTGGATATATTTGATAAATGACATACGCTCTTATAGGAAGAATAATCCACTATAGCATGTAATTCATACTACATGTGCATTGTACGACCAATAAGGGAAGATGAGTAAAATTATCCATATTTACTCATCATGTGAGCCCTTGAGGTAATTTATATTTTACCTCAATTTTGTGCCCTATGTTACTTCTGACTATATTCTCAAAGTGAAAGATCAATATTACTACTTTAGCATGTTACGGGCGGTCATGAATAGATATGACTTATGAGAAGTGTCTAGGAAAGCAGTTGTTCTGAAATTGAGAGAAACATGAGTGCGAAGGAAGACTATTGTTATTTTACATCTACCACATGTATTTACTTGTCGATCAATTATATCGCCTTATGTGGTTGCGGATGTAATTGTAAATATATGGTGTTTTTGAGAATAGTCAAGTATAGCTTTTAAGGGATAGGTATACTTGGACTGATGTAACAAAATATGTCTGGGGCACTGTGAGACATCGATTGTTTATTTCTTTTCAGGGTTGTAGCCATTATGTCATCCCTAATAAATGCATAATTTGAGCTCCCAAGTGCAGGTGTACTCACTGGTCGCACGGCTTATTTGCCAGTATGAATTATTTTGTAAAGTTGATGAATGTTAAATGCCTTATATTCTTGATAGAGCACTATCAAGCCCATCATGTCCGAGTGGGAGATCTTGTACTTTAGCTGGTACGTCCATGGTGGGGTGCGATTGGAATGCACCGTTTCATCTTGATGCGTTACGATTGAAAGATACTAATGGAGGGGTACGAAGGGAGACATATAAAAACCTCTCGAACACAACCATTGGACCAGTTGGAAAGCATACGCATCGGATTTCTCTCCATTTCCATCAGAGAAGAAGAAGGCATTCCATTTTCACTTTTGCAAGAACAATCGGCATTTACGCCATGGAAATTGGGTGTTTTCCTTGTGATTACATCCAGACTGATATGAGGTAGTGTTGTTCGTGATTCATCGGCAATTCAACATTCGTTCCAGGGCTAATTACTGTTTACTCATCAAAATCAGGTAAGTCGTCTTCCGCCGACTTGAATTCTAACATAGAGTGTTCTAGAAACCTCAATGTTGTAAGGTAAAATCACAAAATCATAGACTTCAGGTTTTGGCCCCATCGAGGCTTAAGGCATGGGTTTATAAATTGGATATTGTTTCAATGACTCAATAGTTTATGAACTGGATCATATCATAAAGATTTGAAAAGTTTGGTTTGATTCCAAGACTCCTTGTTATGGTTTTGGTTTTTGAAATCTTTTCAAGTAAAAGAAAATTTATTTAAAGTTTAAGTTGTGGTAACTGATTAACTTCGTTAGGCAACATCCTATCATCTCAATTAGGGGTGTGCAAAAAAACCGGGATCTGCCCGGACCGCCCGGAACCGGACCGGAACCACCCGGAACTGGTGGTTCTTTAGGGAACCAATCCGGTTCCCGGTTCCATGGGCGGATCCATCTACTCGCCCACCCGGACCGAACCGATTAATTTTTAATATTAAAAAAAATTGAAATTGCTAATTAACAAACCCAGCATCAAAAGGATCAACAAAGTTCTGAGATCCACCATCTCTGTCACATTGCCGATTAGGGTTTGTGTGTTATCATGAAACTTCCCATCATCAGCAGCGTGTGTTCGTCTACTTTGCTGTAAAGATTCATTTACTTCTTTTTCAGAGAATTCATCAACATTCGAATCTCGACTCTCGCCTTTAATTTTAACGACTAGCATTGTATCCATCATCTTGGATAGATCGGTGTTGATGTCATCAACATACACTACTATCTGCTTGTTGCTCCTCTCATCTTCAAATTATGAATCCTCTCTGTGGTGGTTCTTCTTTCCCCTAATTCCACTAAGAGGCAAAAGGTCACTTTCATCCTCCTCCAAGTTAACCACATTCAGTGATTTCTTTTCATTAGACCATGAGTTTACTAGAAACTTTCTAGTAAATTACTCGATATGAAGAGTTTTTATTGTGGGATTTAGAAAGTGATATTATTATTATTGTGAGACCAGTTCCATGGATCCACCCAGGAATCGAACCGGACCAGTAGTCCAATTCCCGGGTGGATCCATGCAACAAATGGGTGAATCACAGTTCCAATTTTTCGGAACTGGTTCTTAGCAGACGGTTTCCGGTTCTAGGTTGGGAACTGCTCACCCGGACCATGCACACCCCTAATTTCAATTTGGGTCGTGTTGGAATGTTGCAACCTTAGTTTCATTAGTTGAGTTGACAATTAAATTTTGGCTAACTCATTCTATCATTTATTATTAAGGAAATAAAAAATTAACCCTAATCCCTAAATAGAAATGTTATTCACATGATTTGCATTCGTATTATATCAAGATCCATATTACACGGATAATGTTTCCTAGACAAGCGCTCACCTTGACCAAGGTCGATTGGGTTCGACCGAGTTGACCAAATAATCCATGTTGGCGCAATCTTGGTTCAAATTTGAATTCAAGGATGAACACGGTGAAGCAAGTGGAAACTCGAACTTTTAAAAGCAAAACAAATAGATGGCCATGGAAAGAGCAAATTAAAAAGAAAAAGAAATCTCAGCCGCGTCCACCACATGCACATCCTCACGTCTCTTTCGAATTGTTGTGGTGAGCCAGGTGGCTTTCAAAGAAAAATGACCAATTTAAAAGAAATAAAAGGGGCAGATTCGTTGGAGTATACATGGCCAAATTCTATACTTTATCTGGTGAAATCCCAAAAGAAATGAAAATCAGAGAGCGAGCTTGAATTGAAATCCGCTGGTTAATTAAAGGCAAAACATAAACAACAAAGTGGGTGGAGTTAACGTACATACAGCTGTGACCGAGATAAAGTGGGATTTGAAGATTTTGGATCGTGAGATTTAAAGAACAATCCACCAAGTGCAAAATAGGATGAGGGAGAGAATATATATCACGATCTCTACAAGGAACAAAAGGTCAACGAAGATGAGATTTACCTTGGCGTTCCAGCTTCTTTCCCCTAAGGGGTTTCGACCGTCACTCCTTGTAGCACGGCACAATCGCCTTCCAGCTTCTTTCCGCGAAGTCATCTCTCTTTCCTCCAACGTTGGTCTCACTCAGCTATATACACTCATACACGTTAAGAGTCTCTGAGAGGTACACCATGTAGAGAAGTAAAAGGACTTGGCAGAATTTCTGGAGAAATAATGGAGAAATTGGTGATGAAGGCCACCTTCGGTCAACTGAGAGGAAGGAGACAACTCGGTCAAAGCAACCGCCCACGATCCTGTTCAACACCAGGATTCAAGAGGTCTGCTTATCATCTCCCACATCCCACCTCTTATTGATACCTTAGCCCATTCAAGCAAGCTCTGCTAATTGATTTTTAAACATTTTCATATTTTGTTAATTGAGTCCATCCTATCAATTTTTGCTGAAAATTACCGACAGTACTAAAAAAGGAGTTAGATAATTGAGTCCTTAACACTTTTGAATAAATTCTCCATATTGAGGTGTTGTACCTTTGAGCCTATAGGTTGGATCTGTAATAATGTCTCATTCATTACATTTTAATTGGGCATTGGACCTTAAGCTTAAAGTTTGGACCCTCAATGTTCATGCATTGCATAACATATTTCTACTTGCCATCTGCATATAGATTTTAAATTTTAATTATTTGATAATTTATGATATACATAATAGTCTAGGGTTTGCGTATTTGAAATTCGAAGCATGTCATATTGCACGTAAATTATAGTATTTTTTTTTTGTAACCGAGGATTCCGCCACTTGCCCCCCGTGCCCGAACGGCTCCTGAAGATTATGTTATTTTCTGTAATGGAGAAAAAGCCCAAAAAATCTCATTAGATCATTCAAGTCTTGCATATTTAAAATTAATCTGTATCTTGTCGGTTACACGTAGATTATAGGATTTCATTTCAATTTCACAAAAATAAAAAATGGAAAAATAGTATTTCATATAGTTTGCATGGATTAATCCATTGTTAATTCTCATGTCAGAGCATTAATGTCATGTTGTTAGCTTTAGAAATTAATTTTATAGCATCGCATATGGTTAATTCATTATAGCAGAGTATGCATGACATTTAGGACTTAATATTAGTTCATCAATGCATGTAGATTAGGTGTATATAATCGTAGCATTAGCTAAGTCACATCCTTGTTGCATTTAGGGAAGCTATTTCCTAAAAACGAAAACCCAAAAGGAATCAGTTAACTTTGCCTTTTAGTTATCTCACAAAGCTTATTCATATTCATAAATACTTTTTTATGATTAAAATGCATTCATCGTTGCATGTTTGTTTCTTGTCTAAATTTTCCGAACATTTGTCTTGATGGATGACGAATAGGGGTCCATTTCTATTTGCTCATGCATTTCAAGTTCTTTAATCTTTTTCAATAATTTATTTACTGTTTTCATTATTGAGAGATATCATTATTTGCTCACCTGATCACCCATCACATGGTAGTGGCTTAGATTCTTATAAAACATTTTTAAAATAAAGAGCTTTTAGATTAATCTAGCATACTTAAGGCCATGTATTCATTAATCTCTAATTTGCAAGAGTAAAATATACTCCCTCATTTTAGTTGAGTGTCTAATCGACCCAAATAAGTTAGTGACGGCTCTAAAAGGTAAGATAAATTGCATATATAAATTGAGTATCAAGTTCTTGTTGGTATGGCTAAACACATGCTTAGTAATCCATTAATTTTCCTTTGGTGGCTCACCTCTGAGAAGGTCACAACAATTTGCAATTAAAATTTAGAAATCATAAACTTCCTAACAATGCAAAAAAAAAAAAAAAAAAACACGAAATGATGGTCTCGAAGAGTTAAAAAATGATTGTTGAATTTGGATGACATTATGGGTGTCAAAGGACTCATCTTACTGATCTGAATCTAATTTTGTGGCTTTAAAATGGGTTCTTTTTACCTCATATATCATTGGTCAAACCTAGCTTAGCTCTCTATCAAACTTAAATTGGGAAAATTGTCAAAAATTCATAAACCTAGTGCATTTTTACCGATTGATGCTGGCATAAATAATTCTTAATAATAATTTTGAATTTTTATTAATTTTATTTTCCCTTTTCTTTCTTTTCTTCTCTTTTCCTTTCTTCTTATTTTCCCTTTGTCGGCCATCCTCGGGCCTCGCCGATGGTTGGCAAAGGTCACCGGCCTCAAGCAGGGGTTGTGCTCGTTTGGGCTAGGCAGGCCAACTATATTGGTGGGGGCGACCCTCCCCTAAGGCTGGTGGAAAGAAAAAGGGAAAAAGGAAAAAGTGACAAAGGGATTTATGTCACGCCCTAACCTGCTTGAGACGTGCGACAACCCGTGCTTAGATGTCCCAGGAGGCGTCGCCGACCCAATTGCTTTATTAGATTAAATATGCAAGTGGAAGCATAAACAATTCATCCAATCAACAAATAGAGATAGTTTTAACCACACACACACACACACACACACACACACACACACACACACACACACACACATATATATGCATCCGCAACATCATTACAACATACCAGCTATTCATATCCAAACTTCAATGTCACTTGTTCGCCATTTCATGTTCAATCAAAATGCGCAGTTATTCGCACTTCCAAAAGGTTTCAGGGTTAGCCTAACTCCTTTATACTACGAAGTGACTTGAAAAGGGGGGTATCCCTTATGCACCTAGCATGTGTCCAAAGCATAAATACCATAGCTCAGGCTTGGTTAGTCATGATTAGGGCCTAAAAAATGTTAAATAACGAGGAGTGAGATAAACTCAATGAGTGAACTCCCTAGACCTCGCACAAGGAATTCATTCACCTCGAAAACGCCCTAAACGTGCAAATTATCTATCGACGGCATATCAATAGCAAAGCAACCTCTACTTTGCCTTAACTATAACATGAATGGTTATTCCACTTCCTCAAAGCCATCAATATGAGCATATAAACATTTCTTGAAACATCTCCTACACTTATAAGCCAAACATAAAAACATGCAATATAACATAGTCATATGCCTATGCCATGCAATAATCTAGACTTGCTCATATATTAATCTCATGTCACACCTGTGTAGACTATAACATTACTTATCGCTTATCAAAATTGCATTCATGCACTCATGTCATGCAATAATCCGGAACTGCTCATATATCAATCTCAAATCACACGTGTGCCGACTATAGCATCACTTCTCCAAATATGCATTTATGTACTCATGCACTTTTCACACAACAATGTCCAGATTATTACGGCCACTTAGGATCCAAGGCCAACCCGAAGGTTCGCAGTCATCCGGCATAACCAGACATCGTCCCGCCTCATTAGGCACGACATCATCCCGTGTATGCATACGCCTCAGGATGGCATTCCAATAAGAAGCTTCGTTCCAAAATCCATCCGCGATTGGCATCCTATTGTCTTGGGGGCATCTGAACTTAATCGGGCATCATCCCGCATAATCATATGCAATAGGATGGAGCCATCATCCGGCATAATCATATGCATAAGGGTATTTAAGTGATTACATGAGCATACGATCATCCCATAGAATCATATGCATTAGGGTATTTAAGTGATGACACGAGCATACTTCACTCAAACTCATTCATATCTTTCTCATTGGTCGACGGAAGAGTATGTAATGCTCATACAATATGCGACAACACTAATTACATACAACCATATCATGTTGTCATGCCATGTGACCACATCCCAATCATGCATTTGTGAAATTAATCATACTTCTATCTCATGGCATATTATTTCATAACAATGCTTTAAACACTTCATCATACTATCTTTTCACATATTCATATGTACACGATAATTAGTCACATGCCATCATGTCATACTTGTATCTCATATCATATCACCCAAATACATCATTTGAACACTTCAACATGCCATCTTTCCACATACCTCACATGCTTATTAATTGGCTAGAATCAATGAATACCATAACATTTATTATTTTCCCATTCTAACAAGTACATAAGCATGCACTATATTCAACTTTAGCAACCAACAATACATCAATCAAATTAGGACTCATGGCACATAGAACTCTCATCAAGGCAAGATAAATCATTACAATTGTGTATAAGTTATTAGAATAATTTATTACGTGCCACCATAACCTATACAATGAGTTATTTCCTATCATTATAACATGTTATCATAACTTAACACTTATCACATATCACAATATAATAACTTATCGCATCTCCACTTATCACATTTCAATGGCTTATTGGATATTAGAAAGGCTTATCACGATAACCTATTGCAATAACTTATCGGCAAAGAATGATAATCTATTCTGATAACCTATTGGCAAAGCATGATAACCTATCAAAATCTTATGATCACTTATCATGCAAAACCCACTTATCAATTCAACAAAATATCATTTAATGTTAATCTAGCCCTAAACTAACTCCAAAATGCAATAACAACCCTATTCAAGGGCTAGAAAGCCACTCACTCTTGATTTCAAGCTTGGCAAGTGACGGCAAAGGTGCAACAAGGGTTGGATGGCTACTGTGGTGCTTGGCAGTGAGTAGTCACCTTCTGAATAGATCACGGCAAGGCTGAGGCTGGCAGCACGGCTCACGGTGAAGCTCAATGAGGCTTAGCAATGGTTGGTTGGTGCTTGGCAGCCCAGACAAAGCCAAAACAACCAAGGGACAATGGTGTGAGGTGGTGAGGACAACGGTTCAACCACGGTGATGGTATGAGTGTGCGGCTTCCAGTGGTTCACGGTGGCTCCAACCAAGAGGAAAAGATAAGGATATGGGTGTGAGATGAGGGATGGAGAGGTTGAGAGGGTTCAATTGGTACAAGGAAATAGAGAGAGAGAGAGAGAGAGAGAGAGAGAGAGTGAGTGGGTGAGTGAAATCAGAGAATGAGAGAGAAAGGGGGTGGCTGAATGAGTTAGGGGAGAGAGAGAAAGATTGCTGCACAAGTCTAGGCCATTGGATGGTCAAGATGCATCCTTGCTCCCCAAGACAAGAATGGAGGGCCAAGATTGCTTCTTGCTTTACTTCCTCCCCAAGTTTCATTAATGCCATTTATTGCACATTAAATGAACTTATCATGCCTAGGTTAGAAAATGGAATAGGTAGGCTTAGCTAGGTAGGGTAGATTAGGCATGCCATCATCTTCTCTCTCCTCTCCTCTCCTCTCCTCATTAGGCACCCATTTCTTGTTTCATTAGGCAAAAGGGCAAAAGGGCAAAATGGTAATTTCACAAGCCCTAGGTACTATTCACGCACATAGGCATTAATGACAGACTTAAAAAGACCAAAAATGGCTTGGGTGGTACATGGGCTCCTTTGGGCTGCCCATATTGGGTGTGAGGCCCATTGGGCTGCACACCTGAGGCTTGGGCCCATTGGGCTATCCTTTGTGGGTCCAAGGGCCCATTGGGCCCATGTGGGTCATTGTCCGTGACCCATTTACACTTTTCCTAATTTTTACGTCTCGTCGATGAAAAATCAAGTTTTTGCCCCAAAGTGGCCTTCTCGACATTTATGTGGCCTATCGATCCCTATTGCAATCCCACTTTGAAGATTTACCACTAATGTAATCTCGTTTCAAAAATTGGGTCGGATTGAGGATGTCATAATTTACAAGAACAAAAAAGAAAATATAATACCCACCCCGTGATGGGCAAGTTGGTTCGGGCGTACGTTGACCACACCATTGGCTAGGGTTCGATTCCCCAACTCGTCACGTCGTGCGACTTAAGTGGGGTGCCGTGAGAGGTGGGTTCCTGTGCTAGTGCCCCCTGAGTTTACGTCGTACGGTGGTTCCACGGTACCATATATATAATTTAGAAAAAAAATATTAAAATTTGTCTAGGTCAATGCCAGTCGTACCACGTAAGATAGTTAGTATTCATGTTAGCGATTTTCGGCTAAAATTAGCTAGATTGACTCAATTGGCAAAATGTGAAAAGGTTTAAGGCTTAATTGACACAATTAAAAAGGCTTATGACTGAATTAACAAAAATGCCATGGGTTTAGGATTTTTTGGACAATTTCTTTAACCTTAAATCAAACTTAATTATTCTTAAAGATGGGGGCAAAATTTAAGGTTGCGGTGCTGGTCGATGTAGTTCTTAGATCTTGCTTTTTCTTTTTGGCCCTTTTCAATAATTGAAGGGAACTTTTTATTTTCCTTTTAATTCTAACCTAGTTGCACCAAACACTTAACATGATCGGATATGACCATATCGATATAATTTTATATTTTTCCGAAACATAAGGATACAAGCAGTCCAGAGGATTTCTTATCCTATCTTAATCCTTCACCTAACAATTTAATTTGACTTGACAGATTCAACCAAATAAGAAGGTTCCTTGGTTATGTCATAATCACTAACTATTGGGCTCGGTTAGATGGCTATTTCAATTTAAACGGTACCCTCCGATCTCAATAGATAGTCCATTCCTTATAAGGTCTTGTTATTTGGGCCAATCGTTATATTGGATGAGTTTATGTTGACGTTCACTTGGCACAACTTCAACATTAGTTACATGTTTTTATTTTTTCTCTTCGGCACCATAATGCTATGAAATATCTTTAAATTCGTGTGTGTGTGTGTGTGTGTGTGTGTGTGTGTGTGTGTGTGTTTTCTATTATTATCTAGGAGCACAGTAGTAAATACCCACTACCTGGAGGCCATGGAACACCCTGAAAACCACATTAACCGATTGATAATCGGTATTTGGTTCATATAGATAGCATGGACGTTGAACAGTTTGTAAGTAGTTAATAGGATTCGAATGGACGACTTACAATTCCTGAGCTTAAATTTCCTGAACGGTCCAACCAACTGCACCAGCGATTGGGGTTCGGTTCAAGTAGTTAAGCATTTCTTTTTGGACTCTTTTTTTGTACCATTTGTTTCAATCTCTAATCTCCATAATACTGCCGCATATTCTTACTAAAATTTTTACTATAATTCCAATATTCTCTTGCACACTCGGACAACGAAAAACACTGCATGATCTAATCAATAAATGAATTTAGAATGTCATGTCTTATTTTCCAATTTATGTTTAATGTGACGATGAACGATCACACAATAAAAAAAAAGACCCTATTCACTATTAAATTTAACTAGAAATGGAACAGAAACAAGTTAATGAGGGGAGCAACAAAACTGTGTTAAAACATAGATAGTATTCGTTCAGCCTGCGCTAATTCTAAATTCTCCTGGACAAAAGAGTGCTTATAGAATAACCGGTCAGTGTAAAAGAAACTTTCCACAAGCGGCCTCAATCACCCTAAGTTAAATGATGAGCAAGGGATTAATTCAATAGCAAAGACCGGTTGTGATATCTGGCAAAACTATTCACCAAACAATGATGGGGTTTATCATCTATATTAGAACAACGTCACACGAATTTAAGCTTTTGATGAATAAACAAACATAACCTATTTTCGTAGGGATACGTGTACTTTGAATGCTTCTTCACAATTCCAAATGGTATCTTATTCGTAAATCATTCGTCTAGAAGATTGACCTATGCGATACCCTAGGGTTAACGTAGCTATTGACATTTTGAGCTCCTTTACGATAAAATAGTTCGTACACGTAATCATCATGGAAAAATAAAAAATAAAAAATACTTACAATTGCATGGATCTAGATCTCGTATATCTTCTTCGATACACAAAGTTTGACAGTTGACGAGTCTATAATCTAATAGTAGGAGTAGGAACAGTAATTGTTAGGGGAAATCATTTAATCAATCCTAAACTTATTGTACGAATAATTGGATCGTCATATCAGTGATTTTCTATGAAAATTGACTAGAATGATTATATTGAAACTTTATGCAAAGATTTAGAACCGAATTGACAAAACAAAAAAATTTATAATCAAATTGACATTTGTACAATAAGTTTAGGACTGATCAAATAATTTTCCCGTGGCCATCTTATAGAAACCCAATCAAATGGACTGAAATTTGTTAGTAATTTAACAAAAGCCTTTCAATCAATGTCATATTCAACAAAGAGTATTTTAAGCAATTATCAAGTCATACACTTCCAAATGGTCATTTCAAATGGTCATTTCTTTGTTGCTTTGTGCTCAAGTCATGGAATTCAAGAGGAAAGCCACTATGTCACAATTAATATATTTTCCTTCTTCCACTAGTTGATAATAGAGACATTTTAGGTGGAATATATCCATCTGTTATGAGACAAAACTTAGCAATATTTAATTAACTATAAAAGAATTTAGCCTGTGGTGGTTAGGGATTGAGAGAAGCAAAAAAAGAAAATCACATGGTCCATCTCTCTTATTCTTTGTGCTGTTTGAACCATGCAATCTTGATCGCCTGATTATTAAAAAAAGGAGTTCCTGGAATTCTAGGGTTCTGTCGATTAATGAGAAGGGAATCCTTTCTCTTGTTAATTTGCTCTAAAGGCTCCTCTTAGATGATTCCATTCGGATGCTGACCCCACAATGATCACGCGGGTCAAGGAAGTTTGAATTTAATCAGTGCTTATGCCATCCTTTTTTAGTAAATTATGCCGAATATATGAAAATGTAATGTTGGTATATGAACAACAAAAGGATGACTAAATTAAGAGCCTGTCTCATCAACTTCTTCCTCTCTCTCTCTTTTCGTAAGGGAGAGAAATCAATGCTTCAATAAATATATTAGAACTAACATTTTTCTTTTCCGTTTGCACTAAACTCTGGTAAGTTACCGAATCCTGATTGCAATATATATGTATATATATATATATATATATATATATATATATATATATATATATATTACATAATTTTCTTCGTGCATAATGATTGGAATGTCAATTAACTGTACATGCTCCATACCAGTCCATTGGAATGTTCATCTTCAAGGGTGACGTCAAGAAGATGACCGTCTGAAGAAATGGTTGAAATAGTTCACACAAATTATTGAGCCCGCTTTTATAAAATACAATAAAGAACGAACAGATAATCTAAGCTTAACTGAATCTTTCAAACCGTCGACATTCTTAATTTAGAACAGCTCCTCCTCATTATTTCGTGCACCGCAGAAGCTTCCAGTGGAAACAATTTAAGAGAGATGGTTATTATTCATGAGGTAACTAATTGAATTTATAGAGAGACTGATATGACATCCATTTAGAGGAGGCAAATTAATTTTTAATCTCCCTTCTAACTAACGAAGATGGTATTGTCATTTGGTAGCAATGGGGAAAATGACTTAAATGGTCCGAAACTTCAATGAAATATGCAATGTGATCCCTAAATTTTTAATTTGCTTAATGTGGTCCTTGAATTTTAGTTCAATGTGCAATGTAATCCCTCAACGCTTAACCTCTTATTTGGATAGACCTTGTCGGCCGCTAGATTCAGCTGCTCTAGCACCTTTATCAAAAAATTAATTTGTTCAATGTAGTCCGTAGATAGTACATGTTCAATTTAGTCTTTAAATTATGTGAAAATATTCAATGTTATCCCTAAACTTGACTTAATGAAATGACAACACTCAATATTTTCATATAATTCAAAGAGTAAATTGGACAAGTATAAAAAGTTCAAGGATTACATTGAACAAATTAAAAGTTCATGGATTACATAGGTCAAAGATTTTAGAGTTGAATCCAATATAACACTCAAAGTGCTCGATTTGTCCCGTGCAAGATCTTGACTAAGGGGTCTACTTCCCCACTTAAAACAAAAATTAAGCAATCGCCCCGAAGTTCAAAGCAGTTTGTTGAGTCTTCTAAGTAACCCCATGTACTAATCACCCACGGAAACTTAATTAAACTAAATTAAGCCCAAGAATGACAGTTATCTCATGATTACATAGTTTAAGCACAGGTCATTGGGTGGTTCGTTCCTCGAGCATGTGGATCAAATGCATGACAGTTGCTCCGAATGGGACCCGCCTTTTCCGCAAATTGCCTAAATCATGCATATAACAATGACTGCATAGCAAAAATGACCAAAAGAATCCAACAGACATAGCTTCACTGCAAAAGCCAAACTAGCAATTTCACACCGCAAAGCTAGTAAGAAGACTTTTGCATCTGAAACTTTTCTCTTAACAGATTCTCTGCCCGCAGAGGAAGAGAGTAGCTTTCATGGCATTCAATATGATCACAGACAAACAATAAACTCCCGCTCCTTTCTTGATCATCTCTATATTTAACTCCCTCTTCTCTAAACTCTTGCACCGAAATTACACAGCTCTCTTTGATAGTCTTTTCTTTTCTTCTTTTTGTGATCCGCCAATTGATAAAGAAAGCTCAGTATTCGATGTCAACCGCAGGGATTCACCACCTTCTCAAGTCACGCTATGGGCAAGCAAGGACACCAATCGGTGGCGATTCATGGGAGGAGAAGGCTTTTGCTGAGGATTTCGGGTGTGTGTGGCCTCCAAGGTCTTACTCGTGTAGCTTCTGCAATAGGGAGTTCAGGTCTGCTCAAGCTTTAGGAGGCCACATGAATGTGCACCGGAGAGATAGGGCGAGGCTCAAACAGTCAGCTCTCAGCAATCAAAGTGACGAAATCCTGAGCCAGACTCGGAAGCCGGGTCTTTCCAGTATCGTTCTGCCCTATCAGCTCCAATCTGAAGCTTTTTCATTATTGGATCACAAGAATGACCTTAATTCTAGCAACTATTTCACACCGTCCCTTTCATCTAAGGTTTTAGGTTTGCCATCATCCGATAAAAAACTACCTCGCCCTGAAGAGTTGGCCTGTTCTCCTTATCATTCTGTCCTTGTCAAGGAAGGGCAAAAGGTTCTTTTCGATCCCGTGACCATGAAAGTCCACTGCTCATCAGACAAAGACCGGCTCGAGATGCAGAAAATTTTAAGGGAGGACGAACATGAATGTTTTGATAGTTCGTCCAGCGAAACTGATTTATCAGTGGGATTGAGTTCCAACTTCGGCCGCCGTCCACCAGCCACCAGTTCTTGCAGCAACGAAGCGATTAATCTCAAAAGGCCAAAAACGTCAGAGTCATCTTGGCTGACCGTTCTTAATCCGTGTTCATCCATTGGTGGCTATCCTCGGAAATCAGATGTTCAAATTGGGCTCAAGGTTAGCTCCATGGAAGACTTGGACCTTGAGCTCAGACTTGGGGATCCTCCTAACGTGAAATAGACTGATACAGCTTAAGAGATAGCTGGAAGAAAGAAGAACTCTCTCACTGAATGCTTTGATTTTCTTTTTCCGTTTTTTTTCCCTTTTTCCTTTTATGTGGTCAAACTGATAGTTGTTGGGGAAAAGCCTCCTTTCTTTGGGAATATTGATTGATTCCCAATTTAATCATTCCAAGAAAGATCTATCAATCTCTCAAGTAAATTTGTGCTCATTACGCTGTTGAGTTTAGTTTACAACGCGCGTATTAGCTCGCACTCTTGCCTTATATGGTGTCTGGGAAATTAAGTTTCGCAAAGAAATCGAGGGGCAATGAATCTAACTACAGATCTTACACTGATAATTGAAAAAGACCAATCACGCCCTTCTTATCTAGTTATTATTAATCCTATAACATGTCCCTACAAAACCCAACTTGACGCAAGTATTGAGCATTGCTCTTCATGAGTACTTCGGAACATAGTGAAGACAGATGGAGTGATCAGCATCTTTACACAATTCATTTTGTTATCTTCAGATCACAAAGAAGGACTTGACTCTGGGAACTTGAATGGAATAAAGATATACCGATGCTCCATACAAAACTAATAGCTAGAAGATAGACACACCAAAACGCGTATACCCTTTTTACCTTCGTTAATTATTGTCCCATCATCAACAAAATACAGACAAGATCAAGTTCCAACTTCCAAATAGCTCCAAAAACATGTATTGTCTCTTCTCTCACGACTCCAAGCAAGCCACCGACTCCTGAGAATCAGCTTAGTTGACTAAGTATTCAGGACAAGATAGATATATTATTATATACAAATCAATTTGTATACGCAATTTAATTGCACAGCCAAAGAGAACCCCGTTAATTATTACACATCGCTGCCACTATTTCCGCGTCCCGTGTTTAATTTTTATTTCTTTGCAATTACTTTTGCGATGTAGCTGCTATTACAAGCTCTCGACGACCAAGCTATATCGAAAACCCTAGAGCTTGCCCTGTAATTATAGTAATGTTATTACGTACACATGGTGTGGGGAGGGAGGGAGGGAGAGAGAGAGAGAGAGAGAGAGAGAGAGAGAGAGAGAGAGAGAGAGAGTCCGTAGGAACGACCTTGTGATCCCGACGGGTCCTCCAGAATACACGGCGAACTTAGAGTGGGGCTGTTTGTTTTTTCGAGGTTTTTTCTTGATTAGGAAAATGTGAGGAAACCATCGACCGACCCAAGTCTTGACTTTACGGGTGTCTCTGTCACGCTCGCGTAGCAAGGAGGGAAAGCGAGACATTGCTGTGCATGGGAAGGGAATTTATGTTACCCCAG
The DNA here is from genome assembly GCA_017140325.1 of Eucalyptus leucophloia subsp. euroa. Classification (NCBI taxonomy): domain Eukaryota; kingdom Viridiplantae; phylum Streptophyta; class Magnoliopsida; order Myrtales; family Myrtaceae; genus Eucalyptus; species Eucalyptus leucophloia. Next base: position 317,886 of record CM029477.1, on the reverse strand, counting down.
AGGACTTTTATCCATTCGTGGATGTGAAGCTTGCTCAGATTGCTTTTGATGCTCTTGACGTGGTTCTTGGGGTATGGGGACTTTAGTTTCCTACGTGTGTGTGGGTTCTGAGAGAAACAGAGAGCCCACTTGCTGGACATTTAAGTCCTGCGTAGGCTTATAGACGCTCGTGAATTTCATTTACACAGCATGTGAAGACGTGCCGTAGTACAAAAAGTGACTAAGGTTCATGCCAATTTCTAGCCCACTGTATTTCGCATACATAAACTAATTTAAAAATAGAAGGTGCAAATAGATTTGAGTGCACGTAACATAGACAACTAAGTTCTTTGTTTTTGTTCCGATCCGCTAGTGGTATGACCATAACAGTTTTTGTCTTGTCCATCATGGGTAGAAAACTCTGTTTCCGGACAATGTAAAGTCCAAGTCTTGCTTTAGACTCCCAGAATATGAAACAACTCCAATGTCAATTGTGCAATAAATCTTTACCCCCAGAGAGAGAGAGAGAGAGAGAGAGAGAGATGTAACAGGTGAATAAAATGGAAACAGAGGCAAAGAAATAGGGGGTTTCTACGAAGAGCCTGGTCCGTGTAAGAGGAAGTTAAGGACGATGGTTGGATTTTGTCCGGTATCGGGAGGGTTTTAAAGCCGGGGGTGACATGGAGAGGGAGAGGAGGGATGTGTCCTGTCTTCTTGTTTGTAGCAGCCCACCAGCCACCGAGGTCTGCTGAAGGTGCTCTGGAGTCTGGTCTGACGCAGGGATTTTAAGGTGCACATGGTCTTATGATATGCCTCTTTTCCTCTGTTCCCGCACCTTCCAGAAAAGAATGAATGCACATTCCCAAATTGTTCTACCTCTTTCTACATTTGTGGTGGTTGTGACCATAGCCTCCACGGGATCCCGATGGCTTTATATTTTCTTTTTTAACCGTTGATTGAAATGCAAAAAATTTCAGCCATTCAATAGATCTAAGCTTGAATGATTGTGATTATTGACCTTTGAAATTGTATGGAGGCACAACATGAACTCACCTTCCAAAAGAGAATGAATGTGCATTTCCAACTTCCTCAACCTTTTTCTCTAATGTAAGTTAGGCTATATAGCACTGTCCTTACAATCTTTTACCGCTAGATTAAAATATAACATATCCCTTTTGTTTAATGGATCTCAACTTGGACATATAGTTGTAATTTTTTACTTTTCAATCCAATGTTGAAGATTTGTAGAGGCATCATGCCTACTTGGAACCATAGACTGACACTATCTATTTGGTGTGTTGCGCTTGTGCTTTCAAATATTAAAATATGATCCCTCATGGACATTTATAGAAATATATACAAATTATATGAAAATTAGAGTCTAAGAATTAGGTAGTGTCATGGACATTAGAGGTATTCCTAATCTTATATAACCCAAGTCCAAATTGATGCATAGATATAGAGGACTTACGCATCTTTAAAAACTAGCATGATGCATTTTAAAGTCATTTAGGCCTTGGTTAGGGCCCGATTAGACGGGCAGGGGGGACAATCTCAAAATAGAGGCTTGCTCGATGTCGTTGCCTATATTGGTGTCTGGGCCAAGGCCGAAACATTGGGTGTTGTAGGTATCTTTAATATCACATCACCCATGCCTAGGTTGTCGGGCTAATAGATCACTACCGCGGTTAATATTTCGCGTTTACTTTTCTTCTTATTGGGTCACTACCGCAGTTAATATCTTGGCATTTACTTTTCTTGTTATTGGGTAACACTAACAAATCCAAGCTTTCGGCAACAGCTAATTGCATATATCATGTACCTAATTCAACCCTTCCAATTGTGTTCAAGGTAGATTTAGATTCCCTCAATTGCATGTTTGCCATTATTGTTGAAAATATGCATCGAGTTTAAACCTGTAAGGGAAACTCAATCCAAGTACATTTTCTAGTTGAGTGAATTCCTAATTTGAGTAGGTCTCCCAGAAAGGATTTCCTATTTTGGATCCAAATATTTTCTAGAAAGGTCTTCTGTGTGAATTGCATTCAGGATGAGCTTTTGGTGTTTAAGCCAATAAATCTTGTCATATGATTTGTGAGTTCTTTCTAAAATTGAGAGATTATTTTGAAAAATACCATTAGTATTTGAGTGACTCAAGCATGGTTGTGTTATCTATTGTATGGTGAAATCCAATATTGTTCTCCAATGGAGGAGGCCCATCAACTAACTCACATAAATTACGTATTTGATTTATTTATTTATTTATTTATTTTACTTTATCATAGCTTTTTTCGCATTGATTAAAATGATGTATAATATGTGTAATTTTCATGTCATATTGCTATTTGCATTTTCTTTTCCTGGTATGACCATCTACGAATTACCTTTCCAGATCGTCTCCTAAACGTGGATCTTCACATCTTCTTTTAATATGTCATAGCAACCCGTATATATGAGGAGGTGGATCCCCCAATCTAAGCAGTGAAACTAAGGAATTACTACACACTAAACATAACGCCCTCACTTTTAATCTATCCTGATTTTACGTTCAATCTTGTTAGAAACATAATTATCCTCATCAACTTTTCTTTTAATTACACATTCATCTTATAGATTCAAAACCTATACTTCTCTAGTTTTAAAATCCTTTGTTTTGCCCATTAACTTTAAAAACTTTATACTTTCCACCCTTTCCCTTTGATAATTAAAAAAAAAAAGTTTTAAAGTATAGGTTCTTTATACAGAAGGTGTAAGATGTTATTCACAAAGTAGGAGCAGAGTGTTGTGTAAGAGAAGATTGAAGACGGTTATTTCTCCTAAATTGATCAAACTGATTTACCATCCATAGTAAGCACAATTGAATTAAGCGAGAGTATATGACCATAGTTCTAAGAGAGTTCGGTGGATAAACGTGAGGATATTGCAACTAAATTCAAAAAAATTGCGGGAAATTGCAACTATTGAAACATGGAGGGTGGATTGCGAAAACACTGAAAAATTAGGGGCGTGGCTCTCCTGGAAAAGATTACATAAAACTCGTTGACCAAGTACCGGGGGCAATAATTGGCTTAAAGGCGTCATTGATAGGGCTAACACCATCCAAAAGTTAAAACTAGCATACTCACGCTACATTTTTAAAAATTAATTGAGTTAATGCCATGAAAAGGTTCGAAATTGATATTTTTGTGACACATTTATCCAAAATTAATTTTTTGACTACCAAAAATCCTAAATTGGTACAAATGTGATACATTTTACCCTAAACTAATTTTTTTGACAATAAAAAACCTGAAATTGATACATTTGTGATAAATTTATCTTCAATTAGTTTTCATTAAATTGAATTAATACAACTACAAATAACAAACTAGTTCCAAACCGGTACATCTGTCAACTATTACGTGTCATCCAATTTAGCAAATTGATAGTAAAATTTAATGGAAACTAATAAATTTTAAATTTATTACAAGTGTATTAATTTGGGATTTTTGGTGGTCTAAAAATTAGTTTTGAGTAAAATTGTCAAAAGTTTAGTAGTTTGAGGCTTTTTATGATATTAACTTAAAATAATTTCTACGTCACAAATTATCGCAAAACGGTGCACCTTTGTCACATCCATCCAAAATAATCTTCGTATGCCAAAAAATCTCAAACTTTACCCCATGCTAGATTGTGAAAATTATCAAAATAGTCCTAAACCTACTACACTTATGCCAATTCAATCCTAAATGTGACATCCAAAAATTCCTACATTAATTACTAATATGCAGGAAATGCATGAGATAAATGTCATATGTGGAAATTCTAGTTAGATTTTAACGTGGCAGTAGAGGAAGGCTTGAATTGTATTTTCTGCACCCGTAGTTTTCCATAAGTGATTCATTAGGATTGAATTACTGAATATTTACTCATGGATCATTTATTTAGGGTGGTGATGAAACATGTATCACCGCATTGGTTTCTCACAAAGACTAATACGTTTCAAGTTTACATAACAGATGAGCGGTAGGTTGGAGACTTACTAAGTTGAGTCCTTTCTAGCATTCAGTAATTTTTGTTGAGCGTTTTAGTGGATTCAAAATATTTTTTTTTTGACTTACCAATGTTTAAAACGGATACTGATCTTATTATTTATGTACTTATTTACTGGATATCTTGACAACTTATCAAAATATCTACTTTGGAACAATAGGATTAGGCCATTTGTGACCTTTTAATTTATTCACATCACCTCTATTTTTTTTTTTTCACATGTTTTTAACTGAAAGTCATCATTATTTCAACCCATGGTTAACCAATCTTGCCTCTTTTCAATTTGTATAATTATTGGATACATGCCCCTTTCTTTGAATTAGTCACTACAAAGACTCTAGTTTAAAAAGAAAGCTCCAATTCATTCTTGAAAAGAATGAGAGTCCCATGTTTCGTTCACTTCTCTTTCTTCTCCAACTTTGAAGCAAAATCAAGGGTTCCACATTTATATTTTTAAGGGATATGTTTATCAAAAATCCTAAAACTTGTCACGAAAGTACAATTGAGTCCTAAAACTTGCAAAAAGTGCAATCAAGTCATAAACTTATCAAGTTAGTTCAATCAAGTCTTTTTGTTAACATCGTGAATTTAGACCAATTTGATGTGGCTAATTTTAATCATTTCTCTCTCCCATGTGGCAAGTAGGGCAAGGGAAATTGTCCAACTCAGCAAAACAACTCAGCTAATTTTAATATCAACTGCTATTGAATGGCAGACTCCTAAAGAAGTGTGGTCAGGTAATGTTGCTGGTTATTCTATTTTTAAAATGTTTGGTTGACCGTGTTATTTTCGAGTGAGTGATGATAAGCTTGATTGTAGGGCAAGGTGCGTATTCCATGGCTATGCATAAGGTGAGCGGGACGATCGGTAGTGGTGCCCGAATATAAATTCACCTGTTAATAGCAGAAAAGTTATCCTTGATAAGTCTTCGGTATTTCTAGTTAGGAGTGTTTATGGCAGTATTAATATGGATTTAGACGGTGCTCAACTTGAGGTGGAGTTGCAACCAGAAACTCCTGAAGTAGCGAGTACGAGTACTAGCAAAGTAATCAACACGGATGGTGTTTGTAGCAAGGTGGAGCCTATAGAGCCAATGGTTGCCGTAACTGCTGAATTAACAAAGTATGTATTCGATATCTTGATAGATATGGATGCAACAGTGGTTTTGCCTTATCTACGGTTAAGGAGGTTGCATTAGAAAATCCTTACGAAATAATTAAAAGTACATGTGGAGTTAGTATTCTAATGAGGTCATTGGTTATGAAAAGTTCAATTGAGGCTTGGACTTGAATAATATCTGTGGCGGTTGAGCCCATTGGAGGCTATGGGAAAATAGCGGCAGAGTTTGAATTTTTTACGAAGCGATTGCGACTTGGCTCAAACGTTGAGCCAATGTGGAAATTGTTAAAATATATCTCGAGTTTGAGTCCAATGTGAAACTACGAATATTCCGAATTGGATATATTGCGAACATTCGAAATCAAGCAAAGAAGATCCAAAGATGGCAAACTAGGAAACAAAATCTTACGAGAAGTTGGCAAAAGAATAATGATCTCACTTAAAAGACTTGTGGCCATGGATGGAAGAATGTTGATTGTGAAGAATTTGTCTTGAAGCGCCGCCTCGTCGTCGAGTGCTTGGGAGGGATTTTCTTTGTCATTCTTGTCCGTGAATTATATCCAAGAAAGATTTAGTGTTCAAGCCAATTAAATCTTGTGATAAGATTTGCACGTAATTCCTTCGTGAGATTGAGAGATTATTTCTTAAGGAATTTCAGGGCTAAACACGACGTGCGTTGTTGGGTGTAATTGGGGTTTGGGAAACACCGAAAGAGTGTTTGAGTGACTTGAGTGTGTAATCTCATTGTATCGCTTGATCTATAGTGAAATTCACTACTGCTCTCCCCATGAACGTAGATCTTTATGACCGAATCACGTAAATCTGGTGTCCGACTTATTTTATTCTTCTATCTATATTATTGTTCGATCGCTCGCCTTTCGCAACACAATTTCTGGTGGCTTGATCTTCCTCAGAGGCTTCAAAACCGATCCAGGCGGGATCGGTTTTGTTCCAACTTGAACCGGCGGCCACCAATGCTCCTAGGTGCCCTTAATCACCGACAATCAGTTGCTTCTAGATAACATACAATCTTTCACCAGCTTATGGAAATCAAGATGAGCGGGAGGAAATTATTGAAGGATGCTAGATGCGGAAGATAAGAAAGTGTAGTACTTTGCCACACTTCTTGAAAAAGTTGCTCGGATCGCATGGTTGCTTTGTGGTCGATGCATCTGCAAATTTTGACGTACTTTTGGGCTTTCTCTGTAGATTGCCTCGTGCTTTTTGTTTAGGAAGACATGAATCTGGCCACATCTGTATATGACAATGCTGAGGTCTTTCAAACATGGCTCTCACAGGAAGTAGACATTCGTGTGCTGAGTGAGTGCTGTAACTACATTTTAAATTTGGACATGTAGGTTAGTTGCATTTAAACATGCAGTTAATCCTCTAAACCCAACTTCAAGGAGAAAATTCTTGTTTAGGTTTGATCTCGACTTCTGAGGGAGTGCTACGTTTGCATTTTCCTATTTTGAAGGAACTATACTCTCAATTTAACACTTGCAAGACGATCCCAATATTCGCTCGTATGGATCAAGTGAAATTCTACTTTCTTCCCTGAACTGTTGTATAGTTTTCAATCAACTCCTTAAAACTTTTATTTTAACTAATCAAGTCTTGAACTTACGTTCATTTCCTCCTCAAGTCTCTCCAATAACAATCCCGGTCAATTTGAGTTAATGTGGCCGTTGGACCATGCCAAGTATGAAGTGGAAAAAGGCTTATAACGTGGAAATTTCCAGTGGGGCATGTGCATAGAGACCAATTGTATTTCCACAAAATATTCTGGTAGAGATCGACAACCACATCAGCTCAAATTGATTGATACTAGTGCCGAAGCGCCTTGATTGGACATTTTATTTAGGTCAGAGGACTTAATTGTAGAAATTGATAGCGTAATGATTGGAAAATCGCGTAAGTCAGCGATTAAAACTAAAATGTAGAATTTTACTGTATGGCTAAATATGTAAAATCAAGAATTAATTACCAATCAACTTTTAAGCAACTCTCTGAAATTCAAAAAGCGGGGTTCCTACTTAAATTATTCACGACTTTGAAACCTTTCGCTACGGAAATTTTAAATTACATTACATAATTTCCATAAATTCAATTATATCCTCTGTGGTTCGTTTTGGTCACTCTCCCTTCCTTTCAAATCTTTACTTCCTATATAGCTTGTTTAATTTAACATTGCAGTAATTAAACAAAAGAAGGAATGTTTTCTATTTGAAAGTAACATAGAACTAGTCTTGCAAAAATCCAAAAAATCCATTATATTGAAAATGAAAATGTCCTTTTCCCAAAAGCATGAATATAGTTCTACGTAATTATAATATTTCAGATCATTGGAGGAGACCAGTTTTTAATAAGACTTTTTTAGATCCTTCTAATGTCTTGTCACTTCTATTCAAGTGAATTTGTTTTGGTAAACTTCTATTTAACTAATTGGTTCCTTTTACTTTATAGTGAATTACTCGATAAATCAATAATTTCTTGATGCTAATCATTGTATGTGTTTTTCTTTAACCTGATTAAGAAAACATATATCATAGATAATTAACATAAGTACGAACGACTCAAGGATTCTAACATAGCTATCATGTCCTTTCAGACATGATTTAAATATTTTGCATTTCATACCAATTTTTTGTTTTTATTTTGCCATTAACGCATCTCCTACACTATGAATAGAAAATTAGGAAATTTTATAGGTATATTGCATAGGCATTGGTCATCTAGATGTTATTGGTATAGCTTTTTCCTTTTTGTTGCCCTTCTTACCTTCAAAACTCGCAATTTTTTACACGAATTAGCATATTTATACACTCTCCATTAAGGTTGTCACATGTAAGATCTCAAGCAGATTGATAGATTGCCAAAGGAACGCAAATGGCTTCTCTTGCGAGGTAGTAGATATGCTAGTATCAGCCCTTCCAATCCCTACCAATTGCAACTAGATTTTCATATACTATTATTCAATTTATTTGCTTTGGAATTGCCACTAATCCATTATAAGTTGGTTAGCAACCTAAGTAATAGGGGTGATCGAGTCTAGGGTGAGTAGGGTCTAGACCTGGACCTTGTACCCAACCCTGTTATAACCAGTTCTCCTTTTTTGGACTTTGTACCCGACCCTGTTTGCATTGGACCCTGTTCCCGACCCACCCTATTTTTCCGGTCTGGGAACAGGGTTAACCCTGTTTATATTGAAACCTATTGTGCATAAAAATTGTTGTACAACACTCATATGTAAGATAAAGCGTTTACAATCTCGATCAACATAAGCACATCCACCATTGTAGCAAACAGTTAAAGATGCTTGTTTACCATATGAAACATAAATTTATATAGACTAGATTTCTGAAATAGTTCATGAGACGGAAAAGATGTATAGACCATGAAATCCTCTATAACAAGATGGTGTCATGTGAGACGAATAAAGATGACTTTCTCGACCATTATCAGAATCGCCACTGAATTTTACTTCCATTGACATTTCCATTTTATTTTTGACAATGTACTTCTGATCCAAGTTCTTTAGAGCAGTGGAGTAATTGAAATTTGCTGGCCTGACAACAGCTACAATTTCCTTTGGAGGGTCTCGTCCAGCAACAATGGGTGCATGAACTGATAATGCCTGAAAACAAAAAGACAAAAAAGAAAATATGAATAGGCTAGTAATATAGACGGAGGACAGATAAATCAATAGTATTCTTAGGTCAGCGGTTATTCTAAGGAGAAGGAACACAATATGTAACATCATGCAGAAAATCTCCTTAGCTCTTAAACCTTTCATACCGATAGATTTCACCTAAATGCTATAAAATACTTGAACAAGGTTGTATAGGATGCTTCAAGAAATACTTTCTGCAGTCACCTATGAATTGAAGATTGATTTACAAAACCCCAATTAGACATGTACTTCATGAATTCCTAACTCTTCACATCAGTTGGCATCTAGCAAGTCAATCAAAGATGGAGCTTTCAAGCGTTGCTTCTCCAACTAGCACTCCCACTCAAATTTCCCAACAGCTACTAACTGGGTTTGGATGCTCAAGATTGAGTAGAGACCACAAAGAATCGTGATTTTGGACATTATACGACATAAAGAAGTAAAATGACATTTAAATAATTAAATAGATACCTCTCCAGAGTCAATTACTCCAATAGGTATAGATACAGAACTCTGAACCTCCAAGCAGACGTTTCCATCATGCTTATCGAGGATGCAGCCTTTCTCATCAGGCACCCCTAGTGGCCTTTCACACAAAATAATGCAAGGACAGCTTGTTAGTAGAACCTTGAGGTATCAAATCAGTTGATGAAAAACTGATAACACTTCAACCACAGAAAATCGATAAGTGACTCACCTGCATATGATTCGTGCTTCCCTTGCAAAGAGAAGAAAGACAGATCAATTGACCAATACACTTCATTGAACAGAATAGAGAAACATTCTCGCACTAAATAAACTGTTTTCTCAATTAAGTTGAGGGATCTTCTGATCTAGAAATCCCCTATGAGCAGATAGACGATTAAACATTGATCCCAAGATTTTTCTCCGATTTAATACATGATCTAATTCTTTCATTTCAATCCTAGCGAACATAAGTACCAACTAATGGTTTGAATGCAAAATGCTTCCATTGATCAATGTAGGACACTTCTAAACAACCTACTTTTCTGTCCAAGTCTCTTGGAAAACATAATAAAAATCAAGTCATTGATGGTGAAATAATGAAATTGTCTGAAAAATATTGACTACTATGGAATAGGCACCAATTTGAAACTTAGAGTTATCATAGAAGCCACAACGTCTGTACATATTAGATGCAGTGTATCTCTTTATGTTTCGAATCGCATGCTCAAAAAAAAAAATTCCATTATGTTTAAGTATAAACGTTATATGTTAGACATACCGAGATAATCTAACATGCCCACAATAAAAGTATCTTTTTGCAGAATGCTTGAAGTAAAAGCAATTAAATGCACACATGTATATCATTTCTTACCACCGCCATCTCCTTCAAGTCCTTCAAGCAAAAAATATTCCAAAGTAGCATAGACATTCTTCTTGTGCACTCCAACACATGCTCCTTTGAGAATTTTGATTTTCTGGCCACATCTCCAAGATACTCCCTTCCTTTTCATCTAACAGTGCACTCTCACAACTAAGATTTAAATTTTTATAGTAACCAATTGCACCATGAGTAGCAAAGCAAACAAATAATAGGTAAAACTGGAAGCAGTGCGATCAAAGAAGTTCAAAAGATATCAAACATTTTGTGCAAGACAGGAAAAGACTGAATAGCAAGCCACTATCATGTGACACCAGAACTTCATCGATAATCCACTAGATTATGATATATATCACTTTTACATACCTTCGGATGGTACACCAAGTTCCTTCTTATTTCCATGGTTGATTATGAAAACAACTTGGTCCTCGCTGCTGTCAACCTGTTCATCATGACAAACATGCATTTGGATAACTCCAAGAGTTTATTTACCTCATACCACTCCATCCCAAATCCTTTTTCCAATGGGAGAAGTTTGCTTAACCCCAAAATTCTCGCTAAGTGTTCTGCAAATGTGACTACCGATGCATTGCTATCAAACAACCTCTCGCGCGTAAAGAGCACATTAGGACCTCTTGTTCTAAACCAAAAGAAAACACAGAAGCCATGTAAAAAGAAAGTTGAAGCTAAGTAGGCAATTCCTGGAGCCAGTCCCATGATAGGGAAGAAGAGCATGACGTATACATCTTACATATACTATCTCCACAATTTACCGGAGACCCAATTAGTGATCTCAGCACACAGATAAGGGAAGGGAAACGGGCTTAACTTGTGTGGACCTTTCTAGACAAGAAAGAACTCTGAAAGAATAGATAGAGTGGAAAGAAAAATCGAAGTATCCCTACGTCGTGTCTACCAAAGTTTACCATCTAGTTAAACCAGAAAATGCTTGTTAAATGGATCTTTAAAACTACGGGGTCACATTTCGCACACATTTGGCATTCTATTAAGGGATAAATCAAGAACAAAACGAGCATATAGCAAGCTAAACAATCTAGAAATAGCACAAGTAAAAACTTGTAATTAATGTCGATTCATCCTGCTTGTCCTATGAATTGATGATGCTTATGCAAAAAGAAAGAACGGTTACTGATCCCATATCTGTGTGAACAAATATGAACAAAAAAACACAAACTTTTCCACCAATCAAACAAGAAATCCAGCTTAAGAAAGCACCCCCAAAGAAAACGAGAAGAACCCAGCTTCAATCTGAAAGAAAATTTTAGAAAAACCAACAAAATTTGCGAGGAGGAAGCTAGCGATGGATGAAATAGAGCGACGGGGAGCTGGGGATGGCGCAACAAGGAAGTAGATGAACACAGTTGAGGAAGCAATGCAATAAGGAGCTGGAGCTAGTGATGGCGCAACCGACGATGGCGTGATAGGGAGCTGGCGATGGCGCAACTGGCGATGGCGTGACGGGGGAGCTGACGATGGCGCGACAAGGAAGTAGATGAATGTAGATGAGGAAGCAGCGCGATGGGGAGCTGGATCTGGCGATGGCACGATGAAGGAAAAGATGTGAAGTGAAGTTTGTGAGTGTGACCGTGTGAGAGGTAAAGATTAAAACAAATTAAGGTTTTAGACTTTTGGGTGGCTTATAAACCGGTTCTCAAAATAGTTCCCGAAACGATCCGGCCGATCCGGTTCCCGGGTGGGTAATCCCTCGGAATTGGTTCCCGAACCGGTTCAAACCGTTTTTGAATTTTGGGACCTGGTTCTCGAACCGGTTTCAATTGGAACCGGTTCCCGACCCTATTTTCTGGGTGGGCCGATCCGGGAACTGAGTTTACCAGGTCTGGTTGCACACCCCTACTGAGTAAAACATAGGAGCCCGCTTTACTCCTACAAACCAGAATTTCACAAATTTAGGGACTTGTTTACATTAGATAAAATCTAATCATGTTATCAATACATTTTCTCTTATATGAAAACGCTTTCCATGCAATCTTCTCAATTTTATCTTTCTATATCCTTTAAAATATGTTAAAAAGGTGATCATGCATGGGTCCTCAAACAATAGAGATTAGATTAAGTAATCATAAGATCAAGCCAATAATACGAGGAAAATAGAGATTCGAAGCCGTGTCGAGCAAAAAATAAAAGTGCCTCATTATTGAACTCTAGGATAGAACACCGTTGAGCTATAAATAAAAAGCTTATACAGGCCCTAGGCTAAATAAAAAAATGAGATACCAAGGCTAAATTGCGCACTCGCCTAAGTGAACATGCATGAATCAAACATCATTATGGTGCACCACCTGCCTAAATGACGTCATCCTAGTCTAATTTTTTGTCCTTTCTTTTTTATTTTTTAGATGCCGTGACATTCCTACGTGCCGAAGTAAATCAGCGCATGTTTCTTTTTTTTTTTTTTTTTGGGTCAGAAACGGAAACATTTCATTAAGTAAGCAAAGATGAGAGGCCCAGTAAATGGGCATCATTACATAAAAGATCCAACAAAGTTTGAGGAGGAGACAAAACCTAATTTAGAGATAAGTAATTTTTCTTGTAGGCTTTAGCTACCCAATTTGCAACAAGATTGACCTCTCTAGAACAATGGACTATCTGAACATTTGAGAAGGCCCGCATTTTTTCCTTACACTTGCTGACAATAGGTTGAATTTCCCAACTCAACTGCTCTAAACTGTTCTTGGCTTTGACTAGTTGCGAACTGTCTGACTCAATAATAAGCACTTCGTGTCTTTTAGGGAAGAAAAAGTTGAGGACTTCCCATAAAGCTAGGGTTTCGGCCATCAAGAGGGAAGAGGCTCTAATCGCTTCAGCCGCTCCTCCCACCATCCTCCCCACCGAATCTCAGCAAATGCAAGCTGTGGAATTCCCCAACAAACCAGGTATGTATGTCCCATCTATGTTAATCTTCAAAGCTCCTTCCGGCGGTGGAATCCATGTCTGAGATGGTTCAGCTTCGCGAGTTTCAAATCTGCCAATTTCGTGGATCCTCCAGCAAGCAACGTTTCGATCGTCCACAGCTCTGTATCGATGTCGCAATTCCCCTCTTCCTGCTCTGCTCCCTAAAGCAGCGTTGCCTTCTACTTCTGACGCTCTGTTACCCTGTCTCGGCTCGCCACTCGGTCCAAGGTGTAGCTCTCTATTTGATTCACTTGCTCTCCTTCCCGATCTATCATCCTCTCTGGCTCCCTTAGTTCGAGTGCGAGTTCGCAGCTCACCATTCGGGCCCCTGGTCCCAGATCCACCTACTCTACACCCAGCTCCACTAGCATCTTGATGGTTCGAGGTTCTGAGTCAAGATTGCTCTTCTCCACTTCGTGCTCTGTTGCATGCTCCGACGTCTACTTCTGCTCTCGGCGTTACTTTGTTACCTGGGCTCAACTCACCGCTCGGCCCTAGTCGCACGTCTTCGCTCAACTCATCTACTCTGCTTCTCGATCCATCATCTATTCTGAGTCCCGACATTCAATTTGCAGGTCTCAGCTCCTCGCCCGATTCTCTATTCCCTTGTCTCAACTCTTCATTTGGCTTGCTAATCCCTGTTTGGGCAACTCTATTTCCAGATCCGGCATCTGCTCTATCTCTAGATCCACCCATCCTTGGATTCCATTGGTTATAGCTTTCCAGAACTGCTTGTGCTGAATCAATGATGGCCCACGCCTCTAGTTCTCTAGGCTGAAAGATGGCCTGATTTCAAGCCTTCGAAATAGTCCACCACGTTACAAACACCAAGTGCAGGTTTGGAGGGTTAATTGCCTTCTTCTTGAGTTTGCAAAACCATTCTTCTATCATTGTCAAGCCTTGACTCGATATCTTTATGTTCAGCACAGGGTTATCCCATATTTGTCTTGTCCACGAACACAGCAGGAAGAGATGTTCAACCGTTTCCCTCTCATAATTGCATATTGGACATATGGGGTCAGGTAATATTTTCCTTCGAAACAGGTTATCATTTGTTGGGAGAGCATTTTGGCATAAATTCCACTTAAAAATTCTTATATTGGGTGAAGTATGCAAATTCCAAATATCTTTCCAAAGTGAGGGGGGCTTGAAACGAAGTTGCGGCTTGGTTCCCCTGACATTGCTCTATATCCTCCTTGATGTAGTTATACACACTTTTCACTGTATATTTGCCTGCCTGAGTACCAGTCCATACAAGTTGATCTATTTCTATTTGAGGCTTAATTGGGATAATCAAAATTTCTTCAACTAAATGTTCATCAAAGTGTGCTACTATGGTCATTTCGTCCCATCTGCCTTGCTCTTTGTCTATGAGTTCTGATACTAAAGAGGGTTCATTAACATTCACCAGACCCTCAATAATACCTCTTTGCAGCCATTTATCTTCCCTAATTATAATCTTAGATCGATCTCCTACTTTCCACATGACTTGGGGTACTATAGAATCCCTCCTTAGGACCAGGCTTCGCTATCCCCATGAAGGTTGAAGGCCCTTTGCTATATGCCAAAAATTTGTATGAGGATAATATAGACCCTTAAACAATCTGCCCCAAAGAGAAAATGGTTGTTGTACTAGCCACCAAGCCTGCTTCCCTAACATCGCTTTATTGAAAGAGAAAAGATCTCTAAAGCTCATTCCACCTTTATCTTTTCTGGTCTTTAATATGTCCCATCTCTTCCAATGAATGCCTTCTTTTTTTTTTCATTAGTCTTCCACCAAAATGAAGCAATTTTCTATTCAATAGCCTTGCAAATGGAAACTGGCATTTTAAATACAGACATTGCGTATTATGGTAATGTTTGAACCGTCGTTTTTAGCAAAACTTCTATTCCAGCTTTAGAGAGCAATTTCTCCTTCCAACTTTCTAATTTTGAATTGATTCTCCCAATGACCCATGCAAACATTTGTTTTTTCGATTCTCCCCAATCTGAAGGAATACCTAGGTATTTACCAGTTTTGTCAATAATAGGAATCCGCAACTCCCTTGCCATATTATCTTTCAATGATTGAGGGCAGCCCTTGCTGAAAAATATTCCCGATTTGTTCAAATTAATATCTTGTCCTGCCGCTAGGCAATATTAATTTAGAATCATGGCCGGATTTTGACATTCTAGAATGGTGCCATCCATGAAGAAAATCGAATCATCGGCAAATAATAAGTGAGAAAGAGTAGGACATCTTTGATTTAGCCTAATTCCTGTAATGCTTCCATCATCCACATCTTACTTCATCAATGAGGACAAGACATTTGCCACAATAATAAAGAGAAAAGGAGATAAGGGATCCCCTTGCTTGAGTCCTCTTGAAGATTGAAAGTACTAAAGAGGTTATCCATTTAATTTTACGCTAAATGTGACCGTAGTAACACATTGCATTACACATCTCACCCATTTCTCATCAAAACTAGTCTTTAGTAGGCATGCGTCCAACAAATACCATTCCACTCGATCATAGGCTTTCTTCATGTCTAATTTAAGAACTACTTGGAATTTCTTTTTTTCTTCCTGATTCTAATTTGATGCAGTACTTCCAGGACAATGAAGATGTTATCTTGGATTTGCCTCCCATTAACAAAGGCGCTTTGTTCTGGTGCTATAATTTTTGGTAGTAGCGGTTTGAGTATATTAGCCAGCACTTTCGAGATAATCTTGTAGCCAAAATAGCATAAACTAATTGGACAATATTGATCCAATCTCTTAGGATTTGGAACCTTTGGGATAAGGGAAATATTTGTTCGATTTAGAGCTAGTGAAAGAGAGCTGGTGGTCCTTAAATATGTCCCATTTAATGTCTTCCAAGTGATGATGATAGAATAGTCCATTAGGACCATCTGGGCCGAGAGCTTTAGTGGCTCCTAGCCGAAATGCTGCTTTTGTAAATTCCTCTATAGTAACTTCAGCAAATAATATTCTGTTCATATCATTTATTACTATTGCAGGTAGTTGGTCTATCACTAGTGCAAAATCTCAGGGGCCATGGGACTAATATAACTCTCTGAAAAATTTCACAGTATGTTCTCTCAACTGA
Organism: Eucalyptus leucophloia subsp. euroa; assembly: GCA_017140325.1. Lineage (NCBI taxonomy): Eukaryota > Viridiplantae > Streptophyta > Magnoliopsida > Myrtales > Myrtaceae > Eucalyptus > Eucalyptus leucophloia. Next base: position 301,716 of record CM029477.1, on the reverse strand, counting down.
TTTTGCTCAACCAACCATGTATTTTCTGCATTTTGTAACATAGAAATCCTATTTCTTTGTCTTCTTTGAATGGTTGTCGCATGAAAGTATTTTGTGTTCTTATCTCCCCATCTTAGCCAATAAATTCTAGAGCATAACCCCCAGTACATTTCTTCTTGCCTCCCAAGCTCGTAAATTTCACCTTGTAACTTTTAAAATGTACCTTGTTGAAGGAATATGAAATATTATTTGTAAGGCACTCTAGCTCCTACTTTAACATACTGATTCTCTTCTTTCCATTCATAAATTTCTTTTTACTCCATTTAGAAAGTGCATTTTGAATAGCATGAAGCTTTCCAACTAAATATGTCTGATGCTGATTTGTAGTTTCCCAAGACTTCAACACCACTTCCCTACATTTGACACTCTCAAGCCAAAATGCCTCAAATCTGAAAATTCGTTTCCTTATAGCATGAGTTGTTTAAAGAGAAAGGATGATAGGACTATGATCTGATCATACCGCAGGAAGAGCACAAGCTTCAGCTTCAGGGTACATCAGCCACCATTCTATCATGCTCACCACTCTATCTAGTCGATCTTTCACGTATTCTTCCCCTTCCCGGTTATTGGCCTAAGTAAAAAGCACATCCCTTGCTATCCATGTCCATTAGAGAGCATGCATCTAAGCATTCCCAAAAGGCAGTCATTCTGAAATTTTCAGCCAATTGCTTCCCCACTTTTTCCTAATAGAATCGCACTTCATTAAAATTCCCCAAGCACACCCAAGGCAAAGTATTTGTAAAGCTTATATGTCGCAAACTCTCCCAAAGCTGCAACCTTTTTGGGTATGTATATGGAGCATGAACAAAGCTAATGCTCATTTTTTTACCCGTAACTCCCTCTTCACACTTTAGATTGACAAAGCTTTCAGTCATTGAGTCAATTTCCAATGAAATCCGATCATCCTACATAAGAGCCAAGCCTCATGCCATACCCACTGGATCAACTACTAAGCAACTCTGAAATTGAAGTCTTCTCTTTACTCTTCGCACAAACTCAGTCTTATTTTTTGTTTCCATTAGAAAAACCAAAAATGGCATGAATTGAACTGTTAAGGCTCTCAATTCTCGAATTGTCAAGGGTGTGCCCAACCCTTGACAGTTCCAACTTAATATATTCATGGTTCATTTGGTGGCTTATTAGGGCTAGCCACCATAGCCCATGCTGCAACTTCTTCAATCATCTGAATGGGAGTGTCCAGAAGCTGAGTCTCATCTAACTAGCCTTGTGCTAGAGTTGTTGTTACTTGAATGCTGCCTTTTCTTTGTTTCTTGGAAGAGGGAGTTTTAGGTTGTGAGAAGGTTTTCTTTCTGTTGCTATCAAAGATAGTTGCTGGCTGGAAATTTGGATTGTTTAAGTACTCCGAACTGGTGAGCATAAGTGTTCTTTTCCCTGAGTTGTACATAGTTATCTCGTTTGTAATGTTATAGTTAGGATCCATTAGCATATGTTCTAGACCTCCCTGCTAAATATTCTGATTAATGATGGGAGTGATTGGCTGACCAACTTCCATAACTTCAGTTTGTCTTGGTTGCTCAAGGGTTTCAGGAACAACCTCTTCTACATTTTTTGCTGATGATACTTCATGGTAAAACACTTTTCAGAATGGGCTATGATCAGAAGTTTTTGCTTTCAGCCAGCTTCCAAAGCACCCTCCTAGCTCAGTTGTGAATTTTTCCTCGTCATAAGGTATGTCTTTATAATAATTAGCATAGTGCCCAGTTTTCCCACAGGAGTAACAGAAAAAGGGCAATCGCTCATATTTAAAATCCAGCCAAACTTTCTTATTCCCATGACGCATCAATTGTCATACTCGCAATTCAGCCTCCACATCTATCTCCACACTTGCTTTCCCAATTTTCTGAAAAGCAGGGCCTCTAGCATCTGTTTTCACATCTGGAACCTTCCCCCATTGAACTTGCTATTTTCTTTATCATACTTTCAGAATTCCATTCCAGAGGAAGACCGAAGATTCTAACCCAAAAGGCACAGGTCTTGAATTCATAACAATATGGAGGGGTATCCGGCTCCCAAGCTTTTAACAACAGTAAATTGTTAGAGAATGACCAAGGACCTCCCTCTAGTACTCGGTTTTTGTCCCCTTCATTACGAAAGACAAAGCTGATTTTCCCATTTTCTAAGGGTTTTACTTCCACATTCTCATTTTCCATGCCTTTTTCATCGCTGTTGTAAGCGCTTGAAAGTTAATGTTAGGGTTCTTGTAGAGCTGCCCAATAAGGGAGAAATGACACTCGAATTTTTTCTTCCAAAATTTCCTCATCAAGAATATGCATATCATTCTCATACATCATCTTACCCAATTTATTGCAGAGATGGGCAAGGCAACCCACTGATGGGCGAGGCAACCCACTGCTTCTTCCTCCCCCACCATGATCGCTGGGGATCTGCCGCCTGGTTTGCTAGCTAAAGAACATGTTCGTTTCCCCGATCTAGAATATTAGCACCTTGGATAGCGAGAAGAAGAGCTCTCCTCGAAGATCTTTCGAAGAGTAGTCCACTACCACTGGTATTCGAGGGTATCGCTTATGTATTGTCGAGAACGGAATGAAACAGTAGAGAACTTGTGAGAAATCTACAAGGTCAACTGGCCGAAGAAGCTGCAATTTTATGGGTGTGAGGGCTAGATTATGGTGGGGGATTAGGGTTTGAAAATGTGAGGATATGGGCTGCCATAGCTACACCATCGGTAGAGGGGAGCTCCAAACGGGGAGAGTGGCCAAATTGAAGCTTGATTAGTCAATTAGGAGGTTGGGATGGTCAAAATGTGGAGAAGCGAAGGCCATTGAAATCAACGTATATGGTTAAATAGAGAACAATCACCTAATCCAAGATCCAAAATCACCTAGCATGCTTCTAGCATGTCCTACTTGTTACAAGCTTAACTAAAACAATAGGCAATTGCTTACGTTTTTCTCACTATTCTACATGACATAGCAAACTATGTGTTATAGGTGTAAATAAAATGATAAAGGTTCGATCTTTCCTTGTAAGATCCGATCTTTTTGACACAAGCAAAAACGTCGACCAAAACTCAAAGTTTTGGCCTACTTTCCATTGTTCTCTGCCAAAAAAAAAAAAAAAAGAGATAAAAATTCCAAACATGATAACCCCTAATTTAAAATGCATGGAAATCGAAGCGAAGATAATTTAACTCAAGAAATGTGCAAGATAACGGCAAATTCAATGCAATCTAACACGAGAGGGGCGTGCAATGGAGAGCACCTAAGGTTGGCCATGAGTGACGTGAAAATGGAACATGGGAGATAACCTTAAACTCATGATATCTATCCAAAGGAGGGGCACAGCCGAGAGCATCAAAGGACCCGCCATGAGAAACAAGGCCATGGTTCAATACCAACGTCCAAAAAGGATGATCCAATCAACAAATATGCAGACTTTCTTCAATCTCACGCAAAAAGGGACAAGTTGAAGCCATAAAGATGCAATCTTTATTAGGCTAAATTCATGCATAGGGAGATCAAAACGTAGTACTCTCTATAACCTATTAAAGTGAGGAAACTAGAGACGAGACATGGAATCGTTCATCCGTATGTATAAATTATGATCTAGGCACATCTAATTACGGATTTGCAAATCGTCTCATGAATCAAAGCAAGTAGACCTCGCCCAAGGCTAGATCAAATTGGATTTCTTAGTGCAAGGATCAAAGAAGCCTACCTTCGATGGACACCATGCCAAGAACACTTGGGCGCCAAATAAACGATGGGGTTGCCTTTCAAAGAGAGAGAGAGAGAGAGAGAGGGGGGGTTGCTGCGATTGGACTTTTCTACACTGGTCTTTGCTTGGCTGAGAGATGTGAGTGACTACGGGTCTCGTGATGGATTCCGCTGGAGATGGTTGAACGTGTATTGAGGTATGCCGTGAGTGCCGTGAGGGAGGTGATCGGCCACTGAGAGAGAGAGAGAGAGAGAGAGGGGTATACCCGTTAAACAGGTGGGTCCGGTCGGGTTTGGGTCGGGTCATAAATAATTCAACTCAAATTGACCCATTTAACCCGTTTATGACCCATTTATTACAATACAAAATTTTTGACGCATATCCGACCCATTTAACTAAACTTAAGAAATTACAATACAAAATTTTTTACGCATAAGCTTTCTTAAGTTTAGTTAAATGGGTCGGGTATGGGTCAGGTATGGGGCGAGGCTTGAGCCTCACCGAACGTCGGCGAGGCCTCCGCCTCGCCAGATTTGGCGAGCTCGAGGCTCACCAACGTCGGGCGAGCTCAAGCTCGCCCCTAGCCGGATATGGAGAGGCTCAAGCCTCACCCGACGCCAGCGAGTTCGAGTCTCGCCAGATCCGGCGAGCTCGAGCTCACCCAACACCGGCGAGCTCGAGGCTCACCTGGCTAGTCCCCGCCATTGCCGTGCCAGCGACTAGAGGAAGAAGAAAGAAAAAAAAAAGAAACTTAAAATAAAAAATAATTATAATTTCGGGTTTTAAAAAAAAAAATTGTAAAGTTGAAGAGAGAAGAGAGAGATTGTGAGGTTTTAAGTGAAAATAAATGGGTTCATTTTTAATGGGTTGATAAATGGATCTTAAATGAGTCAACTCTTTGACTCATTTAAGACCCATACTGACCCATTTAAGACCCATATATCTTAATATTGACTCTTTAAAACTCATTATGGATACTTTAAAAAATAAGTTTGACCCATTAACGACCCATTTAAACATAAATGGGTCAATAACCCATTTTGACACCTCTAGAGGGAGGGAGGGAGTCCCTTCGCGCAGGTATGTGTTCTTCATGATCAATGCGTGCTGATGAGATGGATCGGCGAGTGTTGTGAGAGAGATGAGGGATGAGATCAGGGTGAGATGTGAAGCGAGAATGTTGTGATCGTGAGAAAGTGTCTGACACGCGGAGGTGTGGAAAGTTAATAAGGTAAGTTTATTTGTGAATATGCATGTCTCACGGTCTCATTGATTTAACATTTTATTACTCGAGCGACATTAGGATTTCTTCTTAAATCAGTCTTTTTCATCATACTCACAAAATTCTTACTTGTGCATTATTAGATATTTCTTTCCAAGCGAACCTTTCTCATAATCACAAAAATTATATAGAAAAATTCTTAAAGAGAAACTTAGAATTTCTATTATTTTTTATATGATACCAATGAGGGGAGGGGCTATATATAGAGAGAGAGACTTCCCTAAGAAAAAAGGGAATGTTAGATTAACTGGCTCATGATATATGTGTGTTCTTCTCAATATTCATAAGTGGTCGTGAATTAAATTCCCGTCGAGTGTGAGAGATAGGAGTGCGTGAGTTAAGATTAAGATCGGCTCCTATTATCTTAAATTTGGACAAGCTCCCATGTTATGGAGTTCCCATATTATTGGAGTAATGTCTAATCTCACTGTCCTAGAGCTCCAAGAAAGTCGGAAACTTCAATTTAAGCGCACCTTGCATGCTAGATCGCCCATTAGATCAATAATCGCGCCACTGTCTCATCCAACACCACCTTTGCTTGATGCCATGTACTAATCCTAAACCAAAGTGCCTCAACAACCTACATGCAGAATGATGCAGTAAGGATTGCAAATGCAATATCGATATTTTTTGGGGATCAAATTTGATCCTTAATTATCTTATAAGATGAATGATAAGTTTTCAAGCTGAAATTTGATGTCAACAGCTATCCATTTTGAAAGGAGAGCTCGAAAAGGTATCTTTCAAAGATAATTGACACAAATTCGTTCGATAGACGCTACAAAAGATGTGAATACAAATGGAGTGATAATGATGATATATTTATTATTTTTATTTTATTAAGAGGTAAACGCAAGCTAGCTCTTGAAGCACCTACGGCTCCTCACGGCAGGATTCCAGTGATGGATAAGAGACGAGTTTCTCATCGCTTTTAAAAAGGTAAAAGAGGATTCCCAGGAGATTCTCATCGTGGGACTCGGATGCAGCCCGGCGCTTCTCATGTCAGGACTTGGAAGCTACCTGGAAATTTTTCATCTCAAAGACTTTGGATGTTGCCTGGAGTTTTCATCTCACGACTTTGAAGCCGCTTGGAGTTTTTTCATCTCAACTTTTTTAAGCCGCTAGCCCAAACGCCCTTGTCCAAACATCGTAGTTCTTCAAAGAAGGTTTACATATTTTCATATGGAAAACATTACCTGGAAAAGAGTACTGGACCTTCAGCATCAGTCGCTTGTCGACGCTGATCTTGCTCTAATTTATCTTTCATCAATTAAAAACTTGTTTACGGATGTGTAAAGTAGACGAAATGAGCCTTTAGAAACCCAACCAGAAAGATCGCCAAATCGCCAAAGGATATCAAGCCAACGGAAGTTAAAAAAACATCGACAATTTCCCTCTTTTTTTTTTTTTTTTTTGGTCGGTAAAAGTGATATATTATACGAAAATATTCATACAACCCGCTAGTACAGCATCGGTAAGGATAATGTTCTGGAAAACAACAGGAGGAAAGACAAGCCAGTTAGAAGTAGATCCATTTGCCCGATGGGCTTTGGCGGCCCAATCAGCCGCGAGGTTGGCTTCGCGAGAGATGTGCTGAACGGAGACATTAGGGCACTGGGAAAGCAGGTCTTGGAGAACGGCAAGAAAGTGTCGCTCCTGCCATGGATGCGGCTGGTTATTTCGGAGGATTTCCACCAAGGAAAGGCAGTCCGATTCAAGCAAAACTCGATGGTGCTGATGCCGCCGCTTGATAAGGTGCTGAAGAGCTCGGATCATGGCAAGGATCTCTGTTTGAAACGCCGATCGAGCCAAGACAGAAAGGTAAACACATCGGTAAGCTGGCCTTTGGAATTTCTGAAAATACATGCGATGGCTCCTTGGGGACTACCTGGAATGAAAGCCCCATCGATGTTGCATTTGATGGAGTCTTGATCAGGTGGTTTCCAGCGATGATCAGTACTAATCGATTTCTGTGAAACCCTAGGTTTTGGGGGTTGAATACTGTTGAAGATCCTGTACTGGGCAAGAGCATTGTCCACAGCTTGGATCGGATTTGGAGTTTGCTGTCTGAAAGTGGCATTATTTCGTTGGCGCCAGATCTCCCATAGAATATTAGCAATCTCTTCAAAGCTGGGGGAAGAAAGACAATGGGTTGCACGGGTCACCAACCAGGCATCCAATCGCCGGATTGAGGTAAGGGAAATGTGGATCCTGATTTTTTCATTCTCCCAAATCATACGTGTCCAGTCACAGTAAAAAAATAGGTGTTCAACGGTCTCAGGAGTATGCTGATCACAGAGGGTGCAGTAAGGGCTTGGAATGATGTGTCTCGAGTAGAGATTAGCTTTAGTAGCGAGGGCATTTTTACATGCTAACCATAAGAAAACCCGAATTTTTGGAGCAACTTCCAAATGCCAGATTTTTTTCCAGAGTTGATGGGGAGGCTGATAAGATGATGAAGCATTGGTAGGGGGAGTTGTTGTTGGGCTAATAAGAAATAATAGCAACTTTTAACAAAGATATAACCCCGAGAGGATGTGGCAGTCCAAATCAATTGATCAGAACAAAGGGAAGGATTTATAGGGGTGTGTAATATTCTTTGTGCTAACTGTTCGGGGAAGAAATGAGATATAATATCCTGTTTCCACGTTGCCGTAGATAAATCAATAAGTTCAGCAACTTTAATGGGTTCTCCCGCAGCAAAGACGTCCTCCTAGTTGCCCAATTGACAACCAAAAATCTTTCCGAATATCAATTTGCGAACCATCCTTCACCATCCACCTAGTATTAGGAAGAATAGCATCCCCGCCCTTTAAAAGACTACGCCACGCCCATGATGGTCTATATCCCGTATTAGCATACGAAAAGAAGACCTTCTAAAATATAAACCCCGAAACAACCGACTCCATATTGCCTTGGGTTGCTGTAATAAACGCCACGCTTGTTTACCTAACATCGCTAGATTAAATGACATAAGATCTCCGAAGCCCATACCCCCGTCTCTGTTTTCGATTGTTTTATCTGTGACCATTTCATCCAATGTATACCAGAGTCACTGTGATTTTTGCTCCACCAGAATGCTGACATCTTTTGTTCCATTTGTCTACAGAGAGAAAGGGGGAGCATGAATAGAGACATTGCATACTGAGGTAAGGCTTGAACAACTGCTTTTAATAAAACCTCCTTTCCCCCTTTAGATAAGAAATTTTCCTTCCAACCAGCTAATTTCGCATTCAATTTCGCCAGGATCCAAGAAAACATCTCCCGTTTAGATCGCCCCCAATCTGATGGAATGCCCAAGTACTTACCATATCTTCGCACCACAGGTATTCTCAGTTCCCGTTGTAAGTTATCCTGTAGCTGTAATGGGCAATTCGGACTGAAAAATATTGCTGATTTATTCCTGTTGAGAGTCTGACCAGTGGCATGGCAATACTGGTTTAATAGGTCAGAGAAGTTTTGACATTCAGATATAAAAGCTTTAAGGAAAAAGACAGCATCATCGCAAAAAGTAAATGGGAGAGTGGGCAAGCACGATTAAATTGGATCCCCGTAAGTGTCCTAAACTGATAGCCTGGTGAATAACCGTTGATAACGCATTGGCCATTAAGATAAAGATGTAAGGGGATAGGGGGTCACCTTGGCGAAGTCCTCTAGAAGGTTTAAAAGATGGTAACAATTCTCCATTGAACCGAATAGTATAGGAAACAGTTGTGATGCATGCCATGAGGAGTTTTACCCATTTATCCGTGAAACCCAACTGATTTAAATAAGCACCAAGAAAATCCCATTCAACACGATCATAAGCTTTCTGCATGTCTGTCTTGAGGATGAGATTAAATTTTGTTGTAGATTTGGATCGGATCTTAAACTGGTGTAAGACCTCCTGAACCACCAGGATGTTATCCTGAATCTGTCTGCCACTAACAAAAGCTGCTTGTTCTGGATTAATTATGATAGGGAGCCAACACTTCAATCTATTAGCCATGACTTTGGAGATAATCTTGTATGCAAAATTACAGAGACTAATAGGCCTAAATTGATCAATGCTTTCAGGATGATGAACTTTAGGAACCAGGGTTAAAATTGTTCTATTTAAATTCGGAGGCATGTGACCTGTGTCAAAGAAGTCTTGCACTTGTTTTGATAATTGTTTCTTTGATGATGTTCCAAAGTGGTGCCTGTAAAATGCAGACCGGGGAGGCCATCTCGGACCAGGAGCTTTCGATGCTCCCAATTGAAAGGTAGCTTCATATATCGCATACATCAGAATGGACTTATCGAGAAGTATTAATCGAGGAGTAATAATCCGTGGACAGTTTACTAGGAAGGGATGAAAGTCCCGATGTCCCACCGATTGATAAAGTCCGTAAAATAAGCCATAGTTATTTGTTGAAGCCTTTCGGCTCTCGCCGCGTTCCGGTTGTCATCTCTTAACATAGTTATTCTGTTTTTTCGTTGCCGCCTTTGAACAAAGTGCAAGCATGAAAAAATTTAGAATTCTTGTCTCCCCATGTTAACCAAGTTAAGCCTAGAACGCATGGCCCTTAATTGCTCTTCCCGATTCCACATTTGCTGAATTTCCATTCTAATTGAAGCTGCTAATTCCCTGTCTCCCAACCGATAGTGGTTGCGATTTGTAATAGTCCAAGCCGTTGCTGAAGACACTGAATTTGCTGCCTAGCATTAGTGAAACGAGCTCGACTCCAGCTTGATAACTTGTGAGATACGGCTTGCAGTTTAGATGGTAAAGAAGAGTGAGCCCGTTCCCATACTGATTGAACAACTGTTGTATATTCACTATGTTGTCTCCAGTAAGCTTCATAATGGAATTTCTTTTTTGGCTTGACAGTTTGATAATGAGTATCCAACACCAGTGGGCAGTGATCCGATCCAATTGATGGGAGAGCAAATACCATGGATGATGGGTAGGTAATGCTCCAATCCATTGAGCAGAAAACATGATCGAGTATCTCTTTTACTAACTCATTTCCTTCCGGTTGTTGGACCAGGTATACTCACAGCCTTTGCTATCAAGTTCAATTAAAGCACAATCATCAAGAGTCTTCCGAAATGCTTCCATCCTGGTATAGTTAGCTGGTCTTTTACCCCTCTTCTCCCAAGGGTAAAGGAAGTCATTGAAATCCCCGATACACACCCATGGAAGGGTAGTAGAAGCATGAAGCAGTCGAAGCGTATTCCAAAATTCCTGTCTTGCAGAGAAAGAAGCAGGGGCATACAAACAGGTAACTTGCATGGAGGTACATAGTCTATTATCCATAACTGAAATATTAATAAAATTCTGACCAGAGGACAGAATAGAGATGTCAAAAAGGTCATTCCAGAATAGAGCAAGGCCTCCGTAACAACCGGTTGGAGCCCTCAAAAAGGAGTGGTCAAAACGGCAACGTCATTTGTAAGTTCTTTAAAACTAAATCTGCATTCTTGGTTTCCATTAAAAACACTAGGTCGGGCCTTTCAGAGGCTATCATAGCCTTTAGAGATTGAATTGTCAGGGGAGTGCCCAACCCCTGACAATTCCAACTTAGGATTTTCATTTAGACCGTGGGGGCTGTTGAGGGCCAGCCACCAAAGCCCAGGTAGAGGGATCTGTCGCTTGAAAGACAGGAGTTTCAAGTAAGTGGGATTCATCTAGTGCAGAAGATGGATTTGGTCGAATCTCATAAGGTGAGTAGCGTTTAGGTTTCTTGCTGGAACCACCTCCTGTTTGGGAACGTGGAGTCTTTTGTTTTTTCTGTGGAGTAGAAACGAGGGAAGAACTCTGGATGCTTTTTAACTTGGCATCCGCAGGAACCAAATCGTGGTGATAGGGGCTGAATTAGTAGGGATAGGAGAGATAACCTTGGATGGGATAGAAGGCTCGGGAGCAGGTGTGATTGGAGGTAATCTTTGGCGGGAATGGGGTGTGTCGGAGGTGGAGTTTGTGGATAGTCTCTTCCATAGGTTCGGAATTAGAGGAAGGAGTATAAAAGGCATCCCAATAGGGACTATGTTGTTTTATTTCTGCCCGTAGCCACGGTCCATATACCATTGTATCACGTCCCTCGAATTGAGATTCATCATAAGGGTAATCCTTGCATGATGCCGCATAATGGCCTAATTTCCCACAAGAGTAACAATAGTGGGATAGTCTTTCATACCGAAAATCAAGCCAGAGAGGTTTACCAGCAATGCTAATAAGTTTTCCTGATTTTAAAGGTTGTTGAGATCAATTTCAAGGCGAATTCTTCCAGAAGTGTCCTGTTTTACTTCAATCACTCGACCCATCTGCTGAACTGCCCTACTCAGAAGTGTTGGAGTGTTCCATTCTAGAGGTAAGCCTATAACATGCACCCAGAAAGGGCATTTGGAAAAATCATAGCAATGTAAAGGGGTATTTGGCTGCCAGGGTCTTAGATTAACTAGATGACCAGAAAACAACCAGGGGTTTCCATCTAATGCACGTCTTTTTCAATCTCGTTCGAAATTTAATAATGTAGATGCCATCATCGCTGGAAGAGATGTCCAGATAGTCTACACGCCAAGCTTTCTTCATTGCAATCTGGAAAGCAGGTACATTTATAGAAGGGTTTGTGTAGATATTACCAACCAAAATGAGGCGACACTCTCGATATTTTCGGTGCCTTGTAGATCTTCCCAGACTTCAAGTTCTTGGTCTGAACAAAGTCGTCCAAGTCGGTGGCGAGAGAGAAGCAATACGAGAAGAGTCGTCGGTATCTTCGAAGCCATGAAGGTATAGAGTGGCTAGAAAACGTAATCCGAGTTATACCCAGATGAGAACGCAGTTATTCAGAGGTTGCATGTCCATGATCGGCGACATGCAAAGGAAAGGATCATCGAAATGAAACAAGAGCATCACCGGTTGTCCCAGAGACGAGAACCAATTGAAGAAGTGGAGAAGCGATGGCAGATGAAGAAGAAAGAAGAGTGTGTACAGAGAGAATCGGAAAAGAAAATCCAGGGAAGAACTCGAGCAAATCGCGAGAGAGAGCTCTAGCATAAGCGAGAGAGATTACGCGGAATAGGGTTAAGAGTTACTCTTTGACAATTTCCCTCTTGAAGAATTAAAATGTTGCTAAATTGATGCATTGATAGAGAAGACTAAACTAGGACGCGTAGTTTTCATGTTGCATTGCTATTTGCATTTTCTTTTTTCCTGATATGAGTATCTGAGAATTTCCTTCTCAGATTGTCTCTTTAACATTGATCTTCACATTAGTTTTCAATCTACCATAGCAAATTGTAAATATAAGGAGGTCGATCCACCAATATCAACCAACAATGACACAAAAGAATCATGACACACGAGATGCAATGCCTGCACTTATCGCATGCCCGATCAATTTTATTTAGTTATTTTTTATCGTAATTTCGCACGCGAGTAGTATGCGTGCCTGATTGTCCTCAACTTTTCTTTCAGTTACACTTTTATCTTCTAGATTCAAAACTCATACTTTCGGTTTTAAAATCCTACTTTTTGCACCGTCTCTCTTTGATAATATTAATGAATTAGTTTTAAAGTCTAGATTCTCTGAACTCAAGGTGTAAAGTCTAATTTGAAAAGTGGAAGCAAAGTATCGGGTAAGAAAAGAGCAAAGCATAGGGTAAGAAAATATTGAAGACAGTTAATTTCTCCCAATTTCAAATTCACCAAATTGATTTGGCCATTCATAGTAGGGAAAATGATATAAATGGCCTCTGAACTTTGATTTAATGTGCAATATGATTATTGGCTTTTTAATTTATTCAATGTGATTCTTGAACTTTAACCTAATGTGTAATATTATCCATAAACTTATAAATAGTTCAATATAATCCCTAGACCTTTAATACGTTTTCAATTTATATTTAGTTCTTATATATGAAAAATGCTTAAATTATTCTAACATTTAAATTAATGGAAGAACAATATTAAACATTTTCATATAATTAAGAACTAAATAAAATATGTACAAATCTTCACAAAAAAAAATACGTACATAAAATTTGAGGATCACATCAAATAAATTAAAAGTTCATGGACCACATACATTAGGGTAAAATTTAAGAATCACATTGAATAAATTAAAATTTTAGATATATATACATCGAACCAAAGTTTGGAGACCAATGACACTTTTCCTTCATATTAAAGACAAATCAATCGAGAGTATGTGACCAAAGTTTTAAAGAGAATTCGGTGGAGACGATGGGGGAGGAGATTACAACTAAACTCGAAATGATTGCGGGAAATTTGCGAATAGTGAAACATTGAGGGTGAATTGCCCCAACAGCGAGAAACTAGGGGCGAATTCTCCCCAAAAGAGGCGGCAGGAAACGTGTTCATTAAGCTAGGCGGTCCCCCCTTTGGCTTTTTATTGCTTTAAAAACAAAGTAGCTTCACAAGTCTTACTTCTGATTGGTTTGGCCACTGCAACGTTAGTAGACTATTCGTTGACCCCTGTAGTCGTCTTCCTCAGACAGGAAGTGGAAGGGTCACGCTACCGTCTTGACGTGAAGAGAAACACTCTCCTGCTTCTCTCAGGTACTGCTGCGACCGACGTCGTTCTCTTTCCTTCGTCTATCTTTTGTCCTCTGGCCAGTACTTTGGCCAATGCTCGGTCCCGATATTGTGCAGATGATCGTATTTGTAAGCGCTTAAGCTGCTTTTGGAGGATCACTCGTTTATTGTCAGTGCGCTTTGATTCTACCCAGCAAAAAAGGAATGTGGGTCTGACGTCAATTTGATTCTCGAGCTTTTTTTGAGGATTTCACTAGTAATTCTTTGATCACTGTTAGTAATGATTGTTTCCATTGAAGAACATGATTGGGGTGTCCCCTTTTTTTATGGGACTGATTATCTTTCGCATTTGATTTATTTTGATGTCATGAACATGACAAATGCAAACTGCTGGTTCCTTTTGTCTTGGGTTCTATGATGAGTTGATTCGTAATTCTCTTATCTGTTCATGTATAACAAAAGAACTACTTATAGTTAAAAAGAAAGCCGGTTAGTTTTGATAACTCTTTTCTTGATGCTAATTTGCATTTTGGCTAGCAAAAGGAGGCTGTTTTAGTGATCAGATGGATAGATTACCTTTATCACCTCATCATCTCCATCATACCCACTTTCTGGAACATCCTCTCTTTCAAGAACCACTCTCCCACCCTCACATTTATTATGCACTCAAGGGATTTGTGCTCATCATGCTAGAAGTTACAGTTATAAAAGCGCTGCAGTTGAAGGATTTCTTACATTAATATTGGACAGTAATTAATTTCGAGGAAACTTTCCTTTTCATGTAGTCAATGGCTCCTTTTGAGTTTTCCACAAAACACTTTTGCATTAAAAAATTTCCTTGGAAAGAATGGATTCACTATACTGCTAGGATGAGTGCCTATTGATATTATTGATTTGCTGCTCTCAGTTATGGACTAATTGCAATAGCCATCAATCCAGCAGCTTTGAGCTTTGTTTAGATGGAATGATCTAAAAAACTGGTGCCATTGCGTTAGTTTTACTTGTATCGAAGATAAAAGATAGGCACAGGGTACATGTGTTATTTCATTTCTTCGAGTAGTTCTCCGGCCCATCCATGACTCCCTCCAAATGTTCAAATTTCTTTGTTACTGATCCGCAGTGCTAAAAGATGACTGCCAGCAGAGTATTGGAGCAAACACTGGATGATATCCTTTCTGCAATTAAACCGTCACGGGAGGACCAGATAGCTCGAAACCAAATTATTGCTGAGCTGCAGACTGTTGTTCGATCAATGGATATTTTTCGAGGTATTTTTGCTTCAAGTTTGTGGGTAGGTGTGTTTTGTGAAGTTGGTTATAGCTCGTGTCCTCTTGCAGGAAATTCTGCACCATGTGCATGCTTGTTCTGCGGATTAAACAATTCAAATGTATCTTAGAGCTTAAGTTCTCCCAAGGTTTTCCCTTTCTATTTAGCAGTGTTAAAATCTTTATTATTACAAGTATGACCCATCTCTGGAGGCTTGCACTTACTTTGAAGTTGTACTATAGTTACGTATGTAGGGTGTATTCACATTCCCTTTAGCTTGGTTTTTAAATATAACGTTGTAATTGTGCACTGAAAAAAAATATATATATCTTACTTGATAGTGCAATGAGAACTAAGTATAATTTGTATGTATTACAAATACAGAATTTTGTGGCATTGAAGGTTAATGAGATTGTTACACAGGTGCGATTGTGGAGCCATTTGGATCGTTTGTCTCTGGTCTTTTCACAAAATGGGGGGACTTGGATATCTCCATTGAGTTACCCAACGGTTCGTACATCTCCTCTACTGCAAGAGAACGGAAAAAGCTCATGTTGTCATTTCTGCAGTCGAGACTAATAGGTAATATTATGCACATATATACTTTCAGAAAGTTTGTCGTTGTCTCATTTCTTGAGCTTGTGCTTTTGAGTTTTCCCATTTGTCAATTACTTGCAAAGGTGACTGCAAGGACTTCAATTTTACACGAAAATATTTACCAGCAAAATCAGACTTATTAGTTCAAATGGTGAACACTGATGTGTAATATATGAGAAACTCGAATCTAAGAATTTGTGATTGGCCTTTGTATTTAGAGAGTCAAAGTGCTGAGAATTAATAATGACACTTGATATCTCATTGAATTCTTCTCTGTTCTATATGGTGAAATGTGAAAGTTGCCTTTGTATTTAGAGTGTCTGTGGTGAACGAGATGTTCCAATGCACCAACATCAACAGTTTTTGCACTTTAAATAATAACTTTTAGGGGCATTGCTAATATGCACCTTCTGTGAATTGGCTTTTGCAGCTTTTCGAGTCTTACACCAAGTTTTCTGGCTTTGTACTAGTTTCTCTGTGTCACTTCTGTGCATTGCTGTATGCTCACTCTTGTGCTTCTTGTGCTTCTCTCTAATGCATCTTACACGTTGAAACCTTGCCTGGCCATTCATGTAAACATGACGTGTGATTCATTTACCACCTATTTGTATTAGCTTCACACAAGAATCCAGCAGCTTCATCTGCTAGGAGACATTTCAACAAGATAAAACATCTCCGACAGCCAAATATCTAGTAATCCAGTTTATTCTTCATCCCTATGGCTAGTATGCTTATTGACTTCAACTTTCAAGTCACTCTTCTTCTGACTGTAAGGGAGATGTTGGATTTAAATTAGCAATTTTTAGATGATGTCTTGTGATGCAATCTGTTTCCAGAAACAAAAGGCATAGTGAGTTTCTGCTTCTTGAATCGGTTTGAGATGTTGTGACTAGAAGAGATTTTGATACTCATTAGACATCATAAAACAATGTTTGGCAGGTCGATATCAAAGGCTTCAATTCATCTCCACTGCTAGAGTTCCAATAGTGAAGTTTGAGAGCAGAAGCATTTCCTGTGATGTTTCAATTGACAATCTGTCGGGCCAGATGAAGTCCAAGCTCCTCTTATGGATCAAAGGCATAGACGAACGCTTTGGCGATATGGTCTTATTGGTTTGTTCTAAATAATTCTGGATCTACATTGTTTACCCAAAGCACTGTTAATCCTATCTTATTATGTGACACCATTCTTTTGATAGGTTAAAGAATGGGCCAAGGCTCAGGAAATCAACAATTCAAAGTCTGGGAGCTTCAACTCATATAGTCTCACTTTACTGGTCATTTTTCATTTTCAGGTAAGCTTTGTAATAAAATAACTTATTTAATGGATTACTTGTTAATTCCTAATAGCTCTTGTGAGTGAACTATATAAAGCATGGACATCGTTGTCCCCGAGTCTGTTGCACCATCTCAAGTCTTTGCTCTTATTTAGAAACTTCTTACTGAAAAAGAGATAGATTAGAGGATTGTACTATATATATATATTTTTTTTTTGTTGATTAATGTAAATAATTCGTTTACATTCTTTTCCCAGAGAAGTGGAACCAATATCTTCAGTTCAGTTACTTTTGATTTATCAGGATACTCTGTTCTTTTGGATTCATGAACTATTTTTACCACTGGTTCGTTCGAATCTGTTTTGATAACCTGAATCAATGGTTTCTTGTAGACTTGTGTGCCTGCAATTTTACCTCCTCTAAAGGATATATATCCGGGAGATATAACTAGCGATCTCGAAGGTACTTTTGTCACTGAAAGCATGTGTAACTTTCCCACTACAACACAATTTATCCTAGCTGACTGCTGTTGTTTCATTATGGTTCTCAATATCCAAAGGTGTCTAATTTTTCTACTTTTTCTTCTCTCCCAGACAATTGTCCTAGGGGGTTTTGTTATATCATTATGGGAAAATGCCTCTCTCAATTTACAAAAGAGGCATATTACTTATGAGCTCTCAAACTGTTTCTATAAGAACTCCAGGTCAGCATATGTAGCTATTTATTTTTTAAAAATAGAACAAAATGGAAGTTATTTAAACCCCGAGACCTTCCATCTTTATCTGGACTGTGAACTCTTCATTTTGAAGCGTAGGGATCCAAAATGCCACTCCTCCATAGTCTGAAGGCAACTCGCAGTTTCCCCTTTTCATGAGTACTTTCATAACCCCAAACATCGTTTCTTTCAAATCATAACACTTCTCCTCTTGATTATATTACTCTCCTGTAGCCTCAAATAAATAAAATGTCAACAAGATAAAACGTTTGTATACCCATTTCAAAGGTTGCTGTGGTTTTGGTTAAACCATTGTTTGCTATAGTTGGAGGACTCGTATGCCAACTATGAGATGATTCTGTGGCTAACTTGGTCGGCAGGTGTAAGAGCTGATGTAGTCCAGAGAATTACAGAAACTTGCACTGCTAACATAGCCAGGTGGAAATCCAACAGATACAGGCTGGTTAACCAAAGCTCCGTGTCTGAGCTTTTGGTTTCCTTCTTTTCTAAGGTAATATTTTTGAAGATTATTCCCTTTGAAACTCTATACAGTTTAGTAGATAACAAATATTACTTAGAATTGATATTTGCTCTGCCTAAATTACTTCTTCATTCTTCAGAATCATGTTTTTCTAATTTTTTTGCTTTTTACCAATGGCTGATATGATGTTAGTTCTTGTGATATAATTTGACTATTACATGGAAACTTTGATGTGCATCATGCCTCATCTTAAGCATTTTTTTGGCAGTTTTCAGACATAGGTCGGAAGGCTAGAGATCTAGGAATTTGCCCCTACACAGGAAAGTGGGAAGCACTAAGGAGCAATACGAGATGGTTACTTCAGACTAAAGCGATCTTTGTAATTACCATTTTTTCACTGTTTCTTTGTGAAAGGAAAAACGGAAAAGTAACACCAATAGCTATTACTATCACTTCTTATTCATCATTTCTTTTTCTTTTTTTGTCTTCTGCTGATTGGTTAGATTGAGGACCCATTTGAGCGATCGGAGAATGCTGCAAGGACTGTTAAAGCAAGCCTAATGATGAAGATATCTGAAGCATTCGAGACATCATATCGAAGAGTTTCATCAACCTATCAAACCCAGGCTTCTTTGCTTCCTGGACTAGCCAGGCCGCGCGTCTTGAAAGCTCTTGGGATGACTCCTTCTAGAACAGGGAGTTCCAGTGGCAACCACATGAGGACAAACCGTTCAATTGTATTCGATGCCTCCTCGTCCTCACAAGTACAACAGCAATTTCAGAACATGAGTCTGCAACACCGTGGCCAATCGCGCAGAAACCTTGACCTTTTCTTCGACTTCTGAAAATCAAGATGAGTTGGTAGGAAATTATCGAACCAAGCTGGATGCGGAAGATATGAAAGTAAAGTACCTTGCCACAGTTTATTGAAATAGTTGCTCGTTATCCAATGGTTGCTTTGCATTCGATGTGTCTGCAATTTTCGATGTACTTTTGAACTTTCTCTAGCAGATTGCTATGTGCTTTTCATTTGGGATGACATGATTCTGGGCACATCTGTAAGTATTAACGTTACCTTGGTCTTTTAAACGTGGCTCTCGCACAGGAAGTGGACTTACGCGTGCTGAGATGATTTTCTAGACGAAGTTTGCTATTTACATCCATCTTAATTCGGTTAGCTGAGGAGATAGTAAAAGGAATGAGGATGAGTTCCGCTAAGTTCCCTTGAAAGAAATTGATGTTTATGACTAGTTTTCTTTAGAGTTTATGGGCTCAAATCATAAAGATTTCAAATTGTACAACTAGATTAGTCGCATGTATATATGTAGTTAATCCTCTAAGCCCAATTTCATGGAGAAAATCCATGCTTAGGTTTGATCTCGACTCCTGAGTGAGTGTTATGTTTCTCTCACTCAGAAAAGGACCATTGACATTCTCTCCTTCTTTAAAGGAACTGTTCCCTCTTTACATGTATGAAATAAGTCAAATACTACATTTCTTTCTTGAAACGATGTTCAATTTTCAACCAACTTCTTAAACCTGTATTTCCTCTAATAAGTTCAGTAATTCGTATAAATTTTCTAGTCAAGTCCCTTTTATATTAATTCCGGTCAATTCGAGTTGATATGGCCATCCGACCATGCCAAGTATGAAGTGGATGCTTTTTCCATAGTGGCTTGTCTGCCAAGGCAAAAATTTACCATGGCAGCTTGTCCACAGAGGCAAAATTTTCTTTCCACAACATATTCTAGTAGGGATCGACAACCACATTAGCTCAGAATTGATCGATATCAATGCCAGAGGATTTTGATTAAAAAATAATAATAATTCAAATCGAAGGACTTGATCAAAGGGTTCATACCCTAAAAAACCCCAAACTGGTATACTTGTGACAAATCTCCCCCAAACTATTTTTTTGACCACCAAAAACCCCAAATTGATATATCTTTGACAAATTTACCCTAAACTGATACACTTGTGACAAATTTACTCTCTGTTAGTTTTAGTTAAATTTTCTTGTTAAAGTATAAAGTTAAATGACACGTGACAATTGACCGGTATACCAATTTGGGGTTTTACACTCTGTTTGTCATAGTTTACAATTTTTGTGATTTTTTTGTAATTTAATTTAGCAGAGGGTATATTAGTCACAAATTTACCAGTTTAGGGTTTTTTATAGTTAGTTGGGGTAAATTTGTCAAAGATATACTAGTTTGGGGTTTTTCATGGTCAAAAAAATAGTTTGGGGTAAATTTGTCACAAGTGTACCAGTTCAAGGTTTTTCAAGATATTAACCCTTGATTAAATAAATTAATAGTTCCAGTATTGAAAAAAAAAGGGTTAATACCTTGAAAAATCCTGAACTGGTACACTTGTGACAAATTTACCCCAAACTATTTTTTTGACCATGAAAAAACCCAAACTGGTACACCTTTGACAAATTTACCCCAACTATCTATAAAAAAAACCCTAAACTGGTACATTCATGACAAATTTACCCCAAGCTAATTTATTCGACAGCAAAAAACCCCAAATTAGTAAATTTGTGACTAATATACCTTCTGCTAAATTAAATTAATACCAAAAAAAATCACAAAAATTGTAAATTGTGACAAACAGAGTGTAAAATCCCAAATTGGTATACCGGTCAATTGTCACGTGTCATTTAACTTTATACTTTAACAAGAAAATTTAACTAAAACTAACAGAGGGTAAATTTGTCACAAGTGTACCAGTTTAGGGTAAATTTGTCAAAGGTATACCAATTTGGGGTTTTTGGTGGTCAAAAAAATAGTTTGGGGTAGATTTGTTATAGGTGTACCAGTTTGGAGTTTTTTAGGGTATTGACCCAAAAAAAATGCGAAAGTATTAAAAAATAAAATTTTACGTTATGAATAAATGGGTAAAGTAAAAAATTATTACCAATTAACTTTCAAGGTTTAAGCAACTCTTTGAAATTCTACGAGTGGGCTTTCTACTTAAGCGATTGAGTTTCGTCCTTTTAAGATAATTCACAATTCTGAAACCTTCCAAACGAAATTTTTAATTACATTCCCCAATTGTCCATAAGTTCTATTATATCCTGTATGATTGAATTTTGTCATTCTCCTCTTTCCCTTCAAATCTTTACTTTAATTTAACATTGTAATTATTAAAAAAAAATCCTCATGTGTATTCAATAATAGGAAACCCATAGTTTGCAAGTGTAGAAAATCCATAGCGATATTATTACTCAAATAAATAATTGTCGGAGTATATACATATATATATATATATATATATATATATATATATATTTGTTACAATAATCTTCGGTTGGGTTAATTAATGAAATCATGATGTTTGGTCTCACAAAACAATTCAATTAATGGATATGAATAATTTTTACATAGGTAAAGATGAGAGATTAGGCTTTAACAATTAGGAAAACAAGTACTAATATGAATCATATCTTGTAGTAACTTGGAAGGACTAGTCGAGCTAGTGTTTTTAAAAATCTTTGGGTACTAATAAAGAAGTAAAAATCATCGGTCCTCTCACCATGTGTCATTTGGCCGGTATTGATGTACTTAGCAAGTATCATCTTAAGGAGGTTAATAGGTGATTTTATAGAATCTTAACAATTTAAAGCAGAATAAAAGGAGTCTAGATATAACTTTGAACTTAAAAGTGTAAAGTTCATATTTTGGAACAAAGTTTAGAAACAGCTTTGCAATAGAATAAACTTTAGGAGCACCTTGCGAGTGTGCAATAAACTATAATAAGTAATAAGAGTTTAGGGATAATAGAATTTGCACATAAGACCTATAGTGGTTTGACTTAAATTAAGCCCATGTCTACTCTCTTATATTGACAACCTACTGACTAGATCACTAAATGATTAAAAAAATATTACAATATTGAGTGATTACACTTAGTGTATAGGTCATGCTATTTCACTCAATCACTCTTTTTTATACTTCTCTTGGGATCACAAATTAAAGCCCACAAAAACAAGTATATGGTCAAAGTACGTCAAACTTTGGAATTCTAGATTCTGAAGTTTGTCTCTTACTTGCTTTCAACATCTTGGTCTCTTTATATACTCTTCTACTTCCAAACTAGTTATTGGATAGTTTTTAGAGGATCATCCTCCAATCTAGCCATCGGATATGTATCAAGAAGATTGAGTGATCATTGAACGACAGAAGTTGAATCTACACTTAATTTTAGTCGTCTATACAATCAGAGTCTTAGTTTCCATAAGTAGAGCTTCTCCATTTGGAAAGAACTTGTTTCAAGATTGATTTGCCAATCAATTAAGATTAAGTCAATCAAATCTTTCTAAGTGTGAAATCTAAGTTATAGCACTAGCCATTTGTGTCATGTTTCGAATTTGTGTTTAGATGGGAGATTTTTATCTTTGATATAAAGTATGAACTTCTTCCATTTGAAATAGATTCCATAGTCTAGACTTGAATTTGAACAAGTTTTATTAGACTTACAAGACTTTCAAGCAACTTCAAAATTCATTAGGAAATTTTCTCAATAGGTATCGTCACTAAGATTCGTTAGCTAGATCACTCACAATTTGCACTAATGGTAGTGTGCATCGGATCATGATAGTCATGCATTGGCTCTAATGATGATGAGATATATGTTGGATGATAACTATGATGGTACAACAAATAGCTATTATAGGGCTGGTCTTCTTAGTTGGAAAATTAGGAAAGAAATAAAATAATAAAAAAAAAGTAGATAATTGTTTTTCCACATTAGGATAGTGGCAGCAGACTCCATTTTAGGAAATCTATGACAGTTAGAGGAAGCGATTGTGGGAGTAGTCCCGATTTAATCTTGTTAGCTAGGTTCACTCCTATGTGGAGAAAGAAGCCCAATGAGTTGTAAGCCTAAAAATGGCTTAAGCCCAAATGATAAGTTATATGGAGAAATAGGATTTCTCACAATCTTTATAAAGTGGTAGTCGCAAAAAGAAATAGTAACAAGAGAAAAAGAGAAAGTAGAAAATCTGAGGGTTGAGGTAATATCTGATTTACATCAAGCTGGCATCGAAGGTCGATTCGTGGTCCGATTGAGCTGAAATTTTGTCAACATGTTTGTGGTGTAATTTTCTCAAATCTAAACAGTTTGATTTTTATTTGAAGCTTCCTACATCTGGTTTTTCATGGATTGATTAAAACCTGCGTTTTTAGTCAGATTTATCCTTGATCTCTTGTAAAATTCATGTGTATTGCCAAGAATTATGTTCTTAAAGTCTTTGCTACTATGTACCTCTAGTATTTGCTAGAGAAGAATATTGTTCGCCCAATTTTGTTGATAGTGAAGAATTTCGGGTGGACTCTAGTCCCGTGATTTTTTATCTCCTCACATCGAGAAAGTTTTCCACGTAAAAAAATCATCTTGTGTTCGCATGCTTAGTATTTATTTTACTCTACTATATCGATTCCTATTAGGTTTACACAAGAGATGAGATTATTTTATTCCGCTGCGTTGATTCAATATTGTTCGAATTATTATTGTTCTCCCATCAAAGTGGAAATAGAGCTTCTGGTTATTGCTTGATTTTTCTACCTTGTGTTAAACAATGGAAACGAATACGAGTACAATGGTTACATTGAATGGATCGAATTATCATATTTGGAAATGGAAGATAGAAGACATTTTATATGTGAAAGATTTTTATTTGTCCGTATTTGCCAATAAGAAATTGGAGAATAAATATGATGCTTAATATTTCATCGTCAAGTGTGTGGTTATATTAGGCAGTGGGTGGATGATAATGTTTTGAACCATATTATTGAGGAAACACATGCATGCAGTTTATGGGATAAGCTCGAACAGTTATATACTCAAAAGATTGGGAATAATAAGTTATTTTTTATAAAACAGATTATAGATCTAAGATATCAAGATGGTACTCATTTGATTGATTATTTAAATTATTTTCAAGGAATTATAAATCAATTGGTTACAATGGGAATCAAGTTTGATGATGAGATACAAGCACTATGGTTGCTTGGTACTTTGCCGAACTCATGGAAGACGGTCCGAACATCTTTGTCTAATTCTGTCTCGGATGGTACGATTACTATGGATTTGGCCAAGAGTAGTATTTTGAATGAAGAGATGAGAAGAAAGACACAAGGATCGTCTTCTTCACATTCCGATCCCTTGGTTGTTGAGAAAATGGGAAGAAATGAGTCTCGAGGTCCGAGAAATAGAGATAAAAGTCGAGATAAAAGCAGAGGTAATTATAATAAATTTGCAAATGTCGAATGCCATTATTGTCATCGGAAGGGACATATTCAAAGGTTTTGTCATCGGTTAAAAAGGGAGAAACAAAAGGAGAAAAGTAAAGAGAAGAAAAGTGATAATGACAGTGATGACAATCGTGTTGCTGCACTTAAAGAAGACTTTCTCATCATTTTTTATGGTGATATGGTGAATTTTGTATCTCATGAGACCAATTGGGTAATTGATAGTGGTGTATTTGTTCATGCTACGTCTCGTAGGGATTTCTTTACATCATACAGGTCAAATGACTCTAAATCTGTGAAGATGGGAAACAATGGGCTAGCTCAAGCTGTAGGCATCGATGATGTGTGCCTAGAAACCAGCAATGGCACAAGGTTAGTATTGAATAATATTAAACATATACCTAATATTCGCTTGAATTTGATTTCTACAGGCAAGTTGGATGATGAGGGTATTGCAGCACCTTTAGTAATAGTCAATAGAAGCTCACCAAAGGTTCTCTTATTGTGGCATTATGCAGGCAAAGTTGTCCACAAACAAAATTAATGCAGTAGACAGCGAAGATGCAATTGAGTTATGGCATAAGAGGCTCAGTCACGTCAATGAGAAGGGTTTGTCACTATTGGCCAAGAAGCTCCTTTTAGGATTGAAAAGTTTAGCGCTAAAGAAGTGTGCTCACTGTTTAGCAGGAAAATAGAATAGAATTACATTTAAAAGCTTCCCTCCTTCAAGAAAGTCAGGTATACTGGATTTAGTGCATTATGATATTTGCGAGCCTATGAAAACAAAATCACTTGGTGGCTCTCTTTATTTTGTTATATTCATAGATGATTTTTCAAGGAAAATTTGGATTTATACCTTAAAAACTAAAAATCAAGTATTAGATGATTTTAAGTAATTTCAGGCTTCAGTTGAGAGATAGACTGGAAAGAAATTAAAATGCATCAAAACTGATAACGGGGGAGAGTATATTAGACCTTTTGATGAATATTGCAGACAACAAGGTATTTGACATTAAAAGACCTCCCAAGACGCTTCAGTTAAATGGCTTAGTTGAGAGAATGAACAGATTATTGATTGAAATAGTAAGATGCTTAATTTCACAGTCAAAGCTACCTGGATCCTTTTAAGGTGAGGCTTTAAGTACAGTTGTGCATGTATTAAATCTTACTACATGCATTCATTTAGAGTTTGATATTCCTAATAGAGTTTGGACAAGCAAAAATGTTTCTTATGATTATTTGCGTGTCTTTGGGTGCAAAGCATTTGTGCATATTGCCAAAGATGAGAGGTCTAAACTCGATGTGAAAATACGGTAGTGCATATTTATTGATTATGGACAAGATATACTTGGTTACAAATTTTATGATCTAGTTGAAAAGAAAATTGTAAGAAGCAGAGAAATGTTTATGGAAGATCAAGCAATAGAGGATATTGAGAAAGTAGAAATTATTTTAGCACCACAGGTTAGTGATAATTTGGTTGATTTGGATCCAGTTCCTCTTACAAATATTTCTGCATAGGTTGATGAAGAGCAACAAGAAGTCAATGTTCCAAATAACACACATGTTCCTTAACATGTTGAAACAGATAATATTATTCCTGAACCAAAGGCTCAATTAGATGTTCCACCGGATGTTCTAGTCTGAAGATTCG
Source organism: Eucalyptus leucophloia subsp. euroa (assembly GCA_017140325.1). Classification (NCBI taxonomy): domain Eukaryota; kingdom Viridiplantae; phylum Streptophyta; class Magnoliopsida; order Myrtales; family Myrtaceae; genus Eucalyptus; species Eucalyptus leucophloia. The sequence continues at coordinate 275,929 of CM029477.1, read as the reverse complement.
ATATAGACCGACGACCTTCCACCAAGTATTCTGAAGATGAGTATGTATTATTGACTAATGCAAGTGAACCAGAGTGCTATGTAGAAGCAATAGAAGATGAGTACAGAATAATTGGTTTGATGCAATGCGAGATGAAATGCAGTCACTTTATGATAATCATACTTTTAAGTTTGTGAAGTTACCTAAAGGTAAAAGAGCTTTGAAGAACAAGTGGGTATATAGGTTGAAGCAAGATGAACATACTTCACAATCACGGTACAAAGCTAGATTGGTTGTTAAGGGATTCGATCAGGGAAATAGTATTGATTTTGATGATGTATTTTCTCCGGTAGTAAAAATGTCTTCTATTCGTGTGGTATTAGGCTTGGCAGCTACCCTAGATTTGGAAATTAAGCAAATGGATCTTAAAACAGCATTCCTACATGGTGACTTGAAGGAAGAGATATACATGGAACAACCTAAGGATTTTAAAGTCAACGAGAAAGAGAATTATGTGTACAAATTGAAGAAAAGTCACTATAGCCTAAAATAAGTACCGAGACAATGGTACAAAAAGTTTGCGTCAGTTATAACAGAACATAGCTATAAGAAGACTTCCTCGGATAACTGTGTATTTGTCCAAAAATTTTCTGATGATGAATTTATTATTCTTTTACTTTATGTTGATGATATATTAATTGTTGGCAGTAATGTTTCAATAATTGAGTTATTGAAGAAACAGTTGAGTAAGTCTTTTGCCATGAAAGACTTGGGCTTGGCGAAACAGATTCTTGGCATTAGAATTACCCGAGACAGAGATGCTAAGAAGCTGTTTTTGTCAAAAGAGAAATATATCGAGAAAATACTTCATAAATTTTACATGGACAAGGCTAAAGTAGTTAGTACTTCTCTTGCTACCCACTTTAAGTTAATTATGAAGTAAAGTCCTACGACTGATAAAGAGAATAAAGATATGGAAAGTGTTCCATATGTCTCAGCTGTAGAAAGTTTAATGTATGCGATGGTATGTACACGCCCAGACTTGGCGCACGCAATTAGCGTTGTTAGTCGCTATTTGTCAAATCCAAGCAGAGAGTACTGGAATGCATGAGATATTGATACTCGTAAATCTACTTCTGGTTATTTGATTTCTTTTGCGAGTGGAGCTGTGTCATGGAAGTTAAGATTGCAGAAGTGTGTTGCACTTTCTACAACCGAAGCTAAATTTATTGCAGCGACAGAAGCTAATAAAGAGATGCTATGGATAAAGAAGTTCTTAGAAGAACTTTGGTTCAAGCAAAAGAGGTACGTGCTATTTTGTGATAATTAAAGCGCAATTCATCTTGATAAGAATTCATATTTTCATTCTAGATCGGAATATATTGATGTTAGATATCATTGGATAAGAGATGTTCTAGATGAAAAGTTGTTGGAACTTGAAAAAATTCATACAGATCATAATAGCTCTGATATGATGACGAAGACTTTACCAAGAGAGAAGCTTGAATATTGCCAATTGATAGCAGGGATGGTGAATCTCTCCACATTGTCGTGAGGGGGAGATTTGTTAGCTGAATTCACTCCTATGTGGAGAAAGCCCAATGAGTTACAAGCCCAAAAAGGGCTTGAGCCCATATGATAAGTTATATGGAAAATAGGGTTTCTCACTATCTTTATAAAGTGGTAGTCGCAAAAGGAAATAGTAACAAGAGAAAAAGAGAAAGCAAAAAATCTGGGGGTTTGGGCAATATCTGATTTACATCAAGCTGGTATCGGAGGTCGATTAGTGGTATGATTGAGTTGAAATTTTGTTAGCATGTTTGTGGTGCAATTTTCTCAAATCTGAACGGTTTGATTTTCGTTTGAAACTCCCTACATCAGGTTTTTCGTGGATTGATTAAAACCTGCGTTTTTAGTCAGATTTATCCTTGATCTCTTGTAAAATTCATGTGTATTGTCAAGAATTATGTTCTTAAAGTCTTTGCTACTATGTACCTCTAGTATTTGCTAGAGAAGAATATTGTTCGCCCAATTTTGTTGATAGTGAAGAATTTCGGGTGGACTTCGGTCCCGTGGTTTTTGATTTCCTTACATCGAGGAGGTTTTCCACGTAAAAAAATCGACTTGTGTTCGCGTGCTTGGTATTTATTTTACTCTACTATATCAATTCCTATTAGGTTTACACAAGAGATGAGATTATTTTATTCCGCTGCATTGATTTGATATTGTTCGAATTGTTACTGTTCTCTCATCAAATCTAAAGTCTTCAATGAAATTTAAAAGAGGGGTGCAAAGGTAAATCATCACATTGATGAGAGAGCATGCAGAAGCGGGGACCTTGCTGGCAATGAAATTGGCCGGAGGATGTGCCTACCCGATGGTAGGGGCCAGACGCATGTCAGTTGGCAACTAGAGCTTCCACTTCCTAGCCTAGTCATTTCCAAAATATTCCAGTTTCTACAAACCCCATGTGATGTCTTGTCAATCCCTTAATCCTTCTAGTCTTCAACTCATATCACATTCCAAGGAAACATGAACTACCGAGAAAGAGAACGGTGGTTAGACTCTTCTTATGCGATTAGTTGCTAAACTAGAGCAACAGTTACAGAGTCTTACCATGTCTATTGTCTTTATAATAAGAGCAAAAGTCAGGTAGTAAACTTAAAAATTAGCGAGTTTTATAGCAAAATAAATAAAAAGTCTATAATTCTCTTCTTGAATTATGTGAGTTGTGAAGCAACAATTACAAGGTCTTACCATGTCTATAGCCTTTACAGTAAGAGACTAAGAGCAAGAATAATGTAGAACGTTTATAAATTGGCAAATCTTGTAGTAAAATAAATCAAAAGTCTATCCATCTCGTTCTCTTTTTAAATGTGAGTTGTCAATATTTCAACTTCAAAATTATTTCACTGGCGAAAGCAACGATTCAAGTACGTTAGTAATAGCACATATTTTTGCAATTAGGGAACTAATCTTTGCTATGATTTTTCACGAGTCTAGCCAATGCACAGTGCCGCCGAATCAAAGAGTCCACACTCGACTAACTCCATCTAATCATCTGGCTTTTCCTTTGTCCCTTAAATTTTTTCCACCAAAATATTCCGCTCATTTCCATTTCATTCTTCCCACCATTCACTTCTCTATTTTTCTATTTCTCTGTTCTCTAGAACAGATTTGGAATAGAAATCCGTTTGGTAACGCACTTTCATTTTTCTATTTCTAAAACATATTTCTATTCCAGAAATAGATTTAAAGAAGAAATTAGAAGCTAAAATTTTTAACTTCTCAATTTCTGAAATAAAAATTGAGAAATTAATTTCTAACCAAAAATCAATTTTTGTTCCAGAAATTTTGTCATGCACTTTGAATTACAGGAAAAGCTGTGGGCACTTCATCGGAGCTTCTGCACACTTCCTGCTCAATGGGGTGACATGGGTTGGGCCGGCTTTAGCTTCCGGCCTAAAGGAGGTGGAAGGTGATGAGAAGAAGGAGAAGAAAGCGAGACTAGCTTTGTCAAAGACCGGAGGAGTGGAGATACTATGAGATTGTGAAGATGGAGAAAAGAAGCTGAGAATGGGAATCGGAGAGAATCTGAGCGCAGTGAGAGCCGTAGAACCACCTCCAAGTGAGGAACAAGCAAGCAATCTCACGCTGAGCTGGAAAGGGGTTAAAGGAACCAGTTTTGAGGTCTGGCGTGGAGAGAAAGTAGACAAAATTCAAGATTTGGGAGAAATTTTTGTTCTCTCTTTTGGGCGGGGAGTCGATACTCTCCGGTCAATTGAAGTGATAGTCACCAACCTCTGTTGTCGATCATTACAATCTCCATTTTCTGCCTTTTGGTCACGGTGTGGATCTTCATCAGATCGCTTCTCCTTCTCTTCTCCATTGATGCTATTCTTGGAAACATTCACCATACACCGAAGGACTTGAGAGTCCGAGAGAAAACATTTATTGAAGTGTCGGCGCAAGAAGAAACATTGGATTTACTCTGTTCTACCCTGCTCATCGATTAAAGTTCTCGTAGTAAAGGAAATCACCCTCGAAATTCGTTCATTCACTTTTATTCCGACCAACAGTCATAACCAAAGCTTTTTCCCTTGATCAAGTCATATAATGTAGCTTCATCATCGTCCATAAAACTAGGAAACATCCGATTCCCTTGGTTGCTCTATTTGAGCCGACGTTGAAGCCTAGTCTCCTTTGTTAACCCACATTGAACTTGGCTGAGTTGGTTTTCATTGATTTTGTGCTTTATTCGTTATCCGCATCTGAGTCAAGCCATGAGGTGATAACGCACGTAACCTGTTCACTAAGGTGCATATAAATCCTCAGTGCAAATTAGTTTCTTTTTCTTACATGCAAGTACGTTGGCCCGGATTACGCTAGGTCAATTGATTTTCAAGTCAATTCAAGGATCGAATGCATTCTCTACCTCTTTCTTTCTTGGTCTTGTGTTCCATGTTCTCATGGTTACCAGTGGTGGTTGTGTTGAACAAGTCAATGTTTCTGGTTTGTTTTTTATGTGTTAATAGTATATTAAGCACTTCTATTATATGGATTGATTGCTGTACGTGTGAAGTTAGTGGGCTGTGGTGCTTATTTCTTTTTGTAAAGCCTATATAAAGGCTATGGCATCATTTTTTTACATGGGTGGTTCTGCAGACGGTTCCTCTATTTTTGTGTATATCAGTATCTCCTCTGTTCTCCTCTGTTTTTAATGCTGCTCTTGTGCATATCTACATATCTGCATCTCCTCTATTTTGTTAACATTGGTATCAGAGCCGAGGTTAGGAAGAAAAGTGTGTGTTTGAGTGCTGTAAAAAGGTGAGAACCAAAAGAGAGTTTTTATTACAGCAAGTACTTTCGTTTGCAGCAATCAAAGGAGAGTATTGCAGTAGGTTATTTTCGTTTGTAGCAGCAGTAGGTTGCTTTTGTGGTGGTTCTATTTTGCAGCAGCAGTAATGGCCTCAGAAACATTTGTACAACCTGCTATTCCACACTTTGATGGTCACTATGATCATTGGAGCATGCTAATGGAGAATTTTCTCAAGTCCAAGGAGTATTAGGATGTTGTTTCTTCGGGAGTTGCCGAACCTGATGAAGGACTTGTGTTAACGATAGCGCAAAGAACGGCTTTGGATGCATTAAAATTGAAGGATCTCAAGGCCAAAAACTATCTTTTCCAAGCAATTGACAGATCCATTTTGGAGACAATTATTTGCAAGGATACGTCCAAGGAAATATGGGATTCTATGAAGAAAAAGTATCAAGGCTCAGTAAGAGTAAAGAGGCAATAGCTTCAAACGCTTCGTTTAGAGTTTCAAATGTTACGAATGAAGTCAGGAGAGACAATCACAGATTTCTTCTCTCGGACAATGGCAATAGTTAATAAGATGCGGATTCATGGCGACAAGACGGAGGATGTCATCATTGTTGAAAAGATTCTTCGATCTTTGACACCAAAGTTCAACTTTATTGTTTGTTCCATAGAAGAAGCCAAGGACATTGAAGAACTTTCCATTGATGAGTTGCAAGGATCCTTGTTAGTTCATGAACAAAAACTCCTACAACAAGAAACAGAAGAGTAAGCTTTGAAGGTCTCAACTGGAGATCATTCTTCATCAGCAGCAAGGGTGAACAAAGGAAGAGGCAGAGGAAGGGAGAACAACGATCGCAGCAGCTTCAGCTTTGATCAAAAGTCTGAAAGCTATTCCTATCATGATTTCCAAGTAAGAGGAAGAGGTCGTGGAGGACGACATTCAACTAGTTTTAGGCCAAGGTCAGCAAACAAATCCAAAGTGGAGTGTTTTAGATGCCACAGGTATGGGCATTACAAATCTGAATGTCGAACTAATTTGAATAAACAAAGAATTGAAAGAACTAACTTTGCTGAAAAAGAAGAAGAAGCATCTCTTTTGATGGTGTGCCATGAGAAGGAAGAAACTCAACCAAACATGTGGTATCTCGACACTGGTTGTAGCAATCACATGTGTGGAGACAAGAAAATGTTTTTTGATTTAGACAAAACGTACAACAACACCGTAAAGTTTGGTGATAATTCCATTGTATCGGTGATGGGGAAAGGAACAATGGCAATTCATCCAAAAGGGACTTCGGTACAAACTATCTCAAATGTATTATATGTCCTTGAATTGAAGACTAATCTGTTAAGTGCTGGTCAGCTGCAAAAGAAGGGATATGAAATATCTATTAAAGGTGGAATTTGCATAATCCAAGATGAGAAGTTTGGTTTAATTGCCAAAGTCAAAATGACGGGCAATCGAATGTTTCCACTGTATCTCCACAACACTACAAATTCATGTTTCTCTGCAAGATTGAAGGAGGAAGCTTGGTTATGGCATTTTCGCTATGGGCATCTTAATTTCGGTGGATTGCGAACACTATATAAAAAAGAGATGATGGAGGGTCTTCCTCAAATCTCTGCTCTTTTGGAAATTTGTGAAGATTGTGTTGTTAGCAAGCAACATCGTGCTCAATTTCCACAAAGAAAATCGTGGAGAGCAAAAAGTTCGTTGGCGTTGGTTCATTTAGATATTTGCGAACCAATATCTCCAATTTTCAATGGAGATAAACGGTATATCATTACCTTCATCGATGATTTTAGCCAGAAGATTTGGGTGTATTTTTTGCAAGAAAAATCTGAAGCTTTTGCAGCTTTCAAGAACTTCAAAGCACTTGTGGAAAAGGATGGAGGAAATCAAATAAAGGTCCTTCGCACGGATCGTGGTGGAGAGTACAACTCACTTGAGTTTATAGATTTTTGTGTGAAGCATGGCATCAAGAGACAACTTACAGCAGCCTATACACCACAGCAAAATGGTGTATGTGAAAGGAAGAATCGTACCATTCTGAATATGGTGCGAAGCCTCTTGAGGGGAAGTGGAATTCCAAAAAGTTTCTAGCCTGAAGTAGTCAATTGGAGCATTCATATTTTAAATAGAAGTCCCACTCTAGCTGTTCAAAATATGACACCAGAAGAAGCATGGAGCGGCCAAAGACCTACAGTAAATCACTTCAGGATTTTTGGGTGCATTGCCTACGCCCATGTTCCTGACCAAAAGAGGAAGAAGCTAGATGATAAGGGAGTCAAATGTGTTTTTCTTGACATTAGTGATCAATCAAAAGCCTATAAACTTTATGATCCTATGACCAAGAAAATCATTATCGGTCGTGATGTGATTTTTGATAAAGAACAAACTTGGTCGTGGGGTGAGCAAAGTGTTGGTAAGCAAATTCCAATGAATTTTGAATATGAAAATGGGCTGGTGCAGCAATCCACAACAACCCAAATCGCCACAGGCAATGTCCAAAGTACAACAGTAGCTACGGAACCTGAAGATCGGCCTCATCATGTTCGACGGAGGCCTGCATGTATGAGTGATTATGAAGTAACAGGAGTTAATCAATATGAAGATCCACTTATCCATTTTGCTTTATTTTCAGACTATGATCCAACAACTTTTGATGAAGCAGTACAAAAAGAAAATTGGAGGATAGCAATGGATGAAGAAATTGTAGCTATTGAGAGGAATAACACTTGGGAGTTAACAAATCTTCCAAAAGGACACAAAACGATCGAAGTCAAGTGGGTGTACAAGACAAAATTGAACAAGAATGGTGAAGTTGATAAGTATAAGGCGAGCTTGGTGGTGAAAGGCTACAAGCAAGAATTTGGAGTAGATTACAAAGAAGTATTTGCACCTGTAGCAAGACTTGACACAATCAGATTGGTAATTGCATTAGCAGCGTAGAATTCATGGCCTATCTTCCAATTGGATGTGAAGTTAGCATTCTTGCATGGTGATCTTCAAGAAAAGGTATTTGTTGATCAACCTTCTGGTTATGTGAAGCTCGGTAGTGAACATAAAGTTTATAAATTAAAAAAGGCACTATATGGGTTGAAACAAGCTCCCCGAGCTTGGTAGAGTCGCATTGATGCCTATTTCTTGAAGAAAGGTTTTAGAAAATGTCCATATGAGCATATACTCTTTATTAAAATTGGTGATGGTGGAAAGTTGCTTCTTGTATGATTATATGTGGATGATCTTATTTTTACTGGGAGTGATAGTGCCATGTTTGACAAATTCAAGGAGTCTATGATGAATAAATTTGAGATGAGTGATCTTGGATTGATGCATTATTTTCTGGGCATAGAAGTAATTCAATCTACAGCTGGAATCTTTATGTCTCAAAAGAAGTATGTTCAAGAGATTTTGGACAGGTTTCAAATGAATAATTGTAACCCCGTGACTACTCCAACTGAAGTTGGATTGAAGCTCTTGAAAGATCTTAATGGAAGCAAGGTGGATAGCACTCTCTACAAGCAAATTGTTGGAAGCCTAATGTATTTGACGGGGACAAGACTAGATATCATGCATGATGTGAGCCTTATAAGCAAGTATATGGAGCACCCAACAGAGTTACATTTACAAGCTGCAAAAAAGATTTTTCGCTATTTGCAAGGAACTAAAAATTTTGGGTTATTCTATAAAAAGGGAGAAAAGTCAGATTTATTTGGGTTTACAGATAGCAATTATGTTGGAGATGTTGATGATAGAAGAAATACTTCAGGGTATGTATTCATGCTTTGTTCAGGGGCGGTTTCATGGTCTTCAAAGAAGCAATCAATTGTTACTTTATCAACAACTGAAGTAGAATTTGTTGCTGCAACTTCATGTGCCTGTCAAGCCATATGGTTACGGAAGATTCTTGAAGAGCTTTAGTTCAAACAGCAAGAAGCAACTATAATCTATTCTGACAACAGCTCAGCTATCAAACTGTCCAAAAATCCAGTTCTACATGGGAGGAGCAAGCATATAGATGTGAAGTACCACTTCTTAAGAGATCTTACAAAGGATGAAGTAGTTGAGCTAGTTTTCTGTAAAAGTGAAAATCAAGTGGCTGGTATATTTACCAAGCCCCTAAAGTTGTCCATGTTTTAGAAGCTGAGAAAGCTCCTTGGTGTTCGTTTGTTGGATATTCCAAATTGAGAGAAGGTCCTTTAAACTGATTATTTGCAACATCAATTTAAGGGAGGGAATGTTGAACGAGTCAATGTTTATGGTTTGTTTTTTGTGTTAATAGTCTATTAAGCACTTCTATTATGTGGATTGGTTGTTCTACGTGTGAAGTTAGTGAGCTGTGGTGGTTATTTGTTTTTGTAAAGCCTATATAAACGCTATGGCGTCAATTTTTTACGTGGGTGGTTCTGTAGACGGTTCCTCTATTTTTGCGTATATCAGTATCTCCTCTGTTCTCCTCTGTTTTTAACGCTGCTCTTGTGCATATCTGCATATCTACATCTCCTCTGTTTTTTTAACAGGTTGTCGGTGAGGTGTTGATGCTGAATCCAAGGCCCGAGCAATGATTGTTACACGCATCAGCATCGGTTTGTTTATCATTTCACTTTTGTCTATTCACTTTACTCATGTCGTGGCCGAGGAGGTGGTCGGTGTGGTGATGGTAATTAAGTCAATGGCAGAGTTCCGGCGACAGCTGATGTTGGGGATTCTGTGATGAAGATAGGCCATCGCTAGTGAAATATGTTCAGGATACATATGTAGATGTATGCTTTAATTTCGGTTTTGTGCAGTCTCGGCTGGTAGCGGGGAAGGCGACAATAAGAAGATAATGAAAAAAATACTATTAATTAGCAATGAAAAATGAATAAAGAAATAAATAAGATGGGGCTGATTAGGTTTAATGAACCTTGGGCTTCGCTTGGTTTGATAAAATTTGGATTGGGGGCTTTAGAAAATCTTGGGTTTGCTTGGTCTATGGTGAATCTAGGCCTGGTTTGGTCTCAGAAAGTTTGGGTTTAACTTCATTTGAATAGGTTTGGGCTGAATTTGAATTTTAGTGAAATGGGTTTATTAGATAGATTGAGAGGGCCTGATATAAGAGCCCAAATTTGTATCCGTAGCCCGTATCCTTGAGACCATAGCGCAGCACCATGTTCGGATCCGGCCCAAGTCGCCATTTTCCAAAACATAAAATAAAATCAAATAAGTAATATAAAAATAAATTATAAAAAAAGGAAAATTAATTAAAAAATCAGGCCTTGATTAGTTTGTTAAATTTTAGTGTTAAAATTAGTTTCTTTCAATTATATACACATGGTTTAGGAAAATTCATGATTTTTTCTAATTTAGATATAGGAAAATTAGTTTTTTTTGGAAAATCGAATTTTGTTTGAACTAAGCTCATGGGGTTCCTTTCCTGGGGCTTAAAAACAAGGCCTTGTTATATTCTTGCTCGGTTTGTATTGGATTACTATACTGCATTTCACTTTTTATTCCTTATTTCATTATAATCTTTGATAAATTGATTGTGATTCTTTTATATTGTTTTTTCTGAGTTGTGATTTGTCTATATTAGTTGAATGGCTAGGTTAAATTTTAGAACCATAATAAATACAAAAACATTGCATGGACACTTGGTAGATGAGAATCTTAGAATTCATAATTTGGTAAAAAAAAAAGCTATGAGTACACTAAAGCAGATAAATAATCAAGTTTAGGTACAAAGAGTACTAGTTATCTAACTAATGTAAACAAGTCTCTGACCTTGGTGACTCATCGTATAGAATTCTCATGGACTTTCTTTTTTTTTTTTGGTCAAGCGAATTCTCATAGAATTAATTGAACTAAAATGAAAATCTCAATCTCACACAAGATGAAGGTTTGGGAGAATCTACGCCAATAAGCGTCATTGGTCCTCAACTCAATATTACCTCTAAACTCAACTTTCCCCTATCGAGAGGATCACAATAATGGATGACAAAAAAGTCTTTAGGCAATTAAAAGGACTGGAAGCCGATTAGTTTTGCTCGGATATTTCACACATTACTCTTTCTTGACGTTAATTTGTATTTAGCTATCAGAGCAAGGATGTTATAGCAATTTTGATGGATAGATCACCTTTATAATACCATTTTCTCCATCATCCCCACTTTGTTAACGATCCTCTCATTCAAGAGTGATGCGGGAGCATCCAACGTAGCTCCATCTACTAACTCAGAATCATCAATGCTTATCCAAGCCAAGAAAGAAATTGGGCATCATGTGCTTCGATGGATCATTTTGAATGAATAATATCAATTACTTATCGATACTTTGTGGAATGTCGATAACTATCGATGGGAGGCCTTTTTAGACGTTTTGCATGACCAATTGATGAAGTTTCAGGAGGGTTATTTTCTGGTCAAGGGAGGAGCACGAATTTTGGAAGGCTGAAGGTTCAAAATTGCTAGTTCCCATGCTAATAAATGCATTTCCTAAGTTCCTAGGTGTCTTTATTGTTATGTAGTTTTTAAGAGTCAAAAGTCTACATTCCTAGGTCACTAAAGTCTATTTTTTATATTTCCTAAGTCTAAAATTCTCCTATAAATGAGGGAAAACTATTCAATGTAAAGAGATACGAATTTGATGAATGAAAATTGTGAGACTTCCTCTGCTTAAGTGAACTTCTTCGGAGAGTGGATAACTCCTTTCGGTCTCTTTTTCCTTGGAGCGTAAATCACTCCTTGGTGGTGAGCCAAGAAGCCCTTTATCATTGGCTGATGGAATCTTTAGGCCTTGGTGGTGAGCTTCTCTTATTCCGAAGTCCTTTATCCTTGGCCGGTGGAAGCTTTAGGCCTTAGTGGTGAACTTCGTAGATCTCGATCCTCATCTTCAGTTGGTGGTGTGGCTTTTATACCTTGGAAAGAGATCGTTCTATCTTTTCTTATACCCTTTAATTTCTTCCTCGTATACACTACTCCACACACTTAACCAGAAAAATCTCAAAAGAAAAAAAAAAATCCATTCTAGAATCACTTGCCCCATCATGCATCAAAGAGCCACTCTCTCACATCCATCATGCACAAAATTGATTTGTGCTCACCATGCTAGCAGTTACAGTTATAAAAGCAAAACGGACTGCAGTTGAAGGATTTTATCCATTGCATTTTGGACAGTAATTAATTTCGGAAGATTTCTTTCCATGTAGTCAGTGGCCGCTTTTGAGTTTTCCACAGAGCACTTTTACTTAGGAAAATTTCCTTGGAAAAAAATGGAATTCCCTAAACTCTAGGATGAGTGCTACTGGTATTATTGATTTGCCGCTCTTTGTTATGCCACGAAACCAGTAGCTTTGAGCTTCTCTTAGATGGAATGATCTAAAAAACCGATGCCATTGTGTTCATTTTACTTGTTTCGAAGATAAAAGATATCAACATTGATGTGCAAGGCACAGGGTATATTTGTTATTTAAACTTCTTTGAGTAGCTCTCATGCCCATCCCCAACTCCCACCACATGTTTAGACTTCTTCATAACTGATCCGCAATGCTAAAAGATGAGTGCCAACAGAGTGTTGGAGCAAACCCTGGATGATATTCTTTCTGCAATTAAACCATCACAGGAGGACCTGATAGTTCAAAACCAAATTATTGACGAGCTGCGAACTATTGTTCATTCTACGGATATTTTTCAAGGTATTTTCACTTTCATTTAGTGGGTAGGTGTGTTTTATGGTGTTGGTGTATAGCTCATGTCCTCCTGCAGGAAATTCTGCACCATGTGCATGCTTCTTCTGCGGATTTTACCGTTCAAATGTATCTCAGAGTTTTAAGTTCTCCGTAGGTTTTCCATTTCTATTTAACTGTATTGATATCATTGTAATTGCAAGTGCGACCCATCTCTGGAAGGCTCTCACTTCTCTGAAGCTGTACTATAGTTATGTATGTAGGGTGTCTTCACATTCCCTTTAGCTTGGTTTTGAAATTTAACATTCTATTCGTGCACTGAAAAAGAATCTCTCACTTGATCGTGCAATGAGCACAGAATGTTGTGGCATTGAAGGTTTTTGACTTTGTTCAAACAGGTGCGATTGTGGAACCCTTTGGATCATTTGTCTCCGGTCTTTCCACGAGATGGGGAGACTTGGACATCTCCATTGAGTTACCCAAGGATTCAGACAGCTCCTCAACTTCGAAAAAGCAGAAAAGGTGTATGTTGGTGAATTTGCGGTCGATCCTTGATGGTAATATTATGCGCACATATATTTCCAGAAAGATTGTAGTTCTCTCATTTCTTGAACACGCGTTTTTAGGTTTTTCCACTTGTCCACAACTTGCAAATGCAACAGCAAGTTTTCCATGATTTCCAGGTTTATGGCAATTTCATCAATCTCTCATGAGTCTCCTCCCCCTTCTCTCTCTCTCTCTCTCTCTCTCTCTCTCTCTCTCTCTCTCTCTCTCTCTCTCCTGTGGTGAAAGAGATGTTACAATGCACCAATATGAACAAGATTCGAGCAATTTAAATAATAAATTTTAGGGCATTTCTATTAAGCACCTTCTACGAATATGCGTTGCTGTATGCTCGCTCTTTGTGCTTCTTGCGCTTCTCTATAATTCATCTTGCACTTCGCAACCTTGCCCGGCCATACATGTAAACATGATACGTGAGATCCATTTACCACCTACTCGTATTAGCTTCACACGAGAACCCATTAGCTTCATTTGTTAGGAGACATTTCAACAAGATAAAATTTCTCTGGGGGCCCAAATATCTAGTATTGCAGTTTACACTTCATTCCCACGGCGCTTCTTGACTTCAAGTCACTTCTTCTGACTGAAAGAGAGATGTTAAAATTCACATTGGCAAATATTTAGATGACATTTTGTGGTGCAATTTGTTTCCAGAAACAAATGGCATAGTGAGTTTCTGCTTCTTAAATTGGTTTAATATTGAGTAAAAGAGTTTCAATAATCATTAAACATCGTAACAATGTTTGGCAGGTCGATTCAAGAAGGTCCAATTCATCTCCCGTGCGAGAGTTCCAATAGTAGAGTTTAAGAGCAGAGGCATTTCCTGTGATGTTTCAATTGACAATCTGTCAGGCCAGATGAAATTCAAGCTCTTGTCATGGATCAAAGGCATAGACGAACGCTTTGGCGAGATGGTCTTATTGTACCGCTCTAAATGATACTGGATCTACATTGCTTACGCGAAGGAGGCCTAGTTCCTGTCTTATTTCATGACACCATTCTTTCCATAGGTTAAAGAATGGGCAAGGCTCAGGAAATTAACAATTCAAGGTGTGGGAGCTTTAACTCATATAGGCCCTATTTGGTAACCGGCCAAATAATGAAAATTTCTATTATTTTATTTCTAGGAGTAGTTTTGGAACATAATCGCGTTTGATAAAATTTTTGTTCTCAAAAACTAATTTCTATTTTTTTTTTTTTTGTTCCCAGAAGTAAATTTGAAACAGAATCAAGAATAATAATAAAAAAAAAAGTTGATTCTTGTTCCCGGGAATAATTCTAGAATCAAGCCCATATTTTCTCTTTTTATTTTCTTTTTTCTTATTCTTCTTCCATTTTCTTCTTCTTTATCTACTGCCACTGTTGTGGTTGTTGTTCGCTACTGTCTACCATTCGCCGCCCACCTCCATTAGTCGCCGACAACTAATCCGACGAGCTCGCCAGGCCAGGGCAAGGTCTAGCAAGCTCGCCGGAGGCAAGCCCAGCCACCAGTGAGGCTCACCCAACCTCGCTAGTGGCCAGGTGGGCCTTGCCCAACCCTAGCAAGGCTCGCTTAGCCACCGATAAGACTCAGCCTCGGCCAACCCCGACGAGGCTCGACCAGCCCTAGTGAAGCTCAGCTGACGAGGGCCAGCAACGCTTTGGTGAGGTCACCGGCCCTCGTCTAGCCGATCGTCGGTCATCCCAAGGCTGGCGACCAGCCACTTGAAGAAGAAGAATAAAGAAAGTAATATCACGCCTCAAAGTCCGACTTGATTGCTCTATTGATTTGAAGCCAATATTTCCTAATAGGTGTGGAGTGTGATAAGGACCCCATATATCAACATGAGTCAAAGAAAAAGCACTAGTTGCTCGCGATGTGCTTTCAGGAAATGGGGGTCTAGATTGTTTTGCCAAAGGACAAATTGGACAATTTAGATAAGGAAAACAAGCACTATGACTCAAACACTAATGGAAAAGAGACTTTTTATTCCTAGTGATAGCATTACATGAAATGCTTTTATTTAGTAATGACAAATCAAAATCCTTTGAAAAACTGATCCAAAAATATAGCCCTTGTGCAACATTACCCAAACTCGTCATTTAACCAATTGAATGGTTTTGAAAGAGACAATTTTCAGAATTGAATTCAACATGATGAGAGTTATCCAAATCTTGGAAACTGATATAAGATTGAACTCAAATTCTAGAATGTATAGGACATCTTGAAGGGTAATGTTTGGCTAAGATGAATAGTACCAACTTTAGTAATATTAGTAATATTTCCATTTGGGAGACGGACAAATTTGGAATAATAGATTTTGTGATTCTTAGAGAAGAATTGATCATCACAAATTATGTGGTCACTTGTGCTAGAGTCAATTATCCAAGCATCAACTGAAATATTATTGTTCTTAGAAATAGAGGTACCTAAGAAACTTGCAGTCTTGTTTGTAGCTCAACTAATTGAAAGCCCTCATGATATTTTAGTTATGATCATCAGTAATAGTCTAATTTGCCCTTTCAATCACTTAAGCCTTAACTTGATACACTAAAAAAATCTTTCTGTCCTTTTTATTGTTCGATTTTCCATGCGATTTCCAGCATGTATCTATAGTGTGATGTGGACGTTTACAATAATCACAGTATTTACCTTTACTTTTAGAATTTTGCCCACTTCCTCTTGCTAACGTGACATTTCGTTGACCATTGGATGGTTTGAAATTCGGAGCTGACATGGCCAAATGAGGGCCATTTGATGTGGCTACATGGGTAGTCGAATATGAGCTGTCCGATCCTTGTTTTAGATCTCTGCCATCCATATGCATAACCTTAGGGCTCACATCTTCTTCTTCCCAACGACGAGGCTTTGTTGCTTTATAGGACCCGAGTGAGCTTTGTGCTTGTGGTGGCAGCCCAAGCATGGCAGATGTTTGCTATGATGGTCCCGCCGAAGCGACAAGCGTCACACTTTCTCCCCCTTTCATGTATTTTTCTGTGGCCATCCTTTGATTTTCTTCTTGGAACACCAATTGATAGATCCAACCGAGAGGGGGAATAGGTTCCATGGCAAGGATTTGTGATTGAAACAATGAGGAGATTTTGTTCAAGATCAACAGGAAGTGTGTAACTTTCTCTCTTTCCTTTATCTTCCTATATTGCTTGAGCATAGCCTCGGGTCCTTTGAGCTCCTCCTCGACTGCCTAAAGCTTGCTCCACAGAGTCGAGAGTCAGTTGAAGCAAGCAGTAACCAAGAGGCTCCCTTGCTTCAAATCTGATAGTGAGTGAGAAGAGCTTCGCTTGATCTAATTTTCCATACATTTCTCAAACATTATCCCACATTTATTTTGAATCTTCAGTTAGTGGGAGGCTGGCGGGGGCTACGCAATTCCCAATCCAAATGCGCACAAGTTGGTTGCACTTATGTCAATATCGTTGCATCCGATCAATTGTTGAAAAAGGTGTGGTTCCATTGAGGAATCCATCATTATCCTTGGTCACAAGCATTCGTTGGAAGTACTGAGCCCAAGCATTATAGTTGTCGGGACCAACGAGCTACATGTTGATAAGTTACATCTCCAGTCCATCGGCTGGTGAAGTGTAGAGCGTGTTGCTGGGTTCTAGGTGGTGGCCCGTAGCTGGGATGGCAAATGGATGGAAACCGGGTTGCAATCCTAGGTAGGGATTCATTCCCTAACCCATCGGGTTCAAGTCGGATTTGTGACCCAAAGGTAGCTAGCCCGCTCCATTAGGCTAAGATCCAAAGCTGGCATTTCTCCCAATGGGCCATGTTGAGCCCACTGCTAATCACGTCCAACAGCCCACGAGCTTTGAATTGGAATCTATTGCATTGGTGGTCACTGAGTTGGGCCACTAGACAACTGGGCTGAAGTTGAAGCCGAGGGGTACTGAACGGGAACCTGCTCCTCTTGCGGTAAATCAATCTGCTTTGAAGTTCGATTCTATAGTAAGTTGTTGTTGGACGATTCCTGCATTGTAGGCAAGATGGTTTCTTGGTCTTTGTCAGTGCTTGACTTTTGATTCTGATTCTTGGGCATTATATCTAAAAAAATGTTATGAATTCCTACTTGACATGTCAACTTGTTTTGCGGGATGAGACTTGCAACAACAAAATTGAAAACTACTGAGGACAATTTGGAAGAGTTCGCAAAAGCTAGGTTAGAGCTGAAGGCTCAGATACCATAACAGAAAATGAAGAGTATTGGGAAGTTGTAATTGTACTGTATGTATCTTTGTACATGCACATTCCCATATTTATAATACAAAAAGAGATCAAAGAAGGAATAAATGTGATTACATTGCAATTACATTTTTCTATTTTATTTCCTGAATATTCTAAAGATATATCATGACTGAATTAATTATCCTCTAATCTCCATGATTAGAATCAGAGTTAAGAATAAAATCAAAACCTTCTCCAGCAAAAACCTCGCCGAAAAAGTCCCAAATTCGTTCATCAAAGCAAGTAACGCTTGAACTCATGATGTAGCGTGTAGGAATATTAGCCTATGTCACTTGGTCACTACCGCTGATAGTAAAAAATACAAGTTCCTAACATCGATACGGTTAGATATTTTGAAGGGGTGAGGTCCCACGTGGATTTGACAGAAGGGAAGTATCAAATAGCGTGACATAATTGGCCCAATCTTCTCGTACACCTGAAGATTAACATGTTCCCCCACCTGCTACGATAAGAATGCAATCATATCAAATTATTGGGCGTCGTTTGGGACCTCATACAAGCTTAGCAACCATACGATCCCAGTGATCGAAAGAAAGCATTGTCATGTCGGAGAAGGGAAGGGCCACCAAAATTATGTTGCGCGGGGTGCGACGTCGCCCCGCTGCCTTGCCGGGCTCAAATCGTGTTTTGCATTGGCCAATCAATGGTCCACATGAAAGATTGGTTCAGTGAACCCTCACCTATCCACCACTTAAAATTCTGGTGGTTTGCTGCTTATGGGTTGGAGTGTCAAATCCATGTTTTACCTTCCATGTCCAATAAAGTGGAGCGGTGTAGAGCTACCCATCACACGTCAATCAACAATTACCGAGCATTCGGAATCAAATTTACGGGCTAACTACATATATGAAGTACTCTAATTATGGTAACATTAAGTTTCTCATCGCTATGCTACCAACAGTGGCACACTTAAAATGTGTGTAAAATTATGGGAAATGCTATAATACATACAATTTTATGGGAAAACTTACCTAATCGGTCATAAATATATTATACAGATTCTAATTTGGTTCTAAACTTTCTAATTTTGCTAATTTAGTCCTAAATTTTGCACGAATTCCAATGTTGTCATTCCAATCAATTTTGAATGGAAATAGCTCACACGATAGTCTAATAATTGCAAGCTGTCCTATGTGTATGTGGTACACTGCTATATTAGTGATTTCCAATGAACATTGGTTACAATGGCCACATTGGACTTTCACTCAAAGATTTAGAAATAAATATGCAAAAGTGAAAAATTCAAGACAAACTTAGCCTTCATATAGTAAATTGAATGACTATGAAAACATTTTTCCTAAAAAAATCACTTGCACCACTTACAATTATCAGATAGAAAAAAAATTCATTATTGATAACAATTTATGTCTAAAGATTTTGGTAATTGAGATATTTTTTGTTGATTCTATTTTGTAAGTGATCATATTTAGAAAAGTATTTTTCAAATTATTTATTTTCCACAAAATAAACACGCCACTAAGAAATTACAATTCTTTTGCTTCCCCCAAAAAAAAAAATTATCAATGAGTTGCTTTATGAGTATTGTGTTCGACAAAGACTTTTCTATTAGTGGGAAAATTTAAATTAATAGCTTCCTGTCATCTGTCACCTATTTCAAATTTACAATTTGAATAATTATTTATCTTATAAATTACCTTAACAAAAAATTTTAAATTTTGAAATGTTTTCTCTTTTTACATAAATGTTTATAAATTCTTTATATTGTGTCAATATTTTGGCCATACGTCCATGTAATTCACATCTTCGTTATTTTGTTTTTTTTCTCATAAGATTGAGAGTATGAAGAGATAAAATATCTTTTCTTTATCTTTCCACACAACCTTAAGTGGTTAAACCAAATCGAGAAAAAAAAAATCTACAGGCCTGATTTACACTTCTTGTGAAAGAACAAAATTTTCACAATAAAACACTACTTCGATGCTATGTATAGTGATATGTTACTTCAGAAATGAAAAACAACATAACCCACCGTTTGGAAGCAAAAAATTTCTGTTTATGATGATCATATTAGTAGTTCAGAATATCTTTAACTTCATATTAGTAGAGGGAAATTTTGGGCCTAAAAGCCTTCTATTTAAAACCCACATTTTTTGTTGGGAGAAATTTAGATGCAACAAACATATTTACAACATCAATAGTGATATGAGGACTAGGAAAAACAAAACATTTCCTCTCCCACCCTTTCTTAACCTTTCTTTGTCTCTTCCACTTCTGGTGGAGAGGGATTTGACCTAGATCTCATCCTCCCCTCCTAGCTGCTTTTCATTTATTTCCTTTTGTTTCTTTCCTTACTCTCCTGATCTAGTTTTAGATTCGGGAACTTACTCTCTTGATCTTAAATATGGGAATTTTCCCTCCAATTTAATTCTATATTTTAGAATTTTAATAAATGAGTACCTTGCTGCCAATTTTAATAATGCTTATAGCAATTTCGATGTCAAATCTATACTCGTTCAACGTGTTTTAGTTAAAATTTTTGGCGCTTCACATTGGCTATAGAGCTAATTCTTATAGATGTTAAATATGAGCTTCTTCAACATGTTAATGTTGTTTCTGTACGGTGATGGCATTGGGGACACCAAACTTAGGCCTACACCGCCACAAGGTAAAGCTATAACTATAGATAGAAATCCCAACATGTCCTTATCACTAAGGATACTGTGTAATTTGGTGATCAGATGCTAATCATTTTACTTGGATGTAGCCACTATCCTTGAAGGACAAACCTGTGATTATCTTTGTCAAACATACTATGACATTATGCCTTGATTTTTTGTTTTTGAATTGTTTTTGAAGCTCTATGAGCTTGCTTTGTTATTGTAACTTTTGAGATTTCCTATCATGTATTATTTTGGTAATGAATGAAAAAAATGATAATAAAATAAATCAATAGTGATCCCTCTCCTATTATATGATCTATTAGAGACTTCAAATTTTTTTGGTCAACTTTCGATGATTGGAATTTACTTACCTCTGACAAACCATAATGATATTTTTTGAATTAAAAAAGTATTAAGTTTTTATTGTTATCAAGAATTAAATATAATGCTCCTGTTAATTCGAACTAAGTCGATATTCATTCACTAAATGACTCCCATAATATCACAAGTTGGTTTCACATTTTGAGAGAACATCTAATAGACTTCTGCTGCAGTACCTAACTGAGGCATATCTCAAGAAGAGTGACTTCTTGACTACTAGCATTTGATAGGGTTGTGGTAAAGTGCTTGCTAACCTCAAAACCTTCAGGTTGTAGGTGGTACAAAATGACTATAGCCCGTTTTGAACTTTTTGTAGCATGTGTTGGACCCTATTAACGCTAAGAAAGGATCGCCAATGCTGGTCACCCCTCGCACCCTTTTAAATTTTAAACCATAAACACAAGACTAAATGGCTCTACAATGAAACATATCATGATTTATGGAGCAATAAAATATTGTAAGTTATTAGCATTAAGAAAAAACAAGCATTATTTGTTGAAATAATGATAAATGAACACATTATTAGTTATACTTCAGGGCTTTATAGCTTGACTTTTATTCTATATAAAATACCCTAATTCTAACATGGCACGAAATAAACTTTAATATTTGAACAACCGCACACGCATGCATAGAAAAATCATATACATTAATTATTTAAGGCTTTTTAAAATCATTTGGAATATTTTCAATTTTAATATTATAAAGAAACATTTCTTTTGTGAAAATGTATAATTAAGCACATTTTCCTTAAAGGAAAATCCAAGAGAGGAGGTTGTGCTTGCATGAGAAGCATTTTCTTTTCATCTCACTCCAGAAAAATAAAACATAAATTAAAAGGAAGTCAAAAAAGTCTCCCGGTGATTTATTAATGGGAGAAGCATACTAGAAGTCCTGAAAATTGTCATAAAAGTTCAATTGAGTCATGAAGCTTGTTACAAAAGTACAATTGAATACTAAAACTTTCAATAAGTACAATTAATTCCTAAAATACTCAAAAAAATGCAAATCAAGTTATGAATTTTATCAAGTTGATGAATCAAGTCTTTTTATTAACTCCATCTAACTTGATAAATGGAAAATATTAACAAGTTTTACAGTACCAACTGATAAGTTTTAAAACATAATTGCATATTTTAAAAAATTTAATATTTAATTGTACTTTCTTGATAAATTCTAAGATTTATAATATGTTTACTCTTCATTAATACTAGCCATACAATGATGGGACCTGAATGCAGAGAGTCCTTTCCCTAATGCGATCACACAAAGGTTCGCACCATCGAAACTCCCCAAATTGAATTGAAGCCGCACGTGGAGGGCAACAGGCGACGGGCGTTCCATAGATGGCCAATCTCTCAAGTCCAGAACTTCCTCGGGTGGGAGTCGAGCATGGACCGTTGGATCACACCAGCGTGGAAGAAGATCCACCGCTCAAATTCTCGCGGGCCCCACTCTCGGGCGCCACCGATCACTGCACACGCCCCTTCTCTAGCCGTAGGATGAATGGCTGACCCCCATCAAACATCTATTGAGCAGGAAGACATGGGTTTCCAGTGGGGCCCTGGGACCCATTCCCCTTTGGGGCCCATATCAAATGAGGCCCAAGTTCATACTTTTCGTATTGGCTTGGGGGCAATATAACGAATGGCCTCACGGATCCGTACTCAATTCACCACTTAAAAAAACTAGTGGCTTAGGGTTTACTTGGGCTTTGAACCCTTTGGTCTGTGTTCATGTCATGCACAATTTGATTGGGACTGTCGACGTGTTCGGATCTTCCGGGGAGCACATGCGCCTCATAACTGGTCAAAGCCCAACCAAAGCAGGTGGCATAATCATGATCGAACACTTGGCACTTGGCACAACTAATCAAGTTGCCGGAAAATTGGGAAGAAAAAAATAGACGTCATGGATACATGTGAGCCCGGTGCACCATCTCTTTTGATTTCAATCGATCTTACATAGGTCTCACATAATTAAGCAATTATGGTGCATTAGGTTCGGATGCACTTGGCATTCCCAACATTAACTCCAAAAATGTAGGCAAGCTTATTTTGGCCTTCTAAAAGGGTATGTAGCATTAATAAACTAGAAATAACTTGTAGAAAAATATTTGGTTTTGATTGCAAGTTGACCGCACACATTATTACTCATTGAACGGGTCCGTCGCCCCACCCCATTCCAATGCAAGTGGGAAGCACAGGACTAGAGGTACACTTTAAACCAAGTTAATCCTTCACAAACTGACCATGATTTACAATGATTCAAGATGGAATGTAGGCAAGCTTCTTCCATGAATTTAATTTATTTCCATTAACCTCAAACTTTCGGGTTGCAAGTAATGTGAAGTAATTATAACTCATTTCAAACATTTTATAACGCATGTTGGACCCTTATAGTTGCTTCTAAGCAACTACTTATGTTGGAGGCCCCTTCTGCCTATTTAAGTTTCAACCATAAAAGCAAATACTAAATGTGTTGACAATGAAATGTTTCATGATTCATGGAGCAATAAAATATAGAAAAAACTGTAATAACATTTTGAAATGACACACCATTTAGTGAGATAATGCTAAGTACACATTTAATATTTTTAATTAAGAAATTTTCAAGTCCAAAATAAGTTAAATGATTTTACTTTCTAATAGCATAAATGTACCAATTTAAGATGTTTACGATATTAACTATTCGTAATAAATCAAAAGTGTCAAACCTCATGAGAGGTTAGAGTGATCGGTCATGGTGATGAAGATGAACATTGAGTTAGGAAGTTGTTAGAATTCCACTTGAGCAATGAATCATTCTCTATTTGTCTCACAAAAATCTTAGAAGTCTTGAACCCCACCAAAATAGTAAGGCTCACTATCTCGCAAGTGGGCTCGGACTCGTGACTTGGTTTGTAAGACTATTAGCTTGTATCGCTGGGCAACCACCCTATTAGTGAAAAATAGGCACTCATATCACCAATTTACATTGATATTTTAAATTAAGGAAATGGAAAAAAAGAAGGAGAAGAAGAAGAATAAGAAGAAGAGGATGGTGAAGGTGAGGTCCCACATGGATCCGATAGAAGGGAAGGATCAAATAGAGTGATATAATTGGCCCAATTTTCCCGTACATATGAAGAAGATCAACATGTCCCCCGTATCTGATTGGGCTACAAAGCAATCATATCAAATCATTATAGGCTTAGCGACCATCCGGTCCCAATGGTTGAAACCAAAGCCTCGGCATGCCGGCGAAAGGCTTCCCGGATCATGTTGCATGGGGTACGACGTCGTCCCACCGCTTTTGACGGCTCGAATTGCATTTTGCATTGGCCGGTCGACGTTCCACCGCGTCTCCGCGAAAGAGTGGTTCGCTGAACCCGTCGCCATCATCCACCACGTAAAATAAATTAAATTCTGGTGGTTTGCATCTTCGGGGTCAGCAATGTCGACTCCCTGTTTTTACCTGCCATGGAGTCCAATAAAGGAGAAATTATGTAGAGCAACGCATCACACGCCGATCAACCGACACCAATCATTCGGAATTATATTTTTCTCCCCCCCCCCTTCCAAAAAATAAAAACAGAGAGATGTTTTCAAATTGATGTTAACATTTGTGGATGCAGTGCTCTGAAAGCACTTGGTTGTTTCTTCCCGTATCTCGTGAAGATATGAATTTACGAAACATCATTTTCTGATTATTTAAACAAATGAATTATGAGCAAATTAAAATATATGAACTACTCTAATTATGATAACATGAAGTATCTTATTTCAATACTATGAAAATGGCACACTCACATGTGTATGAAAGCATGAACAGTACTATGAAGGATACGATTATATAATGAAGCAGTTCCTACTAAAGAATCGCACTTTATCTCTTCTTTGCAAAAGAATTGTCAATCTATCATTTTTATGAATATTCAATTAATGGAAAAATGTGTAGATTGATCGTTTTATTTCATCTGTCACATATTTCAATTTTAAAATTTGAATCACTTTTTCTTTTACAAACAATCTTAGCAAAAAGATTTCAAATCTTGAAATAATTTTTCTCACATATATGTGTGCAATTTCTTCATTTTGTATCAATTTTTTGGCTGTAGTGTTCGTGTAATTCACACCTCTGCCATCTTGTTAGTTCTCAGATTTTCTAGAGTATCAAGAGATAAAATATCTCTTCTTTTAACTTTCCTTAAAACTTTAAGCGGTTATGCTTGGGAATGAACGCCTTTAAAATCGAGAAAAAGAGTACGGGAACAAAACCAACTTTCTATTAACTCCTTTAAAATTTTTGTTCATCTTTCAATAATTATAATTCACTTATGTGTAAGCAGTAATGATATTGTTTAAAGTAAGAAAAAAGAGTTGTTTTTAATGTTAGCAAGAAATTACTGTGTTGCTTTTGTTAATTCTAACTTCTTGATATTCATTCACTAAATTGTTTTCGAGACATCTCGAGTAGAATTTGCATCTTTGAGCAAACCTTTGACTAGCTTACACTATATTGCCTAGTGATGACATACCTCATGTAAAGAGGTTTTTGACTATTAGCATCTTGGTAGGGTTAGCAATGGAATTTGTCGATCTTGGACTTTCAAGTCGCAAGTGGTACGGAGTAATTATTGTCCATTTCGAACAATTCACATAGCATGTGTTGGACTTTTATGGTAAGGCTCTTAAGGGATCATTAGCTTCAATCGCCCTTCCCACCCTTTAAAATTCTAATAGTAAAAAAGAAGACTACAATGAAACAAATCATGATTCATGGAGCAACAAAATATGTTAAAAGATAGCTTGCATTTAGAAATGACATACACAGCTTAGTGAAAAAAATGCCAAATAAACATTTTGTTATTTGATGTAATCAAAGATTTTGTAATTAAGAAATGTTTAAGCCCATCAAAAGCAACTTTTTTTTTTCTTTTGGTCGATTCTACTTTAACTCTCACTCTCACTCTCAAACTTTTGTTTAACCTCCTTGCAGGGCATGTGAGTCAAAACCTATACATGAAAATAAATTGTCTTCACCCCAACCCTCTTGAGAAGGTGGGGATTTGAATCCTCCCCCCCCCCTCCCCATATTGGAAGGGTGGCATGGTTCCATCAAAAGCAAGTTATATGATTATCTATTTGTAGTTCTACTTTAAGCATTTGTAACGACGCTCTCTTTCTATTAATGCCCAGAATCACTTGTGGCAAAAAGAAAAGGGAAAAAAAAAAAGAACCTAAATCTTAATAAACATCCACAAAATCTTATGTATAAATGTTTAGCTTTTCTTTTGATGAAAAAGAGCTTCATTCATCATTCATAATCAAAAGTTGATAGATATACCAAAAAATTTCAAAGCACAATAAATCCCAAAGGCTGCATAAAATTTATCATATCCTACATTTGGTGCACACTCAAGATAGGATAAAATTGAATTCGAGTGAGATACAGTCCCAATAAAATTATCCTATGAGAGAGGTAAGATAAAGGTAAATATGATTTCTAATATTCATAATAAGGAAGTTATTTTTCTCAAATAACAATCTTCTAAATTAAAATGTAAAATCATATTTCAATATAAATAATATATGAATTCTAATATAGGAAATTCAAAATAACAAAAAATAACAATTTATTTTTTTAATTTAATCTTACTTTTTGTTTATATATTTGAATTTAATTCTATCTTATAATATAAATTCAATATGTAAATATAAATATATATTTATATTTATTATATATTTTGGGTATATTATTACAATTTACTATCTAATAAAATTTTATTAGATAATGATGGAAGAGGAAAAAATAATTAAAAAGAGAGAAAAAAAGCAAATAATAATAAAGTAAATAAGAGTATCGTGAGAGATTTTTACCATTTTCATTTGTAAACTTTTACATTCATATACATTGATATACCATTTATATCAAACAATATACATAATATGATGTGAATATATTTGATTTTAGCAAAATCTTGAGAATTCATATCCTATTATATTTAGTCACATCCTGATTAAAAATTGAGACAATCAAACACAACCAAAGGATCTTGCCTGTGGCAAGCGAGGTCAATTGACTTGGCCATGACTAGTGGCTGAAAATGAAGAAGAAATAAAAAAAATTAAATTTTAAAAAATTCAAAAATATTAAAATTTTATTATAAAAAAGAAAATCAACTTTAGCACCTATGTGGCAGCTATGACGTCCACGTTAGTAATTTTCGGCCAAAATTGATCTAATGGATTCAACTAGCAAAAAGTGAAAATATTTATGATTCAATTGATAAAATAAAAATGCAATTTGGATAATTTTCCCCAAAAATAGTAAGGCTCACTATCTTGCAAGTGGGCTCGAAATCGTGACTTGGCATGGTATGTAGGAATATTAGCTTGTACTTTGGGCAAACACCTTGTCAATGAAAAATAGGTGCTCTACCCTAAATATGCTTTGATATTTTAAATTAAGAAAATGGGGAAAAATGAGAAGGCAAGGATAAGGTCCCACGGAGATTTATTTAGTAGAAGGGAACGATCAAATAGAGTGACATAATTGGCCCAATTTTTCCCGTACACTTGGAGATCAACTTGTTCCCCTCATCTGATTGGGCTACAAAGCAATCATATCAAATCATTAGGGGCTTAGCAGACTATACAATCCAAATGATTGAAACCAAGGCCTAGGCATCGGCGAAGGGCCTCCCGGATCATGTTGAGTGGGGTACGACGTCGTCCCCCGCTTTTGCAAGGCTCAAGTTGCATTTTGCATTGGCCGGTCAATGGTCTACCGCGTCTAGGCGAAAGAGTGGTTCGGTGAGCCCTCCATCATCCGTCCAGTCCACCACTTAAAATAATATTCTGGTGGTTTGCTGGTTCGGGTGGTCAGCAATGTCGACTCCCTTTTTTCACCTGCCATGGAGTCCAATCATGGAGAAGTTATGTGGAGCAACACATCACACGCCAATCACCCGATGCCAAGCATTCCGAATCATATTTTTCTTTCCCAAAAAAAGGAAAAGAGATTTTCAAGTTGATGTTAATGTTTATCGACGCGGTGTTCTAAAACCACCTAGGTATTTCTCTCCATACCTTGTGAAGTTACAGTTTACAAAACATCATTCTCTAATTATATAAATAAACAAATTATGAATCAATTAAAATATATGAACCACTCTTGTAATATCATTTTTTGATACAACCGAAAATGGCACACTTACATGTGTGCGAAAAAGTGAAAAGTACTATGGACTATGCAATAATATAAAGAAGCAATTCCTGGTATGAAGGAATCACACTTTATCTTTTCTTCCATAAAGAATTGTTGATTTGTTATTCTTAAGAATATTCCAATAATGGGAAAATGTGTGGATTAATCCTTTTATTTTCATCCATCACATGCTTCAATTTTAAAATTTGAATAATTTTTTCTCTTATAAACAACCTTACCAAAAAAAAAATTCAAATCTTAAAACATTTTTTTTTCTCTTTCCAATTATATATGTATATATATGCAATTTCTTCATTTTGTATCAATTTTTTGGTCATAGTGTTCATGTAATTCACACCTTTGCCATCTTGTTAGTTCTCATATGATTGAGATCTCTTCTTTATCTTTTCTTACAACTTTAAGCGGTTATACTTTGGAACAAAAGACAATTATAAATTTCTATTAATGCCTTTAAAATTTTTGTTCATCTTTAATAGTTACAATTTACATATGTGTAAGCAGCAAAGACATTGTTTGAATTACGAGAAAAAGAGTAGTTTTTAATGTTATCAAGAAATAACTATGTTGCTTTTATGAATACTAACCACTTGATATTCATTCATTAAATTGCTTTCATGAGAGCTCGGGTTAAATTCACTTCTTGAGTGAACCTTTAACTTGGCTTGTGCAACATCGTGTAAAGGGATTTCTAACTGTTAGTATCTTGATAGAGTCAGTAATGGAATTTGTTGATCTTGGACTTTCGAGTCACAAGTGGTATGGAGCAATTATTGTCCATTTCCAACAATTCATAGCATGTGTTTAACTTTTATGGTAATGCTCTAAGAGATCATTAGCTCCGGTCATCCTTCCCACCTTTTAAGGTTTTAGTCGTAAAAAAGAAGAAAAAAAACTAAATGGCTCTACAATGAAACAAATTATGATTCATGGAGCAACAAAATATGTAAAAAAAGATAGGCTAGCATTTGGAGATAACAAAAACGGCTTAGTGAAAATAATGCTGAATTAACATTTTGTTATTTGATGTAATCAAAGATTTTCTAATTAAGAAATGTTTAAGCCCATCAAAAACAAGTTAAATGATTATTTATTTGTAGTTCTAGTTTAACT
The DNA here is from genome assembly GCA_017140325.1 of Eucalyptus leucophloia subsp. euroa. Lineage (NCBI taxonomy): Eukaryota > Viridiplantae > Streptophyta > Magnoliopsida > Myrtales > Myrtaceae > Eucalyptus > Eucalyptus leucophloia. The sequence continues at coordinate 247,330 of CM029477.1, read as the reverse complement.
TGACTCTCTCTCTCTCTCTCTCTCTCTCTCTCTCTCTCTCTCTCTCTCTCTCTCTCTCTCTCTCTCTCTCTCTCTCTCTCTCTCTCTCTCTCTCTCTCTCTCTCTCTCTCTCTCTCTCTCTCTCCCTCTTTCACACACAAATGCCCCAAATCTCTTGTGACAAAAAGAAAAGAAAAGAAAGAAGCTGAATCTAAATAAACATGCACGAAATCAAATGTATAAACGTTTAAGGCTTTTGTTTTGTCGAAAAAGAGTTTCTTTCATCATTCATAATGAAAAGTTGATAGATACACCAAGTATTTTGGGTTAGAGACCCAATTAGAGGGGAGGGTATTTTGGATTTGGGCTTCGACGATTCGATCTACAATCTTATATTTAGTCCGTGAGTAATGGGCTAGTTGAAGACATTGAACACTAATAAATAGCTTATGGCATTCCTTGATGAGCGCGTGGAGATCCCAAGGTAACTGATCAATTATACATCATGTCGAATACTTTTATTGCGAAATTAAGAAATACTTTTTACGTGATGGTAAAATAAGTATATTTTTCTAAAAATAAGACCCAAATAGATTGGGCTGTATATATTATTATATTATAGAAGTTGAAAAAGTATTTTGGCAATTCAATACAAGCCATGTGATGATGGGACCCCAATGCTGAGCTCTTATCCAAATGTGATCGTACAAAAGTTTGCGTCATCAACACTCCCAAATTGAATGGAAGCCGCAGGTGGGCAACGAAATAACGTGCGTCCCAAATATGGCCGACCTCCTCCATTGACTGTCAGATCACATCAGCGTGGAAGAAGATCTACCTCTCAAATTCTCGCGGGCCCCAAGCTCGGGGCCCCACCAATCACCGCACGCGCCCCTTCTCTAGCCCTAGATTGGATGATTGGTTGACCCCATCAAATGATTGACCGGGCGGACACGTGTTTCCAGTTGGGCCCTAGGACCGATTCCCTTTGGGCCCATATCGGATATTAATAATCATGAGGCCCAAGGTTTTTGCTGTGCTGGGGTTGGGGTCGGGGTCGGGGTCGGGGTCGATGGAACGAATGGCCTCACGGATCCGTACTCAATTGACCGCTTAAAAACTAGTGGCTTAGGGTTTATTGCTGCTTCAAGATGTTCCTGTTTGTGTCTCGCTATACGGTCGACGTGTTCAGTCGGCCAGGGACAATGGGCCGGGCTTGCGGGCCACACGTGCGCCTCCATCACTGCTCAAAGTCTTTGGGGGTTGGGACGCTCGGCACTTGGCAGAGCTTGTCCCGGTAGCCAGAAAATGGTAAAAAAGATTTCATTAGGTGTGCCGAATGCCCTAGTGCACCACGGGCCTTGATTTCAACGGATGTCACGTGGATCCCACATAATCAAGCAATTGTGGTGCAATAGGTTCGTATGCACTTGACGTACGCTCTAAAGGGGTAAGGGTATGTAGAATTGGTAAGCACAATGCTAGCAACACACTTAAGTCAAGCCTGTCTTTTGTGGAGTGACCAAAAACTCTTGTGATCGAAGATAGGCTATAGGTAATTCTCTCGAGAAACTTGTAATCTCCTTAATTTTGTTGTTTGTTTACACTCTTTTAGTCACTTGTGCTACCATGCACTTTCCTCTCTATAGAAGGATCCCATGCACTTTTTTTTTTCCTAATCTAACTCTCAACTCATTCTCATTTTTGTCATATATCTTTGCAAAGCATGAGAGTCAAACCTCAGATCTAAAACCAAATATCTCATCTCCAACCGCTTGAAAATGTAGGAATCAAACTCCTCAACTCCTCATTCTTATGTGGGAAGGGTGGCTATTAGAACAATCCTCAATGATTGATCCCATGCACTTTGCATGGTTGTAAGATAACTCCTTTCAACAAATTTCTTAAATGAGTTTATGCTAAAAATTTCGACATGGCACAATAAGTAAAGAAATTTAGATAACAAACTAGCGAGGCACTTTCTATTTGCAGGGAAAAAATGATAAAAAATGTGCCTTATCTTCACCGCAACAAGCTTCCCCCCAAAACTGTTTAGAATAAGAGACATAGATGAGAAGAATGCATATCATCTAAGATATGCCTATTTTAATGTTCTACTCTACCATTTTGTTGGAAGTGCCTATACAAGAGCGATGAATGATGGTAACATTTTGCAAGAGAATTCTAATAAATTAGTTGTCTCTATATTCCATAGAATCACTAGTATGGAAAACCTTAATATCTTATGAAAATTGGGTTTTGATCACCGCAACAAAATCACGGTAAATACGAGTAAGTTTAGAATGTTTTTTCATAAGATAAAAACTAAATATAATTGGAGTGATCATCCACAAGAATAAAATAATAGTGAGAGCCACCCATAGTGTGGGTGGGAGATGGTCCCCAAATATTAGGGCAAATGAGATCAAAAGGAGCATGAGATATAGATTCCCTAGTCTGAATTGGTGAAATATGATGTTTTCCCAACTTACAAGGCAGGCAACCAAAATATTTAATGTTGATAGAACCTAAATGACCACTTAAAATCAAGAAACTAAATTAAGAGAAAGAAACATTACCAAACCTATAAGTTTCGGATGACGTTGTGGCAACACAACCATGAAAAGAGGTCGGAATATTTAGGGAGAAAAGCTAAAGAGGCGTCCCACTTTATGGCCTATCCCAAGTGTTTGTCTCATCCAAGAATCATGCACATGACAACCATGGAAAGAGAAATGAATATCAAAGCCAAGTTCACACAATTGTCCGACAAATATCAAGTTTCAGAGAACTTAGGAACAAAAAAATGTTAGGTGAGAATAATATAGATGTGTTAATGTTTCCTGTATGACTAACTCTCAACTGTATGAATGAGAAGTGCACATGAAGTGAAAGATTTAGACTGAAATAAAGTAGAGTTGGATTATACGTGATTGTAGCAAGCAGAATTAAAAAAAAAAAAAAAAAAAAAAAAAACCATGAATCAGAAATACTTGGAGTGTCAAACATAGCAGAAGTGTAGGAACAAAGGAGCAAAAGGCACTAGATTCTTGGAGAAGAGAACGAAAATCTTTAAAGGATAGTGTGATGGACGATCCATGTGTAGAAGTCTCTATAGTGGCAGCACAAGAATGGACAGGTAGGAGGACCTCAGTTGCGAGGTTAATTGGCCAATCCTATGGACTGCATATGTTGTAGTCAATAACAATTAGATGCCACATGGCCCTGTCAGGGATGATGTTTGCAAAATGGTCTACGTAAGGAGGAAGAAAAGTAGCAAGCACCGCATCTATAGGTGTGGAGATTGACACGATGCGTTTTTAACGTAGCTAGTTGAGTCTCCTCAATCTAAAATTCCAATAGGGATATGTTCACAGGAAGTCTTTAAACTTGTCATGAAGGTACAATTAAAATCATAAAACTTATAAAAATTGCGATTAAGTCCTAAAGTTAACATCATTAATTTGACTAACGGAAATGCTAACATGGTATTTTTAAATTAATTTTTATTTTCAATATGGTTTTTTTATTCAAGCCCTTTTAATATTAGATTTAAAAACTAAAAGAAAAAAGCTGAAATTTATTTAAAATACAAATCCGTAAAAAAAAAAAAAAGGGCGAGGTCACCATAAAGCACTTCCACTACCACCACACATCGCCGATGAGGCCTTGCCTTGGCTAGGTGAGGGTGGGCGAGGGTCGGCCACCCTCACCTAGGGCCAACAACTGTCATCGGCCCCTCTAGCAATGGGCTGCGAAAGCGGAAGCACCCACCAATGACCTTGTCCTTTCTTTTTTTTTTTTAACAGTTTTTTTAAATAAATTTTACCTTTTCTTTTTAGTTTTTAAATATAATTAAAAAAATAAATTAATAATTCCACATGAAAATAAAAAATAATTTAAAAATGCTACATCAAGATTAGTCAAAATGATTGTATTAGCTTTAGGACTTGATTGCATCAATTTGCCAAGTTTTAGGATTTAATTACATTTTTTGTTAGTGTTAGAACTCAATTGCACTTTCATGATAAGTTTTTGACTTCTAGTAAACATATCCTAGTTCTGACACAACCATCTCAATATAAGGAGAAGCTTTTCTATACAGGGGGAGGAGGCTCTCACAAGTTCAAACTCATCATTTACAGCCATAAAAATTACATGACACATACAATCATATATTCATAAAATTTGCAAGCATCACTAGTCCCCTCCAAGTGCAGTATAGACATAAAAACCTAATCCCTAACAGCTAACCTAGCTCCTGATGCATGTGACATAAATTCCTTAATAGCTTATTCAAATGGGCGATATCTAAACTAGAATAACGATTGGCAACAAGATCCCAAGCTTCCTTTGTCATATTAAAAAGGCCAAATTGGAGTTAGATAGATGGGATTGAGGTGCTTTGAAGCCATGTGAGAATCTGATGATTTTTGCTATCCGATTCTTCTAAACAATCCACAAACTTAACCTTTGTTTCTTCAGTAATTTTAGTAGGCGTACAAATATCTCCAGTGATATAATGCCAAAACTAACATCCTTTCAAGAAGTTAGATATTTTATGAGTCCATAAAATATAATTGAAACCATTCAAATAGTCTGAATGGGCATTGAGACGTCCAATATATCCATGAGAAGCACTTTGCTAGTATAAACCAGCAAAATCCGATACGTCGAGAGCAGATATGGAAAAAAACAAGGCCAAAAATGAATATAGGATGTTAGAATACCTTAGGAATTAGGCAAGAACACCAAAAACAGGTCTGAAAACGATCGCATCGGTTAGAAATGCAATGGAATCAGTCTGACCGATCTGACCTAAACCAACCAATGGCTAATCAATAGTCAATGGTTAGATATGATGTGGCACTGCCATAGCAGATGACGTCAACATTGCACAAGACCATTGATGCGTGTAGGCACGTGTCTTAGTGGAGATGCATTTGGCGGCAATTGGGTATGAAATTTCATGAGGTTCGAGTTGAGTCGGTCCACCTCCTAACCCTAGGACCAACTTGCATAGTGTCGGTCCTCAATTTTTTAAACCGAAGACCGATCCTATTAAGCTTGGGACCGAGGACTGGACTGACCCAATGGGTTCGGTCCAGTTCCAAGGTCAATCCAGGACCAATGCATAATTTTTTATTTCATTTTTTGTATTCCTTAAAAAAGTGATTAAGGATTAGACTAACCTAATGGGTTTAGTCCAGTTTCAAAGTCAACCCAGAACTAATCAATAATTTTTTATTTCATTTTTTGTATTCCTTGAAATGGCAACCGAGGACCATACCGACACAATGGGTTTGATGATGAGCAAAGTTAGCTAAAAAAAGCAAGCGATGAGGGGCAAGTGGGGTGAGCATTGAACATAATGAGCATCGAATGTCAAGTGATGAGCAACAAGCCAAGCGAGGATCGAGTGGCAAGCGGTACAAGTGACCCAAAGCGAGTGAGACAAGTGTCAAGTGGCGAGTGGAGAAGTTTTTTTTTTTTTTTTTTTTTTTTTCGATTTTGGCAAATTGAAGACTAAAATGAATAAGACAAAAGAGAACGAATACTAAAGGATGATGTCATAAGGAATTGTTTATATATTTTTGGACGTCGTGAGGACTTCTCATAAGAACATTTTTCTTCTCCGTAAATTATGACTATTGATGCCGTAAAAGACATTAAAAATCTAAGTTATTAAAAAACAATGTAAAATTATTTGAATTCCTTACTAAAGAGCTATTTAATGTTGTTGACGCCGTTTATTTTAAGATTTTCTCTATATAAAAAAATTATAAATAATATATTAGATATATATATTCAGGATTGGTTCAAATTGGACCAATTATGAACTCTCAAGACCGAGGACTGATCCGCATAGTGTTGGTCCAGGAATTCTAGGACCAAGGACCGACCTAGTCTCCTTGGAAACCGGACCAAGATCAGTAGGGTTGGGTCGATCTAAGGTTGGTCCAAGGTTGACCCTAGACCGATACTTACCCCTAGTAGAAGGGGATGCATTGTGGGTTGGTGTTGGTTTTTGAAATATGTGGCAAAAGATGGCCAAATCACTACTAAATAGTGGTGGGCTCCCTAGGTCTAAGATGCAATAGCGCATGGTGGCATCCATTGGCGATGAAAGTTCAAGATTTGGTTTGTTCAAAGGGTGGTAAGTCTAATAGTGGTGTCGATTTTTTAAAATGAGTAGCGGAAATATGTCCAATAGCAACTAAATATTTCAATCTTGGTAGAAAACAGGGAGTAACATGGCCGATGTGACTAGCATCATAGCAGCCACCGTATAGCATACTAGATGGCCACTCCTCAAGTAACAATGGCTTTGATAAGTTGAGATATGTGGTTGATAATAAATGAGATGAAATTTTAGTATATTCCCAATACCAAATGGAACATAAGCCCTCTCTTATATAGGGTGAGAAGGCAATTAGGTTTAATTACAATAAATGTAAACTAAAACTAACCTAATCTCAAATAAATAAATAAATAAATAAATAAATATATATATAACACTTTCACTTGGTGTAAATTATTAGTTTCAGCTGATTAGTCATTTTTTACGAACTAAACAAGTGAAAGTTCGAAAAACTAATTCTTCAAAAATACTTTCTAGTCAATGAAATCATTTATGCATAAAGTTAGGAAATTAAATTCATAAAAATAATATCATGAAATTTTCCCTTAAACAAAAGTAATCGAAACATTTTTAGGCCACGACAATCACTTTAATTGGTTGGGAAAAAACCTATAGTGGGCCCGCCTCTGAAGTACACGTGAGATCCACAAGATGAACGCATGTAATCTGATATAATCCCGTCGGTCCGAGTGCTGGGGAGAAATTCCCAATTGGAAGAGGAGCATGAACAGCGGGGACTGGGGAGTTAAATTTTCCAAGGGCTCGAACCGAACGGCGTTGGAAGTTCACGCACCAACGGTGTGCATTCCAGAAGCGCACAATACAAAAAAGGAGGCTGGGGAATTTTCAGGGTCCCACCGATGACGTGTCCCGAGTGCTTCTCCAACAAAAAATAAAAAAATAAAAAAGGAAACAAGGATGACCCGGGGGATCTGCGTCGGACACGTGGCGGGACACTATGATTGGGAGAACCAAGGGCGCGACGCGGGCCACGCCACCAAAGGCGCGTGGCTTCTCCAACGCGCGGGTGGGAACGTTTTCTGCTTTCGGGGGGAAGAAGGGGGGGGAGGAGAAAAAAATAAAGGGAGATAACCAAAAACAGGGGGAAGCGCACACCTGCGCTTCCAGAAACTTCTGGGGAACTCGTGGCGGAGAATGGCCGAGGGATCTACCGGCCAGGACGGCGCCGCGTGTCCTCGTGACCACGCGAGCATCCGACGTGGCGTCCCCCATATTCCTGAAAATGATACGCCCCCCCCGGTGCGGGCCCCACCCCATTCGGGGGCGTGCAAAAACCCAACCCGCTGGCTGAGAGGGGGGTGCGATTTAAAGGAAAGAGTAACGGATTCCCGATTTTAGGGCACCCTCTCGCGCTCACGAGAAAACGCGAACGAGACACTTCTTCACCACCCAACGCCCACTTCGACTCTCTCTCTAAGGCTGTGCGAGCTGAGTGTTTTTCGTCGTTTTCGTGGCTCTGTCCCTTCTTCTCGTGGACTCGCCGGGGAGCGGAGGGCGAACGGAGATGAATGGCGAGGGGACGGGCGACGGGGACGGGACCGTGAAAATGGAGGAGGCCCAGGAGAGGGTGGTCCACATGTGGGGCTACCTGCCCGGCGCTCTGCCGCAGAGGGCACCCCTCCTCTCGCCAGTGCCGGTGAGGCCGAGCGCCGCCACCGCCGCCGCCTGGAGGGACGTCTGCGGGGGCGGCTGTGGATTCGCCATGGCCATTTCAGGTTCTCTCTCTCTCTCTCTCTCTCTCTCTCTCTCTCTCTCTGGTGTGTGAGGCTAACAGCTTCCTCGCAATGGTAATAAAAAATACATGGGAGGTGTAGGGAAGACGAATGTTCTCTCTCTTTTCTTCTTGCCATTTGCTTCTATTGGAATTTGATTGATGGATATGTGGAAGAAGCTGCAATAGCTGTTTTTCTTTTTTTTTTTTTTTTTTTATAAGGAGTTTCTCCCCTTTCAGGAGCCACATTTCTGAGAAAGTGACGATTTATTAACTTTGGGCATGACTCTTCCATTGAATATTAGTTTGGAACTGTTGATGGAGAGCTTTTTCAACTTCACAATCTTCTCCGTCTGCTTTTGGTTCGTCAACGTCTGATCTCTTTTTACGGGCTATTTCGACCTAGCAGGCCTTACTCTTACTTAGTATGGTCAACGCCCCTAATTCCGGGCGATTCTACTCTTGAATTTTAGTTGATGAGATTTTGGACCATCTTCTGTACATTTTCGACAAAGGGTGTTTCGGCTCGAATTTTGGATTTTTTTCCGAGTAAGTTGTGCCGGTTCTTTCTCACATTTGTCATTTAAACAGATTCGGGGAAGCTTATAACATGGGGATCCACAGATGATCTTGGTCAGAGCTATGTGACATCTGGGAAGCATGGGGTATTTAAAGCGAATGCATGATGCTCTAGTCCATTAATTTTAATCTTTGATTTCCTGATTATCTTAAGATTGCATTTCTGCTATTGTATTTGAGAAGGAAACACCAGAGCCTTTTCCACTGCCTACTGATGCCTCTGTAGTAAATGCCGCAGCTGGTTGGGCCCACTGCATTGCCGTTACAGGTATTAACTTTTTTTCCCTTATTGTTAGTCTAGTACATAACAGAGATTTTTAAAAACATTAGGTAAGCCACCAGGAGTTTTGGTATATGAGTAGTTTCCAAATACTTGCTTTTCTGATTGCCCTGTTTCTCGGTGTTTCTTATGTGCGTGATTCAGTTAATTAACATCTTAAGCTGGTAAGCGCAGATAATGGAGAAGTTTATACATGGGGGTGGAAAGAATGTGTTCCTTCTGGGAAGGTTTTTGGTGACCCAACAATTGGGGGGAACCTGGAAAAGGAAGCTCTAGAGAGGCAAACTTCTTTCTTGACCGAGCAAGGTGATTTTTAGTGATTTCTTTATCAGCAAAATCAAATTGTTTTATGGATTGTTATAGACTAATTTGTGGTTCGATGCCTTTTTAGTGAGCCCGCAATCTCAAGGCTCGAAGTCAAGTGGGGGAAGCTTATCTGGGGTAGACAGTAAAAGTGCTGGAGAAGAGAGTACAAAGCGAAGGAGAGTATCAACAGCTAAGCAAGCAGCTGAAAGCTCATCATCTGCTGATGAGACTTTGTCGGCATTCCCATGTTTAGTGTCCTTGAGTCCAGGAGTGAGGATTGCCCTTGTTGCTGCAGGTGGGCGCCATACTCTTGCATTGTCAGGTAATTGTGCAGAAGTGGAATTATTAGTCTCCCATGATGACTTTTTGGTCGTACTTTTCTCTTAATTGAAATAGTATTTGATCTTGAAATTTCATCATATATACTGCCATGCTCATAATCCTAGTTCTGAAAATTCCAGATGTAGGTCAGGTGTGGGGTTGGGGATATGGAGGTGAGGGACAGCTTGGTTTGGGATCTCGGATACGAATGGTGTCCTCTCCACATCCTGTGCCTTGTATTGAGTCTTCATATGTAAAAGACAGATCTATGGGCTTTTCTAGAGGAAACATGAGTTCTGAAGGGCAGAACTTTAGAGTTCCTGGGAGCTATGTGAAGCAAATTGCTTGTGGTGGACGACATAGTGCAGCAATAACAGGTGCGTGCTCAATAGGTTTTTGAAAAACCGAGGAAGCATTGGTTCCTTTAGCAGATATTTTTGTAGAGAGTGATCATGTCGGGGTTATTGGACTGAGGTCATCTTGAAGCCATGGGACTTAGGTCCAAGTATTTAGAGAAAATCAAAACCAAAGGTGGTTGACACATTCTACAAACCTACAAAAATAATTTTCGTCTGGAGTTGGCAATATTCTAGTTGACTTGGCCTGGCAGTGAGATTATGATGTAAATCTATGGCCAATTGCGTAGGAGAAACTCTTTTAGTTGTGACCAAGGCAGCATTGATATTGAAACTTTTTACGTGATTGATAGTTAATCTGCTGTCGCTACATTTAGCATCTGCCATCTAGATCATTGTTGGCCCTCGTCTTGTGTATTGGCCTTGTAAGTGAGTCATAAGTTATGTGTGGCAATGATCTCCTGTCAGTAAGCATAATTACACAACATTGACATGGATATTGTTTATTGCCTTCAACAGATGCTGGCGCGCTGCTTACATTTGGTTGGGGACTCTACGGACAGGTGAATTGTCGATAATGGAAAAATTGATACTCTCTCTCTCTCTCTCTCTCTCTCTCTCTCTCTCTCTCTCTCTCGTGGCAATGATGCTTTTAACCTGTCACCTTCTCCTTCTTAAATAGTTTATAATTTGTGGTTGGTCCAGGTCCATGTCATGTAATGGCATTCTTCACTATGAACCTGAGAATAAGCTTTAGCTGTTTGAATTGTATGATGTTTTTAACCGAACCACGTCCATTATAGTTTATAATTTGTGGTTGGTCCAGGTCAATGTCATGTAATGGCATTCTTCACTGTGAACCTGAGAATAAACTTCAGCTGTTTGAATTGTATGTAGATCTTTTATGGCAGGCTATGCATGGACATCATTTTAAAAGAATTTCCCATGTTGCTCTGTTTTCAGGAATGATGTATTTGACCCTTCTTTACCATGAAGTGTAGCTAAATGGCAGTCTTTTTAATAAAACATGAATGCTAATTACTATTGAAAAAGATGATGGTATAAGATGCGTCATATCGTCTTTCGTAAAAGTTGTCATTATGAACTAGTGCTTTATGCTTTGTTCTCTCACTTTCAGCAATTCTATTTTGTATAAAGAGGATAGATTTTCTGCTTTTGAAAAACCTCTGTTTGACACAAATACATATTCGCATGTGCAATGCTTGAATGAATTTACAAACTTCTAAAAAGCTCTGGTGTTCCTGACTATTTGGTCTTATTCAGAGTCCAATACTCCATTGCTACTTATACAGATTTCATTGCTATAGTGGCATGCGTAACACTTCCAGCTATGTTGGTGAAAGTAGCCATCATAAAAATAGTATTAACTGTGTCTGGGCTCAAAATGCAGGTAAAGTAGAAAATGGTGGAGAAAAAAGCACACTATATGTTCAAGATGAGGACCACTATAAAAGGGAATACTTATTCTATTCTTCTTGGATATAAAGCTCTGTTTAGTCTGATGTAAATAAGTTGGCTGAGACCTTTTCACTTAGTCTCTTAGAGGATTAATGTTGCTTTCTTTTTTATGTTATTTGGTTTAGTGTGGGCAAGGGAGTACGGATGATGAATTGAGCCCAACATGCGTAACTGCTCTGTTGGGCATCAGAATAGTCGGAGTATCTGCGGGGCTTTGGCATACCATATGTGTTTCTGCTGATGGTGATGTCTATGCATTTGGTGGGAATCAGTTTGGGCAGTTGGGAACTGGGGTAGATCAAGCTGAGGTACGCTAGAATCAGTTAAATGAATGTTTGTTTTCTATATAGGGATATATTTGGTTTCTTTAACTCACTGATTAGTCGAGTTCCAAGGAGCTATCATTTAAGCACAATGATATTTTCATTCCACTGGGCATTTTGACATGGTGTATTGGGAACCTTCCTTTTTAGCTGACTAAAGCCCCAATCCAAGTTTTATATTGTTCTTCAACTAGTGGACATATATATGATCTTAATTGTCTCCTGTATTTCTAAATCAGACTCTCCCCAGGCTCTTGGATGCTCCGAGTTTGGAAAATATCAATGCAAAAGCTGTATCTTGTGGAGCTCGTCATACTGCATTAATTACAGGTCAATTGACTAGTGACTTTTTGTCTTCTTCTTCTTCTTCTTTTTTTTTTTTTTAAATGAATAAACAAATTGGTAATCCTTCAGATGAAATTTGAATACATTTAGGTGAAGAATTTCACGAAGTCAATAGTGAGTGAATGTCACAAATATTGAATGTTATCTTTGCTCTTGGAGAGACCCTTAGTTTTTTCTACCTTGAGGTCTCATCAAACAAAGGAAGTAGGAAGTATTTGGTCACTCCTGTTAATGATCTACAATTAGATCTTTGGTTCCTTTTGTCCTGTATGGATTGCTTCAAGGTGAGACTGCATATTTGGACTCCTCTGGTGGGGTTTCGACTCCAGAAACCATCTCTTGCTCACTAACTGTTAACCAAGATGCTTTGGTGCCGCCCTTAGATGACAAAAAAACGTGAATATAGAAAGTATTGTGGAATTTCTTGTAACATTAGCATCTCAACTTAAGTGCCAATGTTTGAAAACCATACTGAAGACCAAACCAGATGAATCAGTTGTACATGGTAATTCTGAACCGGTTGAACAGGTATGCCTTTAGCTGAGATGGTAAAGCCCCGTGTTTTCAAACTAGAGTTCCAGTGTTTGAGTTCTCCGTGTGCCATTTTCCAAAGTAGGAAAGTGAGTACATTGGAAAATTAATTAGTTTCCCGTAATTTCTCAAGAGTGGACACAGCTTGAGTGGCTGTGCATGTTCCCATCTTAAAGGTTAGGTGTTGGCATCCCCTGGCTCGCAGCCACAACCATTTAATTTTTTTTCTAAAATCAGATCTGGTCTAATGTGGGATCAGCACAGTTATTAATTGGTTCAACCTTCAGCCGGTATATATAAAATGATCTGGTCTGGACTAGGCTCTTGTATCAAGTCGAATGGGTTTAACTGGCCATTTTGGTCTGTTTTCAACCATTATTGAGTACTAAGCAGTGGCTCAAAACTAAGGGTGTAACCAGGGCAAATGGTGAGGCCATCAGGCCTGTTTAAAATTTTGTATGTTAATAAAGGTTTTTCTTCCCTGTTATGTCTGTGATTTTTTGTGGCCATCTCTTAATTCAGCATCCTTTGTTACCAAGACTGTATTCACTATGTTTATCTTTGCCTCTAGCTAAATACTTGCCTATTTAATTCATGCATTTATATAATTCTCTTTTGGCCATAGCATGCATTATGACTTATCTTTGCTTTTGTTCTTGAAGAGGATCGAAAAGTGTTTTGCTGGGGATGGAACAAATATGGTCAGGTAACCGCATAGCTATTCCATTGAATTTTTTAATTGTAGCAGTTTTCTTCATCTCCCAGTCTAATGTGCTGATTTCCATTACTTTGGCCATGGACTACATGAACCAATCAGCTCGGATTGGGTGATGTGATCGATCGTAATATTCCCTCACAAGTCAACATGGAAGGCTGTTTACCAAGAAAGGTTGCATGCGGCTGGTGGCACACTCTACTTTTATCGGAGTCGCCCACTTGAGATTTCTCTATGGATATTCTTTGGAGCCTTGGCACAGTTTTGTTAGGTTAGCAGTTCGTCTGACCATTAAGATATATGTATATGTATATACGTAGGGCATACGCATATCATATACATATAAGCATGAAGTCAATTCTTTTTTAGGTAGAGCAGCAAAGTTGGTGTTGCTCCTGTAAAGTGCATTCACCTGCAAGCTGTACGAGTTGATTCTAGATGATTGTATATTGCTAACTGCTAGATGTAACTAGTTGTATCATGCCCCAATGCTTTCTTACATTGGCGGGTTGCCATGGGTTTATCGCTTGAAGTTTTCTGGTTGCTGGAGTTCCTCCTAATTTAGGTTTCTTTCATCAAGCCGTTGTTTGAGCTTTTCTTCCTTTTTTTCTTCACTAGTCGCCTCAGGCTAGTCTTGATTTGCATCTGGCGTGCATGTTTTCAGATTAATACACACGGACAGTGCACCTGCGAAAAATTTGTTATATGGTAGTGCAGATCAAGTCATTCGCGACTTGTGTGGAGAGCAAACTTCTTGCAGGACTTGAGCGAGAACATCTTGCCCGTAGAGTCCGTGTTGAGGTTGCCGCTGAGTACACATGGTTACCGTGTTGAGCTTTCTGTGAAGAAGAGGGGAAGAGAATTAAAATATAAATTAGATTATTTGTTCATCTCTTCTGGGTTTTTGTCAAGCTGCAATTGCTGCTGCTTATTGTGCTTGGAGTTTCTTTTCTTTTCGGGTCCATTCTCAGTCCCCCTGTTTGGGCACATCTCTTCGTGGTTCTCTCTTTTCTGGATTTTCATAATTTATATATTTTAATATAAATTCATTAAAATTTCGTGTATTTCTAGAAGAGTGACGAGACCAAATGCCCGCCGTATTTTGTTATTCATTAGCATAAAAAATGTCCATGAACGTTTTTGTCTTTGCTTAGAAACAAGTTCGTATGTGTGTGCGTGTGTATATATATAACATATCATGCGATATTTTGAAGTTGGATTGCTTCTCTGGTGAGCCCCTCAACCTCTGTACAGATTTGAGCAGCAGCATTTTCCTTCTGATCTGGACATGGAACTCTTCATCGCTGTAGAGTGGAGAATCGATGGGGGTTGGGATATGAGCCCAGATTTGGGAGGTCAACGAGCCCAAGTATGACTTCGACTGAGGCGACAGCCTTCATCACCTTCCTAATCTTCATGAGCACCTCATCATTATCTACCTTTTCTTCTTCTTTGATTGTCTGCAAATTTAAAAAGAAAAAGAAAATGATGTCAAACATGGACAACAACCCTGGTTTGGACAAATCAAGCCATTTGCCCAAATTAGGATTTATGATTGGGGCAAAAATGTAGATGACGTCATTTAGAGCTACTAGTGCTGACAGGGCACACTAGTAAAGTCATGTTGGTTGGAAAAATTGATAAAAGATTGACATATTAGATTTCTGGTATCCCTAATCGAAGTTGGCACTTGAGTTGGCACTTGAGTGATCCTTTTTTTCCCCATAAAAGAATTCTCTGCATCAACAGCTAAACGATTGCAATACGTGCACTTTGAACTCCTCAAGCTCAAAATATATATCTAGATGCTCTCGATTAATACCACAATTCAGATGCACCAAGGGGAAGAGAATTCTCCTCGACATCTTATCGAATATGTTAAGTGCAACTGGTTAAGAACAAGACGTGCCTATCTCAAACTCAGATTCGCAACCTGACTCTATCTAGATCAGTACACCACGTTTGAAATCGAAAAAATAAATTTAAAATGTAGCAAAATTCAGTCCTAGCAAAACACATAATACCTCAGCTATTTTTCTCAAAACATAGTTGCATAAGAGATTCGATCTTGCCTGGTTAATGAGTGAATCTGAGGTTATGAATGGCGATTAAATCACCTACATAAGCTCAAATGACCATCGACAATTGGAATCCAATGCCAATGATGAGTTTTGCACGTGACTTTAATCGCTCGGAACCTTCAACCTTGGAAATGTGGTCGTCGGCTTGAGAAATTGATTTCCTCCTAGTTAGGCTAACAGAAAATCTAGCAATAGAAAGGTTTTCCTTGGAAAGCTTGAGCTTAAATGGTGAAGGAAATAAACCATGACAAGAAGGTTGTAATTCTGGAAAATGAAGAGCAAAGTTCAGCGAGGATAGAATAGAGATGCTGGAACACCTGTATAATTGCTAAGCTTCTAGAACTCAAAGAACACCGTTGGAAAATAGAAGAAACAAGCTGGAATGACGAACATTTCACGGATTGAAGCTCAAACTCATCGGAGATGGAGCTTGAATTCCTTAATCTAAAGCTATGGAGAAGAGCTTTTGTGAGTGGAGTCGCACGTGTGAATGAAGGAAAAAGGAAAAGGAGAGCGTTGGGCTTTCTAGAAAATAGCTTTTATATTACGGATAAAGAAATCCTTTCTAATCCTATCCGACTCCTAGGATTTTTTTAATCCGAGCTATATACCCCTATAGTCAAGTATAGCTTGTCCTGGAGAGCTACCAAATATAGGATATGACACTATTATGATTGATGCGGAAACTACAACAAAATTAAGACTAAAAAGAACAAAAGAACACACATATTTACGTGGAGACCCTTGCGTAAAAAATCACGGAGAGAGAAGAAGCAAAATTCACTATTGAAATTCAAGGATTACAAAAAATGGCTAAAAGACTCAAGATTCTTTTTATCTTAACTTCTTAACCTAACAACTTGAGAAACATAATATTTATATTGCTTTTAAGAGCCAAGGTTGGTCCAAGCCCATAGAGAATTCAATACACTCAACAAATCTCCACCTTGGCTTGAATTCTACATAGACAATAAACAATATTTTCTTCCCATTAGAGTAACACTCAGTTGCATCAAATATTAACCAAAGCCAAACAATACTTGAATCTGGCAATGATTTAGGACTTCATCAACATACCAGCTAGATTGTTTCTAGTGCCAATCTCCAAAATCTTGATATAGCCATAAGCAATAATGTCTCGAATAAAATGATACCACAAATTAACGTGCTTTGTCCTCTCATGATACATATGATCTATCACAAGATGTATAACACTCTGATTATTACAATGTACAACAATTGCATTATAATCCACACTAAGCTTCAAATAAGCCTTTTAACTATATAGCCTCTTTAACAACCTCTATAATAACCATATGCTCTGCCTCTGTAGTAGACAAAGCAACCGTATACTGTAAAGTAGCTTTCTAGCTAAATGCACAACCTTCAATAGTAAATATGTACCTAGTTAAAAACCTCCTTTTATTAAGGTCACCAAGATGATCAAAATCAACGTATCATGTAAGAGTGTTTCTAGTTTTCCCAAACTCTAAATAAAAATTGAAGTGACCTTTAAATATTTCAAAAATATACTTCACAGCTTATCAATAAACTTTACTTGGGCATGCTACATATCTACTTACTATGCTAACAACATGTTGAGTACAAACCATTACATACATAAGACTACCAATTGTACTAGAGTATAGAGCATGTGACATATTTAATATCCTCATTTGTTTTTGGATATAAACTAGCTAATAATCTGCGATGAACAGCAAAAGGAGTATTTACTGGTTTGGCATCTTTTATGCTAAATCGATCTAACACCTTCTCAAAGTAACTTTTCTATGAGAGATACAATTTTATCTCTTTTTTTTTTTATATATATATATCTTCGATGTCAACACCTAATTTGTATTTTCAAGCACATACAAAAATTTTTAAAAAAATCAAATCAAAAATAAAAAATTATTATTTAAAAAAAAGGGGCCTTAGGGGTCGGGTTGGGCTAGATTCGACCTTGGCCTGGCTCGTCCCCCATCCTCTTCTTTCCCCCCACGCTAGGCCTAGCCCAGCCTTCCTCGCGTGGCCCACCAGCTAGTCATCCTCCTCCTACAATCCTTCCTCGCACGCCTGCAAAAAAGAAGAAAAGCAACAATAGTATAGGGGAGCAGGGGGAACAGCCGGAGGCAGGGGTGATGCTCGACTGGTGTTGGCAATTGGGGGGCAAGCTGCAAGTCACAACTAATATCACAAGGTGATCGCGGGTACAGTCAAGGGGAAGAAAACCATAGAGAACAATGAACACAAAAGGACAACAACAGAGGAGTATTTACATGTTGAGTACAAACCATTACATACATAAGACTACCAATTGTATTAGAGTATAGAGCATGTGACATATTTAATATCCTCATTTGTTTTTGGATATAAACTAGCTAATAATCTACGATGAACAGCAAAAGGAGTATTTACTGGTTTGGCATCTTTTATGCTAAATCGATCTAACACATTCTCAATGTAACTTTTCTACGAGAGATACAATTTTATCTTCTTTTATATATATATATATATATATATATATATATATATATATATATATATATCTTCGATGTCAACACCTAATTTGTATTTTCAAGCACATACAAAAATTTTTAAAAAAATCAAATCAAAAATAAAAAATTATTAAAAAAAAAAAAGGGGCCTTAGGGGTCGGGTTGGGCTGGATTCGACCTTGGCCGGCTCGTCCCCCTTCCTCTTCTTTCCCCCACGCTAGGCCTAGCCCAGCCTTCCTCACGTGGCCCACCAGCTAGTCATCCTCCTCCTACAATCCTTCCTCGCACGCCTGCAAAAAAGAAGAAAAGCAACAATAGTATAGGGGAGCGGGGGAACAGCGGGGAGGCGGGGGTGATGCTCGACGGGTGTTGGCAATTGGGGGCAAGCTGCAAGTCACAACTAATATCACAAGGTGATCGCGGGTACAGTCAAGGGGAAGAAAACCATAGAGAACAATGAACACAAAAGGACAACAACAGAGGAGTATTTACATGTTGAGTACAAACCATTACATACATAAGACTACCAATTGTATTAGAGTATAGAGCATGTGACATATTTAATATCCTCATTTGTTTTTGGATATAAACTAGCTAATAATCTACGATGAACAGCAAAAGGAGTATTTACTGGTTTGGCATCTTTTATGCTAAATCGATCTAACACATTCTCAATGTAACTTTTCTACGAGAGATACAATTTTATCTTCTTTTTATATATATATATATATATATATATATATATATATATATATATATATCTTCGATGTCAACACCTAATTTGTATTTTCAAGCACATACAAAATTTTTTAAAAAAATCAAATCAAAAATAAAAAATTATTATTAAAAAAAAAAGGGGCCTTAGGGGTCGGGTTGGGCTGGATTCGACCTTGGCCTGGCTCGTCCCCCTTCCTCTTCTTTCCCCCCACGCTAGGCCTAGCCCAGCCTTCCTCGCGTGGCTCACCAGCTAGTCATCCTCCTCCTACAATCCTTCATCGCATGCCTGCAAAAAAGAAGAAAAGCAGCAATAGTAGAGGGGAGCAGGGGGAACAGCCGGAGGCAGGGGTGATGCTCGACTGGAGTTGGCAGTTGGGGGGTAGGCTGGCAAGTCACAACTAACATCACAGGGTGATCGCGGGTACAGTCAAGGGGAAGAAAACCATAGAGAACAATGAACACAAAAGGACAACAACATAGGGGCATCGGGAGAGAAGAGGAGGAGAAACACAGTGAGGACCGAAAAGGGAGAGAGAGCGAACTAGAGGGAGGAGGGTAGCTCGAGGAAGCAACTATCTGTTGCCGGAGGCCTGTCCGCTCACCGTTGTTCGTTGCAACTCTTCCCCGAACGAGCTTAGCAGAAGAACTCCATGAAAACAGGACACTGGAGAGAGAGAGACAGAGAGAGAAACGGAGGGGAAGAAACATGGAAGGGGAGAAGCGGAAAAGGGAAGATTGGAGAAAGAAGCCAAGGAACCGAGAGCCCCCCTTCGGAACGCCCAGCCGCCGCCGGTGAGCCATCGACCGTCGCCAACTCCTTGGAACTCTGGTTGGTATTTTAACAAATATTTGGTGTGCATCTCTTGACTAAGCCGGTCGAAGCTCATCCCAACCAATTCGGGCGAGCTCTGGCCACCACTCGTCCCCGCTACACTTCCAGTTGTCCTGGCACTCCTCAGTAGCCCCCCTAGGTTAACGCTCGAGTCTCGATCGAGCTGGAGACCCTTGCCTCCCGGAACGCCCACTACCTATTCGATGAAATGCCCCAATGAAAACCGCCCCTATTTTTGTTGTTTAGGGTCCTCTCGCACCCCTCTCTTTCTCCTTCTCACATCCCTCTCCCTTCTACTTGCCTACTGGTTCAGGTTCTTGGAGCTGCGTCACTAGAGCCGAAAAGGAAAGGGAGTTGCAGGTCCTTTCGCACACACCGTCGTCGGAGTTTGCCCAAGATGGTCCTCGCTGCAACCGCCAGACCCAATCGACCTCCAACATCGAGGGTGGTTGCCGCCCGCTTAGCCAAGGCAACACCATCACGGTCCTCAGCTAGAGAGGCCGCTTATGCCATATGCCATCGCTGTCCCCCCGTCGTGGGCCTGCAAGCTTCATTTAAGGAAGGTTGGGCTCCTTGGTTGGGCCCAACCCTAAATCAAGCGAAGGCCCGACCAGGCCAAACCCGATTCCGATCGGACCCAACCCGATCCGGCCGAAAATTATTTTTATTATTATTTTTTTAAAAAAATTAATTAAAAAATCCAAAATCCAAAAATTGTAGGGTTTGGTTAGGATTTGTTATGTATTTTTTTTTTAGTGTAATTAGGCATTTATTTGCTCGTATATTGATTATATCGCATGTTTAGTTTGCATATTTTGTTATGTTTAATTGTATGTGTTTAATTTTATGGCAATTAGGATCTTGGTAGCTATAATTATTATTTTAATAATTGTGCACCTGCATGATCACCTCACATGTTAATAGATAGGTATAAAATCAATCAAAGCTGCCTGACAAAAATTATCTCTTTTAAAATGAATAAGATTAGGTACCAAAAGAGCACTAATCAATTAATTAGTGTAATCAAATCCTCGATCTTAGATTCTCTGGTTGTGTAGGAAGTGGAGTAAATTCCCATACCTCACTTGGTTTATAGCCGACCCTAATAGGCTAGTGGCGACTCATTTTTGCGAAATTCTTTAGAATACTCCAATGTCACACGAGGTATGGGCTTGGAAAAGCCCGCGTCTAATCATGGACCTTAGGTCCATCCATTAGGCAATACCCCTAAACATGTTCCCTCCCCTCAAAGGGTAGGTTGTGACAGTCAAATTTCCATGTTTGGGATTTTCTTTGCTGCACCTAAATCCTTCATATCAAATTCAAAGTTCAATTGTGCCTTCAAATTATGTATATCAGATATATCTTTTGTTGCAATCAACATGTCAATAAAATATAATTACATATAACTGAAAGAGCCACTTGGAAGTTTGCATAGATATGCACAACTATCATATTTGCTCCTACATTAGCCAAGTCACATCATAAATAAACTAAACCTTTTATACCATTGTCTAGGTGATTGCTTCAAGCCATAAATGGATTTTTTAATAGACAAACATGATCTTCCAAATTGAAAGCCCTCTAGTTGACCCATGTAGATTTTCTCTTCAACTTCACTATGTAAGAAAAATATTTGCACATCGTGTTGTTTCAACTCTAAATCATGCACAACAACTAATGAAAGAAAAATTCAAATGAAGTTGTATTTAATGATAGGTGAAAACACGTTATTATAATTAACTTCCTCAATATGAATATAACCCTTAGCAACTAGACAAGCTTTGGACTTGATGTCTTCAACTCCAGGGCTACCTTCATTTCTTTTGAACCCATTTGTGGTCCACAATTTTCTTATCTTTTGGTGGTTTGACAAGCTCCTAAAGTTTGATTCTTTTCAAGAGAATCCATTTCTTCATTTGTGGCACCTAACCACTTTGCTGGATCTTTTGAAAAGATATCTTCCTTATAAATTTCAAGCTATAGTACTTTACAGACTCTATAACTAAAAGAGCATAAGCAACATAATATGAGAACTCATATTTTTGTGGGAGCTTCTCTTTCCTTTCTGGTCTATCTCTAACAATAGAATATTGTTCCTTTTCAAGTTGTTCGATCTCAATATTATCAATGGACAATTGAACTCATTGTGAAGAAATTACTTTAAACTCTACATTGTCCGCAACACTTTCTAGATTTTCATGACAATGAACAAACAATTCCTTCCTAGGATGAAACATAGCATATTCATCACAAATAACATCTTTACTGATGATAATCTTGGATGAATTATCGCACCAAAGTCTATAACCCTTTACACCACAAGCATAACCAAGAAATATGCATTTTTTGCTCTAGGCTCTAGTTTCCCTTCACTAACATGTGCATATACTGGCGTCTAAATACTCAAAGAGAATCAGCAAATTTACCTAGCCATATCTCCTTGAGTTTCTTGCACTTAATAGATATGAAAAGAGAATGATTTATCAACCGGCATACTGTAATGACTGTTTTAGCCCAAAATTCTTTGCCTAAACCAATGTTAGACAACATGCCCCTAGTCATTTCTAATAAGTTTCTATTCATGTGTTAGGAATAGCATTCTACTATGGTGTATTCCCTATAGTATAATGGCTCACAATGCCTTCATTTTTGCAAAACTCATTAAACTCGCCTCTACAAAATTTTAGCCCATTGTTTGTTCTTAGCCTCTTGATCTTTTACTAGTTTGCTTCTCAATTAATATTTTCCATTACTTAAATGTAATCAAAACATTACTTTTTTCTTTGCTTTAGAAAGTAAACTCAAACCTTCTTTGAAAAATCATCAATGAAAGTGAGTAGACATAATAAACCAAGGCCTTTTTAAGGAACTTTTTGCAAGCCCTCAAAGATTAGAATGAAAATAATCCAACGTGCCCTTTGTTGTGTGAGTTCCTATTTTGAAATTGACCATTTTTTGTTTCTCATATGAATCTATTTTTCCAATCTTCAAACCACACGAAATACCTCTTCCACTCAGCTCCTTGATCTCTTTAATACTCATATGGCCTAATCTCATAAGACATAATTTAATGTTGTTTGATCTATCACAGTGGATGAAATTGCAGTTGAACCAATAACTGAAGTACCCTGTAGTTGATACAAAGTGCCAATTTTCAGCCCGTTCATCAGTAGAAGTGAATCTCTCATAATTGTTATAGCTCCACCTTTAGTCGTAAATCTACAATCATTAGTATCAAATGTATCTAAAGAGATGAGGTTCTTCTTCAGATCAACAACGTGTCTAACATTTTCTAAGGTTCTAATCATATTGCCATGCATCTTAATGCTGACAATCCCACTCCTAACTACTTTGCATTTGGCTTCCATTAGAATAACTCCACCATTATATTTCTTGTACATGGAGAACTAATCACAATTAGAACACATATGGTATGAACAACCAAATCAAGAATCCAACTATCATTGAATTTGTCTTTGTCATCCGCAACTAATAACTAATCTTCGTTTTCTTCTTTAGCAACCCTATCTTGAGGGGCACAACAAGGTGCTGGAACTTCAAGGGGACGTAACCCCTCTTCTCAGGCACTTGGTAGCCCTCCTCTAGTGCTTCCTAGTCATGAGACTGCCTTCAATCCCCCTAGTTTGCTGAGAGACAGGCAAAAAAGTCCTCTGAAGCCTCATGCTCACTCTGGCCACTCACGTGGTCGAAGTCGCGCCCGGTCCTCTTCCATGAGGCCTCAGCCCCCTACTCAATGTCTTGGCGATCTGAAGGCTCCCCTTGCTTGTTCGTGGGCAAGTGTGGCTCGCCTTGCTACTAAAGGATATGATCTACCCTATATTCCTCCTATCTTTAAGGACAACAAGCCTATCGTTCAGCTCTCGGGGGAGGCCTTGGAGGCTTCGAATCCCTTATGGAACGAGTACCTCGTTGGTTATTACATAGGGAGAAGGTTGCCCTTCAAGCTCACTGAGGAATCCTTAAAGTATGCTTGGGGTCCCAAACTCATTGAAGTTTTGGCGGATGACCTAGATTCTTCTACTTCCATGTCCCGGATCCTACATTTCGAAGGAAAATCTTTGAAGACAGCCCCATCACAGTTGCAAGGGTGCCTCTTGTTCTGAAGCAATGGAAGCCCCTCATAGAGTTAAAAAAGAAAAGCAAGACTTGATCCCCATTTGGATTAGGTTGAAGAATCTCCCATTCGAACTTTAGTTGGCACATTCCATTAGTGCTATCACAAGTGTCATGGGAAAACAATTATATGTTGATGGGCGAATGGAGCAAAAGAAGATGATCTCCTTTGCTAGGGTTTGCGTGCAGCTCCGTGCGGGCCAGCGAAAGTGTGACTCTATAGACGTTATCTTGGAGGGAGTATTATACTCGGTAGCTATCGAGTATGAATGGAAGCTGGTAGAGTGTGCCGGGTGTGGATGCTTTGGTCACAATTGTGAAACCCCCCCACCAAAAACCAGAGCAGACAGACCGTTGCAGCGAGCCCAAGCTATTCCTCCATCGTCGGTGGTTGGACAGTCCCATGTCCCTATCGCGACGATGGCAACCCCCACTGTCCCTGTCCCAATGACGGCAACCCCCCTGGTTGAGTAGCAGCAAGTTCCGGAGCAGGCCTCCTCTGCACAAAATCTGGTTGAAGCAAAAGTGCAGGAATTGCCTCAATAGGCTTGGAAATAGGTTAAAGCAAAAAAGAAGAAGGCCGCTCCCCCTAAGAATGGTCCCGCCTCCCGCCCCAACAACTTCGGTGATGAGGGCTTCCCCCGAACAGCAAGGGCTTCAACTTCGGGGAAACCCCTGCCTTTCGTCTCTGCACAAAAGTCGGCAAAGGGATTGAGTAGTCCTTCAAAGGTGGTAGGAACTCTGTCTAGCCCCGGACCGGATAACTTAAGGCCTTTGGAATCGCAAGATAGAGGAGAGGACTCCAATGTCCCAGATAGCGAGTTTAGCTTTAAGGGAGACGATTTGCTCTCCCTTGACCTATCCCCAAAGGCTTATTCCAGAAGATTGGATACAATGCGGGACAGATTGCTTACCCTAATCTCGGATCCTCCTCTTGCCACAACTCCTGTGGCTCCGGCTTCCTATCATTGGAAACCTCCTAAGCGAAGGTAAGTTGTTTCTTGTCCTCTTTTGTATATATTATCTATGTACATAGGTATTTGGAATATCCGGTGTCTTGTTAACCCTACTAGACAAGCTGAGGTCCGTAGTCTGGTTTCCTCTTATGGTCTTTGCTTCGTTGGTCTTGTGCCAAGAGTAAAGTACCTGAAGATTTGTATTCTTTATCTCTTTGAATCTGGTGAGGGATTAGTGTTAGATATCGAATTATAGCTGTGCTCCCAAAGGAAGAATCTAGGTGGGCTAGAACCCCATGGTTGTTAGCTTTGAAGTGTCATCGGTTAATGCCCATGTGATTCATGGGAATCTCATCATGCTCTCTATGGGTGTAGAATGTTGTATCTCGATTGTCTATGGACAACATACTTTTCCTTTGCAGAGACCGTTGTGGGAGAACATTATCCTTAATAGTGCAGCCCTTCGGGATTTACCTTGGATTGTTGTGGGTGATTTCAATGCTATCAGGAAACCATCTGATAGGCTGGGGGCACAGATAACTGGATCCCATATTTTGATGAGTTCAATCAGTGCTTAATTCAGGTGAAGTTAGACGACTTGAGGTACGTGAGATGTCGGTTCACCTGGTTTACCTATTCGGGCTCCCTGAGAAAGGTGAGAAAGATTGACAGGGTCTTTGTCAATTCCAAGTGGAGCCAGGTTTTCTCTTACTCGGAGTCTTCCTTCCTTGCACCAGGTATTTTTTATCATTCCCCTATGGTGGTCAAAGTATTAAACCCAGTACCTAGAAGAAAGCCCTTCAAGTTTTTCGACTTTTGGATGGATCATTCGAATTTCAATTCAATTGTCAGTCAAGTTTGGGAGGAGTTGGGCGAGGGTGTGCCCATGTTCAGATTGGTGTGCAAGCTCAAATCCCTCAAGGTTTGTCTCAAGGCCCTTAACAAAGATTCCTTCTCCAACATCCCCATCAAGACTTCGGAAGCAAGGACGGCGCTGCGGTCTACTCAACTTGGCCTTCAGTAAGACCCGAATTCTATTGTCCTTGTAGAGTTGGAGAGATGTCAGTGACGCTCTTTTTTTGGACCTGCGCTCTAAAGAAGAATCATTTTTTAGACAAAAGTCTAGAATCAAGTGGCTTAAGGAGGGCGGCTGTAACTCTAGATTCTTCCATCATTATGTCAATAAGAGACAATTGACAAATAGAATCCTCTCTGTTATGTATGAGTCGGGTATCCAAATTACGGAGCCTCAGCTTGTTTATCAACACTTTATAAGGCACTTCCAAGCTCTTTTCTCACCACGGATAGTGCACAGTAGACCTTTGGTTCGGGTGATTCAGGATGTTGTCCAGTCCCCCCTTAGCACTGACCAGGTTAGCTTCCTTGCCCGACCTATTTCTGACTTAGAGATTCGAGACACCCTTTTTTTCCCTGCCTAGAGGCAAAGCTCTTAGACCTGGTGGTTTTATGGTTGAATTCTTTAAGCATAACTAAGGGACAGTTGGTCAATTGGTTACGACGGCGGTGAAGGATTTCTTCATCTCGGGTAGACTCTTAAGGGAGATTAACAACACCATATTGGTCCTAGTACCTAAAAGCCCGAATGCGACTTTTGTGGATGACTACAGACTAATCGCCTGTTATAATACCATTTATAAGTGCATCACCAAAGTTATGGCCAATCGGATTTCGACAATTCTTTAGGATGTCATCAAGCATTTCCAAAGCGCCTTTGTTAAAGGCCGGTGGATCAGGAATAATATTCTTCTGGTGTAGGAACTTTTATTTGGGTTTCACGTCCACTCCTACTCTCCTAAATGCGCAATCAAAATGGATTTTAGGAAAGCATATGACACTGTCGACTGGGATTTCCTTGAGAATGTCCTCCTTGCATTTGGTTTTCCTAATCATTTGACTCAGCTCATCATGACTTATGTGAGAACTCCCAAATTTTTCATTTCCTTGAATGGGGAATTACATGGCTTCTTTGCTAATGAGTGTGGGCTCCGCCAAGGAGACCCCTTATCCCCCTATTCGTTTACACTAGTCATGGAGGTTTTATCCAGTATTTCTCGCTCTTCCATGCCGGAGTTCAGATATTATTGGAGATACAGAGCAACTATACTCTCACACTTATTTTTTGCGGATGATGTCTTCTTCTTCTGTGAAGCCGACTTGCCTTCAGTGAAGCTCTTTAAGGAAAGCCTCCAAATCTTTTCAGAGTGGTATGGCCTATGCCCAAACACAAATAAAAGTGAGATTTACCTTGTAGGAGGTTCTTCTTCCTTGAGGAACCAAATTCTCCTTGCCTTTGGATTTCAATAAGGGAGTTTGCCGATTCGGTAGCTCAGGGTCCCCATCATCACTTCCAGGATCAGCAAGGCGGATTGCTGCATGCTAGTCAACCGCATAACAGCAAGAGTAAAATCATGGACTCATCGATTCCTATCATTTGCCGGCAGACTACAATTGATCAGGTCAGTCCTTCATGCCATCCAAGTATACTAGGCTAGTGTCTTTATGCTACCTATGTCTATCTTGGATAAAATTGAACAAATCCTCGGATAATTTCTTTGGAAAGGCTCGAAGATGGGAAGAGGGGGTGCAAAGGTATCCTAGAAGGATGTTTGTTGCCCAAAGGAGGAGAGAGGCCTTGCTATACGAAGACTTCATGAATATAACAAGGCATCCATGCTAAAATATATCTGGCTTCTAATATCAGACAATGAATTGTTATAGTGTAAATGGGTTCACTCGACCTTCTTAAAATGGTCGAATTTTTGGGTGGCCAAAAAGCCTACCTTCTGTTCATGGACTTGGAAAAAGATCCTCCAACTTAGGACTAAATTTCAAAGTTCCTTCTATTGGAGGATTGGAGATGGCCGATCAATGTATCTTTGGTTTAATAATTGGCACCCCAAGGGTCCCTTGAAATCTATTTTTAGATGTAGCCATTTACAGCTCTGGCCTTTCTAGGAAGGCAATAGTGGCTGACCTATTCACATTTGATGGTGATGTGGTTGGGATGATCTTGGATACTTGGGAGGAGCCCCTCCCGATCCTCTCCTAGAACCTGGATCACTTTAGCTGGAAGGGGAACACCTCCCACCTCTACACGGTGGCTTCGACTTGGGAGATCATTAGAAGAAAGAAGACTCCGGTCTACTGGCATGCGCTCATTTGGAACAACTCGATCGCTTCAAGGTACCAACTAAACCTTTGGCCTATTGCCAAACGTAGGCTTCCTACCCAAACTCTTTTACTATCTTATGGTAGGATAGATGGTGCCTCGTGTCCCTTTTGTAATGAGGTGCCCGATTCCATAAACCACCTATTTTTTGGATGTTGCATCACTACTGGCGTTGCCTTCTTTTGGGCCGCGAGATGCAACCTTCCTTGGCGGAACAAATTGTGGGCCAAGAATCTCGATTGGGCCGTTTCCATACTTGCCGAACAAGACTTCTATAAATGCATTGCCCGCTTCTCTTTTGGTGCTCTCTACTATTTTATTTGGAAGTATAGAAACAGTATCTTCTTTAGGGGAGAGACCTTGACTATTCTAGCAGTGAAGAATCAGCTCTTCAAAGCCGTCAGAGACAAGGCCATCACTTTTAGGAGTGTGGATGAAACGTTTAGAAACAGGAGGCTATAGCGAAGCTGGGGCATTAATCCGATTATCTTCTCAACTAGGGACTCTTCAATTCCTTTAGGGCTCTAGCTTGTCTGAAGTGCCAATACGCTTATACCCTACCTGCAGTTGCTCCTTGGAGTCTCTTCACTTTTGTCGCTGTTGGTCACGGTTTAAGTTTTGGAGTCTTCCCGGCCCTGCGCAGCCCTCTCCTGCCTCTTGCTAGGTGTCCTTTGCCTTTTGTTTAGGCTCCCTTCCACTCTTCCTTTATTCCGCTCTTTGCGGACTTCTTTTGCATTCGGCTTCCTTCCACTCACTCTAACTTGTTGTCTTGTTGAGTGTAAGTTTTGTGGCATCAAATTTTGTGTAATTGTTGGTTAAAGTTCAATACAATATTACCCTTTTACCAAAAAAAAAAAAAAAAAAAAAAAAAAAACCCCCATCTTGAGTGTGTTTCCCTAAATCTATTTATCATGGTAATCCTAATTGTTCAGCCAATTTGTATTCCTTTGATTTTGCTAATTCAATTTATGTATATTGCCTTCAGTTTCAAACAATTTATCTTGATATGCCCTTTACACTGATAGTAGTTTCAAGTCAAATACTTATGTTTCGATTTTGACTTGCTTTTGGCACCATTGTTTCTCTCAACAAACCTTCCTTGAGTAGCTAAGGCCCGGTTTGGTAACCATTTTATATCTTTATTTTTCTATTATTTTATTCCCCAAAACAGAAAAAGAATAGAAATTTGTTTAGTAATGTCAGCTGATTTTTTTATTCTCTGAAAAAAATTAGTGGCCAGAAAATAGATTTGAAAAAAAGAGAGAAGATAAATAGGTCATTTAAAAAACAAAAAACAAGCTTAATGTAACCTAATGCTCGTCTTTACACTATCTACACAAGATTTAATCTCTTAACTTAATATGACTCCCCATTTTTCATAATAAGAACAAAAAATAAAAAAAATTCAAATATTTAGGAAAAAATTTAGAAATTAGATTTAAAGTAATTTTACTAGATTTTACTATTAATTCTAGTTTAGAATTAGTTTAGCATAAAAAAAATGAAAATCTTTTGATAAAAGTTGGCTAAAATTGAATAATCTTTTAGGGCTTTACTATGTGGATTTTTGAGTGACGTTTTCTTTTAGAGACAATGTTAGATCGCGAAAGCTTGGCGACTCCGATTTTCTTCCCTTAAGATTCTAAAGGAGACATCCTTTAAGATTATTTGTGATTATGTTTTAATAGAAAATTGGATGGCTCTGAACAAGTCTTTAGCATTACAATTGTCTCATGTTCATAGAAGCCGAATAAGCAGGTGCTCCATAGATTTCCGATGTCATTTGCTTGAAAGTTTGATGAGTTTGTGCAAATAAGTGCACCAAAGATTGCTTCCTTCCTCAATTGTTTCGTCATGGCCGATTCTAACAAGCAACATTTCTTTCTTGCAACTTAAAAAATTCTTTAGGTCTATGCACCTATTTATTATAATGCCCAAAGATTTACTATCAACCTCCTCATATTGTGAGATACATACTAGTTGGACTCTTTGCTGCCATTTCCAACCATCCATCTTTGACAAACCATTACATTGGATTTTCTGAGGCCATCTTAGAATATCTTGGTCAATTAAATCCTTACAAAAGTCCAATGTTATTCAAACATATATTATTAATTCTTCACTAACATTTTTATAATTAAATGAAAAAAAATTGAGAGTAGAAATTTTTAGATTCGTACCAAACATAGTTCTGTCCTTTTAAAAAAAATGTGTTGTTATCAAACGCATTCCTTTGTTCAAAAACTCGTCCAGCGAATAAAAATATATATTTTTATTTTTTTCAATAAAACAATGTTTTGGCTTCCCGTAGAAACAAAGATTTTGGCAACAAGATTTCATTGATGTTTGTGTTCATGTGTCATATGTTCATCTATCTATTTATGTTTGCTCACTATTTTGACTATTGGAATTGTCCTAAAACTGATAGTTAGGTGTCATTACTAGAGGAGGTCAGTGAATTCATGAAGACATCATCAAACTTGTCACAATTGGCGACGTCGGTCCCTCCAATTGACAACGATCCGTATGTATTTTGCCATTGTGGCCTAAAATCTCCTCTACGAATAGCTAGAACAAAAGAAAATTAGGGAAGAATATATCATGTTGTCCGAGATACAACCCCAAAAACAAAGGTGAAAGTTTCGGTTTTTTTTTTATTTGGGTTAATGTGGAAATCAATCAATCGGCAAGGAGCGTGTCAAAAAAATTTCGCTGAAGCGATGTTGAAGAAGAACTAGTGCCAACCCATGACGAAGATGATGAATGTTCCAAACACACTGAAATCAAATCTCTCAAGGCACAACTAAAATGTGCGAAACAAGATGTGACAAAGCTGAAGAAAGAAAATTTCAAATTTAAGACATTGTCGGTTGTGTTGTCATTGTTTATAGTAATGTTAGCTTGCATGTTATTTGGAAATTTGGAGGTGAAGGATGTCATGAGTTTGCCTTAGTGTGTGTTATTTTGAACATGTTTTGTACATATATATCCACTCAAGCTGTGAGAATGAAGTGAAGCCTTTTTACTATTTGAAAAGCACATATGTTTTTACTTAATCGTATATTGCTCTCCTTGTGAATATGGTTGCATGCATAAGATGAGCAAGTATTTGGATCCAAATTAACCAACATCTTGGATAGCACAAAGCATCATTTATATTCTAGATGTTTAAGCATGGAGGCTTTATAAACGTTATGGTTTACAAATATAATCTAGATATTGCAATAGGAAGGCTTTATGTACATTCTGATTTACGCAACTAACTTGGTATACAAACTACATATGCTGAAATATTTTAACTTTCAAGTTAAATTCTTTTGAGAAATTTTTAGGAATGCCTAGCAGGCAAAAAATTGAAATATTAGGCACATGCACACGCATTTCTTAAACACCTAATTGGACCTTGCCCCAAACACTTCATATGCAAAGTTTGGTGAATAGACTTTGTTAGTGTTTAATGGACCCTCCATCCTTAAAGCCATATCAATTTATGAAAATAGCAGTATTTGTGCGAAAACCAAGTAAATCATATCTCCATCTTTAGTCCTTGTCCTCTTAACATTCAATAGAAAATTCCTAATTTATGCTTTGTCCTTGCTTATAATAAGATTCCTTCAAATTTGAGAAATTACAAGAGGAATTTAGCATCCCCAGTCAAAACACAATAGTGGGTGAAACTTTACCATAGATTCGAAAGATGGACAATATATAGCATGTGAATTTGAAGTAAGCTCCATTGTATTATCCTATGCTATTTCAATAGGTAACCAAATAAAACAGCTAGAATAGAAAAGCCATACTCATTGTGAAGACAAAGTAAACTTTCTGCACTTCAAAGTCTTTTTAAATCAAGTTTAAAGTCCCTCCATTGGATCACACACCTATATAGCAAGTTTAAAGTCCCTCAAGATGTGAAGATTGAGTAACATGTGTAGTGTGAGGGTAGAGCAGCATATCATGTTAGTGAAATTTAGCATTTTTTTTTTCCTTTTGTGATAGGTAACTTTATGTTGTATTGCTCCACTTCTTTTATAGTCCAGGACATAGGCTTGTAACACGTCTTCTTCAGCTCCACCATTCTTCCGCTATGCTACTCTGATTATTATTCTCCGTCGGTCACTACATGGCCTAAAAATACCATGCAGTTTAGCCAAGTTCACACTTGCTGGATTTGGCATATCTTGCATGTTCTCGAAGTATCTATAGCACTGCTCTTAAATATTGCTCATGCTTATTTGGTCTTTTCGAGTATAGCAAAATGTCGTCTATAAATATTATAACAAAATGGTCCAAGTACAATGTGATCATCCGACCCGTCAAGTCCCTATGATAACAGTTTAGGATTTCTCTGCTTCCTCTTGGGTCATTGCATGCAATCTTCCTGGTGCTAATGGATGATTAGGATTATCCTGAGGTGTAACTCTCACTAGTGGCTACTGAGACTGCTGCTACATCTTTTGTGGTTGCGAACAATTTCTAACATGATGACCCTACTAGCCACATCTGAAGTAAGCTCATGTCCTTACATAACATGGAGCATTCCCATGACACCTCCCGCAAATACAACATCTATCTTTCGAAGTGAATGAGGGCTTCTGATTATTATTATTCTTATTGGAAATAAAGGAACGCTTGTCCCCTATCATTGATCACTTACCTAAACGATGATTCTTATCCTTCAAGGCGGAATAATAAGGTTGATCCTCCACTCTCTCTATGGCATCCTTCTCAATCAATTGAGCCATCTCATATATCATGCCATAATCTTTCAGATTTAATGGCACAAGTTGGCTTCGTATTTCAGGCTTTAATCTATCTTGAAATTGCTTAGCCCTATCTACAGGATCCTCAACCAATCAGGGAGCATAGCTGGATAGTTCGGAGAATTTTGTCTCATACTGGTCAACTATCATATTATCCTGATGGAGCTATAGGAATTTTGCCATCTTTTTTATCACGAACGCATTCAGAGTAAATGCTTCCACAAAAGCATTCTAGGCAATAGTTGTGCCATCTGGGAATATCCTGCCTTAAGTTGCTTTCCACCAATAGCTGCCATTACCTTGTAGTTGATACACTGCCAATGTGACTTTGTCCTCATCAAAACACTTAAATTATGCAAATATCTTTTCTAGCTCATCGATCCATGATGTTGCTTCCTCAGGGTCTCCAGTCCCAGCAAATTTCGATGGCCTGAGCTTCAAGAATTTCTCCACAAGTCCTTGCATCGGTCGGTCACCATTCCCATTACCATTAACTTGCTATTATGCTTGTTGTTCCATCAATCATCCTATGGTTGTAAGGGCTTGCAGTATTCCATTGAATTAGGGATCTTGCTTCGACCTTCCTTTAGAAGTCAACCGGTCCTAAGCACTTAGGGTGT
The DNA here is from genome assembly GCA_017140325.1 of Eucalyptus leucophloia subsp. euroa. Lineage (NCBI taxonomy): Eukaryota > Viridiplantae > Streptophyta > Magnoliopsida > Myrtales > Myrtaceae > Eucalyptus > Eucalyptus leucophloia. The sequence goes on along the minus strand of CM029477.1, from coordinate 214,448 downwards.
TCTACCGAAATTCTAAAGAACATCTGTACAGAAGGATATGGACAGCTATAACAATACCAAAGTTAGGGGGGTTAAGGTTAACATTAACAAATCACTCAAGCGAACACATGCATGGTGTTTTTCCTACTAACTAACCCAACTCCCAGCACACCTTATCACTTCAGTAGCTAACGCCCATCTGATACCAAAATTGGAATGTCACACCCCCACCCCACCTCTAGCACGAGAGCGTGACCCGGTAGGTCAGCATCGACATCCCCGCCACGTTGATTGTCCCAACAATCTTTTAGCTTGATTAAACACATGTGAAAGAGAATTAAAAACAATCCCCGCACACAAAGAAACATGGAAGTTGAGCAACATGTATATAGGCCAAGTAAAAGAAAGCAACATGTATTCATACATATATATACATATCAAGAGTTGTTATGACTACATGCCCATCCTAGTCTTGGGCTACGTATCTTCATTACCACACATCGACTTAAAAAAGGCTAGGGTAGCTTAACTTCTCTATCGAGCGTCCTCCAAAAATGACCCCCATCTTAAGCCTATTCCTTTACGATACCCTCGTGGGATCCACCAGAGGAATGAAGCCATGAATGGGACCAATGATGTCCCATCAAAAATGAGGCACCAAGCCTTGTACACGTGGGGAACAAAGGTGTCTACCCCTTCTTGGACCTATACAGTGGTGGTATATTTCCCATAGGTGACATCCTTTTCTAAGTTTACTATGTCCATCATGATGGTAACCATATTGATGGGAAGACCGAGATGGACGAGCGACAGGGTTGGTTCATCTGTCACACATCCTAAATGGTGAAAACAACAAAAGACTCAGTAAGTAGAAATCCCTAATTCTCCTATAAGAGGATGTCTCGCTGTCAATCCTCAGATACAAGATCACCACCCACTTGTCGATGGCAAATCAATAGCAAAGTTCATGCCTTGCCTTGCTTATGCATATGAAAGGCTCTCAAACATCTTTGTGCTTTCAAGCATCAAATACAAGGAGTTGGTGCATAAGAACAAGCCTTCCAAAGATCTGTGGCTTAAGATCATTTCGGTCATTTTAGAGAAATGGGTGCATCACATAAGACTCGTTCAAGCACTAAGCGATCCTGTGCAACATATGCTCAAATTGATGCAAAGACTTAACAACACATATCAAAACAAACCCAACTTTTGCAAGCATCAATTCAAGCATCACCCATACATCAGTCATGGACCACATGTGGACTTCCAGTTTATTTCAATCAATTCAATTAGTTGAAATCCATCGAATCTTCCAGTGTCAATCGGGCATTGGTCCCCCTTGGCAACCGGCATTGTCCCGATCTCATTATCAAGTTGGCATCCAGGGCAACCAAAAGGCATCGTCCTCACCCAAGCCGATATTGTCCACGATCTTAATATTGAGATGGCATCCAGGGCTTTACCCTAGGCAATGACCCAGTAAACTCCAGTGTCGGTGGTGAAAGTCCATTGTGTATCCATGCATTCAAACATCAATCAATCCATTTTTATCTTGAATCATTAGCTGAATGAAAGGCCTGAAGGCGTGCCATACAAAGTGAATCAATGACTTTTGTGCCCTATTAAACTAAACTCATGCCGGATGTGATTTGAGCTTGTGGTCTTGACTTGGAATCGTTCACTCCGACTTTGGCATCAACCCAATGCTTGTCCCAAGGAACAACACACTTCAATGTTGTCTCAAGATCAAATGTGGCTCGTGTACCTACCTTGGCACACATTCGAATTGTCGAGACCTTTCCTCACCATCTAGGTGTGATCGACACCCACGTGAAACCATGATTTACTTGTGCAAAGACAAGTAATTGAAAACATGTAACAAGCACAACATACAAGCAAACACAAGCAAGCAATGACAAGATCCTATATTGATACACGTAGCACATAGCCTTATCGAAGAGTTAGGAGAGTTTACTTACAAATTTTTGGACCTAACTCCAAAATGCTTCTTTGGTGACTGGACATCTCCTAGGGTGGCTTGATGATGAAGGCGTGAAAGAGAGAGAGAGAGAGAGAGAGAGAGAGAGAGAGAGAGAGAGAGAGAGAGAGAGAGAAGAGGGAGAGGAAAGAAATGGCTAAACGGCAAAAATGCAAGGGTGGCTCCTCCTACTTATAGGTCTCTTCCTCTTAGATTTTTATGAAAACTCATGATTAAGCCTAAGATACGAGTTGGCCTATCTAGCCTCCTTTGTTGGCGCCTATGCTTATTCCTGTTTAATTATCATTGGTCTACTTATTTGTTTATCCTCCAAGGCTCACTTTAAGCTTATGATGTGCTTATAGCCCATAAGCCCCTTAAATGACTTATGTCTTCTTCTAATTGGTTGAGTCTTGCCTTGTTCACCAAGGTTATTTTTTAGAGTCATTATGACCTAGAATAGGAAACCTAAGTGGGTGATTCATCCATGTCATTTATGAACTATGGTCTAAAGTTATTAAATGAGGCCTAGATATTTTGCTAAGCTACTTGGCAAGCAAGTTTTCTTCTTCTCCCTTGAAGTGGGGGTGTGGCCCTAAATGGATAAGGATGAACTAAGACTATGGAAGATTCTAGAACCCTAATTATCTCTTGACATTTGTCCAATGATTCATCCTTGCATGAATTGATTTGTTCAAAATCTCATTCAAGGAAATTATGAGACTAACATAGGGTATTGCTTAATTGGAGAAGTTATTCATATTTGTACATGATCGACAGTTCTATGAGAACCAAGGTTCATTTTATAATTTCACTAACCTTTCCCAAATGAGTGCGACTAAGCCAGTGGTCTTCTTGAACTTGTTCATGACCATTTCCAATTTTGATTAGTCCATTGGATGTCTTAAAAATGACATTCATGGTTGGGCTCAGTCATTCATCCTGATCGGATCTCGGTCGGCCGGACCGGGTCCACCAAACATGTGATGCCTTGATCTATCCAAGTTTATAGCATTCGGAGATGGCCTATTGGTTATCTCGCCACAGGGAGACAACTGGCTACATGACGTTCACAATGCTCTTGTACACATTCTTTCTGACCTATTCTAACAGTTGAATCGGGATAAGTACACTAATGGTGCCATAAGTTGTGTACGGCGTTCACTTTAGTGTCAAAAGTTTCCGCTTGATCACTTAAGTACCAAATCGGAGAAAAAACACTCACTTTGGTGCCACTGGTGAGAAATTCCAGCCAAAATGATTACGTGGCATTTATATTTTAAAAAAAAAAATTCGACAACTCTTAATATTGTCCACGGTGGATGGCATAAAACGACGCCGTTTCCTTTTTTTCGTAAGAAACGGCGTTGTTTTACCATTCCACGTGGATTACCTACAAAACTATCGCCGTATAGTGGATTCAATATGGTGAAAAATGAGATGGGCCAAAAATGGTATTCGTATAGGGTTCTCGCTCAACGTTGTCGGCCATAGCTCGCTGACCCACCGTCGTTCACTCACCCGCCGTTGCTCGGCTGCCATCGCTCGGACATCGCTGTAGTTGCGCTGTCGTTCACGTTCGTTCACTGGCTGCATCCTCAAACTCTCACTCACTCAGATTTGTCATGTTCTGTACATGGGTCAATTTACTGAAAAATTTAGGATTCCGAAGGACAAGTTAGGGCGTGGAAGGTAAATTGAGGGCTCGGCTCAAGGGGAAAGTGGTGGGGAAAGTTGTGGGGACCGAATTGAGGGTTTCGTCGTTCATTCCCTTTCTTTTGTGGGGACCGAATAGAAAAATAGGGCGCGGAGGAGAAAATGGGCTCAACTTGGGGGGAAACAGTGGTGGGACCGAATTTATTTAATTAATTGGACTGCTTCTATGGGGGAAATAGAGGGACCGAATGTGATTGAATTGAAAAATGGGTGGTGGGACCTCACTTTGTTTATTCAACTCGGTTTCTTTTGTTTCTGTAAAAGCACTGAATTGGGGAGATTAGTTGCATTTGTTTCTTGACAACAAAATGACAAGGACCTCCATGTGAAGTTGCTGATTCTGTCATGTGGTCCCAACAAGTAATGACATTTGTTTTTTTTCATTGGGTGCAGCATCGACATGGACGCGAATCAGGTAGGCATCATTGTTTGCTATGGTGGAGAGTTTCTTATCGGCACCGATGATTGGAAATATACTGGTGAAACTGAAGGTACTATTTATGTCAAGTTCAGAAGCCATCATATATTGATTTTCTGAGGGATTTGGTGTATTTTTTACGATGCAAAGTGCAAAAACTACATTACTGTGTTCGTGGGAAGGAATTGAAGGATGGGTTGAGATTTTTTAATGACGATAATGGTATTAAGGATATCATTTACTATTATCTTCACGGCGAAGAAGCTAAGGTATATGTTGAGTATTATAGTGATGATAAGGATGAGGATGGTGATGAGGATGGTGAGGATGAGGATGAGGATGGGGATGAGCAGACCACCACTGAAAGAGGAGAAGTGAGGGATCCTATTCAAGTGAGTAATCAGGTCGGGGATGAAAGGGAGAGAACTCACATTGATAGAGATGAACAAACAGTAACATGTCCTGAAAGCTTGGGTGAAGATTTGGGTGAAGATTTGGGCGATGAGGACTTCATTGGATTAGAATGGGAAATTGTTTTATCCAGTGAATCGGAAAATGAATATTTTGCTTCAGTCAATTTCTTAAGTGACGAAGATGATGATGAAATCGCACAATCAAGACAAAAGCAAAGGGAATTTCTGAGAAAAAAACTTGCACCTTCGGCAAAAAGGCCCGAGCCAGTAAATGGGGATGGAGTTCCAGCTGAAGGTAATAGAAGTGAAGATGAAGAAAGCTGCGGCGATGAAGTTGCTGGTTCGGAGAATGAGCTTGACAATGATGATGAAGAACCTACTTGTCCAAGAAAAAGTAAGTACCCTTGCTATGATCCGACTGTTGATAAATCTATTTTGTCTATGGGCATGAGATTTGACGATGCCAAACAGTTCAAGGAAGCTGTTGTGAAGAACTCTATTGGTGAACAGAGGAGTGTTAAATTCATTAGAAACACAAAGGAGTTTGTGAGAGCTAAGTGCTCACAACCCAATTGTCCATGGAAGCTCTATAGTGCGATGAGTAAGAATGGGTCATTCCAGATTAGGTCCTTGTAGGAGGAACATACTTATCCAATTATTTTTAAAAATAAAAAGATAACGAGTGTGTGGTTATCGAAGCATTTTTTCAACACTATCAAAGCAATGCCCAGGATCAAGAGTCCTCAATTTCAACAGTTACTGAAAGAGCAAGTAGGGGTTAATGTATCAAGGAATCAATGCAAGAGAGCTAAGATGAGGGTGATGAAAATACTGATGGGTGGGTATAAGGAAGAATATGCGCAGGTATGGAACTATGCTAGCGAGTGTATGTTTTAAAACCCATCTAGTAGGGTGTATGTAGAGGTTGTGGAGATGCCACTCTCTGATCTTGGGCCTAGATTTGATAGATTTTATGTCTGTTTTGATACATATAAACGAGGCTTCTTAGCTGGTTGTAGAAGAGTTATAGGATTGGATGGATGCTTTCTAAAGGGTTTATGTAAGGAGGAGTTGTTGGCTGCTGTGGGGAGAGATGCCAATAATCAAATGTTTCCGATAGCTTGGGCGGTGGTGAAGATAGAGAACAAGGATATTTGGTCCTGGTTTCTCAAAAATTTAATGGCTGACCTTGAGATAACCGATGGGGAGGATGGGCATTCATGAGCGACCAACAGAAGGTAATTTCATTGTCAATTAATTCACTCCTTTTTAATATTAATCATTTACATATTTTTCCTGACTTATATTTATTGGTTTGAATTTTTGTAGGGACTTATTCTTACATTGGCTGAGTTGATGCCACATGCTGAGCATAGAATGTGCGTGAGGCACATATATGCAAACTGATCAAGGAACTTCAAAGGAGATAGGCTCTAGAAGCAGTTCTGGCAGATAGCAAAGAGTACAAACATGGCTGATTTCAGATTAGCCAAACAAGGATTGCTGCAACTGACAAAGGAAGGCTTTGATGCACTCTTCCAAACAGAAGCTAAGCACTGGTGTCGGGCCTTCTTCAGCGAAGAGTTCAAATGCGATATCATTGATAACAACCGCAGCGAAGCTTTCAATGATAAAATTTTAGAGGCCAGGTGCAAACCAATCATCAGCATGCTTGATGATATTCGAGTGATGGTGATGACTAGACTGCATAGGCAAAGAGATGAGGCTACGAAATGGACTAGAGACTGTGGCCCTAGGATTATGAAGAGATTGGATGCAAACATTGCTGCTAGTAGGTTCTGCCATCCAGTTTGGAATGGAGATAATGGATATAAGATTATTCAAAATCAAGATAAGTATGTTGTCAACCTGGATAGAAGAAAGTGTTCATGCTGAGTCTGGCAACTGAATGGAATTCCCTGTGCCCATGCAATTTGTGCTATTCAGATTAAATAAGAAAACCCAGATGATTACCTACATGATTGGTACAAAAAAAGCTCATACCTTGCTTCATACCAATTCATGATGCAGCCTACCAGAAGCAGCAAATTTTGGGAGCCAACAAATCATGAAAGCCCTCTACCTTTGCCGCTGAAGAAGCAAATTGGAAGGCCAAAAAAGAAAAGAAGAATGCAGCAGGAAGAGGCATCAAGTCAGAGGATGAGTAGGACTGGCTCAAAGATGAAATGCTCATATTACCGCAAGGAAGGGCACAATAAGAAAGGTTGTGAGCTGAAAAGGCAACATTAACAGCAAGATGTAATGGCTGAAGGTAGGACAGAAGGCTCTACTGAAGAGCTTCTTGTTAAGCCTAGTGAAGGTAGGACAGAAGGCCCTGCAATAGTGCCTACTGAAGGGCAAACAGAAAGCCCTACTGTAAGGTAAGTATCCTCTTTACCTCAGTAACTTTACATTTCCTATTCGATAGAGTTTGATGGTTGACCATGTGCACTGGCTTCTCTGGTGCTTTTCCTCTATTATGCATTTGTAATTTGATAAGTTTTTTCCATTTATTTCGACCATGAAAATGAGTATATGTCTAATTATTCATTGTAGTTTGTCATGATCCTGATATAGTACATTGTTGTAAGGCCTTCTAAAGGGCCAGAAAAAGGCCCTATTATAGGCTCAAGTGTAGGGATAGGGACTGGAATAGGAAAGACAGCAACAACAACTGAGTCCACCGTTGAGCAAACGAGAAGAAAAAAAGTTCATGTAAGTTGTACATTGCTGTGTTTGTCTTTTATGGGCTGAATTTTAAATTTGTTATGTATTTCTCAGGTGAGAAGACGAGTAACTGCACTAGTTGCAGAGGCTGCTCCCCCATCTGTTGCTGCTGAAAATGATGCATCACAGCGAACAAGAGGGGCTATTGGAAAAAGATTAAGGCAATATGGTTATGGGATTTACACAGATGGACGGACTGGAATGACTATTTTGAATATAAGATTTGTAGGCCTCATGCATTTAATTTGTTGTACTTCAATTCATTTGGTTGACAATATCGCTATGTTCTTGTAGCCTGGGAGAACTTCGGAGGTACTTCTCTCTCAAGGTGTGCCAACTCAAGAATCAAGGGCATGGCCAAAGAAGAGTGCTCCAAAGAAGAAGACAGTGGGAATAGCTGCAAAACAGCCATCCAAATAGAACCCAACACCAGTTCCATTTCAACCAACGAATGGGCGCGATAGTGATGATATGGACCAACACATGACACGTGCTATAACAAGAATAGCCATCATCAAAAACAAGGAAAAGGAGGTGACATAACGCCCAGTTAAAGAACCTGCACATCCAGTTCGAAAGAGTGCTCGGATTATGAATCAATTCAAAGCCCCAAGACGAAAAGGAGATCAGGGTGTTGTCCATATTGACTAATGGGAGGGTGCTGGACTTGGTCTCTTTTTATGTGGTGCTACTGATGGGAGGGTACTGGACATAGTTTATGTTTATTTTTATGTGGTGCTGAACATGGTCGCATCTTTTTATGTTTTCTTTTTTTATGAGGGTGCTGGATATTATATCGCCGATGGTAGTTGCTGCCTCCATATTGGCATTGGTTTTTTTTTTTTTTTAAGAGGATGCTGAACCTTCAGTGATTGGGGAGTGAAGTTATTGTTTTTCTTTTCTTTTGTAAACAATCAATCAATATCAATGACAATAACTGTTTCTGTATATTTTGCTGTTGGTGCAATGTTCTTATGAGGTTGTTATTATTTTTAGATTTAAATGTGTGCATATAGTGTTGCTGGTTGAAGTCGTTGATGCGTTGATGCTATCTATCGGGTTCTGGTTGTATGTGCTGGAATAGGATGCAATTGATGCGTTGATGCTGTCTGTGGGGTTCTGATTGTATGTGCTGGAATAAGATGCAATTTTGGATGCTGGTGTATCTCGTTGCAGGGCTGTTGTGTTGCAAGAAGATGCACCAGCAAGCCAACTAGTGTAAGAACAAGATGCAGGATGCACCACGACTGGTACAAGTTTGAAATTAGCACTCAAGCGATCACTATTTACAACTTGTGCAACATAAGTGATCACTTTATAATCGCGACTGGCACTTAAATGATCACTTTTATAAAAACTTAGCACTCAAGCGATCACTATTTACAACTTTTGGCACTGAAATGATCAATCGTTAATTTGCCTCCATCTCTTAATTTTGCCAACCAACAAACCAGCAAACCATTACAACGATAAAAATGCAGCAACCATTCTATTTGAAGCAAAAACTAATCAAAACAAACATTGCCAATACACAACTAAACAATAAAAAGTGCTCAGAACTAATGCATTCCAACTCCAACCTTCCATTTCGCCATAGTTTGCAGTTCCAGCAAACCAACAAACCAGCTTGAAGAGATTTGATGAACAGAACAGAAAATGGAAACGAGAGGGAGAAAAATGAAAAACGATGCAAAGAGAAAAAGTGTATTCTTATTCAATGAGAGCTCGCTTACATCAAAGAACTTTTCTAATTGTTTACTCTTGGCTCATCAGTTTTTATATCGATTTGGAGGATGACAACAGAATGAAAACCAACTAACTAACTGAAAACGAAAACAGAAAGTTTGACTTTACATGCTTAAAACTGAATACTGATTCCTCAATATAAACATGCTACACGTGCTACAATCTCTATTGTTGCTTTCTTCATTTTCGTCAGCTTCTTTCCTTCCTCTGTTCTCGACACCTTCTTTCCTTGCTCTGTTCTTGACATCACTAGTACTTTGTATAGTTCTCTTAACACAAATCAAGAGGGCAAATAAAAAATGCAGCAAGCAAACATTGCATTTCTGAAGTGCTCACAATTAATGCATTCCAACTCCAACCTTGCATTTCTACTATGGATTACAACAAAACCTTTTGCTTCATACAAAAATGGTAGACATACAAACTACGACTATGGTAGACATACAAATTTCTTCTCATTACTTAACTTTACATTTGAATAAACTACACAAGAGAATAACAACACAATCAACGCTCGATAAAAGTTTCTTTCAATTTTCAGCCTTGAAACCTCCCTTTTCAAATGGTCGACCAGAGATGTTAAACCCTTCATTTGAGCTTGCATTGAGTCGACATCCTCCAACTCGTCCATTAACGCAGGTGGAGGTTGATTTCGGCCTTCAAGTAACTCCAGGATTACTTATGTCGCTCGATCAGAGAATTTCCTATCAACTCATTTGAAATATTTGCACTTCGAGCCTTCTCTATATCTGCCGCACCCATGAAATCTTCTCCCGGGATTCAACCGAGTCCAAGATGTTCTTCTCGGACTCAGTAACCCACAATAACAGTAACACTCACCATCTAATTCACTTTTTTTTTATAGGAATGTGAGCCACTGCTGAAGCTTCTGCCCTCCATTCGCAAGAGTGAGATGATAACTTTAAGAGAAAATCGAAATATACACTCGAATTGGTCGAATTGGGGATTTAGGGTTTTCAATTTCCGATTCTACTCGAATTTGGGGATTTAGGGTTTCTCATTTGGGGGAAAAGATGCTAAACAGCGTCGTTTTGTTGTTTGCATGCTGATTGTATTTTCCGGCAATCCACGTCAGCTTCAAATATTAATAAAAAAAAATGTCACGTCAGATTTTCGGTCAATCAAATCGGAATTGGCACCAAAGTGAGCGTTTTTTAAAATTTTTGGCGCTTAAGTGATCCGGCGGAAACTTTTGGCACCAAAGTGAGCGCCGTACACAACTTATGGCACCATTAGTGTACTTTTCCCCATTTGAATTGTTGTCCGGTTTCTGGTTCCATGTCTAAGATACACACTTGAATAATCAATTAATATATCAATTCTAATTCTCAAAGTCCGCAAAAAAAGCAAGCAAGAGGGCCGTTTTATTAGTGACCTTGCTAAGAAAATGTCAACCATTTCGATTTTACTCTACTCTCCCTAAACGAAATTTCTCGCGTTAGTTGATTTATCTCCTCTAAATGGCAACGGAGGCGAAAACCCACAAAAAGAGATATGTCATCAAGGTTTTTCTATGTATAATTTTCGAAATCCTAGGCTATTAAAGGAGTAAATAGAGATGTGGCTAAATCTTTGCTCTTTATTACTCGATTACTGACGTATTAATTATCTAGAGGGAATAAATTTAAGAAACAAATTGTACCTCAAATTTTGGGGATGACAAATTTTTATATGGATCTGCCGTTATTGTCATTTATACCGTCATACTATGAGCATAGATGGTTTTTACATTAATATGTTTGAAGTAGTTTACATTTCAAGTGAGTTAAGTATAGGAGTGAGCAAAAGGAATCACCTAGAGCGGGACCAACTAAACGGAACCGAGCCAGCTAGTTCTAGGCAATTCTCAAGGGCACCCGTTTGGTTCCCAATTCCATAAAATTGGAACCAATGAATTTCAATCCAATTCCCAAGTTTCAGGTATGAAACCACTCATCCGAACCACCTAAATTGGACCAATTTTTTTCTTACAAATTTAATTTAATTAAAAAAAAAACTTAAACCTTAACAAACGACGACTCGGATGATAATCTTCTTCTCCATCTCATTGATAAGAAGAAAAATGAAAAGTTCGTCAACGAAGCAAGAACAAAAACCCTAACCTCCAAAATTTCACGTTACATACAAGAACGGGAATTTGTGCCCGCCGTCCATTTTGTCCGTCTTCTTTGACGAGCTCGAGAAACTCCCCTAATATCTCTGTAAGCTCCCTTTTAATTTCTAGCTTGTCTTTTTCTTTCCAATTTTTCGCCTACGTTGTTCCCCTTTTCCTTCCAAGCTCTTTGATCGGTTCACACGTCCGTTAGGAGAGAGGAGCTTCAGTATTGTTTCCGCATCTTGTTGTTTGAATTTGCGCATTCGCAGAAACCGAACGAAGAGTTGTGAGTTCGACATCGTCCTTTGCTAACTTCTGAATCTACCAATTCTTGTTCAGTCTTTGACTATCTTGATCGATTTGCTCTCCGTCCGTGCTCGACCACCAATGAGATAGAGATTTGATCAATGAACTTTTGAGGAAGTACTGCCATTACATGCTGCCAGTTAAAGAAACCACATATCCATTCTAGAGAAATAACACACGAAAACAATAAACCCTATTAAGATATAATAATAAAAAAGGAAACAAAAGAACACATCAAAAAAATTATTATCGAAATTCACCTAAATCTCGGCTATATCTCCGAGTAGAAGCACTTTGTGAATCTATTAGATTTCGAAGAAAGTTGGAATATAACGATAATATTCTCTCAAGATCATGGCACAAAGAGATTGAAAACTCTTATAAAGAAAAAATTCACTTTTTCATTCTCTCTTTTTCTTCTCTCTATTTTCCTTTTTAGCATATTGATGGCTAACATCTAATTATTGCTAACTTAAGGGTCAATATCCTGAAAAATCATAAACTGGTACATTTGTGACAAATTTGCCCCAAACTATTGTTTTAACCATAAAAAACCCTAAATTTGTACACCTGTGACAATTTTATTCCGACTGACCATAAAAAACCCTAAACTGGTATATTTATGACAAATTTGCCCCCAAACTAATTTATTCGACCACTAAAAATCCAAAACTGATACATTTGTAACAAATATACTCCATGTTAAATTAGATTGATACCACAAAAAAAATCACAAAATTTGTAAACTATGACAAACGGAGAGTAAAATTTCAAATTAGTATACCAATCAATTGTCATATGTCATTTAACTTAATAATTTGACAATAAAATTTAACAGAAACTAACAGAGGGTAAACTTATTACAAGTATACTAGTTTAGGGTAAATTTGTCACAGATATATCAATTCAGGATTTTTAATGGTCAAAAAATTAATTTGGAGTAAATTTGTCATAAATGTACCAGTTTGGGACTTTTAAGGATATTAACCCTTGACTTAAAAGCAAAATTAATAGAAAAGACAAAAAAAAAACACTTAAAAGTAATTTGGCTTCATTCGGCAACAATCTCTCATTTGAAGACAAATACACCCAATGTACCAAGTAATTTTGCATCCATCTACTTCAAAAGCTAGTAACTGAAATTCATGCCTCTACGATACTTCTCATCAATTAACATGGAGTAATTCCAATTGTAGTAGCACAGAAAATATGTTTATCTCTATCTACTACCTTCGTAGACATGCCAGCTAGATTCTTCAAGTCATTAATCTTTTGTAGCTTTAAGTCATTATACTTCAATGCCGACCTGATAAAGCAACGACACTTTTTGATAAGTCTAGACTTAAGTGATAAAGCTGCATTCTTTGCTAAGCGCATTGCACTTCAACGATTGCTCCACCATGTGCTCATTGGTTGCTTTCAATGTAACTCATCCATATCATCTTGTAACCTTATGATTTTCTTAATGATTTCTGTGATTGCCACATACTCCGCTTTTCCATTGATAGAACCACTATCATTTTTAGTTGAGATACCCACCTTACTACTATACTTGCAACTGTAAAGATATATCCAAATGTACTCTTACCACTATATTAATCATCTTAGTGATCTTCATCCACATAACCCTATAATTATAGAGATATACTACCATAACAAAAAGAGTAATTTGATGTACAAGTTAAATATCTTAGGGGGTGAATGATAACCATTATGTTACAGAAATAGGTTTTGGAAAAAAAATAGATTTTTCTATTTCTATCTCTATTTCTAGAAGAGTTTTTAAGCAAAAATAACCGTTTGATAACGACAAAAAATTTCTATTCTAAAAATAGAATTCGTTTGTTAACGACACAAAAATTTTTCTTTTCGGACGGCGGTGGACCGGCGATCAACGACCGGCGACTAGCGACCAACGGCGGCAGCAGTCGACAGCAGCGACCGACGGCAACGGCCGACGATGGCAGCGGCAACGGCCGACGGACGATGGTCGACAGCGACGGATGAAAGACCAATTGACAAACGATGAGAAGAAATTTTATTTCTCATTTTTATTCTAGAAATAGAGAAGTAGAAAATTTCTACTTTTGATTTCTATTCTAAACCTATTTCTAGAACAAGAATCTATTTCGGAAATAGAAAAATGGAATAGATTTATCAAATGGATTTCTATTCCAGAAACAAGTTTTGAATAAAAAAATTGTTTCTGGAACAAAAATAGGTGGTTGTCATGGACCCCCTTAATGTTCATTGTATTGCATTACAATGCTCTTTGCTCCGATTTTGCATAAATCAACTCACAACTCCCACTATCTGTGCAATGTTTGGTCTCATGCTCACCATGGCCTACATCAAATTTCTCACTGTTAATGCATATGGAATTACTATCATCTCATCTTTTAAAGCTTTAGTACTTGAATGTCCTAGAAAAATTTGAAGTGACTTGCTAGAGGAGTCACAATCAGTTTTACCTTATCCATGTTAAATCCTCTTAACACCTTGTTCACATAGTTTTCTTGCAACAGCCATAATTTCTTATTTTTCTTGTCCTTAATAATTTTCTTGCCTAAGAAACTCTTGGCTTCTCCCAAGTCTTTCATAGCAAACTACAATGATAATATCTTCTTCACTTTTGTGATTTTCTTCATATAAGAGCAAGCCACTATCATGCCATCCATATATAAAGTATCACTATCGTCATACTTGCGAAAATAAACATAATGATCAGCCTCAGAGTATGCGAATCCATTTTCTTCTATGAAACTATCAAACTTTAAGTACCATTGTCGCAGAGCTTGTTTTAAGCCATACAAGCTTTTCTTCAAGTTACATATCATGTACTCCTTACCTTTAACCCCAAAACTTTTATGTTGTGTCATGTATAATTCTTCATCTAGGTCACCATGTAAAAATTTCATTTTCACCTCTAGCTACTCAAGATGAAGATTCTCCACTGCAATTGTACTTAGCAGAACTCTAATTGATGTCATTTTCACTACTAGTGAAAACATCTTGAAGTAGTCAATCTATTCTTTTTTAGAAAAGCCTTTGACCACAAGTCTCGCATTGTATCTAATACTACAACCTGCTTCATTCTTAATCTTGTACACCCACTTGTTTAACAAAGCTTTTTTACTTGTGGACAACTTAGTTAACTCCCAATTTTTGTTCTGAAGTAACAAACTCAACTTGTTTTTCATAGCACACTCTCATTGCATTTGAGATGTGTCTTTATTTCCCTCATCATAAGTCTCTAGTTCTTTCGAATTTGTATATAATATATGGCTCCAAATATTATTTGTCAGTGGATCAAAAATTACATTTTGCTTTCTTACAAGTATGGACCTCCTCAAGACAGGTACTTAAAGATCATTTGCATTCCTCTTGAACTACATCCTCATTAACAATAAACGATGCCCAGATCCCTAGCGTGCCAAAAGTTGGCACAAAATAACATTTAAGTGCCAAAAGTTGGCACAAAATAACATTTAGGTGCCAAAAGTTATGAAAATGACACTTAAGTGCCAAAATCGAAGCAAAATGAATCACTTAAGTACCATCAATGAGAAAATCCGGTCAAAACGCTGACGTGACAATTTTCCGGCGAATTGCGTGCAAAATGACGTCATTTTGTATGTTAAAGTGGCTAAACAATGTCAAAACGACGTCGTTTTGGTATAATTCAAATTTTAATATAATAGTTAATTTAATTAATTAATTAAAAAAAAAAAGGGGGGAAGGAGGAGGAGGGAGGCAGCCAACGGCTGAGGGCTCAGCCCTCGTCATTGCCGCCGCCACCTCCCTTTCGTCGCCGGGGAGGTGAGGGAGTGTCGGCCAGGGCTTGGCGGCCCTAGCCGACCCTCCCCACCTTCCGATGACGGTGGGGAGGCGGCGGCGGTAAGGGCTCAGCCCCAAGCCACCTGCTGCCTTCCTCTCCCTCCTCCTCCTCCATTTTTTTAAAAAATAAATATAAATTATTATTTTGTTTTAAATTAATTAAATTATTATATTATATTATATTAAAATTCTGCCAAAATGATGTCGTTTTTGTGTATGTTTTGTTGATTCAGTATTCCGGCGAGCCACGTAAGCGAGAAAATCAATTTTAAAAAATGCCACGTAGGATTTCCGGCGAGGCTCGCCAGATGTGACACTCAAGTGTCCCATTTTTCATAAAAAGTGGCACTTAAGTATCACATTCATAAGTTCTTGCACTTAAATGTCCATTTATACCAACTTTTGGCACTTGAAGCGTTCTTTTGCCAACAATAAACTCATCTTGAACCTCTCCTTTAGGTGCACTCTAATCTACGGGAACCATCTTTATGGGCATTTTGTCTAGCTCAACGTATTATGGTT
This sequence comes from Eucalyptus leucophloia subsp. euroa, assembly GCA_017140325.1. NCBI lineage: Eukaryota > Viridiplantae > Streptophyta > Magnoliopsida > Myrtales > Myrtaceae > Eucalyptus > Eucalyptus leucophloia. The sequence continues at coordinate 198,690 of CM029477.1, read as the reverse complement.
CTACTATCTTCTTATGCTCTTTCTACCACATTTCGACTGCGAATGACTTCGTTATTCTCATAATCCTAAAACTTATAGCCATACTTATCGCCACCATATCCAATAAAGATGCACTTCTAGGACATGGTATCAAGTTTCTTCCGATTCTCTCCATCAATCAAAAGCATATGCAATACAACCAAATACTTTTAGATGTAAATAATTAATCATTTTACCTTACCACTACTCATGCAGTATTTTCTAACACACTAGATGGATTCCTGTTAATAATATAAATAGATATATCAACTGTAACAATTCATAAGTGTAGCGAGAGACCTACTTGTAGTCTCATGCATTTTGCATGTTTTAGAATAGTCATGTTTATCCTCTTAGTTACACCATTTTCTTGAGGAGTATGATATTGTAGCTAGAAAATTAATTAATGTTGTCGAAGATGTAGGTGCTAGAAAATTATCTCTACCTAAGACTTTTCTTCGTGTCTCTTCATTTATGATATTACTCACAACATCATCCAAAGTCAAATCATCTTTCATGGTGCTCAAAATTCCCGATATTGTAGCTTTCTAGAAGGAAGCATAAAAATAATAAAGCTTGAAGCTTCATATCTAAATCTATGCCTATAGATTCCAATTGACGCATGACTTGTGTCAGACTATTAATATGCTCTACCACAAAACCCCTATCAAATAACTTCATATTAACCAATTTCTTTAGCAAAAATACATGATTTGATGTGGACGCTTCTCATAAATATTCATAGAATTCCATGGCTTCTTTGGCAATTTTTGCTTTCGCAATGTGGTATCTCGTATTTGTTAGCCCTAGACGAATCACACCTTTGCCTTTCAATCATGAATTTTTCATATAGATTATGCTATCGAATCCACTTTCACAATCTCAAGTTTCCAACTCTCAAGTGGTGCATAGAAATCTTTTTGATAAAGATAGTCCTCGATTTAAAGTTTCTACCATCTGAAATACTGCCCATCAAACTTATCAATTCTAATTTTATCTTCTGCTATATCGTTTACTTTCAATCAAACGTCACCAAAAAACCCTCAATGTTCTTGATTAGCCAACACAGGCTCCAATACCAGTTTTTAGAAAATCGCACTTCAAGTCCAGAAAAAATAATGCACGCAAACAACCCACCCAAACAAAATAACATAACAAAGAACAAAATCGAAAGAGCACACCATAAAATTTATTATCAAAATTTATCCAAATCTGGGCTACATCTCTATGTAGAGGCACTCTCAAATCCACAAGACTTTGAAGAAAGTTGGAATACAACAATGATCTTTTCTCAAGATCATGCACAAAGAGATTGAAAACTCTCACAAAGAAAAAACTCATTTTTTTCTTCTCTTTTTTTTTTTTTCTCTCTATTTTCTTTTTCAACACCTTGACGACTAGCATTTATATAAAGGTATAGCTTTCAACCTAAAAGAAAATTAATAGAAAAGACAAAAAAAAAATCCCTTAAAAGTAATTTGGCTTCATCGACAATAATTGGCTGATTTTGTTAAGAAATTGCACATCGACTCCAAAAAATAACGCACACAAACAATCCACCCAAATAGAATATAATAATAAAGAACATAATCGAAAGAACACATTAGAAAATTTGTTATCAAAGTTCACCCAAACCTAGTTTACGTCTCCATATAGAGGCACTTTGTAAATCTACTTAACTTCAAAGAAAGTTGAAATACAATGATGATCTTCTCTCAAGATCAATGCACAAAAGGATTCAGAACTCTCACAAAGAAAACATTCATTTTTTTTCTTCTCTCTATTTTCTTTTTCAACACCATGACGGTTAACATCTAACTATCGCCGATATAAAGGTATAGCTTTTAACTAAAAAGCAAAATTAATAGAAAAGACCAAAAAAAAGAAAAAACCCTTAAAAGTAATTTGGTTTCACCCGCCAACGGCTACTTCCTTGTACCCACTTGGGAAGTGAATCCAACCAAGTGGTCCGATTCTTGGTTCCAAAAACTAGGAACTGGTCGTTCTAACTTGATTCCCGATTCTTGGGTAGAAACCGGACGACCTAGGAACTGATCACCCCTAGTCGACTGCTACATGTTTAAGCATATCAATTCCCTACTTCCTCTTCCTTGTTGTCTTTAGTTTATATCTTCTTCTTTTTTTACATATTTGATGGGAAATACATATAAAAAAAATAGCATAATATAGCATTCATTAAAAAGAAAAACTCAAAAAGGATTAATTGGAATAGCCTAATAATTAGAGAACATATTTAAGTTGAATATACATTTGTAATTAACATTATTGCAAATTGCATTGCTTCAAGATAAGTAAATCCCTTCCCCATTCTAACAATTTATTTTTTATTTTTTTTATCATTGAGTGTTAATTCCATTAATTGCGCACTAGCATAATCACCCATTGTATTTAGTCGATAAAATTAAAATCAATTCAAGTTCCTTGAAAAAAAAATTGACAGTAAAAGAGAAAGGGTGTCGAAAGCGTCAAAAAAATATAGCATAATCAAGTTCTCAAATCCATTTAATCTCTAGTTTATAGAAGTAAAATACCCTCCAGCATTTCACTTGGATTTCTAATTTACCCACCAAAAACTAATTAATGGCAACTTCGAAAGTAAATTGATCTGCATGTTAAAGATTGAACCTACGTTGCAATTTGGTATGGGCTTTGGAGAGCCTAAACTAGTTTGAATTTAAAAATTCATTAGCCAAACCTTGAGGTGATTCACCATTAATAAAAGTCGGGTCGAGTATTGGTTACTAGAGTAAGTTAAATTTGGAAGTAATATAGCGGGTTAGATTGAGTATTAGTCACTACATTTCTATTGTATGAAAACATATTAAAACGGATTAAATAGGTCAATTTAAATCAGACAATTTTTAACCTGATCCACCTAAACCCAATCCACTTGTTTGGCAATTCCAAGCGCCAAACTATCCGCATCACCCCAATTCGTCATACAAGGCTTGAGACTTAGAGTGAAAAGATTCTGCCCTTAGCTTGAAGAAAAAGTCATGTCACCGAGCTAAACTCAGGGCCAACTATCCTTGTTGATTGGTCAATTTAGCTTCACTCGAAAATGAGTTTTCAATAGCCTTAGAACAAGTAAAAGCTCTCCATGCGTAAATCTAAATGTGCCAACACTTCTTAATGGCCTAGACGCACAGTTTTGGCATTCCTTTTTTTTTTTTTTTTTTTTTTTTTTGAAAATTTAGGCATTCCTTAATATGTATACATTACCACCAAATCGGAGATAGAGAAGGCCGCTTGTAGAAAATTTTTCTTCTAGTGAGAACGCAAGCAATAATTATCCATATTTTATGGAAAATCACCTCTAGGTGACAGTTTATTTTCATTAAAATGTATCGTACTCAAAAATTCTGCCTAGAAGTTTTGTACAACAAGGCATCATCATTTTGATTAGACGATCGTTCTTCTGTTGATGGGCATTACTGGATTCCCAACAATACATCACAGATACTGTTAAGTCTATTCCTGCTACATAACAAAGATTTATGTAAATGTTAAGTGTACCACGGACAGGGTATATAATAAATTGACCTTCACCATTGCCCGCCCACGGAGGTAGAAAGAACCAAAATGCTTCCCAATCACAATTACAATTGATACAAGAATGAGAGAAAGACTTCATGGCAAAATTGCCCCGTCCACCTCAGAGTTGGTGCTTTAAGACTTAACCCTGCGGTACTCTGCCTGACCAAACTCGCTAGATGACTGTCAAAAAAATGAACTTGGAGTAGAATCACGGGATAGAAAAGTTGCTGCCCTTTAGGACATGTTAAAACCTTCTGAGATACCGGGAATAATGTTTGTCAGCAAGCAAACAACACAGACTTGCCTCACCATTTTCCATCTCAGAGAAGCTGTTGAAATTGCATGCATTTTGTCTTCTCCATGCCACAATCGCACAAACTAGTGTTCACACAGCGGCAACCTAAGACTGAAAGCAGTTCACCCCACCAAACACGGTAAATTTGCTGAAAAGAACCCAAAACCTTTCAGTGGAGAACAGAAATATTAATGCATACAGAATGGGAGCATAAGCACAGCAAGTGAGCTGCTACCTCTAGATAACTTCAAGGGTTCTCTATACCACCTTCAAGATTTCATGGAAGGCCTCTTGAGGTATATCAACAGAACCAACACGTTTCATTCTCTTCTTTCCTTCCTTTTGCTTCTCCAAAAGCTTTCTCTTGCGTGTAACATCCCCTCCATAACACTTGGCAAGAACGTTTTTTCTCATGGCAGATATCCTATACATAAACACATGGGCATTACATTAATCAAAGACCACTCAAGAACAATGTCTTTTAACTACTTGTGACATCAAAATTTAGTAAGAGCTAGAAAATTCAGACGGCTTTAGCTGGAGGCAGGGCAAGGACAGACCAAAAATAAAATCTTAATGGGGGGAAGTACGAGATTTTGACTCCATGCACTTGGTGCATAATATCTACTGTAACAGGAAAACTACCTTTTATCTGCATAATTACTATTTGAAAAGTAGACCATTACCATCTGAAAAGTAGACCTATTAGAATGGTAATACAAATTGCTAGGGTTTTCAAATTCACGTTCCAGAGAGTGATGCGCTTTCCTCCAACAAAGTAATGTAGCAATCAGTATTGACATTCTAAAAAATGACAACGAATGCATGTCTTGAGAGATAGTTTGTACTCCCAGCGTCGCATTACCAACTGAAAAGAAAGTCAAATTCATGTTTCTAATTTCAAGTACAAAATTCCCCAACTGAGATACAACCAACTTTAACTATCCAACATGATCCCACACCAACTGAAAAGAAAGTCAAATTCATGTGAAAGAGCCACCTCACAACAAAAAATTGGCCAATTGCACTACTATTCACACTTGGCGAGTATCCTGAGAATGGTCAAGTGGGATTGAACATTAACTCATCTCATAGTCAATGAGGGATTTGAAGCTTCTCTGCTTATCTATCAAAGTGAGCTAACAATAAAAGAGAGCTTTAGCTTGAAGCTCTTCTCCCAACATTACTTTTTGGGTCTCTTTTGGTTTCATCAATTATTTTCAACTATTGGGAGGACCCAATATTATATGTGATTACAGTGGGACAAGCTTCAATGTTCTTCAAAATGTAAACACGGTTGTCACCAGTAAAATCTTGGCAAGTTCCTTACAGGGGCAAACTCTTTTTCTGGTCACATTACAGGGACAAAGGCAACAATTAAGTATAATGAAGCACATATTATTTTACTCTTTGGAAGCCCATTTCACACACCCAGGTTAGTCCCTTGGGCCAGGAGCCTGCAACTATATCAGAAGTAAAAAGAGATTTCAGTACTTACGTCTCCCTTGCAACGACCTTTGATCCAATTGCAGCTTGTATAATTATCTCAAACATTTGTCTGATCAAAACTGAGATAATAAGAGACTGCGCTAAAATAATACCACCAAACAAAATGAAAGCACATCAAGAAAACTAAATCACATACCTGTCTATAAATTTCTTCAGCTTCTCAACCAATTCACGGCCAACACGCTGTGCCTTCAAGGTATGAACTATTGTTGCCATGGCATCAACAGTTTGTCCATTCAAGAGAACATCAAGCTTCACTAAATCAGATTGCTGATAGCTGAACCAACCCATCAAACAGATCAAAACCTCAAAGTGATAAACATATTCAAGACTCTAGCACTAGACCTTTTCCTTGAGCCAATATATCTCTAGTAAAGCGTATAATCTAGCCATAAGTTCCTTTTACGATGGAAAACGGCCAAGTTTAAGCAACACTGTACACTACGGAGGTAATTGTGCTACAAGCTGCAGGTCCTTCAAAATTCACTGACAAGCAACGGTTTGCCATATTATAACACTTCACATAGGAGAACAGTACAATAGCTCATCAAGCGCCCTGGTCACCCGCACCCCCCCCCCACCCTCTCTCTGAAACACCCCTAATCTCCCTCGCTTTCCTCATTTCTTTTCTTTCTTTCCTTCATTCCCTACTTCCTCTGCCAACTCCAAACAATTGGGAAGGGCATCATGCCCAATTCTTATTGGGGATGGTAACAGCAGCAGCACAAAAGGCTTATCTCAAGCAGTTGTAACTTAATTTTTTGCCAAGAAATGGACGACAACCAAGCACCAAAAGAGAGCCCATGGGGCCATCACACCACTTCTATTATGCTAGTTAAGATAAAACAGAATATAAGTGTGAATATTCGAATCACGATCCTCACAAGTTCAATCGTTCATGTAACAGACTCAAACACACAGAGATTTCACTTACTCTGCATCCTCATAGTCAAATGAAGCGTATCCAGATGTTAAACTCTTGAGTTCATTATAAAAGTCAACAACAATCTCTCTCAAAGGTAAGCGGTACTTCATAAAGACCCGTTGGCTGCATATGTCAAACTCAAAAAGATCAATCTCATGCATAAGTGAGACAAGATAAGAAATAGAAAACATGTGCACTAGAAACCATCTTCCCGAATAAACGAAAGGGTGAATAATGCTAATAATGCTAAAAACAGTCATTCACAACTTATATTAGTGATTCAACCCCTTCCCCCAAAAAGGAGACTGTGAACTGAAAATAACATACCAGCGCAAGAGAGAGAGAGAGAGAGAGAGAGAGAGAGAGAGAGAGAGAGAGAGGTGGAAGAATTTGCTCCTACTGTGTGTCAGTCCAATGCATGCATGTGAAAAATCAAATTTACACAGAAGATCATTCTCCAAGCCATCACTATTTTTCCCTTGAAGTCCAAATTAAAAGGTCAGGGTATTATAGGTCAATCAGTGTAGATTTCTCTAAGAAGAATGGCTTTTCTATCTGTGGAGCAGAAAGATTCTTTTGTTTCAGATCAATTTTTGCTCCTAACCCAAATAGTTCAGCACACGCACACAGAGCAATTTAAACGACAGATATCAATAATGTTACAACCAAGAGCTTTCTTCCACCTCATGATCCAGCAAAAAGGCAATGGTTTGGCACAGTATCTACCTGTCAATGAATGAGTATTCCAGCTGCTGACCTCGCCTCTCGGAGCAAAGTGTGATGACAGATCCAACATACCTTCAGGCAGAGAGCAGATGAAAATCAGAAGTACAAATGATTATGCACTTCCTAGTGTTGAAAGAACTATTGATTATTTTTAAGGGAGTATGAGAGCTTACTCACTAGGAATAATAATGGTAGCTATAACCGTAGGTTCCCAGCAGGCTGTCACCCGACTTTTGGGATTTGACGGCAACAAGGCAGGATTCTGAACTTCTAATTTGCTACAGAGAGAGAGAGAGAGAGAGAGAGAGATGAGTCAACCGAAAAGTTAGCTAAATGCAAAAACACACAACAGAAAGAGGCACAATAAATTAGTCTTATACCTTCCATCAGAATACTCGAAAATATATGGCACAGTTGGAACAGTTGAAATGACATGAGCTCCATACTCCTGAAATGACAAATTTAAAAAATGATATGAAAAAGGGGAAAATAATAAGAGGGATTAACTTTGAAAAAAAAAAAGGGTTGATTGACCTGAAATGATTCCCACTATAGTCATAGAGCCATTGAACAGCATGACACACAGTCTCCAAATTAATGGAAGCATTATTAAATGCCCCAGAATTGTTGCAGATAGAAAGTAATTTTTAAGACTACTATTCTTTTTACTGAAGGGGAGCCTTGGCAAAATGATAAAGCTGTCACCATGTGACCTGGAGATCTCAGTATCAAGTCATGGAAACAGCCTCTTGCCATAATTGCATGGTAAGGCTGCTCACTTTAGACCCAAAGTGATCTGAACCTTCCCCAGCACAGCACACCGCAGGAACTTCATGCACTGGGCTGCTCACTTTTAACTCCTATTCTATCAACCACCAATGGAAATCTGGAAATCCACATGTGGTCTTTTCCTAATGATAAATCTACCAAACCAACGATAATCATGCCTGATTCCAACATTACATAACAATCACACCCATCTCCATCTAAACATATCTACTGGCAGAGTATATAATGTGGTTACATCATAAAATACACACTGCTATTTGGTAACTATCACTAACAAGTAAAAGAAGAGAAAAAGAACTCATCACATGTTGACATGTAGTGTATGATAAGTTAATTGTGATTGTATATTCGTGAAAGGGAGACATAGCGTTAAAATATCCATATAAAGATTTGCTTGATAAACCATCTAACTTGCAGAAATCATAGAGTATCTGTATTTTTGTTTTGAATGACATAGGTATCTGTATTTAATTGTGTAAATGTTGCATACTATTATATATGAATCATCCTTCGATTTATTAAACAAGTTTTATCATTCTTCGAGTTTATTTAGTTTTCTTTCTAGGAACATGAAATTAGTTTGTGCTTCAGTTTTAAAAAGAAAAATTTGTACTCATCAGGTCTTCGTTATTGACTTGACTTCAAATAACATGGCCTATCTAAGAAAGTACAGACTTACAATAAAAATAAAAAAATTAAAAAAGATCAATTTTTTGTAAAAGCTTATGGTAGGGAAAAAGTCAATTTAATGAGAGTCATGCAGAGGAAATCATATGTTTCGTTTCCTAAGTTTATTCTAGCCTCCAATATTTGTATTTAGTTAGGGCACATGATATATAATAAGCAATTTCCCATTTAAATAAGAAATGTTAACAAGAAAATGGAGAGGAATGCAACTGGAAAAAGAAATCAACATTGGAGTAATTATTAAGTGTTTTACTGAAGAATGTAAGGAAAGAAAGAGAAGTTATCTGAACTTATGACTATGAGATACATGATCGAGGAAAACAACAACATGAACAAGAGTGGGTCAGTGCCAAAGGGAGCATTTTCTGATAGGTAATGAGAAATAACATGATGCAAGATATTTATAAGCAGATCACAAACACAAGTAACTTGAAAATGGCAAGATTTGGAACGTTTTCAACAACAAAGATTAATTTTTATCATGCCAGATAGGATAAAGGATATTTTAGCAATAAACAAAGTGGCATGAATTGTCAACACAAACATGAATGCAAAACATCAATTGACAGAAAAGAAAAAGTGGATTAAACAAAGAAAATAAGCCACTCTGATATTGATGAGTATAGCCCCCTTAAAAAGCCCACTTTCATGTACTATAAGATGATCAACCTCTAATTATCAAGTGCACAGGAAGCGTCATGCTTATGCTTGCCAGGTTATTTTCATGAAACAATTGCTTCATTGAAAAAACAGCCATTTTAATCACACTAAAGCCATTAATGCACAATTCCATTCACGAGCAACGAATCCCTGGTATTTTGACCAAAACATTCTTACAAGTGTTTTCTCATCAGCCCATTTGATCATAGGTGAAGATGTTCAGGCTTCTCCATGAACATAGCAGCACCACATTGAACCATCAAGAGATAAACTTCACAGACCTCACCAAAGTACAAAGTTTACACGTTCTTCGAGCAAGTTACTGTAATAAATTGCCAAGTTTATCTTTAGCATAAAATAACAAAGAATGAGGGAGAATACCTGTTCAAGCCGCTGATGAAAAACATCCATGTGAAGCAAACCTAGGAAACCACACCTGCAAGAAATATAAAGAATCATCATCGATACTACGGATGGATTGGAACCGATAACATTAAAGAAAAGTAGAACCAAGCTGCTTCAGCAATCAGAAGAACATGTTGTCATGTAGGGGTTGATTCCATACCTGAAACCAAGGCCAAGAGCTGTACTACTTTCTTTGCTAATTGAGACGCTGGCATCGTTGCATGTAAGCCTTTCTATTGCATGATTAAGTACCTCAAAATCGGAACCATCCGCTGGATAAAGACCAGAGAAAACCATGTGCTTTGCGGGCTTGAAACCTGAATTTAGGACCAACCCAAAACCGTTAATAAGGGCAAACTGCAAGGACAAGAAACTGTAAATCCAAACAAAGTCAGATTGGAGCATAAAACATGACTATCTATTGATAAGGAAAGCAATAGACCGATTACAAGTAAGCCACCAAACTGAGTCCAATGCTTCCAGTAATCAGAGAAGAATATGCAGTCCACGTAACACTTACATCAGCTTCATTCACATTCATTAAGACAGTGCCTATTACACTAGAAGAAAGGCTATTCCACAGTAAGTGGACTGATTGCAGTTTATATGAAGGGAAACAACTGCAATGCAACTGTTTTATCGAGAAATTAATCTGTAGAATCACACCACCTCATTTCTGCACTCCAACCAACCGCCTACTCATGGATGTTTTCACTACTGGACCAGTGATAAAACTGCTCAAGTAACCAGTTCATCAGAAAGATATACCACAAAACATTTGGGAAAATTACAGCTTATGCACCTCTAGTAAGACCCAATTTTTCATCACTATTTTACTTTCAAAATAATCAAGACATTACTACCTAAACTTTATGCCACAAAATAAAATCCACAGTTATCACATGCTTTTAGTGCAAATTTGCCTAATACATGAAAATGTCCATTTACATCTAAGACGTGAAAAACTTTCTCAAATACTCAAATTCAAGTTTTAATATTTCATCCAGATGAAATTTTGATGTAATTTTTTATTAATTCTATTAGTGAGGTAGGTGATGTGAAAATGGACTTTCTGTATCAAAACAACGGCAAGTTTGGGGTATATCGACTTTTTCACAGATTAATGACAAATAGACAACCACCTCAAGCAATTTGGTTTTTTTATAAGATCACTTTAATAAAAGGAAAGTAAATTGAAGAGCTTTCCTAGTGATGTTCACTTCTCTGTTCAGAGAGATAAAAGTGTTCTAGTTGACAGGAACTCAAAACTTTAGCCTACCATTTTTAGGTGAAAGATGATGTCCTGCTAACAGTTCTTTGAAGAACCAAGTGAAATACAACTTTAAAGATCATTACCAGATTGAAATTTTTCTCAGTTCAATTTTGCACCCTTATAAAATCCTACGATTTTCAGATTCCAACAACCATCCAATTTGGAGACTAATTGAAAAAGTGATTTTAACTACTTTGCTGATAGGTGATTTGGACTTTTTCCCAATAATTATCTCAATACAACAACACATAGAAACAGGTGGCTCAATGGCAGGTCATAGGCATCCAATAAATTTATGGGTTTCCAGTTCTGGTGTTTAAATCTTCACAGAAGCAGTCTTGGATTTTATAGGTACTCTACATCAAATATTTTAAGAACAATTTACTGAAATTGAGGGGGGGAAAAAGCCAGGCTGGCATGTTGGAGTAACCAGAAGGGTCAATCCTTGGTTCAAATCACTAAATATATAGCCATCATTACACTTTATTCTTTCTCAACAAAACCCGTTCAAACAGATTCTCGACATGGTCAAACTGCCCCATTTTGACTCTGTTGATGTAGGTTCAATCTGACTTTCAACCATAGTTGGTTCAAAGCCCAGGTGACACCACACTCAAAACAATTTCCTGCCAAACTGGTAAACTAACCAGTTTGGTCTGGTTTTCAAAAGATCATTTGTCCCAAGGACAAAGGAGTGCAAAAGCTTTCATACAATTTTCTTAGTAATCCCAAAGATGAACAAAGTTATATAACAAGTTCAAATTGTGATCTCAAGTTCTCAACTGATGGATTTAGCAATCTAATCATTTCATGCAGAAACAGTTTCCCAGACAGAAGCGGCTATTCAAATACAAGACATAGAAATCTTTAAAGAGAAGAAAATTCCAAGGAAGCTCTATACATATATTTCCAATAAACATTACAGCCTCAGTTCTCCACAATATATATATTCTCTTTGACAAGTATGGCTTGGCAACACATCATGCAATTACCAGACCATTCATGTTGATATATGTAAAGTAATTATATAATATCATTTAACGAATTAATCAGAGTCAAAGACCAAACAGTCCACTTGCATGCCTATTAAGATGTTCCACTTGCCCTTGATGCAGTGAGCATTGCAGCATTATATAAAGTATAAGAAAGGTTCTGATTTTCTTTCCAAGACCTTAAAGTAGGTCATGTTTCATAACCACTTAAGAGCCACAGAAAAAATTCTGACAAAAATAAGTGTGGTGAAGAACTGGTAGAGTTTAAGATTTCAATGGATGCTTGCATGGCTCTCTAGGTAGAAAAAACAAATCAAGATGCAAAGCTGTTGCAAGTTAAAGCCAAAGAGATCTACCTGGAAGGGGCTCCACAGTGTTTCGGCTGTGATACAAAGTGTCTCCTATCTGCGCTTCTTTGGTTGATCGCATTCCACTAACAATATAACCCACTTGTCCTGTTAAAAGGACTCCAGTAGGGGTGAGTTCAGGATGCATGAAACCTATATCCAGTACTTCATAAGAATGACCAGTTCCAGCCGAGGAAATTTTATCCCCCTTCCGCACAGCACCATCAACTACAGCCACATGGCAGATCACTCCTTTATATTCATCATAATAGGAATCTAATAGAAGCATTCGCAGAGGTGAATTACTCTTCCCAGGAGGAGGAGCTATGCGCCGAATTACAGCCGGAAGCACTTGCTCAAGACCTTGTCCAGTCTTGGCAGAAGTCAGAAGAGCATCACTCGGGTCAAGATCAAACATCGACATCAATTGGGCTTTAACGCGTTCAGGGTCAGCAGTCGGCTGGTCTATTTTGTTTATTACAGGTATTATCGTGAGGCCAGACTCAAACGCGAGATAAAAATTAGCAACAGTTTGCGCCTGAACGCCTTGGGCAGCATCCACAACCAAAAGGACACCCTGGCAAGCTGCAAGCGATCTCGACACTTCGTAGCTGAAATCGACATGACCAGGCGTGTCAACAAGATTAAGTAGGAAGGCTTGAGTTTCATGTCCCTCCTCCGCTGTAAGGCCATCGAGCTTGTAATTATAAAACATTGTCGCTGTCTGAGCTTTCACTGTTATTCCCCTTTCTCTCTCTACCTAAAACAATGGAAACGCGCGTGAACTAGGCCACAATAGTAATGGATGAAATGATCATAGTCGATCGCTTCCATCTAATTCTACCACCCGAAAGAAACGCAAGCAGATAGAGACATTTCTACTACATATCAAAATCTTCAGCCATATCCAATTCCTTTCTATTCAGCATCGAAAGACAACCTTGACCACTAATTTCTTCGACAGGAGAGAGGAGAATGATCCCGCAAACTCAGGAAAGCAACAATCTTTAAAAAGCAGTAAAACACCTGCAGCTTGTCGAGGTACTGAGGCTGACCATGGCCTTTCTTGATAGTCCCCGTGAGCTCCAAGAGCCGGTCGGCCAGCGTGGACTTCCCGTGGTCGACGTGCGCGATTATGGAGAAGTTCCTTATCCTTTCCGGAGGGTACTGGCTCAAGTCGACGGCGCTCTGCTTGAGATTCGAGCGGGAGTGAGAACAGAAGCCATGGCCGAAGCCGAAACTAGGGGAGGAGAAGCCGCCGCCGCCGCCGCCGCCGCCGATCAGGCGGCGGTAGAGCAAGTCGAACTTGGCAGGAGCTGGGGAGAGCTTGGACAAGAGAGAGGGGCATTTCAGTGATCTCAGGGCCTGCGACGAAGCTCGCCTGTAGTAACCCATCGAAAGGAGGCGGAGGAAGAAAACGGAGGCGGCGGCGGCGGCGGCGGCGGCGAGTTGGAGGAGAAGGAGGAACGACGACGACGACGAACGGGGTATTCTTTCGGGGACTAGTTTGTGGGCACGTGCATTGCACGTGCCATCCTTGTATACGGATTATGCGAGACGGTGGGCCAAAAAATAGTACAAAAAAGATAAGAAAGATGTCTTTCCTTTAAGCTCCGTTTGTTGAATCGCAAAATTAATAATTTAAAAAATATTTTTTTTAAATGATTATTTATATCACTAATAAAAATGAATAGAAAAAAATATTTTTATTATTCGGAAAAATATTTAGACATAAACTTTTGTTGATAATGAAAATTTTATTGAATAATTATTTTAAGCGACACAAATAATCATTTGTATTGACTAATTATTTTTTAACCATTTATTTTATTAAACCAAAAAAGCTTTATTTCCTATTCTTACTCTATTATTAAATGAAATTTAGGGGATAAGAGTAGGTTTAGTTCAGCATTTCTATCGGACTCTAGAAAATATAAAGTAGTTTAACTTAAAGGGTTTTTGAAAAATGTAAAAACCGTTTGGTAAATTTAGCTTTGAAAAGCACTTTTGAGAAAAAACATGTTTGGTAGAAACATATTTAGAAAGTCCCTTTGGATGATTAATTTAAATTTTTAAATTCTATGATATCGCCGCATGGAATTTTTATGCTTGAAATGGTGTCGCTTCACCATTTCAAAAGAAAACTTTTTTCATATAAATTTGCCTATGGGCAATGTCAACTCAAAAACAAAAAAAAAAAAAGAGAACAATTAATTAAGATCAATAAAAAAAATGATTAATCAAGAGCAATGATGTGAGAGTATTTATATAGTCAACCTTACTTAACTTGGTAAGCTTGGTTGTTATTGGCATTGTTTCTTTAATGTCAAAATTCATCAAGACACTTCGAGCATTTAAAAAAAAAAGAATAATCAATATTCCTCTACCTAATCAATATTCCTCTACCATAACATGTACAAGTATAGTCCACGAAGCACAAGCTGTAATTAATCAAAGGACATTTAACCTCATTATATTATATGGTTTGGAAATTTAATTTTTGTATGCAAGCAATAAATATGGTTGTTATAAATTTTAAATTTGGTTGGATTGATCAGCCTACTATTGGAAGATAGTTTCTACTTGCATTAAAAGAAACCACATTAAGTTAAAAAAAGAAAGAAAAGAAAAACCCTGAGATTATCTTATGGCCTTAAGCTCCTTAGATTTTTTTTTTTTTTTTAATTAATGCGCTTCTTTTGTCCCCTTCAAAGTACACTTCAAGCGAGTCGACTCGCTAAGCGACATCTTCTTCCTGGGTGAGAAATCGAGACCATCTTCTGCTGCATAACCTGATTTGACTCCTCCTCTTTCCCCTGAGCAGCTTCGTCGATTCCCCTCTCTTCCTCTAGCTTCTCCTTCTCCTTCTCCTTCTTCTCCTTCCTTCTTCCCGAGGCGAACCCATCATCGGTTTTGCTTGAAATTGTACGAATCTTGCAGATTCCCGCAAGCTTCATCCGCCATGTGATGCGCAGACGGAAGCACGCCCCGATATAATCTTGGGTTTAATCCTTGTTCGCTCGGCCTCGCATGTCGCGCTTGGGCTCGCCCTTTGCGTGCGACCCGGGTGTTCTTTGCCTCTCTTCTCCGCCTCCCTGATTCGTTTCCGCCCCCAGATTCCGAAGCCGTCCGTCCGAGCTTGCAAATCCTAATCTCGCCGATCTTGCGGCCGGAGGGAAGGTAAGCGATTCGGGTCGTCTCATTTCCTATCTGTGCGAATTGGGTTTTAGTCGGCTTGGTAGCTTGAGCTATTTTTAGTTTACATCTGGGAATTTGGAGTAGATCGCGTCCACTGTTCTTCGAGTTCCTTTTATGAGCTCTCAAATTGGGAACGCCTGAAATAGTTATCTGCCACGTGGTCAATGCATTGCACTTGTGGTTGTGTCGTGGTTGTGAGTTACTATGTTAGTCTGTAGGAGGAATTTGTTAACATTTTTGGTGTATGGTTAGAATGAAGTCTTTCTTTGTTCATCTTATTAGGTTGACAAGATGATTCTCGCAAAGCAATATCGCTGCATACACTCATCAAGTTGTCAGTGCACGAAAGGACATCTAAGCGAGGACGTGATTTTCTTAGTGTTCCAACAGACGAATTGGAATCCTAAAGCAATTGCCACCCTGTCTCTTGTGTGCAAGTGGTTTGATGATCTTGCTAAAAGAGTGTTATGGAAAGAATTTTGTCGAACAAGGGCTCCTAAAATGATGCTCGATTTGCAGTCTAGCGGTAGCCACAGTATTGATGGGAACTGGCGAGCATTGGCAAAACTGCTAATCTACTGTTCAGGGTGCAGTAAGGATGGCCTCTTTAATAATGTCCAGGTGCCTGGTCACTTTGTTTACCGCACCCGGTTTTCTAGGACATCAGGGAAGAGCTTTCTCATGCCACAATGCAAAAATGATGTTCTCTATGTGTCTGATCCTTGTGAACATCTAGACCAAGGGGATGAGGGGGATGTGGGATTTTTTCGTGGGGTTTTCAAGACATTCTCAAACTCAATGGCTAAGAGAATGCTGATTCAGAGGGGATCCCAGCTTCACCCGACAGAGTTGTGTCCTTATTGCAAAGCTAAGCTATGGAGCATGCGGGAAGCAAGAATGATACCTCAGAGTGCCAGCTGCAGGCTGGGTGCTTATTCAGACTCAACTGACTTCTATGTGTGCCTGAATGGACATATGCTTGGAAATTGCATCCTCTTGCCCCTGTCAGATTCAGAGGAGGCCTTTGAGTTGGAATAGTTTTAAATTAAAATCCAGGTATGCTGTGTTTCAAGTATACAATTCTGCTTTTCCCACGAGATATACCAAATATGTGGATCATCGTATGGGAAAATCTTCAGTACACCGCTGATGTCGGAACTCATCCACAAATGGTCCCACTTAAACACACTTTTTAACCTCTTTTTGTTAATCATGGCTATTGTCAGCATAGTAATTGAAGTACTAGTTGTTTTCAAAAGAGGGCGGACCATTGGCAATTTTTAGAGTTTCACTGCATGAAATAACACAGATCTCTTGTTTTCTGTAACATGTGTCTATCTGTTCAATAACAATTAAGTCGATCTTTATATGTATTCGAAAACATTTTATTTTCAAAAAAAAAATTCCTAAACAAATAAATTATCTGTAAATATAGCAAAGTGCATTTTTTCAATTTTTCTCTACTTGCACTTTTTACGTTAGTGATTATTTTGATTTCTTTCTTTTATTGCCAAAGTGCTGATACAAAGGTAATGCCTTGCATGAACAATTCATCCACCTTTGATTACTAAACAACTAATGTTTCATTATTGAGTATCTTATCTAATTAATATCATTAATCCCATTAGGTTTTTTTAGACTTTTGTGAAAATTTATTGTCTAAATAGCAAAGAATAGTTGAGAATATACGTTCAAAGTTACTTTTGTGGGTTAAATTGATCTAATGCGGAAGAAGACTTCAAGATGCTTTTCTTTTATTTTTATTTTGAAATTGGAAAATACGGTTATTTGTGCTAAAAGAGTTCAATTACAATGGTACATGTAATTCCTCGTATATTACAGCCTCAACACAAATTATAAAAATGTAATAAGAACTTTCAATTTTTTATACTCTATAGTTGATATTTCTACTCTGAAATTTTCTTCATTAAGATTTTGCCACCATACAAGTAACCATAGTTAAGTTCACTCTACAATTATTACCAAAAATAAGATTTTCCTGTAAATCAATTCATATGCCACCTGTGTCTAGAAACTAAACCTGAATTATGTTTGCTTCTTCCGTCATACACCTTTTTGCTTTTTGTACATGTGATGCATGAGGATTGGTACTTGCTTTAACACCGGCTTGTTGGAACCAATGTCATGTACCTGAGAAAGTCATCTCTAGATCTCTTGAATTTATAGTAGAACTAGTGCTCTTTTGATGCTTCACATGGATTTCCTCAGTTAAAAAGTATAAGTTCAACAGTTTGTGTTGTGAGGAAAACATTTCTTTTTACTCTTACACATGCTGTTCATGTCAAAACTTAATATCTTGGGCTATAACGGTGACCATGTGAACTGATTCTAGAAAATTAGGTGCGCAATACATATTAAAACATAAAAGGACAAATTGCGAAGGTCTAAGTGGTACATGAATATTATTGAAGAATCGTCATACAGACTTAATTTATGCACAGGTTTTTGTTTAAAACCACTCCCACTATTCTATAGAATGCTTGCATTCAATTTCCACAGTTGGTAATGTCGTTGTATAAAAAAAATTACCCATATATTGGGAATGATACATTTAAACTTGAAGCAAAAGAATGGGCTTTTTACTTATTAGACAAATTCCACCACCAAGGATAAAAATTTCATTCCCCTGCCAAAGGAAAATTGTAGTTAGTAAAAGAAGCCTTGTTGAGTACTACAACTCTGTGAACTATTTTTGAGTTTCTTGTGCTAAATACTTAATTCAGTCATTTTTTTCCTAATCAGTCACCTCATTCTGAATCCTCAACATGTATTAATTTCTTACAATAGGCCAGCGCCAAGTATCATCTTTGCTCATAACTGAAACCGCAGCATTCAAGTTCAAACTGGAAAAGGGTAACCGAGCAATCTCCAGTGATCTTCACTAGAGTTCATCCCAAGCATAAGTAGAAGGTATTTTTGACAACCCATAAGTTGTCATCTTTCAGCCTATAAGGATTGATTCACCCATAGAAACTTTGTAATGCAAGAAGAGTTCCAGAGAGATAGATTATTGACACCTAGACCACCCTTTCCCTTTGGAAGACAAACATCCTCCTATTTGAACTTAGCTCCCATAGCAATCGGATTAGAGCCATGCCAAAATAAAGAAATGCACTGTTGTTTAATCATGTACATGGCTTTCTTTGGAAGGATGAAAACATTATCTGAATAGCTAGCAATACTCTGAATGACAGATTTAATCAATTTCAATCTCCCGTTATAAGTGAGTCTTTAGCAGGTCTGGCTGCATACTCTGATCGTAATTCTATTACTTAAAGCCTGACAATCCTTGAGAGACAGCTTTCCAGGAAGGAGAGCAAATCAAGATACCTAGCTGAATGGGAATCTTCCTTTCTAATTCCACTGAGCCGAGACAACGGTTGTGATTTGTCTTTCTGAAATCCCAGCAGTTAAAAATTTCAGACTCTCAATGATCAGCCTTCAAACCAGACATAATGTCGAACTTCTGCAAAGCATCAGGATTTCCGGAAGGTCCTTGGGCCTTCCTTTTGTGAAAATCGGAATGTCTTAAGCAAAAGCCAAATGAGTGAGTTCAACTTTCTGACAAAGAGGATGAAGACGTCCCATGCATCTTAGACAAGACATTAATAAAGAAACAAGGACATAAGGAGACAAAGGATCTCTGTGTCTTATGCCCTTCTCCTCTCGAAAAGCCTTCAAGACTTACATTAATCATCACAACATAGCTGAGTGAAAACATGCAAGCTACAACCCAAGCAATAAAGACTTCAGTAGCATCTATGGCACAAAGAAAATTCGATGTAAGTTCCCAGTTCGTGCCATCAAAGGCCTTCATGAGATCCACTTTCAAGAACACCTTGAAGAAATTTATTGTAGATGATGACTCTGAACAAGTTCAGGAACTAATAGATGTTTTCAACAGTATTTCTACCTTCAATGAACAAAGCCAGGCAGAGTTTTCTTCAATCTATTGAAAAACTGTCATGATGCATTGAATGACAGTATAGCAGGAAACAGGCCTGAAGTCACTCAATTTAGAAGCATTAGGAGTCGTAAGGACTGAAGCAATGACAGTAGTATTAATAGCAGCAAGCTGTTTGCTAGACCAGAAGAAATCTTGGATGGCATTCGCAAAATCTTCACCATCAATGGACCAAGCCACCTTAAAGAATTGAGCTGTATATCCATCATGCCAAGCGTCCTTTCTGCATTCATACCCCTTAAGTTAGTCTTTCTCTCATCTCTAGTTATTGGAGAAACCATATGATCACAAGAAGCTTCATCAAGTTGAAAACTACATTTAGATTGCAGACGAGAAATAGACCTTCCAGTAGATACAGACTCCTTTTTGCTAAGCAAATCCTGATAGAAAGATACTGCTACATGGACAAGCCATGTAATCTTTGAAGTACCGACCTTGACGACTTTGTGGAGAAAAAAGTGTTGTGGTCACGAAGCACCTCTTCACTTTTGTTTATAAAACACCTCCTTTGCTTTTTTAACTGATTCGATTCTTTTTTAATCTTCTTTTCTAACTCAAGAATAGGGGAATCAGGAGAATGAGCTGAATTAGATAGCTGCAAAGACAACTGTTGGTCTTCCTAAGTCTGCACTTTCTAGGAAATACAATGAAATGCTTCTGATTGAATTCCTTAAGTGCCTTCTTTAATCTTATATGCTTAGAGAACAACTGCAAAGTAAGACTGTCCAGTACTAGGTTGAGCAATTGCAACGTAGCATATCCAACAGGCTGATTCGGAGATTCCTTCACAGCAGCAAGCAAATCCGGACTATTGCTCAAGAAATTGGAAGTATCTAAAAGGCTTGTTATGAGAGACCATTTCAGACATGAGTGGGATGCAACATGAACTATGATGCAGGAAAAAAGAAAAACCAATTATTAGAAAGTAGAGCCATGTTAAGTTTCCTCCATACATGCCAATCACTCCTATTGTTCATCTTAGTGAAGAAGCTTCCAAATAGAGAGTGACTAGACAAACCAGATGTTTCTTCACCATTGCTGGATTCTTAAAGGATCGCATTGTAACCTCTGGCAGTGACTGATACTGCAAAATTGTTAAAAGATATTCTACCCAGCATATGTGACTCATAGTTATGCACTGTTTACCATCTATGTGAAAAAAGAGAAGTGACAAACTTCATGTTGACCTCCTCAACTCTAGCTTCTACTAAATTATGACCTAATCTGCCAATGAGAAAAAAATTTCTGTTCCTCCTTCCATTTATAAAGCTTGGAAAGCCCCTAATATTGCATTCTGAAATTTTGGTAATGAAAAAGATGCGGAGTGCCATTCTTACCAACTGTTGCTGTCTTCCTTGATCTTTTCCTGCATTCGCAACACACTTTTAAGCATTTCATCAGCATCAATAGAATTCACGGCAGGAAGAGCATCCTGCTTATCAACCTTCTTCATGACAGAATTGGCAGAGTTAATATCACTAGAGTTAAGCTCAGTGAAAGCATTATCTAAAAGATTTGCATCATCATTCACCCATTGCCATACTCGTCCATTAAGAATCACCACCAATGGTATTATCTTGCTTTTTTGGTAAAGCTACTGCTCTTCCTAGAATCTTAGGATGAAGAAGAACCCTGTATCTTTCACGACAGCACTGCTAAGGATGGTTCAACATATAGAGATTTGCACGTCATTTTAGGGACCCAAATGTCCTTCCTCTTATTATTTTTCTGGCTTTGAAAATTAGGATTGAGCCCATAGAAATTTTCTGTAGATATTCCAGAGAGATTTCCAAAGCGTTTTCATCTTGCAAGAAATGAACTGATCTGCTAAATCAGATTTGGGATCAACTTTGACCCTAGCAATTTCTTTGTGATAACCCTTCTCAGTTTCCATATCTATAAACAAGGGACACCTCTAGCACTTGATCCGTTGCCATAACCATTTTCGCTATCTGAACACATCATCAATATCCTGTTTTAGCACCTTTTTGTTGGTTCTATTTTCTAATAACGGACAGTTGTTGGAAAGCATTTTCTTAATCTTTCTTACTGTTGGACAGGCTTGTAGCCGCTGTATAGATTGAACTGCTGCAGTCGAGGTTCTAGGGCGCAAAAATATTTCAGGTACTCTCTGGGAGTTAAATTTTTCTCAACACTAGGATGGATCGTAAACATCAACATCATCGTCTGTGTGGGTCCCACAGTCTTTCTTGAGGAATTGTGGTGTTGTGCTCAATGGTCGTACTTCAGCATCACCGAAAATCTGCTTGCCCGTCGAAGAGTGTAAAAGAAGCATCGCTGTTGAATGGCCAGATCTCTGTTCAGTTCTGAGTTTTGCAATCGAAGGGTCGAAGGCCGTGCATTGTGCAATATGATTATCCCTTTCAAAGCACCGTATTTTAGATTGTAGTAGATTATGTGAAATTGCAGTAACCTGTGACCACCGGTTTCTGAATATATTCTTGTTACCCTGACTAATGTGAGTAAATCCTCAGTGATTACTTTCGTTACATGGATGCCTTTAAGAAACTCATGGTTCATTTCAATCCAGACTCAGTGGAAAAACTTTTAGAATCGGATAAGAAGAATTTTATTCAGCTTTTTTTGTTTCAGATGCCACATGTTCCTCTTCATCATATCACTTTAGCACTTGGACCAAGATCTTAAGGGTGGGGCTAGTAATTATTGTTCGCGTGTCATAACCTGAATCTGTTATGATGTCAAGTACTATAATATTGTTAACTACATCATATAAAGTATGTTAAATTCGTGTAAAAAATTGCCATTCCTATTTGAGGGTTGGAGCATGGACCATGTCGCTTATAATTGGATATCTCGATGCGCAGAGTTTGGACTTTGGTACCCTGAATTAGCTTTTCTTGGGTATTTTTAGTTTATATTAGCTCACTTCAGATTTGCCGATGACGTTATTCTTACTTAAAATCTCACATGATTTAATAGTATATGTGAATGGACTAACATAATCTAGGGTACCCAATAATTTTCTCATAAAGTTAGGACTACTCTTCGGACCTTGACACTTGGTCCAGGATCTCAAAGGCTGGAGGCACAATCTTGCAGTTAGACCTAGGACCTTGGAGCGAGGACTTGAACCCCAAGGTTCAGCCCTTGGAGTCTCCTGTCCCCGTGTTTGGGTCCCGGGTCCGGCCATTAGCATCCCAAGTTTGGCTGTCAGCGTCTTAGGTATTTGAGCAAGGGTCTCCAGAGCTGCCCCATGGTCCGACCTCCAAGGTTCAGCCGTGGGGCTCTTGGTCTGGTCCCTTGGGTCTTGAGTTTGGCCCCTTGGATCCTGGATCCAAATGATGTGAACGTTCTATGTGGCAGCGGAAATGATTGCAATAAATGAACTTGGATTGGCAAAACGCGGAAATTTTCTCTCTTGAAATTCCAATATAGATTTTTCTATCAATTTCAGAATTTTTCGCTCGTGATTTATTTTATCAAGTGATGTCAAAAAAGGAAAAATAGGAATAATGTGTTTGATTTTTCACGGAACAAACAAGTTATGACTATTTCTAAAATACATGATTATTTGTATATAAATTCAGCTATCAACACATAATTACTAAACTAATTTGTTTTCTTATTAATTTGACGCTAAAGTGCTCACATCAGTCCCATCTAGTTGTCATTGAGTGCTAAAACAGTCATCGGTTGGGTCACCAAGGCGAAGCGAGGGCCATCTTTCCAACTATTCCGTTAAATCATCAAAGAAGAGCCCAAAAAGAAAATAGTCTTTACACGAAAGAGCAGTGTCCGTGCACAGCTACTAGAAGAAAACAGATCCTTTTTGTCGGAATATAATTTTAGGATAAAGTACCAAAAAAGTCAAACATTTATATTGACATATCAATTCAATCATAAATTTTTCAATTGAATTAATTTAATTCTAAATATTTTATTGTTGATAATCGCGGCCTTGCCTAGACCATCACCTACAATAGTAAAGACCACGATGGCCTAGATGAGGGATGTGACTCGTGCCGATGGCCTTGTGAGCCACAAATGAAATAAAATAAAATAAAATTTAAATATAAAAATATATAGAAAAAAATTAAATAATTGTAAAATTTATCCACGTCAATACTAATTGTGCTACTTAAGATGGTTGGTGTCCATGACAACAATTTCTCGCTAAAATTTATTAGATGAACTACATTGATACAAATGTAAAATGTTTAGATTAAATTGGTTATAATTGAAATGTTTAAAACTGAATTGTTACTAATACAATGAATTTATGACTTTTTTTGTACTTTTCCCTACAATCTTATCATTCCATCCGATGAACACTTCCTACTAGTCAATACATATATCTTTTTTGAGATTTAGCGTGAATGCACACATCATACCAAGTCGTGTTCCAATTCCAATTGCTAAAAGGTGGGTATGGCCATCCCCTTTGCTAGCCATCGGATTTCCATAAGGAATTTCATGTGAATTCTTTAAAATGCAATATGTTTCGAAAAAAAAAAAAAAGTAGCTATTAAAGGAAAAAGTACAAAAAAAAGTCATAAACCTATTACATTGAACTTTTCAATTAAACCAATTTAGTTCTAAATATTTTCATATGATACTAATTCAGTTCATCCAACCAATTTTTGGCCAAAGATCTTGATGTGGATCTTGTGGTGGTTGGATTGACATGGATCTTGGCTAATGGTTGGATGTTAACGTGGCAATTTTTTAATAATTTTTTATTTTATTTTTCTTTTTTTCCTTTTTCTTTTCTTTTTCCTTTTCTTTTATTTCTTCTTCCTCCTCGGAATGTTCTCTCGGTGATTGGCAAGCCTTGGCGAGGCTCGTCGGCCAGTGGGTGAGGGCCGCGAAGCCCTAGCCAATCGTCGGCAAGGGCTTCGAGGGTTGCTGACAGGAGGCTTGTCAGCCACCACGAGGATGGATCGAGGAGGAAGAAGGGGGAAAAGAAAAGAAAAGGGAAAGAAAAAATTCAAAAAAAAATTCAAAATATCAAAATTTAAAAATTGTCACATCAAGATTCGATCATTGATCGGTGTCATTCAGCGTTAGGCGGGTGGTCAAAATTAGTCAGATAGACTAAATTAGTACAAATATAAAAAAGTTTAATATTATATTTGTCCAATTGAAAAGCTTATAACTAAATTGGTACAAATGTAATAGGTTTAAAACTTTTTTGATACTTTTCCCATCTATTGAACCCTAATTTTTTTAAACACTGAACAACTTGCATGTCCTAATTCAAGTGACTCTCCCATACCATCACTTTTTAAGTATCAAAATGTTAACAACCTAAACAAGTCATTAAAAAGCTTCATAGTGGGCCTTGTTTGAATCTCAGAATCCTCAAGATGCAAAGCGTAGAGTCGGAGTTGGGGCTTGCAAAGTGTATTGATCCAAATTAGAGGTACAAGGCATGTAGACATCGACGCATAAAAATAAGAAACACATTTAGGCAACTCGCTGGTCTTGTAATGCATACGGACATGTACTAGAGGCCCTTGTAGGAGGAAACTTCCGTGAGGTACACTCAAACGGATGCCGAGGATCCAAGGCCAGCTGCTGGCTTTAAGGGTGTTTAAGACACTATTTTTAAGGATCAAAACGTTCGGTCGTTTGGGGCCTTTCAAAGTGGATATAAAAGCCAGACCAAAAAAAAGAGTGGATATAAAAGCAGACGGCGATGGTATTTTTAATGATGTCGACTAATAATGACTAATGGACAAAATGTCAACTAATAATGGCTTTCCATGACTGCGACATCGATTAGAATTACCAAAGCCAAGCTCCAATGCTGATATTGCCTCGTAAACGGACCCGAGGCTTTTATCGAGAATAGACGTGGCAAAATAAGTCATGGACAAACGAATGAGCTTTAATGCATCGAGTGCAATTTGAAAAAATTATTCAACCAATCATAATTTATTATACTAATGCTAGCTCGATTATAAATTTTTTAATTGATTAATTCAATTCGCGTAAAGACTTAATACTAAATTGGTAAAATTAGAGAGTTTATTACTGAATTAGCATTTAACAATAGATTTAGGACTAACTAGGTGAATTTTCTGATGCAAGTTGACCACACTATCAATTGAAAATAACCATTTACCAGATTATTTTGCTAATGATGCTTCGCCTTTACATAATTATGTTTTTTTAAAACTAACTATGATATGAATTAATTATTACTTCAAGTTGATTTGCTACCGAGAGTGTTGACGTGGTATAAATGTTTCACGATGTGCTTTCGCCTTGCATCTTTCAAACAAATATTTCCTTCGAGCATGGAAGAGACGAGACTAGTTCATTGAGAAGAAAATAGCTACAACCTACCATATCATGCTAACCAATGCTAATAATTGCCACTTTGATTCAACTCTCCACGTGATCGAATGCAAATAGAAACCATAAATGTATGTTGCCCACTTGAGTTATGACTTTAATAAACTTTTTCTTTCAAAGAAACAACTGCCTCGGCAACGTTATTGTTGTCAATAATTGTTTTCTAGAAACATAGAATGAAAATTAGAAAATCCATGAAAAATTATCCCCCTCAACCAAATGTTTGACTTAAGTTGTTTGCAAGCAAGAAAAGTAAAAAATTGAGCCAAATTACGCTTACAGAACATCCCATGTTATTGTTCTTCCAATTAAATAGGAGAAGACAAAAGGTTGTAGGTGGTCTCTAGCGACATCTTAACTTAAAGCTGCAACTTTTCTATTTAACAAGCGTTAGGTATGGCTTCTCTAATTATGTACTTAATTACCATACGTGCAATGACCTAACATTAACACTAAATCTCAACATACATTCAAAGTTGAGTGAACCACGGATTAGGTGGTCCCGAAGAATCTTTACAGCCATAGACGACCCATGTTCAGGGTGAGACCGAGAGGTTGAATCCCCTTCTTCTTCAACTTGACAACCTACTCAATTTTTCTATTTTTTTCATTTTAGAGAAATGACACAAATGATCCATAAATTTTGGCTTACTGTGTAATATGATCTATAAACTTTTTTGTATATGTTCAATTATCTCTAAACTATGTGAAAATTTTCAAGGTTTATTTCTAAATTTGAATTGATAAAAGAACAATATAGTTTGGAGACTAAATTGAATATGCACTAAAAGTTAGTGGATCATACTGAATAAATTAAAAGTTCATGAATTATATTGCACATTAGAATAAAATTTATAGACTACATTAAACAAATTAAAAGTTCAAATACCATTTCCTTTGTTTTATGAGGTAATGATGTAAATAGTAAGAGATTATTACCAACTTAATTTTTGCAAATTTGGACTCCACGTTTGTGCCTTCTTGATCTTGGCCTATACAATGGATATTTGTGATTATGAATTTTGCTATTGTGCAATTATCCCTTAATTTATGCTTATGTAAACGGGGAAAAGCGCCCCATCGATCCAAAAAGCTATTGAGGAATTTGAATGGTATCAACAATGGAGGAACTTTTAGGTGAACTTTCCTTCTTTGTTTTGAATGATTGTCCTGTCATCTTCGAAATAATATGCCTTTTGTTTTTTGGTGAGAGTAGGTGGCATTTTTGCTTGAAAAAGATTCAAAATGCATATTTCTTTTTATATTTCTGGTATTAGTAGTAATGTGATTTTCAGATGAGCTTTTACACACCTTCAAGGCTATCTTAACAGCACAGTCTCTCTTACATCCGGTAATTTTAGGATCTTATTACTGTAGTGCTTGAACTTAAGATCATAACGAGAGGAACAAAACGTTGTTCCCTTGTCAGTTTTTGTTAACAAGAGTTTAGATATCACTTTGAAGAAAGTAAAGGGAAAAGATAGTACTTTTCTAGGGAAAATTTGTCATTATTAAATTTCATTAAATTAATTCTCAGAAGAATCTCATTTAATTTGAAAGCTACCTATCCTAGTGTAGACTTTCCCACCATTCCCAACCACCACTCTTTCTTTTAAACCCCACATTATCTCCTAATTCCTCGTTTCACAGTATTCTAATAATTTTGTCATTGTTTTGTAAGAATGATGTTCCGTGGAGCTTTAGGTAATTTCCCATAAAAAACCAATATTCCATCCAACCCAGCATCAAAGCGCAAGAGACAATCCACATTCACAGTGTGCGGAGCCGGAGCGGTCCCTTCGTTTTATCCTGCTCATCTCTCTCGTACCCACTTCACTTCTCACTCTCCATCTTCGTTCTTCACTGTGTATCACCAGTAGCTCGCTCTCTCTCCCCCTCTTCTCTCAGGTTTGTCTCAGATCTACCTAGCATTGCTTGTGGGTGCTGCAAAAAACTTGTCTGCTTTCACCCAAGGACTTCGGATCCTGATGGGTGGCTGTCGCCTTCGCGTTTGTTGTTGGCATTCGTCGACTCTTCTGCGAATTGGGCCCATTGGGTTTTTTTTTTTTTTATTCTTTTTTTTTCCTGTGTGTGCCGTTGTTCGATTTTGATTCCCGTGGAGGTTGGCTGTTGTTTGATTGAATTCCTGCATCGTTTGCTTATTTGGGTTTTGTGAAACTGTGCTTGGGTTTGAGGGCGAGGTGCACTTTTGGTTTTCTGCTCTGCATTAGGGTCCTTTCGTGGTAATGATTGGGGTTACTCCTTGTGGAAGCTGTTGTTCTGGGAGGTGGTGCTCGTTGGATCTGTCCTCTGGACTTGTCCCGAATGTGATCTTTCAGTTCTGCTTGGTTAATTGGCACAGCCTCCCTATGGCTGGGGGAAGCTCGCCCCCGCTGGCCACCGGGAAGACATTTAATGCTTAGCGAGAATAGAATGTCTGATGTAAACTCACAGCAGTTGCGATTTCTCCTGTCTCCCTTTTTCATAGTGCAATATCAAGTAGCTATTAACCGATTAGAGTGTTAAGGAAACATTATTGCTTTTGTTGCGGAACACTACTAGTTTCAATTCGTCAAACTTTTATTTTGGATATTGCTATTGAGTAGAGATCATAATGTGGCTGTGCTTTCAAAATCTGGTGAAGTTCTTAAATCTGTTTAGTCTTCTCGCTGTTTAATTTCTCATTGCTCTCTCAATCTGTCGAATTTTGCAGGCTTCTGCTTTGGTAGTCTCTAGGTCTTGTATGCAATGGGTAAATCAGGAGGCAAATGGATCAAGCAAGTACTTTTTGGGAAGAAATCATCCAAATCTAGGTTGGTCAAGGTAAGAATTTCTTTACTCAATCTTTTTGCCATGTCTGTACTTCCAACTGTCCCAAGGTAAGGTTCGTATTTTGCAGTTTTTACTGTAGGAAAAAAGAACTCCCTAAAACAAAAGGAAACATAGGATTCTAGATTAGTAGCTCGGGGAAAAATTGATTTGACCAGACATATATCCGTCCACTTTACAGATTTGCGGGAAACAGAATTCTTGTCCAATAAACGTCTTTGCCCTTCGAACACTCTTCCGCTTTTTGATTAATGAATGTATTTTGACAGTATGGAAATTTTTGCATTCAGCATTCTAATGATGCGCAAGGTAGACCATCATGCTGCCATGTTTGGCCTGATTGTTTTCTCTACTACAACGGATTCTCTTTATTGCAACTTAGTTCTCAGTTGAGTTGACAGTTTCACAATGGAAAGGAAATCTCCGTCTAATTGAAATAAAACTGTCAGCTTCTGGCTCAATTACAATGCACAGTTCTTAGTTCAACTAAGTTCTTGGTGAAGTAGCCTGTTTCACAATGGCAAAGTAATTGTCCTTGTGGTTGAAGTCAAATTGTCTGCTAGCATTGGTATAAGTGTGTAGCATCCTTTTCTCTGTCTTCGTGTGCCTTTCTTGAAACATTATCAATCAGTGGTAATTATTCAATTTTATAATCCATTTTAGTTACATAGTATGTGGCATTTGGTGGTTCCTGTTTCTTCTTTATGTGGTTCCTGTTGCTTAGCTGCTCTTTTGTAGTCTGAACTCTGAATGCAGATACGTTTTAACGATGTTGCAATTTTAGTTAGTGTTACCTACAAAGTGCGATCAAGTCCTAATATGCGAACACAATTTCTTGTGAAGAAAACCGTGACAGAAAAAGAGCCAGTCGCAGCCTTTGATGCATCAACTGAAGATTTGGCTCCACAATCTTGCACTCTTCCAGATGAATTGCCCCTCACAGGCAAAAGGATGGAAGAAAGCTTGGAGTTAGGAAAGGGAGGTAATCATGACGTAGGACAGAATGCGGTTCCCTTATCGTGTGGTGTGGATAATGTGGGTTTTGAACGATTAAACATGAGCTCTGCTGAGATAATCAGACAAGAAAAGGCTGCTTCAAAAGTGCAGGCAACTTTTAGGGGATACTTGGTGATGCTCTCTCTACTCTTAGTCCATCCTCGTGAATTTATCTCAATATTTTGCTTATATGATTTAGCTATAACTTGTGCAGGCACGTCGTGCATTTCGTGTTCTAAAAGGCATAATAAGACTACAGGCGCTTATTCGTGGACACCTAGTTAGGCGACAAGCTATTGCTACTCTAGTCTGCATGCGGGGCATTGTCAATCTCCAAAGGCTGATTCGTGGTCGAAAGGTAAGAATGTTCCTCTGAGGGCTTCAAATGCATCCAACGATGTCCCGTATATATTCTTGAGGCAGTGGATAAAATTTGATGCGGAATTTTGCTGATTCTTCTTTATTGGGAATAGGGGATTTGCGGGTTGAAGCATGCAGTTTGCTGGAAATCTTACCGGTGGATAGCAAGAATTGTTAGATTGTTTCTATATATAAAATAGTCTGTGTGATTATAAATTCAGGAGTTCAGTGAGCAAATATTTCCAATTCAAAGAGAACAAGCAAGAAAAGGGGCGACCTTACTATAGATTGCCAGCTTAGTTTCATGCCATTGCAAATGTTAAAGCCGGAAACACCATCTTTTCTTTAGAAGTTATAAGAAACTTTGCTCACTATGAACCTGCACATCTTATTAAAGTTGAGAATGCTGTATATGGGAATGATATTTGGCAATCACATAAACTTTGATTTCAGAGCGTGCATGGCTCATAGTTTTGCTTTTGTATCTCCAGTTCTCCATGTCATGTTTCCATTGTTTTCTTCAGGGTACACCTCATGTGAAGTCATATGATAGGAGTACTAACTTTAAGCCAGAGAAGCTACTGAAGAATTCTTTCATCTGTAAGGTATTGTGAAATTCCTTGCTACTCATTCAGAAGAATGAATTGTACTTTTTCTTGAGTATCTTTTGACCCAATGAACAAGATCCAGTGAAAATTTTTTGGCGAACTTCACGTATTTATGGTAATCAATCTAAGGTAACCCATTAAGGAATTAAATCTGGCACTTTATGATGGATAGTTATACATTGTCCAATGAATGTCAGATCAAGTACAGATCCAAATGCAGGCCTAATACAATTTGAAAATATGATTTGTCTTTAAGTAGCACAGAAATTTGTGGGGGCCATGTCTTTTCCTACATGTAACCATGTGACGCTCTTAGTCCCAGGTTGTATATAGTTCAAGCTGTTTCAATGTCTGTTATTTCCCAAAGTGAAATGCTCAGCTAAGTAGGTTCAATTTAGCATTCTCACACATGCGGTGAATGTAAGAATCATAAAACGGTTGTGTCAACTAAAATCTATGCTGGGCATCTATTAGAGTTCTACAAATATTTGTTTCCATTTTTGAATTTGTACTAAAGCTTATGCCATATTGCTGCTTTAGCTTCTTTCATCAACTACTGCTGTGCCCCTGAATATCCATTATGATCCGGTTGAACCAAACTCAAGTGAGAACTGGTTGGAACGCTGGTCGTCAATCCACTTTTGGGAACCTCTTCCACAACAAAAGAAAGCTACTGGGTTGAGGTTTCAGAAGCACCAGAGCAGCACTCCATCTGGAGAAACTGAGCGAAACAGGACAAGGCGTGTTAGCCGAAGAGTTCCCATTTCAAATGGTGACAATAATTCAGTGAAGCCTGCAACTGATATTGAGAAGCCTAACCGTAAACTGAGGAAAACTATAAATCATAAACCAGAACAGGCGCAAGAACAGCCTCAAAATGAGCTTGAGAGGGTAAAAGGGAATTTGAGAAAAGTTGCTGCAGCTAGTAAAGAGGCTCATGAAAATCCTGAAGCTCTGCCAGAGAAGCCAAAGTCAACTCTCATGGATTCAACCTTCCAGTCTCCTGATGCAGATGAGAAAGTTGTAGAAGATGTTGCTGAACTACAAATTGTTGAAAATACGGTAGTTATTGGAGATTCCTCATTAGTTCAGTCTGAAACTCCTCCAAAACCTCTGTCTGTTGGTGAGTCTGTCGATGTGCTTCTTGATGAATGCCCTGCGATTGAAGCCCAATTATCCATAAATGATGAAAAGGGTGATGAAACTTTGGCACTAAATGAGGGGTCAACTCTGAAGGAAGATAATACTACCAAAATGAGCCAGAAGACCAAGAGGAGGATGTCTTTCCCAGTGAAAGAGGAATTATCAGAGAACGTTTCATTGAATACTCCTACGTTGCCTAGCTACATGGCTGCAACTGAATCTGCAAAGGCAAAGCTGAGAGCACAAGGATCTGCAAGGATCAGTCAAGATGGGGTTGAAAATGGTTTTGTCAGGAGGCATTCTCTGTCATCTTTGAACAATGAAAAGTTGAGCTCAATGTCACCGCGCATGCAGAAGCAAGTCCAGGTAAATGGAAAAGGTGGAAGCAGAACCGACAGATCATTGTTGTTATCCAGAGATAGTACTGGTAAGACATTTCTCTTGATGCTAGTCGTTGCTTGCATTTTGAATATTCTTACAAAAATGGCGAGCCATATTTTCTCTGCGTGGACAACACAGGTATGTTATGAGTACAACGATTTGATAGCTGAGCGAAAATGCCTGATGGCCCGAAAACCTGGATTGGACTGCCAGTACTGGCCTAGTCTTTTACTGGCTCCGATAGGCTTGTACCGGGCCACCAGACTTGAAATAAATTTTTATTTCTTTTAGTTCAGGCTCGTCCAGTCTTTCAGGTTTTAGGTAAATGATACTGGATTGCCTGGACTGGCCCTAACTACATGTAGAATACATATATCTACTTTTAAGTTTTAAAAACCCTAGTACAATGCTTCCCCTAACTTTTTTCTCCCTCACACCTTCCATGTTCCCAACTCTCATGGTCTCTGTAACACTTTGCCTCTCTCTTCCCTAACTCGCTTTTGACTCACCCACGAACCACTGAGCCTCCACTGTGCAAGTGTGAGCCACTATCTCGTTCAGTGGCACCACAAGCTGTGGCACAATGACTCCACTCATTGTTGCCTCCGTCAATATCTTATTGTCTCTCTCTCTTGTTATGCACGAACACTCTTTAATGGGTTTGCTGTACAGTAAAATGTATAGATCTGGTCTCTTCTCCCTTCAGTTTGTGTACTTGGATAATTGCTGTTTATAAATCTGCTCTTTAATTTCTATTTATCGTAGAAGATATATGAGCACATACTTTTACTCAGATCTTTTTCTAAAGAAGGGGGAACACAGTTCCATTTTCCGAACAGATGGCAGCAAAATTTTGGCATTTCCAGAAATGTGTCTTTTATAGATTTTGGGCTTTAGCCTGGACCAACTGCCCTGAAATGGCTTGGTCCCATTCCGTCCAGGCCAAGATCTGGGGCTGAAAGGCCTGGACCCAAAAATGGTCAGGGTGGAATGGCAAAAGCCTGCCCTCCTGCCGGTGCGGCCCATGCTCAGTCTGGGATAATGAGCTAGCTGTTCTTGCAATTACCTTTCACAGGTGCACTTGCATCATTTGTTTGGGATCTACTTATGTGGAACTTTTCTTTCTGGTGACATTTGGGTATAAGCATTGTTCTGCCAATGCTGTTGCCCTTGAAAAAGAAATAAAACTGGCTATATGGGTAATCCGTTTTAGCTTGACTCTTAGTCATCTCTGTTTTTTGTTTTCGTTTGGGCAACGCTAGCTTTTGTTTTTGCTTGTTTTGGGGCAACACTTTCTTGGCCATAGCTAGAATAATCAGTTGGCAGTTTCATGCACTAGCCATTTCTGTGTTCATCGTGTCTATGTTAAAGTCTGGTCTTCTGATTGTCATGCATTATGCCAAATTTCAGAGAAACCAGGATGGAGAAGGTGACTGGACTGTTCCTCAAATCGTTAAAGGGATAACTGGCAGATTAAAGTGGTTATATGTGGAGTGCTTCCAATTCCTTTGTCATTTCTTTCTGTCAATGTATAGCCATACGTAGGTTCTAGCAGGTCTTGTTTGTGTGTACTGATCATGTGAGTTATCTTCTACTTTAAGGTTTTCGATAGAAGTTGAGAGGTGAAGATCTTAAGGTTTGTGCCTCCTCAGTGGGGAACTTGTTTAATTCTGTTTATTTGCGTTGGAGGTCCTGTACACAGTTCATGGAACAATTGAAAACTTGTGTATTTGAAAACCTTCCTCTCCTTTTGTGTCATCCTGGCTCCCACCATACTGGTCTTGTCACATGCAATAAATTGTCCAGCTTGAGCCATAGATACTCCGCACCACCAGCGAACTGAAGTCCAGGGTTAGCGAGCTCGTCATTGCAGCTCCATCGAGATGCTAAAAGTTACGAAGTTTTTTTGCATGAGGTATCTACGTTACAGTTTGGCAACAGGAGTTTGTTTCATATCAAACTCTGGTCTTTTTCTTATGGAAATGGAATGATGGTGAAGCCTTACATATCTGAAATGAGTCTTAATATGAATTTACGGGGTCAAGGAGCAATGTTGTAGTTCCCTGTCCTGACGCCATTCAGAGGATAGGATGATGGAACATGAACGCAGGTTCTTTGTGGACATGCTAATGTGATATTCTTCAGTCACAAATTTAAGTTTCCTTCCTTACATTACGAGGTGTCAACGGACGAGGACACTCTTATGGGTTCTTGCATTATCATATCCTGTGGACCCAAACCTAAGATGAAAGACAGTCTTCCGGTATAGTGACTCTGCAGCATAGAGGCCATCTTAATGATGGTGGTTGGGTGGTGAAATCTGTCGACGCTATCTACGGCCACCCAGCCCACATGTTTTGCTCTTGACTTGGTGTGGCCGGACGGAGGCTGCCGTCCCACTCTAGGAAACCTGGCTTCGGATACTAATTGAAGAAATCAATGGATATTTTAAGAGTGGAGTTCAGGTATGATTCTTGATTTTCGTTATTTTCTGAGGTGAAGACATGGTTCCTGGACTTGTTCCGATAATTCAATGTTGTCTTTCGATAATTCAATGTTGTCTTTTTAGATTTCTTTTTGTGAAAACGAATGGTTTTTATTGTATCTTTGTCTGTTCACTTTAGTCTTTCCCTCGAATGTTTGGACCAATTGCTAAAGTTCATGCTAGAGCCAGATGAGTATAAGAAATGAGAAGGAAATAAGTATATAGTGTATGACTTGAGTCCAAAGCCTTGCACACTCAAGGTAAAACTAAAGGATCAATCAACAGTCTCTCAATTTGTATTGAAATAATGACCAAACGAATGAATTGACCATTGGCCTAACCACCTACAGGTAAGTATACTAAATGTGTCAAAAATTGTGTACGATGCTCATTTGAGTATCAAAAAGTTTGAAAACGATCATTTCAATGTCAACACTAATTTGATTGACCAGAAATCCAATATGACATTTTTTTTATTGATTTTTGAAGGTGACGTGGCTTGTTAGAGAGTATAGTCATCATTTAAACAACAAAATGACGCCGTTTGGTATATTTCTCCCAAGTAAGAACCCTAAATCCCCAAATTGAGAAAGAGAAGGCGCGGGCTTCCTCTTCGTCTTCTTCCCCGAAAAACAACACTAACACCGCTCCGCCTTCAAAGGCGTGGGCTTCCTCCTCGTCTTCTTCCTCGAAGAACAACACCAGCACCACTCTGCCTCCGATTCATCCGACATTGTTGACAAGTCCAAACTCTTGTCATTCTCCTCCTCTCCTCCTCCTCCTTCTCCTTCCCCCTTCAAAAGGACCCACTTCAGCTAGTCCCCAAGTAGAGCCCACTATCTCCATTTGCGCCCTCCTTGTCTCCTTCACCCTCCTTGTCTTCGTTCTCTCCACCTTCGACCCCCCTTCTTCCTCCTCCTCCTCCGCCCTCACCTCCTATTTTTCCCGTCACTTCAAATAATTTATTTTTCAGAAAATAAACCAAGTAAGCTTGATTATCATCCCTTCTATTATTGCTCGCTATGTCACGTGCTCCTCACAAGCAAATGATGTTTTCACGAAAACAATTTTACCCTGGATAGCTTTGTTATCTACAAATCGAACTACGACATGATCAGTTCGATTGAGGGAGAGCGAACATTGAAGTCATCCCTATAAGGTCATGTTCTGCCCGTCCCAGTTACTACAGCTGTGCATGGCAACATTTCTTGGCTGGGGAACAATTTTTTTTTTTTTTCAGAAATAGTTCTTTTCTATTTTTATTATGGGGAACAATTTTTATGTAAAAAAACCCGTTTGGTAACTATACAAAATTTTTACTCTAGAAATAAAAAAAGAATAGAAATGCGTTTGGTAAAAAACAGTTTTTTTTATATTTATTTGTTTTTTTATTTTTGCCGGTAGACCGTCGCCACCGCCGGACGCCACCGCCACCGCACGGCCCATCGGCCGCCACCTCCTACGGCCGCCTGGCCGCCGTTGACCGCCGGCTGCCGGCCGCGAGAGGTGGCGGGCGATGGGCCGTGTGGCGGCGATCGGTGGTGGCGATCGGCGGGTGGCGGTCGGCCGGCGGCAACGTGCGGCAATGGCGGTGTCCGCAGCGACCGACAGCGGTGTCCGGCGGTGGATCGGCTACGACCGGCGGCGGCGACGTCAATCGGCCTCCGGTGATTGGCCATGGGCGGCAAAGACCCGGTGGTGGGCAACGGTCGGTCGGCCTTCGGCCGATCGGCGGCGGCGGCGGCGGCGTCGGCGGCGGGGGTCGACCGGCGGCAACTAGGGGCGGCGGCCGATGGCGACCGGCGGCGACCGGTGGTGGCGATAGTTGATCGGTTGGCCTCCGGTGACCGGCGCAGCGACGGTCGGTCGGCCTCCGGTGACCGGTGGCGGCGGACGGTCGGTCGGCCTCGGCGACCGATGGCGGCGGCCGGTGGCGACTAGCGGCGACCGATGGCGACTGGCGGCGGCGATGGTCGGTTAGCCTCCAGCGACCAACGGCAGCAGTGGCGGCGGCGGCGGCGGCGGCAGTCGGCCAACGGCAGCGGCGGTCAATGGCGATCAATGGTGGTCAGCAAGAGAAGAATAAAAGAAAAAAAAATTCACTTATTTCTTAAACTTATTCCTGGGAACAAGAAGCAACTTTTTTTTATTTCTCATTTCTATTCCAAAACCATTCCCGGGCTAACTTTTTGTTTTCGGGAACAAAAAACTAACTTGCAGTTATCAAACGGGTTTCTATTCTTTTTTTGTTCTGGGGAAAAAAAGAATAGAAATTGTCATGCCTCGAACCCCGAGACACGTGAAACAACCCGCCATGGTCATGTAAATGCAACATTCCCAGGTAGTGTCGCCGACCCCAATCTTTTAAAATTATTATGCGCATGCGGAATGTGCTAAGAAACCCCTGACAAAAACATACAGGATAGGACAGCAAGAAATTAATTCAAAATCAAACATACTTTCATTCATCATTATCAAACCAGGGTTTACATACACCAACAGGATCTAGAGACTATATTTACCAAAAATGGGTCAGAGTTTATGTGCATAAAAAATGGGTCAGTTTACATAACGTGGATCAGTCCGCCAAAAAGAAAATAGACAGTCCTAGGACTACTGGTCGGCCCCGTTCGACGATCCCACATCCTCAGGATCTGTCACCCAAGAGGCTGGGGGCGAAGTGTTGATTACTCCACCGTCGGGAAGATCCGCCACGCCTTCACCCAAAATGGCGTTCATCACCGCCAACGGAATGTCCATGCTATCCAGGGGGCCAACCCTAACGCCATCTACTCATGAACGAAACCAAGCCCTAAACATATACGGTACTCTGTCATCTACAGTCACCTGGACCCAGATAAGAGTCCTAACCAACTGATAGACCCAAGGACTCCCAGGGTCAGGAGCACTCTCTGTCATCTGGTCAACCTCTGTCGGCAGGCCACTCATCTCCGGAGGTACCGCCATCTACGGCCCTCGCCTTCTTGCCTTTCTGTAGGTTAGTACAATTCATATCACTCAATCGCAAGTAATGACAAAAATGTAAACCATCGGAACACAATCAATTTCACTCAATTTCACAATCATAGCAAGCATTCCAAATCATCATTATCCACTGCCACACAAGGGCATAGCCTACTCGCAATTCGGTTATCTACTGACATATAGCCAGGCATCGCCTCCCCACCGTGGAGCGCGGCTTCGTCAGTACATCAACGGCATTCCCGAAGGAGCATGAGTCCAGTTGGCCTAGCCTCTACTGTGACACGAGCCACGTCACTCTGTTGATGGCATTTCTAAAAGGATAAAGGTCCAGTTGGTCTAGCCACTACTGCGACCGAGTCTTTCAACCAGCACACGACAATTCAAAAATCGATCCCTAGATACTTTACATTGCACTCACATACTCCAATTACAGCATTAACCCTCCAAAATTCGATTTCCGTGTCAAGCCCAACACGTGGGAATTTCCGGATAAAATCCCTATTTTTCACAATCAACACTCAATTCACAATATTCACTCATCAAATTCAAATTCTAAACACACAACAGAGATCGGCACGAAATTCTGAGCAACTAGGATCAAAAATAATTTTTTGAATTTTTTTATAAATAATAATATTTTAATGATTTTCGGAATATAATATATTATTAAATAATCCAATAATTTCGAAACATTTATTTAAATCATAAATGAATTCCTTTAAGCCACATCAAGGTTTATATTAAAATAAACCTACTTAACCTTTAAACTAAACATACTTTACTTTAATTAATCACGTTAATCTAATCCACATCCAAATAAACTAATCTAACCACCTAATCTCAATCAACCTAAGCTAAACACACTTAAGGCATCATTAACCCACTAATCAAGGTTTAGTGAGCTAAACTCACCGGAATCGCTTTCCGACGAGTCTCCGGCGAAGAGCACGACGACGCCGACGACAAAGCTACACGGATTAACACCAAATGAGAACTAAAAGGGGGCCAAATCGAGCTTGGAAGGAGCCGGATCTTGCTTGGATTTCCAGCCACTGACCGAGCTTGGAGGGAGGAGGCACGGTGGCTGAGCGGGCGGAGGAACGACAGAGGAAGACCGGCGGTGACTAGCGCAAGCTCCCGGCGAGCTGGGGCGGCGGCTCACGGCTGAGGTGCGGCTTCGACGAAGATGAACAATAGCTGGGACAGCTCGGCCTTGCGGGCGAAGGGAAGACGGCGACGTGACGGGCCGTCGCGCGGGCGACGCGCGGTTGAGCAACGACCGCGACACGACGACGACAACGGCAAATGGGATACCATGAATGGACCTAGACTTAGAACCAGGGAAGGAGAGTAAATTTCCTGCAAGTATGCATCCCACATTGGGCGAACAACTCCCGTTCAAGCGCTTCAGGGACAGCCTTTTAGCGAAAACTACTCAGCCCTTTAGTTCGAGCCTAGAGACACCCAAAAAATACCAGGATGGAAACGTTTCTAACCTACCCAAGCTGCATTTCTCGACGGATCATACCAGGCTAGAGAAGAAGAGGGATTTAGAAAGCCATGGAGAGGTATTTTCACAAAGCACACACTTTACTTCAAGGGACTCTGCCCAACACAATACACCCTCTTTGCCTTATATAGGCGAAAAGAGGTCACAAAGCAACAAACAAGGACCAAGCTCATGGGTCCGGGTACAAACAGGGGCACCGGAAAATTCCGGGAGGGAATTATTAGCACACTATGAACAGTAACTTGTACTGTAAACAGTACATTCCCTAGCCTAGTGCTACAGTAAAAGTGAACAGTGACTCTGCTACAGTGAAATTGTGCGGACTCAACGGTCTCGTCCGTCTCGGGCATTATAGCTACAGACAGAGTTTGAGTCATCTGAGCTGTTTTCTAGGAGATGAGCCTCGTATTTTTGCTGAAGAGCTTCAAGATCTTCAGGTGAAAGGATTTGATTCAATCTCCTTGATGAGGATGCTTGTACATGAGCCCAATGTGATGCTTCTTCTTCTTCCCAGTTTGTGTTTTCATCATCAGTGGGAGCTGGAATGCTTGGCTGAGGCCAATTTGAGGTTTGCGCATAATACGATGTGTCCATGTTCTGGAATGAGGATGAAGGTCCCTGTTCGTAAGGATCCTGGGACAGAGGTCCTCCAAAGCACGCATAGGGGTCTTGAGTAGATTGGACAATGTCGTCTTCGCTTGTCATTTCATGCTCCTGGGACGATGTAGCTTGTCTGTACTGGTTGAGTGCTTCCTTGGCTTCTGGTGCTAGGTCATAATGATCCCACGTAGTAGGTATATTATTCCATATGTCTTCAGGAATGGTTTTGTTTTCTTGGCAGAGGATTCTCTGGAGTTCGCGATACTCGTTTTCACAAAATCTAACAGATCTCGGATAAGATTTGTGAATCCGAGCTTCTCGGCTGTTCAAGTGAGGTTTATAGGATGTGGTTCCTATTTCGAGTGGTTTATCAAGAATAGTACCATTATTTCTGCAAAAAGTCCATGGGCGTCAGAAAAACAGGACGGTGTGAACTGCAGGGTTTGGTGTCATGGTTCTTAGTTCTCTTTCTAAGTCTTGTTTCCAACATGTAGGATGATGGAACCAATTTAGAAAGTCTAAAAGATTTTTATCACATTCATTTTCGACATTTCTTCCGAGCATGAATATCCTTGTGAGATTTGCAATGAATCTTCTGGTGGGGATTTCAATGGCTATTAAGTACTTATTGGTTAAGTACCATAACAGCGTTTTGAGCTGATCAGGGAAATCATCTTCTTTCCAGATAAGAGGATGAATGAAAGGATAATTCAAATTTAGCCCGAAAGGATAAAGAATCGAACCTCCATTGAATCGAATAGGTCCGTGTGACTTTGCCACATGAGGTTCTCCGGGTTCTCGATAAAGATCGTTCGTTCGGGATTTTTGAATAATCTCTGGGGAAATTTCTAGCTTGGCAAGTCCTTGATTTTCTCAATCTTGTATTTGACACCATGATTGAGCATATGGAAAGCAGGTCTCTTGATGTACATGTTGATTTCAGCTGGTGCCTTGGGTCTTGACAAAAAGTCAGCAAGTACATTCTTTTTTCCAGGAATGTGTTTGGTTTCAAAAGAGTATTTTGAAAACCATCCAGCCCATCTAAGCAACTGAGGGTTTGGAATCTGTTTTTGTTTAAACTTGGTCATCTGAGGAAAAGATGCCATGTCTAATTCTACCAGAAAATGATGGCCAATGAGATGAAACTCAAATTTTTTGATCCCATTTTTTACTGCTAGGATTTCTTTGAAAGTGGAATGGTAATGCATTTCAGCCTGGGAAAACTTTCCACTTTTATGAGCACAAAGGAGTCTCTTACCATCAATTTCTTCGAACGGGATGGCTGCCCAAGTATTCATCACGGCGTCGTTTGAAGAATTCTTTTACCTGTTGATGGTATTTGCAATGGTGGGAGATTTTGCATAATCTCTTTAAGTTCAGCGACTGCCCTGGTCTGAGTTTTTCCCCAAGGTGGGGAGTTCTTTTTCAGCATGGATTGCAAAGGAATTAGAAGCTTTGCAATATTTGGGACAAAATCCCTGAGATAATTAATTATCCCAAGAAATTGTTGAACTTGTTTTGTTGTGAAGTTGTCTTGAGGAAACTTCAATAATTCTTGAGCAATATGTGGCCCTGGATAGTATGTACCTTTGTTGAGGTGCATACCAAGAAATTCAATTTCTGTCTGGGCAATATTCATTTTCCTCTGAGAAAGCATAATGCCATGTTGCTTCACAATTTCCGCAAATTTCTCAAGGAGTTAGCAGTGACTCTGTTCATCAGGGCTGTAGAGCAGAATATCGTCGATGTATATTGCTGCACTCGCCAAAATTGGCTGGAAAATACGACACATGGCTTTTTGGAAAAGGGATGGTGCTACCTTTAACCCAAAAGGGAGAACTTTCCACTGGAAGTGCTGGTTCGGAATACAGAATCCTGTCTTGGATCTGTCTTCAGGATGAATACCCAATTGCCAAAATCCTACTTTGAGGTCGAATTTGGAATAAATGTGGGCTTTGGTTAGACCAGCAAAGAGAGAATCTCTAAATGGTAAAGGGAATTTGTCATCTTGGAGAAAGAGGTTAAGAGGCTGGTAATTAATTACCAATCTCATTTTTCCTCTGTTTTGTTCAGCACGTTTATTGACATAAAAAGCTTCACAAGCCCATTGAGAATCCGAAATTTCAATAAGGCCTTGCTGTAATAATTCTGAGCATTCTCTTTGAGCTAGAGCCAAGTGTTCTGGGTTCATTCCCATATGACTTGCCTTGGTCGGATTTATATCTTCGTTCTTTTTGAAGGGAAGGCGGACAAAGAAGTTAGGTTTTTCCATAAAGGATGAGAACATTTGGGCAAATTCTGAATGGGATTCTGAACAAGATTCAAGCAACTTTTGCATGATTGGATCCAATAAACTCATCTCAATGGAAAAGAGTCTCACGGATGTTGACAAATTCGAGAATTGGTCTTTAAATCTAAGACCTTTTCCAGGAATGATTCGAAGTTGAGAGATTTGAGTCATGATATCCCACCCAATTATCAAATCTTTATTGGGAAGGCTTGATCCAAAAATCTTTGTGGTTAAGGAACATTGAAGAAAAAACTGGACAGTGACTGGTGTCGTTCTGACATTTGTGGAGAAAGTATCTC
This sequence comes from Eucalyptus leucophloia subsp. euroa, assembly GCA_017140325.1. Lineage (NCBI taxonomy): Eukaryota > Viridiplantae > Streptophyta > Magnoliopsida > Myrtales > Myrtaceae > Eucalyptus > Eucalyptus leucophloia. Next base: position 156,495 of record CM029477.1, on the reverse strand, counting down.
CTGAAGCAGAATTGAAGTATCGGATGTAAGGGGTCCAGAATTCTTCATGTAGAACTTTTGTATCTAGAATGGAACAACTTGCTCCTATGTCAATAAGAGCAATAACATTGATAGGCTTGGCAAACTTCGAAGTGAGGATTTTAACGGGAAAATGAGGACAAGTGAGTTTGACTTGAGAATATGTCGGGATTTAGCTCGAAGATGTGGGAGATATGTGAAAGATGTCTTGATTCGAGTCGACTCGTTTCCTTTGGAAGTTTGGTAAAAAGGAATGACACAAAGAGTTTGTTCAGTTGGTTCATCATCAGTAGAGAATAAGGATTCAATATCATCATTTTCAAGTGAAAATCCTGTTTCATTCTCTATTAGATGATTCTGACCTTTTTTCGCCTGAGGATAATTTTTGGCAAAGTGTCCTTTCTTGTTGCAAATGTAGCAACGACTTGATTTCTTATGGCCTGTGCGATCCTTCCTTTTGCGTAGGTATCGCCATTTCTTCTTTCTCCGGAAATGCTTGGAGCCATGTCTGGATTTCTTTATGGAATACTTCTTATAGTGCTTTTTCTTCCGGGAATACTGGCCACAAGTACCATCACAATCTTATTTGGAGCATTTGATCTTTAACTTTTGGTGAGAACAAGCTGATTCAAGACGCTTGTCATCTGTGATGTATGTTCGGACCATTCGGTGCTTTAAGCATAAGTCTTCAAGACATAGATGGACTTCTTGCTGAATCTCTCCCAAGGGAACGTCTTGTATCCTTCTTTGTTTTCCGAAGAAAGATCTTTCAACCATTTGTGATAGCTCTTTGGGAATAGAAGTGAGGAAGACATGCTTTAAATTTGGATATGCGCCAATTTGATAAAAGAGCTGAAGCATGAGTCGATAATGCTTGTCAAGATGCTTCTTCTGAAGGGAGCAGCATCTTCTTTCAAAGAATTCTCTTCTTTTTAGCTCTTTGAGATCTCCGGGGGATCCCACAAAAACATGATATAGGTAGGTAAGGGCATGGCTGAAATTGGGAGATAACAGAAACGTAAGCTGGTCCTATTCTGTGAGTGATTGCCACCAGAATTTAAGGCTTCCTATGAACCTTGTAACAAAATTGTAAAGGACATCATTCATATCATGGTTGGTAATGGATTGTGTACTCAACCAAGTATGAAATTCTTCAAGTCTTTCTGGCCATTTTGGATAAGGAATATCGTCAATGGAGAAGAATTGTTTTGATGCCATGGACACATGTCTGGTAGAATCGTTTCTGGTGGGATTACTTGTCTGTCCAAATTCTGGATCAGCATAGTCTGATTCCACCTCCATTTCATATTCATAGTCTGGAGGAGTGTTAGCCATGAATATTTGTGAAGTTAGTGGAACAATAGGGGAAGAATCAACTGTGTGATCTGAAAAGGATGAGGAAGAGGAAAGGGATGCTGAGTCTGATGTAGTAGAGGAAATTTGTTCCACAGGTAAAATCTGTTTTTCTAGGATAACAGGATCAGGCTCAGGGTCAGGCTGTTGGGTACTAGGATCTTGAGTACCCAAATCCTTCAAAAAGGATTCTAATGGATTTGATAACATCATCTGGTCTGGCCTTTCTCTTATAACAATTGAACTTGATTTTGTAGCTTCTGTAGGTGAACTTTTTACCTTCCCTTTTTCCTTTTGCAGGGCTTTGAGACGATTTCGCATTTCTGCCATATCTTGTTCTCTTCTGGAGGTATCTTCTGGAATATTGGCAAAAATAGATGCTTGTGGTGCGGGGGTACATACCCGGTTCGGACGGGAGGTGCTAATGGATCGAAAGGGTCTGAACCTTCCTTCTTCAAGAAGTTGAATCTCGCTTTTTGAGCTTTTCTATTTACGGCTTTGGACTTTCAAGGTAGTGGTACCCAAGATGTTGTCCCGATTCCAAGGCATGAAGCCTTTTCGGAACTCGAAAGTATCTTCTTGGTACTCTCATCATACCTTTGGAGGTCTTGTTGCACATTTCCTATCTTGGAATCAATGGCCTTGAAGGCATTGTTTTGTGCCAATAGAATCTCTGATTGTCAGTTTAGAACAGCTTCAGCAGCAGGGGTTTTCTTCTGTCTTCCATGTTCATCCACATCAGTGGGAGTAGGAATTTTAGGAACATGGCGATATTTGCCATGTGGATCAATAAACTCTTCCGTAGCAGGAAAAGAGAGTTTAGAACTTTCCTTAACAAAGGGAGGAAAGTCAGTATCTTGGAACATGGCAATAGAAGAAATGGGTGGTGCTTCTGTTGAGACTTCAAGCGGGTAAGAATATTTCTTAGCCCATTTGAGAATTGGCTTGTAAAATGGGGAAAGAGCTTGCTTTTTCTGGGGAGGAGAAGGTGGAGATGATTTTGGTGGTTCTGGTAGGATTTGGGACTTAGTACTGAACTCTGGTGGTGGAGGTGGTGCATAAGAGACCATGAACTGGTATTTGTCACACTCACCTAGAGTATCAACGGAGGGGTCTCCGTTCAAGTACCTTTGGTACACCTTATCCTTCGGCTTTTTCCAGCGAGGTGGAGATCTTGCATGAGAATCTACCTCGTCTGGAGAGTTTAGACAGTAGGAACATTGACAAAAAGGATCCCAAAAACAATGACCATACTTGTCTTTATAGTAATGGACAGGATGTCCATCACTATTAAAGTGTCGAACATGCTTTTTAGGGTCTGGTTCAGAGATGGATTCTGGAACACATGGTTCAATCATGAAGAGGGTTTGGAAGATAGAAGGACTTTCTTCCTTTTCTTTGCCAAATTTGATGGAAACAGTTCCATCTTTTTTCCTTACAAACTCTGAGTCCGTGGACTGGAAAGGCTTATTATGCTGGTGTAGCTTTTCATAATTGGTGATCCAAGTCTCTGGAAGGAGCTTAGCCAACGTATCCTTCGGGATCTGTCTAGGAACATGGATGCAGGACGCTTGGTCATTCTGCATGGAGATGAACAACGCATCTTCATTACCATTGTTGAAGTTGAGGTCGAGGGCATGATTCTGCACTCGGTAAACCATCTGGTAATGTAAAGTCGCGGCTTCAGATTCAGCAGTCTGAGGGGCTCCAGTAAGTTGGACTTGAACTTTTAGAAAAGAAAGTAGCTGTGGATCTAATAGAGCGATGTTGAAGTTTGGATATAAAGTCACAAAGACTGTTCCGGCATTCAAAGTGGTTTGGATGGTGCCAATGCAAGCATGCTGGTACTAAAAACCTTGTATCTAACAAAGCAATTCTTGCACTACTGGTAAGCCTTTTCGACCATGAAAGGTGAGAGCAAGTCGAACAGCTCCATAATAGACATGATTATATCCCTGATTAGCCCATTGTCTAGGGAATTCTGGAGGGATCTGAAGAGTAACAAAGTACTCCTTTTCGATGAGGAATAGGATGTTGGTCGAATTTGGAAGACTGGACGTACTCCTTTACTTGCTTTGGAGTCTGGTGAATAAGTTGACGAATGGAGCGGATAGGTGAGAATGATGAGGTAGGTTTAGCAAAGGCTGAATAGGGATTCATAAGAGGAAGCTGAGTTTCAGAGATCTTCGTTTCATCACTAAGAAAGACTTCATAAAGATAGTCTATCTTAGAAGCATTGGAAACACGAAATTCTGACAAGGCTGAAGAAGAAGAAGAAGAAGAAGAAGGAGCAAGAGAAATAGGTGCTTCGAGAATTTCTGGATCTGTCATGGTGTAGAGAGATCTTCTCAGCACTGGATTCACCTATCAAGCGCATGGAATGGATAATATCAAAAACGAAACCATGGCTCTGATACCATGAATGGACCTAAACTTAGAACCAGGGAAGGAGAGTAAATTTCCTGCAAGTATGCATCCGAAACGTTTCCATCCTGGTATTTTTTGGGTGTCTCTAGGCGAGCGGCGACGAAGGCGGACGAAGGGCTGGTCCGCTGGTTTCTTGCTTCAGCTTTTTCCCTTCTCTCTCTCTCTCTCTCTCTTCCAAGTTCAAAATGAAGAAGATGATGTTGATGGGTGTGGGGGCATATCTTGGCCCTCCACTTGTCAAGATCTCCCTCATTTTGGCCACCCACCATGACATCATCCGATGACATCATTTCCCACTATCTCCTCTCCCACAACATCCTTCAATTGGTGCAATATCATTTCCGCCGGGGTCCAAATCTTTGTACATCCAATTTCTTCAATTTTTTTTTTCAATCCTCTTCTAATTGAATCCAATTAAAATCCACAAAAATTATCCCATGATCCTAATAAGATATGTGACATCACCGGGCTTCCAACTTCTAAATTCAATCCCAATTTTTACAATTGAATTCAATCTGGTGCGATTTCAGCGCGTCTAATCCACTGAGTAGCTTTTGGGGAAATTTTCTTGCATCTGACCCGAGAGTGATCGGTCCCTAAGCCTGACACGGTAAAATTCCTTAATTACTTCATTCAATAGACTAGTTCCCTCGTGAGTGGCCAACTCTGAGAGACGAACTACATGCACAGATGAATTGCCCGACTCAATCGACTGAAAATAAAATTGAGAAAAATCGGGATGTCACAGAAATTCTTGGGCTAGGGAAGGTTACCATGCGTAGCCTACATTTCCGAAGCAGGATATGAAAAACTATCTTGTCGAATAGCAATTAGTCTTTCACGTCATCTTTTTTTCTTTTGGGTTTATCCCCAAATTCTGATTTTTGGTTCTCTTTCAACGACAAATGAAAGCTCAGCATCAAGAAATGTGCCTGTATACAGGATTCTCGGACGGTCCGCACCCGGGAGGGGTGCAATTTCCGGTGTCCAAAGATTGAGTCTTTGTCGTGCGATGGCAGGCGGACAGAGTCAAGAAGTACGACACGAGAACCGGTCGTCACCCAAAAGGATAATCCCTGACGCTCGCTTTGATCGTGCTACGTCTTTTGTACCGTATCAACATGTCCAAAATTGGAACTTTCAGGAACAGAACTCTTGGACCATTGGGCCGACGAAGTCGGAATAAACTACTGGCTTATCCCCATTTCAGCTCTGACCCATTTTGCACTATCTTTATTCACAACTTTTGGTCTCTCTCTCTCTCTCTCTCTCAAAACAGGTGGGTTCAGTGCTCAGTGAATGAGCATCTCATCAAGCACTTGGACAGTTCTCCGCAGAAATATGACTAAGGTTTCTGTGCTCTTCTCTGTTGTTGTTGTGCTTGCTCTTCTGTTTGTCAATGGAGTCCTGGGGACATATCACCGGCACGGGTTTGCGGAAGATGGAGAGGTTGGAATCTATGAGCTCAAGAAAGGGAATATCTCTTTGAGGCTCACTAACTGGGGCGCAACTACCGTGTCTCTTCTTCTGCCTGACAAAAATGGTCAGTGAATTAACTCTCTCTCTCTCTCTCTCTCTCTCTCTCTCTCTCTCTCTCTCTCTATATATATATTTATTTGCTTTTACAGGGTCCATTTTTGTTATGATCTTGTTCATCAACTTTACTTCCTGTTCCTTTTCTTTCTACAATGTATCTCAGGAAAACTTGATGATGTTATTCTGGGGTTTGATTCTGTCAATGATTACAAGGTGAGCTTCTCTTTTTTCTTCCTAATTCTCTCTCTCTCTCTCTCTCTCTTAATGGAACGCTATGACATATTCCCCATCGTTGCTTCTTCAAGTCCTCATTGTTGACTGTATTCCTCATCATTGCTTCTTCCACTCCTCATTGTTGACTCTGAGTGTGTGTGTGTTTGAGAGAAAGAGAGAGAGAGAGAGAGAGAGAGAGAGAGATTTGGACACAAATTATACAATAGAAGACAAAAACGCCCAATGAGAGAGAGAGAGAGAGAGAGAGAGAGAGAGAGATTATACAATAGAAGACAAAAACGCCCAATGAGATCTGCTTGCAGCCATATCTAGGAGCTAAATAGCTGTACCTTTTGTCCTTGTGTAGATATTTTACAAATTTATTGATTTTAATGGTCTGCCTAGATGGTGATGTCATCCTGTACATCAGCTCAAAACTTATGAAGAAAAGAAACCTTAACTTGTTCATACGAGGAATGAGCTGTGATAGCTCGAGAACTCTGCTGGTAGTTCCTCTGTGTTTCGTCCCTTGCATAGCTGGTCAACGTTGGCAGCTTTTCATCTTTTTGGGTCGGGTTATCTGAGACTTCTTTGAATAATCATATCTAATCTCATAAGAAAATCATGCAGCTATAATGGGTTGTTTTTTCCAGAAGTTAAATCATGATTGTTGTGACCGTCAAAACATCTACCGACCACACATATGCGTACCTCATGTTCAGTCACCCCTGTTCGTTTTAAATTCACTGATCTGATACTTGGGCTAAGGTCTTCCAGCAAAGATTTCAAACAGAATGAAGAGAGAGGAAATTTCTACCTACTTACTACAATGGCATACGGATTCAAAGTATTGATGAATTTTGACGATACTTTTCTTCTAAGAGACTCATGCCAGATTTCCCTGGTTACTATGACAACAAAGAGCGAGCATAGGTCTTCTTTCGCTTAATTTGACATAGTATGGGTTGCTGCCATGTTTTTCCCTCTCTCACCCTCTGTTATCTGCAGAATGATTCGGCCTACTTTGGTTCCGTGGTCGGTCGGGTGGCTAACCGAATAGCAAATGCTCAGTTCACTCTGAATGGCACCTGCTACAAACTTACTCCCAACGAAGGAAAGAACATGCTCCATGGTATGAAGTTCGTCTATTTTCAAGTTTTCCCCCACGGTTATTCTTTCATTTTACTTGATCGGCAAAGCATTTCCAGTTCAGAGATATAATCTCTTGTCCTGCATCAACTCATGAAAATGCTAGGGGGTCCGAAAGGATTCAGCGATGTTGTATGGAAAGTCACGAGATATCAGAAAGATGATCACACTCCTCGGATCGTCTTCAGTTATTTCAGTCATAATGGCGAAGAAGGTTTGCATAATCAATTGAATAAGATTATCTGTTCTCTATATCAATGACTTCTCATGCCTGTTGTAACCCGGGAAAACTGGTTCACCCATTTTAGTCCATTCAAATCTGCAGGATTTCCCGGTGACCTCCAAGTCTCTGTCAGCTACACGATCTTGGGTGATAACCACTTGAGCATATCGATGAAAGCAAAAGCTCTGAACAAGGCCACTCCCGTGAATCTCGCACAACACACCTACTGGAACCTCGGTGGCCAAAACAGCGGCAACATCCTATCAGAAGAAGTGCAGATCTTCGCCTCCCAGATCACACCTTGTGATAGCCAACTCATCCCCACAGGAAAGATCATTCCCGTGAAAGGAACCCCTTATGACTTTCTCGAACCGCGCACCGTAGGAAGCCGAATAAACAAGCTCCCCAGTGGTTACGATATCAACTACGTGCTTGACAGTGCTCAGAGCACGAAACTGCACAGGGCGGCGATTGTAAGGGACAAGAAGTCGGGAAGAGTTTTGGAGTTAGTGACGAACCAGCCGGGTGTGCAGTTCTACACGAGCAACATGATAAAGGAGATCAAGGGCAAGGGCGGGTTCGTTTACAAGAAACACGCCGCACTTTGCCTGGAGACTCAGAAATACCCGGATTCGGTGCATCACCCCAACTTCCCCTCGGAAATTGTGTATCCTGGGAAGTCATATGAGCATGTCATGCTCTTCAAGTTCACAGTAGAGTCGTAGACACTGGAACGAGGTAGATCGTTGGGACTTTGAAATAACACAATTGATGTGCTTTTTCAATCTGTCCGGCCACAGGTTAGAACTTGCACAACTGTTTTCTGCTTGTTCAGTTTTCTGGCAGTTTCGGAGCTTCTGCATTTGGTGAACTCGGCTCAGAAGAGATGAATAAATTGAGTCTAATGTGGCTTAATGGTTTTATTCTCGGCGTGTTTTAGTCTTATATCAGCATGAGTATGCAATCAAGAACGGATTTCTCTGATAACTCCGAGTACAATAAACTCGGCGAGTATAGCAATTACCATGGCTAAGATCGCCTGGCTCGGTTTTGTTCTCTAGCAGCTTGTTTCATAAGAGCGTACAAGGAAAATTCTGTTTCGGAACACGTCTTTTTTTGCGTTTAAAGGTACTCTTAGCAAGACCAAGAAATGGTGTCAAGGGTGAACTCAAGCATCTTCTGTTCAAAAACTTTTCTCCATAGTGTGGATGCTTGAACAAAGTATATCTGTACTGGTGACAAAACAACAAGCCAGTAGATAAAAGTGTTATCGAATTATCGATTTTGTCTGTTGCGGAATCTCATCCGATTTCAAGGAGTTGAACTCAACTTGTATGGTCCGCAGCACCCGACCGGACAGGCATAAACCCAACAAGTAAGCAATAAAATCAAGATCTTTATGAAATCCACCGCGGGAGAAAAAGATAGATTCATTCCCCGTTAGATGATCAACATCTTGAAGAATTTGGTTAAAGAACTAGTTTTAGCCACACATGTCACTTATCCTAAGATAATTCTGCAATAATTTTTTTATACTCACAATGGAACTCATAATAATTCATAAAATAAAGGTTTGACGTAATTTGATCCTAACTAACTCCACAAAAGAGTAAATCCTTTCTTCTCACCGAAATGACAACGTAGCATAAAGAGAATAATCCTATATCGAAGGAAAATTATAAAAAAAAAAAAGTCCTAAACTATTGTCATTTTACTAATTTAGTTATAATCTTTTTTTTTTTGATTGAGTTCTAAACTTTTTATATTTATGCTAATTCAGTTTATCCTGACCAACGGTGTGATTGTCTTATGTGGCGTCGCTAGCGCTGGTATAAATAATTTCTAATAATATTATTATTTCTAAAATTATTTATTATTTTCTCTTTCTATTTTTTTTCATCCCTTCCTTCTTCCTCTAGTCTATAGCCACAAATAATTGGCCATTATAGGGTCGATGGGGTACCTTGTCCCTCTCGAGCAAGCCTCACCATGGCTAGGCAAGGCTTTAGCCCTTGCTAGAGGCTATAAGCATAGCCTCACCCAGGCCACTTATTGGGCTAGCAAGGCTCACCCTTATCGAATCTAGTGAGGCTTGACTCTCGCTAGCCCAGTGGGAGACATAGGTGAGGTTGCTCTTGCGACCTATGGTGTGGGCTTGAGCCTTGCAATGGGTGAGCTAGGCTTACTAAGGTTTGTAAGGTCGACTAATTAAAAAAATATTATTAAAAATTGTTCATATCAGCATTAGTGACATGACATAATATAAGATAGTTGACGTCAATGTTAGCACCATTCAGCTAAAATTGAAATAATGGACTGAATTGACACAAATTGAAACAATTTATAAGTTAGTTAATGAAAAGAAAAGTTTGGGGAATTGGCACAACGATCATAATAAGTTTAACATAATTTTTTTCAATCTTCCCCGGTATCCATATTCCTTAAGACGCCTGCCCTTCCAACCCTTTACAAACTTACTTTCGATCCCCACTCGTGTCCTGAAGTGAAGTCCAACATTCTTGTGGAAGCCCAGTCACTATTGAAATGGCGGGTCATGGAGTCGTAGGCCCGAACCGAACAACATACGGATGGGACGACTTGCAGAGACTGAGAGATTGTGAAGAAGACGATGATGAGCGTGGTACTCTCTTCTGCTTCCTCGGTCGCGGTCGGTGCACGCGTCACCTGTCTCGCGCCTGAAACGGGTTCGTACACTCTCGCTTTCTCTTTCTTGCTTTACGCGTGCTTGCTTACCCAAGTTCGGCTTGCAGGTCCGCGGCGAAGCTCCATTTGATTGTGCTTTTCTGAACTGGTGAATGATGCAGTGAACTGGGATAGATGCAGATTCGTGACTCGGAAAGCTTTTCTGCTCGAAAGAATCGGTCGCGTTCGTAACAAGGCGAAGTTGCTCGCGGGTTGTTGTTGGGAGACGATGCCTCGTGCTGCTTCCTCGTCATCGGTCGCTTCGGCCGATTACGAGGGAGCGAAGGAGGTTTGGATTTGGACGGAAAACAAGCAAGTAATGACGACCGCGGTTGAGAGAGGATGGAACACGTTCTTGTTCTCGTCTCAGAATCAGGGTCTCGCCAATGAGTGGTCGTGTAAGCTTCTTTTTGATACATCCTGTTTTTCTTCCCCCTACTTTGTTGTATTGTCTTATCAACTGGTTGAGTGAGTGGATCGAGGGGAGACAAGATTGGAATTAGAGAGAGAGAGAGCGATAATGTTGTCTCGGTAGTTGATCATGGAACAAGCAAGTAGATTTGGAGAAAGCATGTCTATATGTGGCTTAGGGGTAGTCAACCACCGAGTTGCTTTATACACCAAGTAAGCATAAACATATGATGCGGATTGCTGTATAAATAATTTTCTCATAGTGGGCATTCGTCCTCCATACATGTTTGGGCTAGGAGGGAACAGAGTGAAGCGCACATGCCTAGGTGCCATGTTTCAATATCCTAGTCGGGAAAAGCTGATAATTTGCAACTTCTTGTTTTCCACCTTCCTAAATGGAGGATACAGCACTTGCTTTGATAAATCCTCTCTTTGTTGAGGAGGAAGATATTCTGGATGCTGAGAAGACAAGGGTTGCTGTGGTGAGGAAAGTTGTATCTCCAGAAGATGTAAAGAAGCTCCAACCTGAGAATGAGCAGGCTCAGATTGTTGTTATAGATTTTGCGGACTGGCAGGTACATCAGTAGCAATTCCAGAAAAATCTTGTCTTCAAATGTACTCTCTTCTTTTTTTCTAGTTATTGCAACTTATCCCTGTGCTATCTATGCTCAGAGAATTGTGTCTAATTGTTTCTTGATGAGTTGCGGGAACTATCCGCTGACATGAAAAATGTGATTCTCAAGATCACTCGCACGAGGATTGCATAGTAGTACTTTGAAATCATGTATGTAGAGTTTGACTGAGAAGATTATTCACTTGTAAGCTTTAGGATAGTCCACTGGCAAGGGATCTAGCTAATCATGGTATATTATGCCACAAACAGAATTCAATCTGTAAGCTGATGTGGAGCTATAAAATGACACTCAAGATCTTGTGTTCCATGAGATTGCAGTACTGTCCTTCTGGTTTCATCATACTTTTGCCTTTCTTTCAGGATATCGCCTTTCTCAGAGATTCTTTTATTGCTTCTGGATGCCATTGACAATACCTTTTCCAGTTCACTTAGCATTTGATTGCAGTCACTGCGCCATTTGCCGAGTTGATGTTCTTTTCAGAATTGGGAACCACGTACTCTATATTTTTAATTTCTAGCAGACTTTTTCAAATTCACTCATACCTCAAGAGAAGAAGCTTGTTATGGTTGGAGACAAATTGTTGAGTTTTGCCCTCATCAGGTAATACCCGCAGAAAATATTGTTGCAACATTCCAAGGAAGCCAAAAGACTGTATTTGCCATCTCAAGAAATCTGTCTGAAGCACAGATTTTCCTTGAGGTATGTCCAATAGTAGACATTGTACTATATATTTGAAGCACCAATCAACATGCTTTGGCATGTTGTCCTTATTCTTTCTGTTTGTGGTTCTACATATGCATTTTAACTTATGTTACCTGATTATTTTGTGGTTCTATAGGCCTTGGAACATGGTCTGTGTGGAGTTGTTCTCAAAGTTGAGGATGTCAATTCTGTACTTGATCTAAAAGTAATATGCTTCAACTGGTATCACTTAATATTCATGAAATACTTCTGACCTTGATTTAGAATGCCAGGCCTACTTTGACAGAAGAGATGAGGTCAAAAGTTTGTTGAACTTAGAGAAGGCAGTTATTACTGGAGTTTATACAGCAGGAATGGGCGATCGAGTGTGTGTTGATCTGTGTTGTCTCATGAAACCTGGTGAAGGGCTTCTGGTTTGTTCCTTTTGACCACTCTGTTGAGACCTTGTTTGCTGTGTATTGTTTTTATTAATACATGTTTACAACAGAATGTGGTTTTTTATAGGTTGGATCATTTGCTAGAGGGCTCTTCCTTGTTCATTCAGAATGCATGGAATCAGATTATATTAGCAGCAGACCATTCAGGGTCAATGCTGTAAGTTCGGCAGTTACCTGATAATTCTTCCATAGTTAGGTCTAAGTTCCTCAAGTGAGCCATTTTTGTTGTTGGGCCATACATAAGTTTGCTAGAAAGCAGTTATTGCATAATTTACTCCTAACACTGCATCTGAAGATCTCAGTTCAGTTTGACAGACCATTATTTTTTGTACTTCTGTTAATTTTGGCAATTTCATGTAAAAATTGAGCTACAGTATGAGAGTTGAGCTATTTCCTTATTTCATAAGAAAATTTGTTATTGTTTTCAGCATGTACTTATTTAGGGAATTAGGCCTTTCTACAGTTCAGTTCTGATTTCCTTTCAATAATTGAATTTCTGAGTTCTGTAAGAGTTGAAACAGTCCCTTTTCATTTTGTGCAACATTAGCTTCTGTCTATTCAATTTTGCCTGAATGAAAATGGAGAGTTCTTTTTAGAGACAGTCTGATTGTGACATAACTATACAGTATGAAGTCTTAGTTATGGAAAATTTCTTTTGAATGAATAGGGACCTGTTCATGCCTATGTTGCTGTTCCAGGGGGTAGAACATGCTATCTGTCCGAGCTAAAAACAGGCAAAGAAGTAATTGTCATTGACCAGAGAGGACGTCAAAGAACAGCAGTTGTTGGACGGGTGAAGATAGAGTCTAGACCCCTAATTCTTGTGGAGGCGAAGGTTTGTCCTCAAGTCATCACATGTTGGCTGCTGAGAGAATAATAAAACAAGTTGTATGTCTGTTACTCCGAACAAGTAGTCCAGAACCACCCAGTGCATATCAAGTGTTGATGATCCAGATGTTATTCTGGAACACTTTCAACATGCTTGTCTTCCTTGATTGAAATTCTATCATTTTGTCTCACAACTTTTAGTGTGCATGTGGACAGTCATTTCCTACTTACTCATGCTAAGATGTTGCCTTGTAATTGCAGATCGACCTGGACAGTGAAATTCATTACACCATTTTACTACAAAATGCAGAAACAGTTGCCTTAGTCAGTCCTCATCCAGGTCTTTCCCTCATCACCATCCAGACTCTGGAACTGTCGTTTCACTATTCCTTGGTTGGCTTGTGCATGATATGACACAAGTGGTGCTCTTTCTTGCAGGAGATGGGCTCAAAAGCCCAGCAGCAATTCCTGTGACTTCTCTGAAAATTGGAGATGAAGTGGTATTGAGGACACAGGGAGGTGCCCGGCATACGGGGATTGAAATCCAAGAGTTTATTGTGGAGAGATGAATGGAGTGTGTATTATGAGAAAGAAATTGGTCCTCAAATTCTCACGGCACTGGCTATAACCAGGGTTAGCTGCTGGACCGTGGTAAAAAGTTCGTTTGTATTGTGCTGCGAGGGTGAAGCTAAAGGAGTTTGTGCATTCTCGGATGACGTCAACACTGTTTGTCATTAGTAAAAGTGGTTCAACCATTCACAGCGAGGTTGAATTTTATAGCAGATTGAAGCTGGAGTAGCCACTGTCTGTGTCTGGTAAATAGCTGAGCAGATGTAGATTTTCTCCGCATTTGATGGTAGACATTGTTACTCCCGCATTATAATTCAAGGAATGCTTGAAAACCAATTCTTTCCTGTGTGGAGAGCCTCACCGGTGATGCTACTCTAAGGAACGTGCTGTAAGAAACTGGGGAACTTCCAATTCACGAGGATAATTGTGTTGCAGAGAAGCTTTACATCAGCAAATCACTGAACAGAAGAATTGTGGAATAGACGAAGCATGCATTTTCTGGATTGTTGCTTGTCTCAGCGTCCAAACCTTCAATCTAAAGATATTTCCATTGCTTTGTCTTTAGTCTCGAAACTAGACGTAAGCGTGGGATGGGCCGAAAGCGCAGGCGTGCTGTCCTCATTCCCATTCAAGCTTAACCCACAAACTCGAACGACCCACGTCAGGAATGTCTATCTAATTATTTCATAAATCAAATCTGAAGCATATGTTTTCGACAGGATTTTATCTATCCGCCACTTCTTCATCTTCCTACGATTATATACACATGAAGCTGCTTCCTGCTTTTTAACTTTTTAAGTAGTGCTTCATCTGGCAAACATGATGTCTCTCCACTCACCATCAAAATGCAAGATCACGCATGAGCTGGACTTGTTTAAGGCAAGCAAATGAGTTAGTGGGGGCCATGAACTTTTCGAGAGACGTTCCTTTTCCAGTACATCCGGGTTGATTTTGGGGGTGGCATGCAAGCATACCTCTGTGCGCAGGCATTTCAGGGGCCACACCAAAAAATAAAAATAAAAATAAAAAAATGGTGCGCCGGCATTTGCATCATAGGCAAAGGAAACTACTTGAGCATCATATATGATCCCATATGATGATTATATAGATACAGCGTTTGGAGCTCATGTGAGATTTACCTGATCAACAGCTGTGGTAAACTCAGTTTATGTAAATCTGAATATAAATAAGTGTTTTCTGATGGATAATATTGTCCTTGTGTGGACAATATACCAACATTATGACTAGCACTATTCGTCAATTGTGATCTAGCTTATGATGACAGAAATTCGTACAGGATCGTTGCTCCTTAGCTTAGTTTAGGAGGAAGTAATGTTCTGTAAATCACTTGGTCTAGCCTTGGTGGTTAGCTTTTTGATAGGGAGGGATTGTGTTTCAAGCTTTTGCCAAGATCGGGCGCAAAGATGGGAAAATGGATTTGCGCAAGGTTTCGTGAAAATAGCATGGATGGTTCCATTTTCACTGTTTTGCCATCTTAGGTAGACTCCTCGCCATGTCCAACCGCCGCTACTAGGCCATTTGTAGCCTATGGAGCGAATCTGTCATAGATGCATGAGGAGGTTAGGCATATCTATTTTTAGCTCATTTTCTTTTGCCGCTATATCTACTTTTAGTTTAGTATTGATAAATGTATCTAATTGATAGGGATTTAAGAATTCCAGGGCTTGGAAGCAAGAGTCTAATGCAACTAATCACTCTGTCTTGTTAGGACCACGAATGGATGCGTATACCACTTAATTCTTGTTCCATGAAATTTGGACCACATGCTATGTGGAAATTGTATCGTTCATGTTGAGCTTACAATATATTACGATAAAAGAGAAACACAGTGTATTATGAGAAAAAAGACATCCAATCCTTTTCTTTTCTAGTCCAATGGAAATTCTCAATTTTCTACTAACAATAATAATTATAATCGACATTGATTTATGATGTGCAATTCAATCATATTGCTCCTAAAGATTGGGATACAAAGTTAAGTTATAGACTAATGTTTTTCAAGAATAAGTTTATTTGGAAAAGAAATTTTCATAAAACTACTCCCCAAATTATTTCTCGTATTAGACACTCATCCCCACATTACTCCTAAAGCTTGCCAAATTTCACCTTTCATAATATTAAAGTCCACCTATAATTTAATTAAGACGTCTAAAGCTCAAATTCAGAGTTTTGTCTTCTGCTTCTGTTTTCATGATAATCTAAGTAAATTATGCGGAGTACACAACTAGTAAGAAAACAAAATAAAGGTCAAGCCCATTGTCAAGTGGCTACCTGCACTTCCAAGTTCTTGTGAGAAAACGAGGTAGAGAAACATGATTTTCGCTTTGTTGTCTCTATTAAACGATTTGGGTTACTTTGTAAAGGATTTAGCCGATGAGCACCTTTTAAGGCACTCACATTAGGCAAGTAATTAAGGGAATTTGGCTAGCGTGCTAACGACCCATGACTTATAGCAAGGGAGTTTGCTCATTTGCTTGTACGGTCTTGAGTTCGAGCATTATCGAGAGCATTCTAGGAGTAAACTCTTGAATGTATTGGGTCGTTGCGGGGAAACGACCCTTAAGATCGCCTTAATTGAGGTGCACGATAATTGGCACGGACACCATCTTAATGCCAAACGGGGGGGAAAACACCATTGGACGTAATCATTAAATTGCAATAAGGTGGCGGTAAAGGAGGCAACCGTAAAGCATGGCGCACGTGCTGTCACGTGGACCGACGAATGGTGTATGTAAAAGCGGGAGAACTGGCTGGGCAAGAAATCAGAAAGGTGTAATTTAACAATCCCCAAATCATTGCACGAATCCATGCGTTGGTCCGTGCTGTTGGTGAGCTAAATTCCATGGCGGGTTTTTAGTGAATTCATAAAGTGGATTGGCCGGAGCGAGTGGTGAAATCAAGGGAAGCAGCTTGACAGCCATGGAGTCATTTTGGGGACGATGCTTCCATCAAGTTGTTCTAATTTCCACGCCCGTCCAAAATTAGGCCTCCTTTGTTTTTTCCATTCTTGTGCTTTTGTATTCCGCATTTTTTCCAATCAAGCCATCAAACTTATTAGTTTTATGAATCGAGTCTGTCCTCACACTTTTCAGATTTTATGAATTAAAATCGACTTGCTCATCAGAAGTAACAGGAGCACAATACAAGGAAATTTTTTTTGCCACTAGGGATCATTAGGTTTTGTTAGCATAACAGTTTGTAGGCTACTATGAGAATAATAATTTGTTATAAGTTGGGGTGAGCCCCATAATAATTTGTAATTATTTGTTATTTGATTTTTCATGGTCTAAAATAAATTATTATTTTAACAGTAGATTAAAAACTGTTATGTAATCATTTTTCGGGATCATTTAGTTGATGTGTGGAATTAAAGGTTTAGAAAATGTACAACCTCAACCAAACCTTGAGTAGTGACTTTTTTTAATATGAACAATGACAAACAAATTTGAGCTTTCCAAGTCGAATTCTTGCCGGTTCCAATAGACACGTTAGCTCCAATCAAAAATGTTTAGAGTCGGAGGGACTCTATTAGAAAAGTTATGCAAGTTTAAGAACTTGATTAGATAAATGAAAAGTTGAAGGACTTAATTAGAAAAATAAAAAGTATAGTGACTTAATTGTTATATATGTGTGTGTGTGTGTGTGTGTGTGTGTGTGTGGAATGAAAGTGGACTCTTACCTTAATATGACTTGGTGCCGGAAGCGTAGACTTTTCTGACAAGTATTTAGATTAATTACCAGAAATCCAATAGTGACCATAATTATTCTTTTTCAATGATCCTGATAAAGATCTTAAAGTAAGACAGGAAAAAAAAATTATGTTCAGAGAAGATAACTCTTCGAGAGCAATCTCGAGGTTTGATTGATTGATTCGTACAATGATTAAGGTTGTGTAGTCTACTTGGCAAAAGTTGATCTAGGAAGAATCCCACCTGAAATCAAAGTATGCTTCAAAAAGAATCAACCATCATCCTATCTACTCTCCCTCACCTTCCATTTGTTACACCAAGGACTATAAAGAACGAAAAGAAATGAAGACGGGTCATCATTCTAAAAGCAATTGTTACGGCTCATGACAAACTCTTAAACTAGGGATACTTACTGATAATGATATACATCAAGGAAAAATAACATATAATTATATCAATGTCATTACAAATTTAAAGTTACACCATTAGTTCAATACAATAAATGGGTTTCACAAGAATTCTCTTCACTTATGACTTTGTAGATCACGTGGATCAGAAAGTTTATGAGAAATGAGGGCTTTACGGTACAGATTAATGTTTTCTGGAAATTAAGAAGCAGCCCTTTTGAAGGCCTCGAGGAGGTCCGTGGACCGTTGGATGGCATAAGTGTCTCGGGGACAACCGACACCAGGACTACTTCTTAGAGGTTCCTGTACCCCGTCCATGAGTTTTTTGATTTACTTCTAATCCAATTCCGTATTTAACTTCCAACTAAAACTAACCCGAAAAAATGGGATAAATTCACGGGGGATCGGCTTTAAAGCGGAACTTACACCTTGGGTCCATCCGAGCAAATCGGCACTAATTCCAACCGCAAGGACAGCTTCTCGAACACACCGGGTGGACTCGACAAGCCATCTGATTGATGACGAGATTGGCGCACTTAGGATTCGATTTGATCTAGCGTTGTTGTCCCTGTCCACAGCGTCGTCTTCTCCACGCACGTAGCCAGCACCATGCATCTCCCCTCCACCCACCTGAAGTACCGCCTCGAACAAACTCCCTCAACCCTTTTCTCCTTTCCTCCACTAATTCCGTTGTCTCGAGGCGCATTCGAGAGGAAGCTTTGGGTCTCCCAAGCTAACATCGATCGTTGCGTAAGTTTCATACAAAGTAGCTGTGAGTTCGCCATGGATTTGGACAGATAATGACGGCGATGTTCCGAAAGGACATCATTATCGTCCAAGGCAGTACGTTTGAGATATGGTTGCTTTCCTTAGTGGAGCTTATTCCGACTTTAAGTTACGTGTTTGTTATTGCTTGCCGCGAGGCTAGGCGAGGTCAGGGCGTGCATGATGTGAGGGTTGTTGCACGGACACTTGTGCTGCTGGTTGTGTGAAGTTGCATTACCCTCGCCAAGTGGTGGTGGAGTGTTTAAGCGGGCCTCTAATGTAGTAAAGCAAATTATTTCTTTTTTCTTTTTAATCTTTTTTTTCCTTGAAAATTTCATCAAACACGTCTTTTTATTAAAATGTATGACGATAATTTATCTTTGCCAATTGGGAAAATTAATATAACTTGAGAATTGAACTAAATTGAATTAGTCTCACCGGATTAGTTTCAAGTTGGTTCACATCGGGACTAGTTTGCTTCCTGGTTTGTAGCCTTGAATTGGTATTGAATCAATTTCAAGGTCAATTTTCAAGTAGAACCATTTTCTAACTAGTTCAAAATCAAATCCTACAAGTCTTTTAATTGAGAGCTTTTCCAAAAAAAAAAAAAAAGATGTTAATACCATAAAAAAAAAAAAACTCAAACTAATACATTTATAACAAATTTATTCAAAATATTTTTACCACAAAAAAATCCAAACTTGTAAACCTGCAATAAATTTACCCCAAATTAATTTTTTGACAACCAAAAACTTTAAATTAGTATATTTGTGACAAATTTATATTACATTAATTTCTATTAGATTGGACTAATACTATGAAAAATCACAAATTGGTAATAGAGGGTAAAACTTCAAACTAATATATTTATCGACTATTATGTATCATTTAACTTAATAATTTGATTACAAAAATTAATGAATGATATATTTGTCATAAATGTACAAGTTTAGGGTTTTTGATGGTAAAACAATTAGTTTGGGAGTAAATTTGTCATAAATGTACTAGTTTAGAGTATTTCATAGACTTAACGAAAAAAAACTAATATTACAAAAAATCCCAAATTATTACCGATGCCACTTTTATCGCTAACAATTTTTCATGTCATAAAAATTTCCAAATTGGTACTTCAATGTCATATTTACTCAATCTAATTTTTCCGTGTCATATAAAATCCTAAAATGTTATACTAGTTCCACGTTTGCCATAAGCTAATTTTTATGTCACAAAAGTGGGTTATTATGATCACTTTGAGAACTTTTCAAAAAATAATGCATACAATCTAGGAAGCACTAATACTCTCCGAGAGTCTTTGTGTAGTGTCGAACACTCCAACATGTGTTAGACACGCTCTAACACTCTCAGATACTCGATCAACACGTGTTATAAAATCCAACACTTGATCAACTTTCTCAATACTCTCCAAAATTCCAACATGCGAGTTTCTGACATATGATTCCAACATGCAAGGACAATTTAAAAAATCTTCAATATAATGGGTCGAAATGTATATATGTGTGAAAAATAAAAAAAAATAAAAATAATAAGTGTCGAAAGAATAAAAACCTAGTTTTCTCTTCTCTTCTGACTCTCATTTCCCGTGATACACAATTCATCCTCTAAGTTTGTCCTCTTTTCTTCTGACACGTTTGACACATGAGTTCAAATGCGAATTGTTTATTTTTTCCTCCAAATTTATGAATTATTAAAATGGAGTTGAATTTGTTAAATTGAATTAATAAATAATTTTAATAAATGGTGGGTTAATATTTTTAGTATAAATCCATTCTAGATTTTTTTATAGTTTATTTATTTGTGAATTTGAATTAAATTAATTTGATATATAAAAATATATATTTAATATATAACGTTTCGCAACGTGTTGGAATTCTTTAATTTTTTAGAAATAACGTGTTGGCGTGTTATGTCATATCGTATCGCGTGTCGCGTGTCAATCTTTGTGCTACTTAGCATATGATAGAGCAATTAGATAAAGGAAAAAGAAATTATGAAGGCATGCTTGGAACTAGCTTGGAACTTGATGGTTCGGTCTAAATCAATTTTAAAGATGATTGGTTTGATTCCTGATTCCAAAAATTGGGAAACGGCTCTAATCAAATAGGTTTGGATTCTTGATTGGGAACTTATTGATCTTGAAACTGATCATCCTTAGTTAAATCCTATCTCGACCCATTACTAGCTTTATTTGAACAGGGGTACATGAACTGAGGTAGGACAAAAATGAATTTAGATTCAACCCACCCCAAAGAATAGGGCATACTGCATACCCAATGGACCTTTTTACCTGCAAAAATTTCGAGTCAACCCAATCCGAGCTCGAGATTTTTTTATTTGGGTTAGCCTGGCTCGATGTAATGCGATTTGACTAAAAATTTTTCGTCTTTAATTACTTTTTGACTTTTAAAATATTCTATCTTTTAGCCAAGATACGTTCAATGTCCTGAAGAAGTATATACTCCATGCAATTCCGAACATTTAATGGGTTAACTAATATAATTTAAATAATGCTAGACATACGGAGATTTGTCAATTAAAATTGCTTGCTAGACGAGTAATAGAATTTTTGTTGGGTGTCTAATGGGCTACTAGCTTAAAGAACTGTTTGTAAATTATCAAATCATCTAGTAGTTTGATTTAGTTAACGAACCTTATCGCATCTACTATTGCTCAAATAATCACGTGTTCGGTCCAGTCAATCTGATTTAACCCAGGTTGACTTGACATGGGTATAATATTTTTTTGCTTGTATAGACAGAAATTTGTGATAGTCAACATTACAAATTTTTCAGGCTTGTTATGTAAGATTATGCTTAAAGTCTGAGCTTTATTTCAATAAAATTTTTATCGCAATTTTCTTCATTGGTTAAAATATACAGTATTGGGTAAAATTGTTTGCTTTCGGTAATACTCTTTGATGAGATCAACTTATTTATAATTTATGACATTCTTTTAGTTGATATTGCTAAGCTTTCCAAATATCTAATTTTTTGTTATTATTATGTGTGAGCAAACTAATTCTTGGGTTTTTTAAGAAGCTATTATATACAACCAATTTGTAAATTTTCTCTTTGTTGGTTTGTGAATATATTTATTACATGAGATATTTGTGTACTAATCTAGCACAAAAAATTATATGTGCACAATCATTTTTGTATCTAATGATTATTCGAGTATTCATACATATTTATTACGTGTTAATTGAATCAAGTAGGCCTGGGCTTTTCTTAGATTTACAATGGACGTTTTAAGAGTTAATACCATGAAAATCATAAAGTTGTACATTGTGATAAATTTACCTTAAACTAATTTTTTGACCACAAAAAATCCCAAATTTGTATGTTTCTAGCAAATTTACCCTTAATTAATTTCTATTAAATTTTACAATCAAAGTGTGTATCGATTTGAGATTTTACTCTCATTTTGTTATAAGTGTATTGGTTTGCGATTTTTCATAAATACACCAGCTTTGGGTATTTGATAGTTATAAAATTAGCTTGGGGTAATTTTATTACAAATGTACCAATTTAAAATTCTTCCTGGTATTAACCCATATCTTAATGACTTTCCCGCACTTGTAATGTAGTTAATTCATCGTGTTAAAAAATAAATCAGTATTTGTTAAATATGTGTGAATTAGAATAATTGATTTGCTTTTGCACTACTAGTAAAGATGAAGACTGTGGACTGATCCTTTGTAAGGAAGCGAGCGTCGTTCTCCCCTCGTCACCGACGCATTCCGCGATGGCAAATTGCGTTCCCTTTCCAGACATCTTTCCTTCCATTCCACAGCCATTCTCGCAATAATTCGCGCTTCATGACAATAGCATTAGTTCCAATTCCCCACGTCCTTTTTCGCTCCCACGTCCTTTTCTCCCCCTCTTATCAGCCCTAGTTACAATTTTAAGTGGTGACATTTGGTTAAGTGTAGAAATCGACCCCTCAACTTGAATTCATCGCCAAAAAAAAAAAAAAATGATTTTGTGTCATTTCAACCATATCGTTTGTTTTTTTTTTTTTTTAAAATCTTTGACAAGGAAGAAAAAAGGAGGAGTGTTCTTTACCAAAAAAAAAAAGGAGGAATTTGCTTCATAGAGAGCAAACAGACCATTTAGCTGAGTAATCCGTTGATGTTGTGAGAATTTTCGATTGTCTATGTCTATGTAAATGAGAGAAAAAGTAACATAAAATGGGTAAGAAAGATTGGTCATTCTTATATGCTGAATGATCACTCAACCAAACACAAAATGTCAAGATCATATAATGGCTTTTTAAATGACCATATAATGCCTTTTTCCTCATTAAATCATATTCTTTTACTTAGCACGCATTTTCCAGAATTGACAAGGAAGAAAAAAGAGGGAGGAGGAATTTGTTTTGTAATAAGCAGACGGATGGCTCGGCTGAGTGATCTGTCGATGATGCAAAACGAGAAAAAAAATTAAAAAAAAAATAAAAATGGGTAAGAGAAATTAGCCATTCCTGAGAATTGGATGATGACGGGCGAAATACAGAAACCCCATAGACCCTGTAATGGCTTTTTTAATCGCCAGATCATCTTTTATCTTTGGTATAATTCATAATAAATTTTTGGCAAAAAACCACTAAAAACCCTATTTTTTGGGGCATGAAAAATCCCAAATTTTACTAATCGTGACATATTTATTCCAATTTTTTTTTCATAACATAAAAAAACCCCGAACTTTTATCCTTGTGACACGTTTACCCTAAATTATATAGTATTTTGGTCTTTTATTTTTATTTTTTTATTTTTTTTCTTCTTCTTCTTTCTTCCCTCCGTTGGCCATGGCGGAATTGGTGAGAGCGGCCCTAGCTAGCCAGGCGAGGATCGGTGAAGGCGACCCTCGCCCGGCCCTAGCCGAGGGTTGCCCTTGCCCGATGCTGGCAAGGGCGCGAGCAAGGGCAACCCTAGCCGGCCCAAGCAAGTGCAACCCTCGCTCGACGCCGGTAAGGGCAACCCTCGCCTGACTTTGGCTTCCCTCCGTCATCTCCACCATGACCAACGGAGGGAAGAGAGAAGAAGAAGAAAAAGAGAAAAAAATGAAAAAAATGAAAAAATGAAAAAAAGGAAAAGGAAAAACAGAAAGAATAAGACAAAAATGTCTTTTGTGAGGTAAATGTGTAACAATTTACAAAGTTTGTTGGAGTTTTTCATGTCAATTTTTTAAAGGTAAATTTATTATTTTGAGCAAAGTTTAGGGTTTTTAGTTGTTTTTTTCCTAAATTTTTTTTATCCTCGTGAGACCATTTCGTTCTATTTTAGTACGCGAATATCTCAAATTCAACGGTTCTCCCCGGCTGGGATGCCACCACCATCAGCAGCAGGAGGAGGCCACGTATAAAATGGGAAAAATCTCTCAAAATCCAGTTCAAAAAGAGGAGGGACCCTGTGATGTGAAGGCTGTTGTAGCTCATCTCTCCCGGATTGAACGAGTCTTCGCCCTCGTTATTTGACTTAGAGTTCGCAGTTTCACATCTCTCTCCCTCTGCTTTTGGCCGTTTCCCTCTGCTGAATTCTCCAAGGAGGCCCCCGCTTACGCCCCCTTCCCTTCCCCTTTTGACCCTCGCCCCGCTCGAAGTTTCTTCCTCGCAATCATTCCACCCGGGGTGGCGGTCTCCAAAAGAACTTTCCCCCAGATCTCTGAAAGCCCAAAAAGAACGCGAGTTCCTCTGTTCCCGTGGCCTGCCAGAGGCCGACGATCCATCCGAGTTCTTTGTTTTCTCTCGCGAGCATTGCCTTTCTGATGGTTAATTCAGTGCGGGGGAACAGAGTGTTCAATTGGGTAGGATCGTATCGGTTCTGATCGGCTGCGGGCGTGTCGGAATCGCAGGGATCATTCGACGGGACCAGGCTTTGAAGGTGGGTTCAGCTTGGATTAACCCAAGATCTGATTTTGTTTCTGGTCTTCTCTTCTGTCGGCTGAGTTTTTTCTTGAAACTTTTCAATCTGCTTCTATAACTTGATCACTTTCTTGGTTTTTGATAATGCTTTTGTTATTTCCTTAAGTGCTGTGCTTTTTTTAATGGAGTCTGCCGCGGAACCTTCCCCTTCCAGCTCAAACAGCTGGGAATGTCTGTTTTTATTAGTATTACTAAAGAAACGACCCCTTTATTTATTGTACCCTTTTCTTTATAACCCCCGTTCTTTATATTCGAGTCACTTGTAACCTCTGTCCCATTGCTTTTCAGTTCGATTTTTCCCCTGTTTTCTGGGCGTGCACAATGGGTTGCGCGAGCTCGAAGCAGAAGCGATGTCGGCACTGCAACGCGCCCTCCTCGCCCGTGCGCCGGAGCTATTCGATCCACGGCGATCATCTGCCTCAGAGCAGAGATGATAGCTACCATCTTGTTGCTCTTAAATCCAGCACGCTCGGTTCTCTCAAGATTGACCCTTCTTATCAAATCACCAACCACGTGGAGAAGGTGATGGTGGCCGATGTTGGTGATCACAAGATGTGCAACGGGAGCAATGGTGTCATTGAAAACGGCGTAAAGGAGTTCGCTATGGGACTGATCGAGGCCAAGACTTGGTCGAACATGATCGAGGAGAAAATCCCGAAAGTCGTTCCGAAAACACCAATCAGGACTCCGCCTGGCGAGCCGGAGACGATCAATGCGTGGGAGCTGATGGAAGGCCTGGAGGACATAAGCCCTTTCCGGTCGCCGATTCACATGAGGAGCTTTTCTTTTGATGCGGTCAGGACTCCAGTTCATGCCCCGGCTGATCGTCTTAAATCAAGGTTCCTAGAGAATGGCGTGGTTTCCCCCAAGCCCATGTGGCCGCAAATGGCTGATGGCGACGGATTGGACTCCGAAGCTGTTGTGGGTTTCGATCCTGAAGTCATTTCCACTTTCAGGAAGTCACTTGAAGAGCTTTCACCTGATCATCCGTTTCATTTGCAGTCATTGGATAATCAGGAACGACTGTCCAGGGCCGGCCAAGATTCATTGCCTATGGAAGCCGCTGAAAATAAAATAGCCAATGGGACTGACCCCGAGTATTGGCCGTGTGGAAAGGAGAAGGTAATCATCTACTTTACGAGCCTAAGGGGGGTTAGGAAGACATACGAGGATTGCTGTCATGTTAGAGTCATCTTGAAAAGCATCGGTGTACGTATCGACGAGCGAGACGTGTCGATGCATTCGGGGTTCAAGGAAGAGTTGAGAGAGCTGTTGGGTGATGGGGCTTGTGGGGGTGGATTGCCGAGGGTGTTTGTGGGAAGCAAGTACATTGGCGGAGCCGAGGAAATTAGGTGTATGCACGAAGAAGGACAGCTCGAGAAATTTCTCGAGAACTGCGAAATGGTGGATGATGGCAGCTGTGGCAAAGGAAACAGCGGTGCATGTGAGGCGTGCGGTGATATTAGGTTCGTTCCTTGTGAGAGGTGTTCCGGCAGTTGCAAGATATATCATGACGGCACTAGTGAAGAAGATGCGGAAGAAGAGGGAGATGAGTACGGGTTCCAGCGTTGCCCAGATTGTAATGAGAACGGTCTCATACGCTGTCCGATATGTTGTTATTAGCTTCAGGTGGCGATGAGTCAATGACAATGTATTGCCCCACACGTATTTGCAAATTTTGGGTGTTCCTTGTTTGAGTGAACTTTTGTACAGAGAGAAGATGATAGATTTTTGGAAGGTAGATTACATAAGAAAGAAATTGTTATAGTAAGTTGATCTTCTAAACACATGATCTGTTAAATTTTGCTTTTCTATTTTGTTTGGCAGAGACTGTACACTTGCTTTTGGTTTTTACCAAAACGAGGTTTGTACACTTTCTTTCTTTACCCAAGAATTTCCAGCTGATATTGCATAAAAAGTTGGATGGGATGGTTCAGTTCTGACCACAAACGGTGAAAATTTGATGGGGTTTGTTCAAAGAATTGCAGAGGTTAAATGCATGCCCCTCTTATGACCGGCGTTGGTTGTCTGTTGAATCAAAAACTTTGCCGACTCTTCATTGAAGTTTCTTGGGAAAAGGAAGAATTGAAGATTCTTCAATCTGAAGAGTCAGCACAGCTTGTCAAAGGCTCCACAAAAGAACAGTGACAGATTCTACAGATCTGACCGTCCTATGGAAGATATGAGATCAAAGGAAAAGAAAAAAGGAATAGGACTTAGGAGACCACCAAATTCGACTTTGTTGATTGTTCGTAAAGTGATGTATGTGGGAGTTGTTCAGATCTCAATATTTAATATTTTGGACATGGAACCGTTTGACTTCTTTGCTTGCACCGAAATGCAATCCGGAACGCCATCTCATTCTGCTGGACAAGGCATTCGAGAACAGATTGGACAAGCAGATTAGGTGAGCAATGCATAATCTTGGGTCAGCCTTGGCGGTGACCATAAACTAAAAGAGACACGGTCAATCCCAGTATTCTTTTGGACTCGGTTCGTGAGGCAGAAGATGGAGAGGTTGAATGAGTAGTTGCCTCCATTGCTGTCCCCGTTTAAAACAGATGGGAACACAATTCCCCATTGATGAAATGTACAAAAGCCAGCCACCCCAACGCTCAATTTTTAATACTGCTACGCCTCCTCAACCGAAAAACTGCAGAGTGGGCATTCGCTAAGATCCATTAAATATAACCCTTGAGTTTCTCTTGTATTAAGCTTTCTCTGAAATCATGCCATTTGGAGAATTATTAAATTCTCAAGCTTCACGTTCAAACTGGTCCCAGAAAATGAAAGAGGACCTTCATGTGAGGAACGAAAAGTAAAAAAACAAAGGAACGCAAACTGACGAACTTGACCGACGAAATCCCGGGCTCCGCCACTAGTGGCCGCGGTCTAAATTGATAATATATATATATATATATATATATATATATATATATATATATTTGGAACTGTGATACGAGAATATAGGGTGGCGCGTATTTACCAAAAAATATATATATAGGGTGGCGCGTATAGTCTTGTTAGCCACTAAAATATGCAATGAACAAAGGCATTGCGTTTTCATATGATGCCACTCAGAAAAAGGTGAAGCCACTCAGAAAAAGGAGAAGCTGCTGGGGTCTTTTATGTTAATACCGCCAACTGAGCTGTGCCAAGATGTGCACAATCCTCCTATTACCTTTTCTCTTTATCTTTTCTCTTTGTTCTTCCTTTTCCTTTGGGTGTGAACACCTTCTCAACCTTCTTGGGTCTCATGTCTGATAATAATTCGTTCGAAGCATGTCTGTGTATGTTCATCTTGGCCCGATACACGGAATAGCACGAGCAGCTAAAGGACAGTTAGCAATCTCATCATATCTCGTTCAGATGATAGAGAACAGTTGAGAATTGTCCGAGAGCAATTTCTAGTGCTGGACCACTCCCTCCTACCGCATTCATGATGAACGAGATAAATTGACAGATGAAAAGAATTAGCGACTACCATGAGATGCTTTTCCAATCTAGTAATCATCACTCACCAACACTCGGATGCCTCTGTTTAGAACACAATAGCTATGGCACGAATGGTTGTGGCCCTTTCAGACGAGAGACGTCTACGCAAGAGGAAGGACTAAATAATGCTGCCTATAAGGCCCGTTTGTCCCGTCTCTATGTGGCCGTATTGCCAAATAAATTAGTGCAGTCTGGCACATGTTAAAGCATATGAGCATCATGTCTTCATGCTGCTAGCTTCTTGACAAATAGAGCAATAAACGATTGACGATCATATGTTTCTAAGAGTCGTTAAGCGAGCAGTGATCCAATTAGAGATGCCTGATTCCATGACTAACTTGCTACTCCTACCAACTAGACCTTCTGTATGTGAAAAATTGTGCGATCAATGGTGTCTTGGAGCTAGGAAACTATAGCTGGGTTATGGGAGAATAAAGAAACAAGCAATGCAAAGTCAATTAGTGGCAGAGCACTTCCACAGACGATTTGACCTTGTAATGTGCAAGATCATTCAGGGAATAACCGGTTTTCAGCTACCACTTAAACAAAAGAATATTGCCGTCCCTTTAATATGAAAGGAACCACTAAGTAGCCACAGTTGGGAGATAGAGATGCTCACTTGGAGAGAAAAAAAAAAAGTACGGGGAGGAAAGAGTAAAATTGTCACTTTATAAAGTTTAGACATCAGAGCATCTCAAGGAGTGGTACTGAACTCTAGGGGTCTCATGTCCACTGCAATTGCCTTCAAAGACCGGTCAGCTGCTTAGCTTTCGTAAGTCATATTAATTATCTAGTCAATCTCTAGCTTATTCTCTTACAAGTATACTCTTCATAAAGCATCATCATACTTGACACCCACAAGTTCTGATATACAAGGCAATAGGCATGGTTTAGACATCATATTGGAGACAATCTCCGGCGCAAAGTAGTGATTCATAATCACCAAGTTCTTATTGAGTTTTATGAACACAAAAGGCTGAACTATGCACAACCAGACTAAAATGTCTCCAATTCAATTGCTATCATAAGGGCATACATGACGCTGCTGAGAGAGCAACCACCATTACTTACTTATCTGCCCAACCGTGATGGGTCAATATATTTTATGGACAATAAAGATCCTTATCTTATTTACTACCATGGTTAGCCAAGTCAGACACAGATTTAGCTGCTTGATTCAGGACATCTGAAACCCAAAGAGCTCCCTTCGAGAAGTAGCTGCTGTTAACAACTGCATGAGCAGCTGATACAGCTGCTTCTCCTGCAACTGTTGCGGCAACAACGGTGGCAGTTCCTGTTGCGAGGACTGCTGATCCGGTGATATCTGAGACATGGTATTTTCGTCAACGGATCTCACAACTTCCCTGCCTGCAGTTATCTTATCAGTGAGGCCGATTCTGTCACTCAGCTCTGCGATCTTTGCAGCTGCTGTGGATGACACCTGATGTGATTCATCAAAAGCCTTGGCCCTTGTCAATGCATCCTTCCCCAGATCATATCCCTTTGCAATCATTGTCACAACAACTTCCTGTGCAAGTGTCACGGCTTCACTCGGGGAAGAAACCATAGGCATCGCATGAGTAGCCTGTGCATGGAAAAGAAAAAAAATTAGAGATATCTGAGTGTGAGCATAAATTCAGAACCTAGAGAAAAGAAGCCATGAAGTTTTTCTAATCGTGCAAAATCATCAGCTTCACCAAGATATGCACACTCTATTTCACAATCTGGTTTCACAAGACAATCGAGTTGTGCACTGACCTGACTACAGCTTAAAGTACAACTATACAAGCTTCTTAAACATTACAGTCGGATGATCTTGGCTAAAGAAGCAAGCAAGAAAATAAGTTATAATTTCATTTTCGCAATTGTTCTTGAATTTCCTGTGAGCC
Organism: Eucalyptus leucophloia subsp. euroa; assembly: GCA_017140325.1. Lineage (NCBI taxonomy): Eukaryota > Viridiplantae > Streptophyta > Magnoliopsida > Myrtales > Myrtaceae > Eucalyptus > Eucalyptus leucophloia. The sequence goes on along the minus strand of CM029477.1, from coordinate 127,084 downwards.
AACAAAATTTCAACTCAAATGAACTAATTAGCCTTGATTAAATTGAATTTGATGTTCTGTGCCATCACTTCAGGAACATCCCAAAATTCAAAAAAAGAACCTTTGGCATTCCGCCTGTTGGACGAGCGTAAGCTCCTCAACTTGTTGCATGAAGCACTTAAGCATAGTTGCGCACACAAACAGATACATCACTTTTCTTTTTCTGCCATGTGTGTATATCTCAGACTAGTCTACAACATACAACTTCAACCAAACTAAGCATCTTCATTTGATCACAAGTCCAAGCCTGCAGAAATTTGCTAATATTCATTTTGTAAACTGAACCAGCAAATCACCGTTACTGGTATTGTAAAATGATTCAAGTACCACAACACCAGTGACATCATCAGACTTCTGTGAAGGACCAGTCCAAGGATCTGACTCATCTATAAATGCTCCCCAACGTGAAATGCCTACACGTCGGTCTCCAATTGTGGCTCCCTGACAAATCATATCAGTAAAGTGCTAAAAGTGTTAGATGAAAGCAAGGTTATATGAAGAAACAAGAATTTTCAAAGTTCACCCCACAGGAAAAGGTACTCAACGTACTTCCCAAATTCCCCATGCAACTACAAAGAACTAATGTACTACGTGCAAAAACAGTATCAAACCTCTATAGAAGAACAAGATTTGAGTGGGTCAAGCACCATAACACTTAAAGACCAGGGGTTTCCAACACTAATTTAAAAGAAAAGGAAACCCCAGTTAGTTTTCTTTCTTCAAGTGAGAGGGGTCACTCACATTGAGCAATAGAGCAGTCTCCAGAGTGTAAGCATCCTTGAAAGTCACGTGAGCTGTACAAGCATATTCACCAGACCTAGATTTTAAATCAAACATATCTTATCAAAATGAAGATGCATTGTCACTCTAACAAAAACCTAAAGGAAGACCTGAGAGTAATAGACATTGTCTCACTATCAGTGAGATGCAAATCACAGGATTGCCTGCTATTAAAACTCTCTAACACAAAAATGGAGCGCCAAATTGTTCTCTAATGGGGAAAAAAGAATTAATCAACCCATCAATGAGTCTAAGTCTTGCAAGTTGCAACCTTCAAAAAGCAAGAATCTGAACAAGTATGTTCACATGTTGAGATGAATAGAATTTGATCCTTTGGGAATACCTTGTCATTCAGAATTTTAATAACAAAATTACTTTGAATCCTGACATATTTCATAAAAGTATTTTATATCATGTGAATGTCTGGGCTTGAGTAAGAAAATAGCAGCTAGCCTCATTGGTGGAGTCATTAGACACACAATTGAGGAACTGACATAAAAAATGCTAGGTCTTCTCTGACCTCATGAAAGATAACCTACGATCCTGTTGATTTTAAAATATGTCACTTTTGAGTGCCCATCTATAATAGATTAAGCAAAGATAACCAACTACTAATCCAGCCCTTTTTCACTGTTTACTGATAACCGGTAGTACTGAGCATCCAAAAGAGACAATGCCAGCTCCGTTTGACTCTTTTTAGAACCATGGATCCACCATGATGTCAAACTAACAGATTTATCAAGTCAAGCAGGCTGAGGAAATGTGCAGAATAACATCCATTACTCACGTAAACAGAGCTTGTCTTAGAAATCAACTCAATGACATCCACAAATGTATTATCTTTCTGTTTCATATAAGACGCAAAAGATAATGAATAGTAATGTGAAGATCAAATAGGGACCGAGATTCAGCCATTTTTCATTGGTTACTCATAACTAGTAAAACTGGGCATCCAAAATGAGACAATGCCTACTAATCCCCCATGATGTCAAATTAACAGATTTATCAAATCAAGCAGACTGGGAGAAATGTGCAGAATAACATCCATTATTCATGTAGACAGAGCTTGTCTAAGAAATCAAGTCAATGACATCCACAAATGTATTATCCTTCTATTTCATATAAGATGCAAAAGATAATGAATAGTAATGTGAAGATTGGGGACTGAAATTCAGCCCTTTTTCACTGGTTACTCACAACTAGTAGCACTGAGCATCCAGAATGGGACAATGCCTATGGATCCCCCATGATGCCAAATTAACAGTTTATCAAGTCAAGCAGACTGGGCGAAATGTGCAGAACAGCATCAATTATTCACATAAACAGAGCTTGTCTTAGAAATCAAGCCAAAGACATCCACAAATGTATTATCTTTCTATTTCATATAAGATGCAAAAGATAATGAATAGTAATGTGAAGATCAAATGTGGACCAAAATTCAGCCCCGTTTCACTGGTTACTCATAACTAGTAGCACTGAGCATCCAAAATGAGACAATGCCAGCTCTGTGGGACCCTAATTAAGACCATGGATCCTCCATGATGTCAAACAAACAGATATATCAAGTCAAATAGGCTGGAGGAAACATAATGTTTCATCCATTATTCAGATTACAAAGCTGACGTCTTAAAATTCAAGCCAATGACATCCAGACATGTTTAACCTGTCTTGTCAATATAACACAGGAAAATATGAGTAAAGTGGAAACCATTGTTTCCATGTATGTTTCATCCAAGCCACACAAATTGATAAGAAACAATTACTTAAGAGTCCGTTCTTAAAGTTGAAAGGTGATAAAGGAAAAAACTAGTTAAAAAATTCCTTAGATGAATGAGGGCACCCGGATACATGATGGAAAGGAACCTTATTATTTCAATGTATTCAACTGCACCGCAATGAGCAAAAAAATTGTAAACATCCTTTTCTGTAGATCTCGGTGATAAGTTTGTGATTTCAGCAGTATAACCACCCGGATACATGGTTGTGAAATCTTGAAAAAGGCCAGAAGTAGGTTACAATGCACCTGGACAAAGTCAAACAAGCTCATAAGCCTTCATATACACAACCATCAGATCCTTCTAGGAATGCTAATTCAATCTAACACTACATTTCCCATAAATAGGCACAGTAAGCAGACCCATGACAAGAGACATGCAGGCACACAATGTGTACTGGTGCTGGCAGAGATTTGCTTACTCTAGCCGAGTGGTGGTTCATGGTTTTAGCATATCAAGATGTAACCAATGAACATAAGGTTAATGCTTGGTAGTGCTTCCCGAAGCTTCAATCCTTTGTCAGTATGCACCACAGAATCTTTAAGTACTCAACTCATTGGTCTGAGATTTGATTTTGATTGGTCATACGCAACATAAATATTTGTAAGGTCTTAGAGATCAAGGAGGTCTATTTTCACTGGGGTACTTGGTGGTTTTATAATGTGGCTCAATCAGGTAAACTAATACCATGCAAGTGTCCCTCCGCTCATGTAGACATTGTAGGGGGCACCGGAAAAGGCTTTGAAACATTCACAAACTATTATAAGCTACCAATACCACAAATTATGAAATCACATGCTCCTTCACCTAACAATGATGAAGTTCCGCTTAATTATTTGGAAGAATAAAATGAAATAATTCATGACAAAGATTCCAGAAAGTGCCGGTCATCTATATCCAAATTCTTATAAATAAATGAAACTAGAGAAGCTCCCAGAGCACACAGATCGCATTTAAGAAAAATCAACATCTTCTTATACTTGTCCACCTTTGCCGGGCAAGCAATGTCTGTCACCTAGCCAATTCTCCTGTCTGTTGGAAAATTTTAAATACAAATAGTCTCAAGAAAACCTTTTTTTTCCCCTTCCAGCATCATTCACAGTAATAAAAAATTGCTCTTCTCTACCTTCCTAAGGAAGCAGGGGGAATTGGGTGTATACATAGAAAGTTTCCTCTCCCTTCATTCTGCTCATAAAGACTTCTTCCACGAGTAGCGAGCACCAAAGAAAGCGTCCCTCCAGGTAACTAAAGGCACTTGATATTACAACAATCGACAGAGTTCACCATATGCAACGCCTAATCGGAGTGCACCACATTATTCCATATACTGATTTTCTCAGTGCTCAGGTCAACCAAGTAGAATGAGTAAAGGAATACTACGGTCAAAGTATCAAGATCGACATCGAAGAGCCACCTTCGAGCTAAGCAAGAACAGGCTAAACAGTCAGGCGAACTCAATCCGCAACAGACGCAAAGCACTAAAAACCAATCTGCGAATCCCATGATTCTGATATACAAAAGGGGGGGGGGGAGATATACACTCAATTCGCTTTATCCGAAGAATCTCAATCAGCCCAAGTCAAACACGAAAATGGTCTGAACCACTAGGTTTCTCAGAGCGAATCGACATACTTCTAGTATAGAAAAGAAAGAGCAGAAGAATCCCAAAAAAACCAGAACAGAAACAGAACCCACGGATTAAACGAATTCGCCGTTCATCAACGCTAGAAGAAGAAGAAGGAGAATAGAAGACAATGCATACCTTGTATCGTCCGAAGTGGGGCGAGAGAGAGAGAGAGAGAAGAAATGAACAGGCAATCGGCTAAGAGAGTGCCAGACTTCGCGCGTAGAAGTAGAACAATGACAAGGAGCCACGAGCAGTTCCGCGCGTGTGATGACGAACCGGTACAATGGGCTGTGCTGGATGCCTCAGTCAGTTTTCAGCTTTCCTTACGGCTGCACGAAGAAAAGTAAAATGGATAAATATTAAGATTAACCTTAAATTGATATTTTCGTGATAAATTTACTTCAAATAAATTATTTAATCACAAAAAAATCAAAATGATACATTTATAATTAATTTATCCAAAAAAATTTTAACCATAAAAATCTTAAAATAATACATTTATGATAAATTTATTCTTTATTAAAGTATATTAATATTATGAAAAATTACCAATTTGTACTCCTGCAAGAAATAGATGGTAAAACTTTAAATTGATATACCTGTTAACTGTCACATATTATCCAACTTAATAATTTGATAATAAAATTTAACTAAAATTAAATGATAATAAATTTATCATAAGTATACTAGTTTGAGAGTTTTGGTAATAAAAAATATTAGTTTGGCGTAAATTTTCATAAATGTATTAATTTGGGGTTTTTCATTATATCAATCTTTAGGAAAATGATAAAATGTGGAAGGAATCAAATGATCAAACACATGCCAATTTCTTCCTTGGGATGTCATAGAAAAAGATAACTTGAATGTAATTGAATGTTATTCCTTCGGTTTTTTTTTTGTTTGTTATTTCCGTTGTTTGGTTGTACAAGAATGAAACGGAATGGGATTAAATAAATTAGATATTTTTCCATTCATTAAAAGACTTGCATTTAATTAAGATCATATTTTTAAAACACAATGATTTCAATTGGATTTAAAAAAATCAAGTATTTATTCAAAAATAAAAATGATAAATAAACATTCATATTAATTATGAAGAGCTTTAATTATTTATATAAAATCTAACGGTCGTATTTGTATATAATCAAAATATTTGTAGGGCAACAACAAGGGGAATGATTTACAATAGTAGTTTATGAGATAATGTTTAGTTACATCATAATTATACATAAGCATGACGAGGACAAGTGCTTCATATTACTAGCTTAATAAGAATATCATGTACTTGCCACGTGGTAACTGTGTCATTTCATTTCTTTAAATCGTGATTAATTTTCGCATTTGAATTAACATTTGCACACACATTGTCACACACACAGAGTTTTGCTAATTCACATGATAAAATGATATCGTTAATCAATAATGAACTCCAATAAGTGTTTTGGTGACATTTCAAAATTTTTAAAACAAATATCATGCATGCTTTGGAAATTAATTGACGAATGATTTAGGTCTTAACCATATATAGGGTTGTAGTATCGAAATTGTGTCATGGGATGTTAATTCATCTCATGCATAACTACACCATCAGACTTAAAGATGTTAGGTTTTCGCTCAAGCAATTACTTCATATGTGCATCTATATAGTTGATTTTCCCATCATTATCTAGCTTCCTCGATGTTCAATCAACCAAAGTTCAATTGATTGGTGACGATTCTAATCTAATTACCTAAATCATGATAATATCCATGGCTTGTAGATTGCACAAACCTAATATGGGAAGATCATGGGGACCGAGGTGTTACTATTTGGCAATCCCCAGTCTACGAACTCAAGGTGCTGCAACAACGTTTAGCATATAAAAAACTTAATTAATGTTTAAAGCTCAATTGCTTTCAATATTTGCATTAAAAAACCCATTGCACAAAGCCAGCTTATAGGAACCCTGCAGCCGCGCGTCTCTCTCGTTGTAGGCCTGACCCTTGACCGAAAACCCCGCTCGACCATCGCCGCTGCTGCAATGTAGTCTCTGCCGTTCGAGCGTCCTTTCTTACTTCAGCGAGTGTGCTGAAAGAAAGTGGAAAGAAAGAAAGAGGGGCTGGGCTGATGAGGGAAAAAGGCTGGGCCCAAAACAAAATAAAAAAAATGGGCCTGGGAAAGAAAGAAAGAAAGAAAGAGGGCCGGGCCGGGGGAAAGAAAAGAAAAGAGGAGAGGGGTTGGGGCGGACTGGCCTTGTTTTGTTCTTTCGTTTTTAATTAATAATTTAATCATTTTTATTAAAATAAATACTATTCCTATTTGCAAGTATCCTCAAATATCGATTTTTGCTAGTTATATTTTTTGAGACTTACTTGTTTGATAAAATCAGGCGTACACATATAATCAAGCATAAGAGGAACATAGAAAGCTTCTAAGCGAAACGAATCCCAAAAGAGTTATGAAAAAAAACAAAAATTAGAAATTAAAAGAGTACAACTTGCAACTATAAGCAATCAAAGACCAGATCTATCACAGTATAAAAAAACAATTGGTGGCCCATCATCAAAATTGTTAGTGAGGGACACATCTTTGAGATCTTCTCTGTCGGAAACTACGATTTGTAGTGTATACCTAGCTTTAGCGTCCTCAACACTATCACGACACAGAGACAACAAAAACAACATATTGAACCACCACAAATCAAATGTCTCCAAGAAAATTTCAAATCTAGATTTATATCGAGAGAGAAAATCTCCCAAGTTTATATCTACACTTACATTGGGAGAGGAGAGCCAAATCTTAGAGAAGTCATAAAACTATTAGTTGGGTTCATTCTTATGTGGAGGAAGCCTAATGAGTTGCAAGCCTAAAAAGGGCTTGAGCCCATATGATAAGTCATATGGAGAAATAGGGTTTCTCATTATTTTTAAAGTGGTAGCCGCAAAAAGACGTAATAACGAGATAAAAAGAGAAAAGAAAACTGAGGTTAGGGCAAAGTCTGATTTACATCAAGCTCGTATCGGAAGTCGATTTGTGGTCCAATTGAGTTGAAATTTTGTCAGCATGTTCGTGGCACAATCTTCTCAAATCTGAACGGTTTGATTTTCGTTTGAAACTCCCTACATTAGATTTTTTGTGGCTTGATCAAAACCTGTGTTTTTTGTCAGATTTATCTTTGATCTCTTGTGAAATTCATGTGTATTGCCAAGAATTATGTTCTTGAGATCTCTGCTGCTATGTACCTCTAGTATTTGCTAGAAAAAAATATTATTCACCCAATTTTGTTGATAGTAAAGATCTTCGGGTGGACTCCGGTCCCGTGGTTTTTGATCCCCTCACATTGATGAGGTTTTCTACATAAATAAATTGTCTTATGTTCCCATGCTTGATATTTATTTTACTTTACTATATTGATTCCTATTAGGTTTACACAAGAGGGGAGATTATTTTATTCCGTCGCGTTAATTCGATGTTGTTCGAATTGTTACGTTTTTCCATCGAGTGGTATTAGAGCTTCTAGTTATTGCTTGATTTTTCTACTTTGTGTTAAACAATGGAAACAAATACGAGTATAATGGTTATACTAAATGGTTCGAATTATCATATTTGGAAAGGAAAGATGAAAGACTTTGTATATGTGAAAGATTTTTATTTGCCCGTATTTGTCGAGGAGAAACCGGAGAATAAAAATGATACTAAATGGTCTATATTTCATTGTCAAGCGTGTCGTTATATTAGGCAGTGGGTGTATGAAATGTTTTGAATCATATTATTGAGGAAACACATGCATGCAATTTATGGGATAAGTTCGAACAGTTATATGCTTGAAAGATCGGGAGTAATAAGTTATTTTTGATAAAATAGATGATGGCTCTAAGATATCAAGATAGTACTCATTTGACTAATCATTTAAATTCTTTTCAAGAAATTATAAATCAGTTGGTTGCGATAGGAATCAAGTCTGATAATGAGATACAAGTACTATGGTTGCTTGGTACTTTGCCAGACTCATGGGAGACGTTCCGAACATCTTTGTCTAATTCTGCCTCGGATTGTACGATTACCATGGATTTGGTAAAGAGTAGTATTTTGAATGAAGAGATGAGAATGAAGACACAAGGATCATTCTTTTCACATTCATGCTACGTCATGTAAGGATTTCTTTATATCATACAGATTGAGTGATTTCGGATTTATGAAGATGGGAAACAATGGGCTAGTTCAAGTTGTAGGCATCGATGATGTGTGCCTAGAAATTGGCAATGGCACAAGGTTAGTATTGAATAATGTTAAACATATACTTGATATTCGCTTGAATTTTATTTCTACAGGCAAGTTAGATGATGGGGGGTTATTGTAACACCTTTAGTAATGGTCAATGGAAGCTCACCAAAGGTTCTCTTGTTGTGACTAGAGGTGAAAAATATTCTTCGTTGTACATTATGCAGGCAAAGTTATCCACAGACAAAATCAATGCGCAACGGGAGAAGATGCAGCTGAGTTATGGTATAAGAGGCTCACCACATTAGTGAGAATGGTTTGTTAATATTGGCCAAGAAGAAGCTCCTTTCAAGATTGAAAAGTTTGGCGCTAAAGAAGTGTGCTCACTGTTTAACATGAAAACAAAATAGAGTTGCATTTAAAGCTTCCTCCTTCAAAAAAGTCAGGTACACTGGATTTAGTGCATATGATGTTTGTGGTCCTATGAAAACAAAATCACTTAGTGGCTCTCTTTATTTGGTTACCTTCATAGATGATTTTTCAAAGAAAATTTAGATTCATACCTTGAAAACTAAATATCAATTATTAGATACTTTTAAGCAATTTCAGGTTTTGGTTGAGAGACGATTGGAAAGAAATTAAAATGCATCAGAACTGATAACGGGGAGAGTATATTGGACCTTTTGATGAATATTGCGACAACGGGGTATTCGACATCAAAAGACACCTCCCATGACGCCTTAGTTAAATGGCTTAGTTGAGAGAATGAACAGAACACTGGGTTGAAAGAATAAGATGCTTACTTTCACAATCAAAGCTACCTGGATTTTTTTGGAGCGAGGCTTTAAATACGCTTGCGAATATATTAAATCTTACTCTATGCCTTTAGAGTTTGATGTTCATAATAGAGTTTGGACATGTAAAGATATTTCTTATGACTATTTGCGTGTCTTTGGGTGTAAAGCATTTGTGCATATTCTTAAAGATGAGAGGTCTAAACTTGATGTGAAAATACGACAAAGATTGCATATTTATTGGTTATGGACATGATATACTTGGCTACAAATTTTATGATCTTGTTGAAAAGAAAATTGTAAGAAGTAAAGACGTTGTGTCTATGGAAGATCAAATAATAGACTATATTGAGAAATCGCAGATGATTTCAGACCATAGGTTAGTGATCCAGTTTTTCTTACAAATATTCCTACACAGGTTGATGAAGAGCAGCAGGAAGTCAATATTCCAAATAATGCACTTGTTCTTGAACATGTTGAAACATATAATACTATTCCTAAACCAGAGACTCAATTAGATGATCCACTGGATATTCCAGTTTGAAGATTCGTTAGAGACCGATGACTTTCCACCAAGTATTCTGAAGATGAGTATGTATTATTGACTGATGTAGGTGAACCAAAGTGCTATGCAGAAGTAATAGAAGATGAGTACAGAAGCAATTGGTTTGATGCTATGCGTGATGAGATGTGGTCACTTTATGATAATCATACTTTTGAGTTTGTGAAGTTACTTAAAGGTAAAAGAGTTTTGAAGAACAAGTGGGTATATATGTTGAAGCAAAATGAACATACTCCACAACCACAGTACAAAGCTAAATTGGTTGTTAAGGGATTCGGTCAAAGAAAAGGGTATTGATTTTGATGATATATTTTCTCCGTAGTGAAAATGTCTTCTAGCTGTGTGTGGTAGTAGGTTTGGCAGCTATCATAAATTTGGCAATTGTGCAAATGGATGTCAAAACAACATTCCTACATAGTGATATGGAGGAAAAGATATACATGGAACAACCTGAGGGTTTTAAAATAAAAGGGAAAGAGAATTATGTGTGCAAATTGAAGAAAAGTCTCTATGGTCTAAAATAAGCACCTATGCAGTGGTATAAAAAGTTTGCGCGTTATAACAGAACAAGGCTATAAAAAGGCTTCCTCGGGTAATTATGTGTTTGTCCAAAAAATTTTCTGATGATAATTTTATTATTTTTACTTTAAGTTGATGATATGTTGATTGTTGATAGGAATGCTTTAAAAATTAAGTCATTGAAGAAACAAAGTTGAGTAAGTCTTTTGTCATGAAAGACTTGGGCTCAGCAAAGCAGATTCTTGGCATTAGAATTACCCGAGACAAGAGATGTTAAGAAGTTATTTTGTCGCAAGAGAAATATATCGAGAAGATCATTTAGAAATTTTACATGGATAAGGTTAAAGTGGTTAGTACTCCTCACTATCCACTTTAAGTTAAATATGAAGCAAATTCCTACGACCGATAAATATAAGAAATATATGGAAAGTGTTCCATATGCCTTACCTGTAGGAAGCTTAATGTATGCGATGGTATATACACGCCTAGACTTGGCGCACGTAGTTGGCGTTATTAGTCGCTATTTGTCAAATTCAGGCAGAGAGCACTGGAATGCAGTGAAGTGGATTATGAGGTATATTCAGGGGAACTTCAAATTTGAAATTCAGTTTCAGGACCAGAAAACTTGAGTTGGATATACAAATTCTGACTTGGCAGGAGATATTGATACTCGTAAATCTACTTCTAGCTATTTAATTTCTTTTACGGGTGGAGCTGTGTCATGGAAGTCAAGATTATGTATGTGTTGCACTTTCTATAATCGAAGCTGAATTTATTACAGTGATTGAAGTTAGTAAAGAGATGTTATGGATGAAGAAGTTCTTAGAAGAAATTAGGTTCAAGCAGAAGAGGTATGTGTTATTTTGTGATAATCAAAGCGCAATTCATCTTGGTAAGAATTCATCTTTTCATTCTAGATTTAAACATATTGATGTCAGATATCATTAGATAAGGGATGTTCTAGATGAAAAGTTGTTAGAACTTGAGAAAATTCATATGGATCATAATGGCTCGATATGATGACGAAGACTCTACCAAGAGAGAAACTTGAACATTGCCAATTGATAGCAGGATGGTGAATCTCTCCACATTGTCGTGAGGGGGAGATTTATTACTGGTTCACTCCTACATGGAGGAAATCCAATGAGTTGTAAGCCAAAAAAGGGCTTGAGCCCATATGATAAGTCATATAGAGAAATAGGGTTTCTCACTATCTTTAAAGTGGTAGCCACAAAATGACGTAGTAATGAGAGAAAAAAGAAAGCAGATAATCTAGGGTTGCGGCAAAGTTTGATTTACATCAAGTTGGCATCGAAAGTCAATTTGTAGTTTGATAGAGCTAAAATTTTGTCAGCATGTTCGTGGCATAATCTTCTTGAATCTGAACGGTTTGATTTTCATTTGAAGCTCATTACATTAGATTTTTTGTGGATTGGATCAAAACTTGCATTTTTGGTCGATTTATCCTTGATCTCTTGTGAAATTTATGTGTATTACCAAGAATTATGTTCTTGAGGTCTCGCTGCTATGTACCTCTAGTATTTGCTAGAGAAGAACATTGTTCACCCAATTTTGTTGATAGTGAAGATTTTCGGGTGGACTCCGGTCCCGTGGTTTTTAATCTCCTCACATCGAGGGAGGTTTTCTATGTAAAAAAATCGTCTTGTGTTTGTGTGCTTGGTATTTATTTTACTTTACTATATCGATTCTTATTAGGTTTACACAATATGAGAGATTATTTTATTTACACAATATGAGAGATTATTTTACTTTTTGCTGTGTTAATTCGATATTATTCGAATTGTTATTGTTCTCCTATAAAAAACCATGTCTTAGGCATCTTGGGAGCTAAACTAGTGATGACATCCTCACAAATTTTTAGTTGCACATGCTTATTTATCATGATGAGTGAAGAAAAGGACCAACAATGAGTTAAAAAAAGACATCGGACGAGGCGAGAAAAGGCTTCCAGATTAGATTGGAGAGAAAAAAATAATATAAAAATGAACGCTTAGAAAAGAAAAGTAGGGCAAAGCAAACTCTTAGTTTAAAAAATTGAAGTTAAGAGCCTGCAGATGAAGTTTCTTTGACGGAGGGTTCTTCTGTTTTTTTTTTTTTTTTTTTTTTTTTGGTGAGACAAGCCTGGCGACAAAGAGATTATGATTAAACCCTCTTGACCAACAACCCTGCTTAGAAGGTGAAAGGTTTAGCTAAGGGTGTTTGACACTATTTTGCAACCAAATAGCTCCTCGCCGAATATGGTGATGCTCTATCCCAACCGCATCAAGTTATTAAAGACTAGCAGGTTCTATGGACCAAAAATTGGGATTGGGACCTCCTTTTTCGTGAGAAGAGATGTTTGGATAGGAGTGGCAATTCATATTCGCGGATCATATTTTATAGTATCAATATAAAGGTATATTACAAAAAAGTCAACCCAATTGCGAATGATTTGCGCATCGTGTCGAAATACTTGACACGAGCATGATCCAAAAATTAATGGATAGACACAAACACTACTTGTGTAACACGATTAAATACACAATGGACGAATCATTGCATGATCCACATGAAAACTACTTGTCGACACGAAATCAACACATAAACATGAACTTAACACAAAATATCCTCGAAATATCATGAAATCTATTTGCAAATTGCAATAATCCGTTAAAAAATAACATCAAGTAAAAACACGTGCATAGTAATGAGATATCATCAATTTTAAAACTTAATAATGAATAGCATGAAAACAATGGTTTAGCTTGCTGTGTCTAAACAGGTCATGTATATGTTGTTCAACACTAATTTGTCAATTTAAACGAGTTATACAGTCAATTTCATGTTCACGATTAATAGTCATGTCTTGCAAGTTGAATGTGAAATTGACCTGAACACAATCAGCTTCAATCGAAACCCACTAATTTCGTGTCATGTTGGAGTTGTGTTACATGTTGTGTCACAAATTGCCACCCTTAGATTTAGAGAATCGAGTAGCAACTACAATTTAGTGTTAGCAAGAAAACCGAACCCTATATTTTACTATGAAAGGAGTTCGTAATATTTTGGTTCATATGCCGAACCAATAGGCAGGTTCAGTTGGGTTAGACTCTTTTCTGTATTGAGCTGAGCCATCAAATCCAATTGATTTTACCATAATTTTTCCTCTTTTTAGTTTACACTTTACTTGAAGCTTAATCTAAACTTTATTACGGATGCACTTTGATTTTTCTTAACTCCGAAGTGCTTGAAACTTTCACAATATATTGACATGTAAATTCATATTTAAATTTTCACAATTTTTTTTTTTAAAGTTTGGCAGGAAAGCAAATAATCGTTAACAAAAACAAACAGCCCTAAGATGTTAGGGTAGCTTTTGAAGAGTTTCTAGAGAGCCTAGACAAATTAAAACCTAATATCTATGAGTGAAAACTGACTTACTGTTAGGTCAAGTTTAGAAAAGAGCTTGCGGATTTTTTCCCCAAAAAAAAAAAAAAAGAAAAAAAACCCGCAACTTACTTTTCCTCCGAAATCTACTTACGGACTCTTCCCGTTAAATAAAAGTGGAGAGGCCCAAACAACCAACCTACAGGGGACAAAATTGGTTTTTCATATAATATATAAAACAATGGTGTAGAACCCACCCTTTTTTCGGAGTTTGCTTCTATGCACAAGTAATCTAACATTATAAACAGTGGAAACAAAGAATTTAGGGAAAGAGAGATCACAAGTGTAGAATCGGTAGCATAAGGTTTGCTATATTCCTACATTGACACGAGTGTAGGATCCGTAGCACTGAACAAGACTCCTACTCCAACCCCGCTATAAAATGCTCATCACTAATAAGCTATCTTCTAGTTTTTCTCGCACCTTGCGCACGTGTTACAATATATATATATATATCCCAAACTACAAGCCCAGTTCCAAGGGTTCATATATAGATTTGTCACTCGTGTTAGCTCTTAAGATCAAAATACCTGGTGGCCATAACAAAGGTTACAAAAGAAGCATACTCGGAAATCTAAAAAATTCACACTCCCTTGCTTTTGCGCTTGTCAAGTGTCTAAGCTTTTGGCCAAGTGTTCTCCAATTTATAAAGCCTCCAGATATGAAACTTGTATTTGAATCATATAGTCGTCATATCCAAGTGAAGGTCCACAAAAAAAGGCTCTGATAAATTTCTTGGATAATACTTGTAAAACCTTCTCTCAATGTTGTGAATTATTATATCTTCTAGATATAACAGTTGTATCAGGAAATCTCATCAATATCCCGTGCTAATTTGTCCACACTTTCTGACAGAGTTAGTCTTCAAATGTCATACTCCAGTGCCACGAGCTGGTTCTTCAATTTAAGAATCCAACGGCCGTAATATCTATACTTGGAAAGTCCAAGTTTTAAAGTCTAGTTAAATGCATACACCATTAAGTTTTAAAAGTCTAGTTAAATGCATACACCATACTTAGTTCTACAACCTTGCTTCTACGAATTTCCTCACTACGTAAATCTGGCTTGATTGTAGAATTTGAATATTGCTTTTGTATGGGTTACTTTGGTTTAAGTTTTGTTATCATCATTACTGCTTTGAGGTATTCCTCAACAGTCAATTATTAGGGTCAAAAGAAATTAAAAAACAAAAATAAAATTTCTAAGTCTAATCTGTTGACATGTAAATTTTGACTAATTAATTCATTATTTATAACACGAGGAAGACCCTTGAACAAAATTATCTTTTATATCATCTGTATCCGCATAGGATCTATATTCTAGGTTGCATTTCAGGATCATGCAGGGAGTCAGAGGAGAATTTCAGCATTCGCGTAGGAAATTCTATGATCAAGAAAGAGAATTAAGCTTAAGATAATGTATTCCAGCATTCTTGGAAGATGAACATTAGATATAAACTCGATTTTTGGTGCTCAGATCCGAATCCCAAAAGGTTATGTGGGCCCATGATTCAATTTCCAACATTATGGGAAGTTGACAATAGATTGATGAGCTTGGGAACATACTTTCGTAGAATGTGGAAATTTGGACTCTGGAACAGTAACTCGCAATAATTCAAGATTGTGGAAATCGAGAAAAGTATAAAAAAAAGTCATGGACTTATTATATTGATACTAATTCAATCTTAAAATTTTTAATTGAATCAATTTATTTTTAAACCTTTTCACATTGGTACAAATTTAGTTCATCTAGCCAATGTTGGCCGATTGGTGCTAACATGAACATTGGTCGGTCATTCTTAAATAAATTTTTTATTATTTTATTATTTTTCCTCTTTCTCTTTTTCTTCTTCCTCCTTAGGCTTCTTCCTCACAGTGGCTGGTGGCTTTGATGAGGGCTGTAAAGACGTGGCTTTGCTGACCTTGCCTAGGGTTGCAAGCAAGGTGGCTTCACCTGGATATGGGTAGCTGCCATGGCCTCGCTATGGATCTAAGGCAACCTTGCTTGTGGCTAGCGAGGCTATGGTGGTATTTGCTATAGCTTGAGCCGGTTGGCCGCTTATGGCCTGCCTCAATTTGGGAGAGTCGGGCTTGGCCTTGTTGACAACTGGTGAGCCTTGCCGACCCTTGCAGGGAGAAGAAGCCTAAGGAGGAAGAAGAGGAAAAAAAGGAAAGGAAAAGGAAAAGGAAAAAAAGAAAAAGAAAAATTAATAAAAAAATAAAAATAATTTCAAATTGCCACATTAGCATTGGTCATACGACTGGTGTTCATGCCAGGTTTGGCCGGCCAAAATTGTCCGGATGAATTGAATTGATACCAATATGAAAATATTTAGGATTAAATTAATTCAATTGAAATGTTTATGACTAGATTAATAATAATGCCATAGGTTTAGTACTTTTTTGGTACTTTCCCGTGGAAATCAGATAAGATTTCGATATAACAAATAAGGTGATAAGATTTGCATGTTGGAGGTGCCAATTAGAGATAAGATAATGTGTAACGCACATACCTTGCTTATAGGTGAGTTACATGTTCTTCACACGATGTTACCATGGACCATCGCGCATACAATCAAAAGCTTCTAGAAGCATTTTGTGGCCAGCCAGTTCAAAAGTGAGAGAGTCCTACAAAACTCTCCTTCCTTCTAGATGAGATCTCATTTGAATTATATTCTGATCATGAATTATATTCTGATCCAATGGTCATCCACCTCTCTTCCTCAATCCTCACTCTTGGATTTGTTTCAATCTCTATCTCATATTCAAAATGAAATTACGTTGTCTTATCCATGCCTTCTATTTTAAATCTAATCCAATCTCTGCCATCAATCTGAGATCAAGTCGGTCATTGAACTAGTTTGAACTCGAATCGGTTAACTCCTATCTCCAATTCAAGTTGACCTTCGAAGCCTATAAGTAGAGCCTTCGTCATTCATTGGAGGACACAATAAATTCAGACGAGCTCTCCAAAACTGCGAAGCTTTCCATCTTCATCTCGTTCGACGTCGTCCACCAAACGTCAATTGTTGGCTGTGCTCGTCCCTACGGTCTTTGGAGCTATGACTGCGGTTCTTGCTCTTTCCGTGCGGTTTTTGTGGTAGTCCCTGCAGTTTCTTGAGAATTCAGCCAAGAGCAATGAGCTTGGAAAAAGTATCAAAAAAACCCTAAACCTATTGCATTGGAACCAATTTAGTCTTATGCTTTCAATTGAAAAAATTTAATTTTAAAACTTATCTTATTGGTACCAATTTAGTCAATTTGGCTAATTTAGACAGGAAATCGCCGATGTGGACACCGGTTGCCTACGTGGCATGACCGGTACACTGACTTGGATATTTTAAAATATAATTTTAATATTTTGATTTTTTAATTATGTTTTAAAATTTTTCTTTTTTTCTGCTATTCTTTCTCCTTTGCACTATGCGGCAAGGGGCTGTGCTCTTGTTGAAGGCCACGAAGGTGACCTTCACCAAATCTAGTGTGGGCCGCCGCTTTAGGTCGCAAGGGTTGTGCCCTTGCTAGATTTGGTGAAGGCGACCCTTGCTTGTGGCCGATTTAAGGCATTGCGGCCCTCACCGACCCTCAATTGTAGCCGATTGTTGGCCATGTTGGCACCGTCCATGGGCAAAGGAGAAAGAATAGAAAAAAAGAAGGAAAGACAAAAAAAGAAAAAAAGTTTAAAATTTAAAATAAAAATAA